>CM061135.1:108530300-109130300 GCA_030789695.1 Scilla litardierei
CTTAGGCCGAAGCCTATCTCGAATAGAAATTATCCTCGCCATCCTTGCCGCTAATTGGTCCGCAGTTTCCGGGTTGGTCATAAACCTCCCTTCCCGATCTTGTCTCCTTTCCGCTCTAAGTCTCCGCGCGGTACGTTCGATCTCGGGATCAAATAATATAGCTTCAGGGTCCGCCGTAGATCTCGTGTACATGCACAGGGAAAACAGAGTTTCAAAGAAATGATTAGTACCGTGGAAGTGTTAGGTAAAAATAAAGAAATTAAAATAATAATAAAAAAAAGAAACAGCTAGGGTGTTAAGATCAAACGCAATCGCCTCCCCGGCAACGGCGCCAAAAACTTGATCGAACCCGGATATACACCCGGAGAACGGTTGTAGTTTTACCGCAAGTGCACAGTGTAGCAGCGAGCGGGTTATCGAACACAGGGAGGACAAATGACCGTGCTTGTTCCAATCAACCTGGCTATTTTAAGAAGAGAGAAATTTGCCTTTGGCGATCCTGTCACAATCGTCAGACAAAGTACGGAAATATCAAATCAAATAAAGAACGCCTAGGGAATGGGGAATTCCCGCTACTCACCGTATTTCGTAAATGTGGTTCATCGGTATCAAAATTGCTAGAATTAGATTTCGGATGAACTAGTTGCAACTGAATGTAGAACCAAGCTCACGCTCTCGCGCTGTTGCCGGTCTATAGCTATCCTAGGTTTGGGTCCAATCTCTTGCAAACCCTAGCCTAGGGAAGCTAGCATTAGGATCAACATCATCGTTCAATCGCGCACCGAGCCCAATCTCTTGCAAACTCGGCCCGCGACCTAGGTTGGGATAGTTCCTACCCGTCCAATCTCTTGCAAACGGGTATCGGCACGGAATTGCAACCGGAAACCCTAGTATCGGTCCAATCTCTTGCAAACCGATACTTCGGAAATTCGATTCCAACCCAATTCGGATTTCTAGGGTTTCATATCGAATTGGGATCCAATCTCTTGCAAATCCCAATCGGTATGAACTACTAGCTATCCGTAGTAAATCGCTCCCAAACTAATCCCTAATAGCGATTCTAGCAAAATTTCTACCAATTCATCACAAATATGAAATTGGGCTTGTAGGGTTCATCCCCACGCCCCAAGACGTGGCGACTACTCGCAATTCATAGCACAAACACAAGAATAATCAATGAAATAAGCAATAGAATTCATCACAATATTGAGATAAGCAATAAAAATAGAATTTTTGGAGAAGAGAGAGGCAAACCAATGGAGTTCTTCAATTAATCCAACAAAAATTAACTTTTGTCCTCTCTCAAATCACAAGAATAAAGCTAAAAAGTAAACCTAAAAGGCTGCAACAATCTAAGAGAAAAGCTCTCTAAAACTAGGGTAAAAACAGGGGTTAAATACCCCCCAAAATCGTGCAAAAACTGTGACCAAAATACCCATGCGCAGCCTGAAATCCGTAATTTTCGCTACAGGCAGCGCGTCGCACTCGGCCGAGTGACAAAAGTCGCTCGGCCGAGTGAGAAACCCTGTAATTTTCCAGTAAGTCTTGATCTTCAGGGGTCTCAACTTCGGGGGCGGCTCGGCCGAGTGAGTTGTCGTCACTCGGTCGATGGCTTCTTGGTACTCGGGCGGTCGGGATTATCCACTCGGCCGAGTGGGTCTTCTGAAGCTCAGGCATCCGAAAAACAGTAAGTTGGCGATTTTTGAATGGCTTCGTCTGGGCGCCACTCGGGCGGACGGGATCTCGTCACTCGGCCGATGTGGTCTCCGTCGCTCGGCCGAGTGCACATATAAATCGTGTCTGATCTGGTCGGCCGAGCGGTGTCTCGCTGGTCGGCCGAGTGACTCCTTCACTCGGCCGAGTGGGACACTAAAAATGCCCAAATAGCTTGTTTTGGCCTCCTCGTCGCTCCTGCGACATCCGTTCTTCTTCCGCTCCTCTTCAACAGCAAAATACCCCTTGGGGAGGTCGTCGGTGACCCTCCGGAGTAGGCGCATCTCGAGATCACTCCGAATCGCGCCAAATCACCTGAAATGCGACAAAAACGACAAATCGTGAAAAGCATCGCAATATCGTCGATATATCGTGAAAAAACATGATTTGGGCGATCTAAATGGCATGCAAACATGCGGGAAAAAAGTGTAAAATAAGGAGTGATCAAAATCCCCCAAGCTTACCTCTTACTCGTCCTCAAGGAAGATAAGTAAAAGGCGAACCCGGTGGATTCGGAAAACGAAAACGGCGAAAAAATGAAAAATGAAAAACGGAGAAGAATGAAAAACGAAATAAAAATAAAGAAGAAAGAAAGAAGCGAAGAGGTAAGTTGCTAGATCAATTTCTCAGGACGTGGGTTTCGCTTACTCACATATCATGCACTGAATGAAAAATACATGTCAAAGAGTTTTATTTTGATATCATTGTATAATAGTGCAAATAGAAATAGAAAACCCACGAACAACGATATAATCATGAAAAACGGAATAATTTTAGAATTAACATCGCCTGAATCATTTAAAGCGGTATACAAATCGCAGATCACACACTTTTCAATTGAATGCTTTCTATGAGGAGTATAAGAGTATCACACAATAGAATAGAGAGAATAGAAAAGTATGGATTTCATGATATGAATGCTAGGCTTAGATTTCTGGATTTCGTAAAGCTAGAAATAATCTCACCGAGTATAGAATATTACTTAGCCTAGGTTGTCGTGCAACGTCAAGTAGTCACTCTCTCACACATCAATGAATTCCCTCCCCCAAGCTTATCTATAAGCATGGTGGCATAAAAAATATTCACATCCCCATTTTTGTAAAGCTCCAAAAGCAATGAAAATAAACACGAAAAGAGAGGAGAAAGAAAGAAAGTGAGATGTGATCTTTTATTGAGGATTTTTCCTCCCCCTTTTTTTCTTTTTCTCTTTTTTTTCTTTTGTTTTTTTTGATATAGCATATATACACAACGATCCCAACTCAAAGAGAGATTATGATATACAAGAATATTTTCTCTCTTTTTTTTCCTTTTTTTTGAATAAGAAATTTGGAGCTAGGAATTAATAGCGGGGGAAATGCCATATAATAGAATCGCTAAGGGGAGATTCACCAATGATTTTAAAAGTAGAGAAATGATGTTCAAGATTTGTGGAGAAAGAAATAGATATATCTCTCGGTTCACTCTATAAGACATGCACGACAACTTCAGCAGGGTAATCTAATCTACTCAGTTTCGATCACAAAAAAGCTAACTAATCCAGATTTATCATAGCTAACATCATTCAATCATCCTGAAGTGAAATGTACAATTCATGCATATAGAAGTGATATAGGAAAAGAAATCAGTACTCCAGATATAAGCATTCAATGCGTGAATCTTGGTGTGTTTTCTGTGATAGCATACATATGAATATTCAGACTCAGCTAGTAATAAAATTTCATCCATTTTCATGTGGAAAAAGTGTGGGTTACTATCTCTAGGTGCAAGGCAAGTCATAGCATATGATATCAGAAATAAAGTCTAAGACATGACAAATATAGCATGCATATAGAGTAAGCTAACTCCACGTCATCATCATCATAGAAAAGTCATCTCTAGCATGAGATGAAAAAGAAAGAAGTAAAGATAAAGGGAAAATAGAACTAATTACAATTCGGCACACAGAAAAATAAGGAAAACGTGATGCATGGTGAAATAAAAGAAAAAATGATGAAAATAAGTGCAAAAGCGGAAAATGGTGTGAAAAACTAAAAATAAAGGTGGCAAATCGAAAAAGAACGTGAGGACTCACTCCCCCAAGCTAAATGGCACAGTGTCCTCAATGTGCAAAGTGGGGCACACCGAGAGACAAGTAATGTGAGGGGAAAGTGAGGATGCATGCATGATGGAGAAAAGAAAATAAAAATAAAGAAATGAAAAATATGATGCGGACATGATGCATGCAAATATAGGAGTGATACAGATATATAGATGTGGCACCAAAAACTCTCCCTCTCTCCCAAAAAGATATATAAAGATACGGTCAGAAAGAGAATCCCAAAATAAGTGAGGGGAGGGGGGTGGACAAAACTGCAACAGGACCCAGCAGAAACGGGCAGCACAACGGCAAAAATAATCGACGGCATCAAGGGTGCCTAAGAAGGTGGTGCTGGGCCGTCTCCGTCCTAAGGCGGAAGTGGTGGTGGCTGGACAGGCTGCTGAGTGGGTGTGGGTGTGGAAGTGGTAGCAGGCTGAGTGCGTGTGGAAGTGTGGGTGGGAACCTGCTGGGTGGGCGGGGGTACGCGTGGGAGACGCTCCAGGACCTGGGTAAGACAGTAGTGAATCTGTGGGAGCAGGTCGAAGCGGTGAGCCATATCGGTGACGGTGGCGGACAGGGTCCGAAGGTCGCCTCTGAGGCCACTCACCGCCCCCTCGAGAGCACGAATGCTCTGAAGTACAGTGTCAGGGGGAGGTGGTGCAGAGGGACGCACCGGTCTGGGCTGTGCAGGTCGGGGCTGGCGTACTCTGGTGGCGTAGGTGACGGGCTCAGCGGGTAGGGGAACAAAAGGTGCTGTGCTCGTGAAAGTGGGCCTGGCCTCAGTGCGAGGCGGGGCGGGACGGTGGGAAGTGGAGGCAGCAGCAACGAAAGAAGAATACAAAAGAGGCAGCGAGGCGGCCGGAGAGGTCGGTGGCACAGAAGTGTGGACAGATGCCACGACACTCTCGGAAAATACAGCAGCAGTGGAAACAGAGGGCTCTCCGCACTCAACTACGGTCGGTGGGCGCTCGGGTGGGGCAGAAGAAACGGGCTCGGCGGACAGAGGGCCAGTGGTGGTGGTGACAGGCGTGGAAGCAGCGGAAGTGGGCTCAGCTAAGGTACTCCCGACACCGACAGAGGTGTGGACAGAGGTGTCAGGAGCATCGGAAACATCGGGGATAGGCTGAGGGGCCACGGGGTCAACAGGGGAAGCAGGCTCGGCAGGTGCAACAAGGTCTGCGTGGGCAGCGTGGGCAGCGTGGGCCTGCTCGGCCTCCTCGGCCTCGAGCACGTAAGCAGCGGGGATGAGAACATCCATCGCAGGGAGCCAGTCCACATGGGCTGGTGCAATCTGAGTCCGAGCTGGGCTCAGAAGAATCATGTAATCGGCACTGTAAGGGCCGTGCAACCAGACCCAGTGTCGCTCACCGTGCGGACGAAACATCTTCATCCGGGCCATAACATCAATCGACAGAGAAGTGGGGCCCTGTGCTCATCGCAGGTCGTCAGGGAAATCCTCGCCGGTCATAAGGGCAAGCAAGGTGATCAGGCTGCCGCAGCATATCGGTGAGCGAGCGCCCACCGATACAATGATGCGGTCCAAAAACCAAGACGCAACATCAATCACGACGGCGGGGACAAGCTCATCACCATCCCTAGATAGAGCTCTGGGCCGTGTCATCGCGTAGAGCATGTAGAGCTCTGGCGTGGACATCGTGCCCGGCTCATATCTGGCCAAAAAGGTCGTCGCCATAAGGCGCTGAGCTATACGTAGGCAGGGATGGACAATGGCCGAGGCCTTGGCCCTACTAGGGTCAAAGGCAGCGTGAAGACCCGTAATCCGGGCCCAGAAGGCACCGGCGTCGAAGGAAGGTGGGGGGATATGGGTATGGGCGTAACCTCGATCGGCCTCGGGGACATCGGGCCACGAGAAAAATCCTCTCATCATACCGAGAGTGACCTGGCACTCCCGGTCCATGAACCGAAACGAGCATCCCTCGTCGGTCTGGGTGATCGAACTAAGTACCTCAAGTGTCGGGCGGGTAAACGTATCCAGAAATCTCGCCAGCCCACGTTGTCGTACAACGTGAGCATCCCCTTTAGTACCCCCAGGCGTCCTAGGTCGGCAAGGTGTGCAAACCTGGAGGGTACGATCGAGCGCTGGGAGATACGCTCGAAAGCGACGCGGTGTGCGTCGTTTCGGAACGTGATCCCCAGCGGCCCGATAAGTGGAGCCGGAGGTGGTGGCTGTGGAGCGGCAGGGAGCGGCTGTGCGGGGTGTGCGGGCTGTGCGGGCTCTGCAGGCTGTGCGGGGTGTGCGGGGCCTGCAGGCTGTGTTGGGTGGACGGCGTGTGTGGGAGAAGGCGGATGAGAGTCTTCTAACTCGTGGGAGGGGCCGGCATCATCCGACCGCTTCCGCTTGGCGGAAGCTCTCTTCGACCGCGACCGTGTCCGGGGCGGCATATCGGCCCCGAGCGCGCGCCGAAAAACGTGAAAAGTGCGGCGTGTGCAAAATAAAGGAAAGAGTATACCCCGACACGCCGCGAGTGCTAAGCAATGGAAGCGTGCGAAGACAGCGCCTCTGCGAAGCCCGAATCAGTCCCGAGAAGCTCCCCTGGGCTCCCCTATGCTCCCAAAAACAACCTGCGCATGAAATGGAGATATCAGCGGGTAATATTCAAAACGTATGGAGCATTTGGGGTATAATAGATAGATATAGAAATTAATTTGGGTTTGGGGTTCGTTTAGCGCATGGATCCTCGAAAAATACACAAAAAGAGGAGAAATAGGCGAAATAGGCGTTACCGGAGGTGGCCGGAGCGGTGGCCGCCGGCGGCGACTCGGGCGAGGCGCGGCGGAGCTCGGCCGGCGGTGGCTGGCCGAGCGGCGGCGTGGCGGTCGGTGGTCAGGCGAGTGGGTGCGCGAGCGAGGGGAACGGGCGAGGGAGCTGAACAGTCGGGGCGGTTACGAATTTTTTCGTTTCGAAAAACGTGCCCCCCCTCGGCCCCTTATATAGTAAAAGTTACGACTCGGCCGAGTGACTAGGTCACTTGGCCGAGTGAGATCAATGGAAAATTCCTCCCCGCTTACGCTTCGGCCGAGTGGCCTTGCCAGCCTCGGCCGAGTGGAGTAAGTCCATTTGGCCGAGTGGCTCAAGCTACTCGGCAAGACTCGCCTTAGGAGCGTATCCGTTTTACTCGGCCGAGTGAATATATATACTCGGCCGAGTAGCAGTTATACTGAAATCAGGAAAATAAACAGAGAGTTGGGTACAGCAGACTTCCCTCGTTCGTGAGCGGCTCGGCCGGACGAACTTGTGTACTCGGCCGAGTGACTAGTATACTCGGCCGAGTGAGCCTTGTGTTCTGCTGTTTGTCTTCGTTTGGGCTCTAAACTCCGTCTTTCTTCCTCCAGTCGATTCCATCTTCCTCCTAAGCATCGAGCACCTTCCTGGTGCGCTCCTCGTCGTCTCGTGCATCCTCCTCATGATGGATTTACCTATCTCCTCTCCGGTCAGGAAAAATAGGACCCGTTATCACAAAATTTTTGGGCGAACGACTCAAAACACTAAAAATTTCTAAAAGAAAAATAAAAGAAAAGTGAAAATAAAGCAATAACCGTCGGGTTTCCTCCCGACAAGCGCTCTTTTAAGGTCGTGAGCTCGACCCCCTATGATTTTCAATTAATGCGGGATGTTTGGTGCATGTGAGATGCACCCATCAAACTTTCTGGGGAGAACGCTTGGGTTCGGAAGTTGCGGCGGCGTGTTCTCCCTCGGTGGTCTCCCGTCTCGAATAGTGTTGGGGGGAGGCTCCCCCAAGCTAGCGTTTGCTCTGGTCAACGGCTTCACCGGTGACGCCGATTTCCGTATCGGCGGAGCTTTCTTCGGAGACTTCAATTTCGAGAGCTTGCAGAGCTCTCGAATCCTTGCGACATCAGTGTCGCCTTCATCAGTTTCAGCGGAGAGGTCGGGGGAATCATCTATCTTCTCGTCTCGGCCTAAATCCGGGCCTTCATCGAAATCCTCATCGAAAAGAGCGCCAATCGAGTGGGGGATTGCTTCTTCAATTACCTCATCAAGGAGGTCCATGTAGTCACGCTCCTCGTGGTAAGGCATGTGTTTCATAGCCTTAGGAATGTGAAGCTCCACCTCGATGTTGCCGACGTTTAAAGTTAGGGTACCTTCTCGCACGTCGACAATCACACCGGTGGTGGCGAGGAACGGGCGTCCAAGTATCAATGACGTATCTCCCTCCTCCTTAACGTCCATGATCACGAAGTCACATGGCAAGCATATTCCCCCCGGGACTTGTAGCGGGATGTCTTCGGCGATCCCTACCGGCCTTGTTATTCGCCCGTCGGCCAATTGTATCCGCATGTCGGTAGGTTTCAACTTCGTCCCGGTGTTTAGCCTTAAGAACATGGAGAGAGGCATGAGGATCACACTAGCCCCTAAATCTACCAACGCCTTTTGAAGAGGGACGTCGCCCAAGGTGCAAGGAATCCGAAAACTCCCCGAGTCTTTAAATTTGGCCGGCTCCTTCTCTCTCTTGGTGAACCATGAGCCCTCCTCGGCTAGCATAATCTTCTCCTTCCTCTTTCTCCCCGAAATCGAATCCTTTAAGAATTTAGCATATGTGGGGATCTCCACGATGGCGTCGAGGAAGGGAATGTTGAGGCTAACCCCTCTCAGATACTCAAGAAACTTTGCTAGCCTTTTCTCCATTTTCGCTCTAGCAAGCCTTTGGGGGAATGGGACCGGTGGCATGAAGCGCCTTTCCTCATTCAATTGCTCCGCTCTAGATTTCTCCTTTTCTTGTGGCTCCTTCTCCTTCTCGACTTCAACTACCGGTTCAATTGGCTCCAAACTTTCCTCCACGGGCTCCTCGGTAGGAATCATGGCGGGGTTGGTATCCTTACCGCCTCTAGTAGTAACGGCAACTACGGCATTGATGTGGCCGGTGTTGCCCCGTGGGTTTGGCTCGGGTTGCGCCGGCAATTGTTGAGTATTCCGACTGAGCAACGCCAATTGCTCCGAGACTTGAGCCACAACGGTTGCAAGGGAGTCTTGCCCCGCCTTCAAGGTAGCATTGACCTTCTTTTGCTCGACCATAAACGCCTCCACTCTAGCCTCGAAGTCGGATTGTTGTTGAGCTTGTGGAGGGTTTTGATTTTGATTTCTCCACCCTTGATTGTATCCGGGAGGCCTATAAGGTGGAACTTGTTGCTTCGGTTGGAAATTTTGTTGTGGAGGCCCCCTCGGCGGATAGTGTTGTTGTTGGGGTGGTGGTCGAGCTTGTTGAGGTGGTGGTTGTGGCGGGTTCAAAGCTCCTTCATTGTTGGCGTAAGAGAATCCAGGATGATTTCTTGTGGCCGGATTGGCCCAATACCCTTGGTTCCCCGCGACATATTGTACTTGCTCCAAGGATCCTTCTCCGGGCTCTCCTCCCACATACATGGCTTGAGATTGGTCTTGCCAATCACACATTTGGTTCGTTGGAGCGGAGGTGGAAGGGGTTCCTTGGGGCTCCGTGATAAACTTCTCCAGTCTCTCCACCACATTGTGGAGAGAATCAAACTTGCTTGTGAGCTCCGCTACGGCCTTCGCTTCGTAGATACTAGTTGGCTTCAAGGAGGACGTAGAGTGTCCTCGCTCATCGCCCCATTGTTGATTGTTTGAGGCCATCTCCTCAATTAGGGCCGTAGCTTCTTCGAGAGTCTTAGATAAGATAGCACCACTCGCCGCGGCATCAATAATTTGTTTGGTCCCCGGTTGGAGACCGTTGTAGAAGCTATGAACTAGCTCCCAATATTCAATGCTATGGTACGGGCATTGATGCTGCAGATCCTTAAAACGCTCCCAAGCCTCATATAGCGTCTCTTGGGGTCCTTGCTTGAAGGACATGAGAGCGTTCCGGATCTTCACCGTCTTGGAGGGTGGATAGAACTTGTCAATGAATGCACTCGCCAACTCGTCCCAAGTGGTGAAGACCCCCTCAGCCTGCGTCCTCAGCTAATAAAGTGCCTTGTCTTTTAGCGTGAAGGGGAAGAGACGCAGTCTGATGGCATCGATGGAGACCCCCGGCATCTGAAATGTGGCGCACTTCGACAAGAATAATTGGATGTGGTAGTGAGGATTTTCATGGGCATTCCCAGGAAATGGATCCTGCTGCATCAGGACCACTAGTCCAGTCTTTAGCTCGAAGTTCTTGTCAGCCGCCAACTCCGGCATGGCAATGGATGAGGTCGTAGAAGAGGTCTTAGGCCGAAGCCTATCTCGAATAGAAATTATCCTCGCCATCCTTGCCGCTAATTGGTCCGCAGTTTCCGGGTTGGTCATAAACCTCCCTTCCCGATCTTGTCTCCTTTCCGCTCTAAGTCTCCGCGCGGTACGTTCGATCTCGGGATCAAATAATATAGCTTCAGGGTCCGCCGTAGATCTCGTGTACATGCACAGGGAAAACAGAGTTTCAAAGAAATGATTAGTACCGTGGAAGGGTTAGGTAAAAATAAAGAAATTAAAATAATAATAAAAAAAAGAAACAGCTAGGGTGTTAAGATCAAACGCAATCGCCTCCCCGGCAACGTCGCCAAAAACTTGATCGAACCCGGATATACACCCGGAGAACGGTTGTAGTTTTACCGCAAGTGCACGGTGTAGCAGCGAGCGGGTTATCGAACACAGGGAGGACGAATGACCGTGCTTGTTCCAATCAACCTGGCTATTTTAAGAAGAGAGAAATTTGCCTTTGGCGATCCTGTCACAATCGTCAGACAAAGTACAGAAATATCAAATCAAATAAAGAACGCCTATGGAATGGGGAATTCCCGCTACTCACCGTATTTCGTAAATGTGGTTCATCGGTATCAAAATTGCTAGAATTAGATTTCGGATGAACTAGTTGCAACTGAATGTAGAACCAAGCTCACGCTCTCGCGCTGTTGCCGGTCTATAGCTATCCTAGGTTTGGGTCCAATCTCTTGCAAACCCTAGCCTAGGGAAGCTAGCATTAGGATCAACATCATCGTTCAATCGCGCACCGAGCCCAATCTCTTGCAAACTCGGCCCGCGACCTAGGTTGGGATAGTTCCTACCCGTCCAATCTCTTGCAAACGGGTATCGGCACGGAATTGCAACCAGAAACCCTAGTATCGGTCCAATCTCTTGCAAACCGATACTTCGGAAATTCGATTCCAACCCAATTCGGATTTCTAGGGTTTCCTATCGAATTGGGATCCAATCTCTTGTAAATCCCAATCGGTATGAACTCCTAGCTATCCGTAGTAAATCGCTCCCAAACTAATCCCTAATAGCGATTCTAGCAAAATTTCTACCAATTCATCACAAATATGAAATTGGGCTTGTAGTGTTCATCCCCACGCCCCAAGACGTGGCGACTACTCGCAATTCATAGCACAAACACAAGAATAATCAATGAAATAAGCAATAGAATTCATCACAATATTGAGATAAGTAATAAAAATAGAATTTTTGGAGAAGAGAGAGGCAAACCAATGGAGTTCTTCAATTAATCCAACAAAAATTAACTTTTGTCCTCTCTCAAATCACAAGAATAAAGCTAAAAAGTAAACCTAAAAGGCTGCAACAATCTAAGAGAAAAGCTCTCTAAAACTAGGGTAAAAACAGGGGTTAAATACCCCCCAAAATCGTGCAAAAACTGTGACCAAAATACCCCTGCGCAGCCTGAAATCCGCAATTTTCGCTACAGGCAGCGCGTCGCACTCGGCCGAGTGACAAAAGTCGCTCGGCCGAGTGAGAAACCCTGTAATTTTCCAGTAAGTCTTGATCTTCAGGGGTCTCAACTTTGGGGGCGGCTCGGCCGAGTGAGTTGTCGTCACTCGGCCGATGGCTTCTTGGTACTCGGGCGGTCGGGATTATCCACTCGGCCGAGTGGGTCTTCTGAAGCTCAGGCATCCGAAAAACAGTAAGTTGGCGATTTTTGAATGGCTTCGTCTGGGCGCCACTCGGGCGGACGGGATCTCGTCACTCGGCCGATGTGGTCTCCGTCGCTCGGCCGAGTGCACATATAAATCGTGTCTGATCTGGTCGGCCGAGCGGTGTCTCGCTGGTCGGCCGAGTGACTCCTTCACTCGGCCGAGTGGGACACTAAAAATGCCCAAATAGCTTGTTTTGGCCTCCTCGTCGCTCCTGCGACATCCGTTCTTCTTCCGCTCCTCTTCAACAGCAAAATACCCCTTGGGGAGGTCGTCGGTGACCCTCCGGAGTAGGCGCATCTCGAGATCACTCCGAATCGCGCCAAATCACCTGAAATGCGACAAAAACGACAAATCGTGAAAAGCATCGCAATATCGTCGATATATCGTGAAAAATATGATTTGGGCGATCTAAATGGCATGCAAACATGCGGGAAAAAAGTGTAAAATAAGGAGTGATCAGTTGACTCGCCTACTATGGTTTTATTGGTGGAGATGGTTATGGAATGATGTAATGGGCATGGTGATTGATGTCGGTGTCAGTGATAAAGATGTTGTTTAAATCAATATAATAAAAGTGTCTAGGGCTAGGGAATCCCCACTAAGGATCGCCATACATCTCCGTGAATCGTGAATCTCAATATTACTAGACTTGTGTTGAGGTGAACTAGTCGTAACTGAATAGAGAACCAAGCTCACGCTCTCGCGCTATTGCCAGTCTATAGTAACCTAGATTAGGGCACACTCTCGTGCAAACCCTAACCTAAGCCACTAGTTTGAGGATCAACATCATCGTCCAATCGCACCTCGAGTCCACTCTCGTACAAAATTCGAGTTACGACCTTAATTGTGATAGCTCGTATTCGTCTAATCTCTTGCAAACGAATATGTGTATAAATTTATAATAAAAAAACTAGCTTTGGTCCAATCTCTTGCAAACCAAGTCTAGTGAATCTCGATTATAAATCTAAATCGGATATCTAGGCCTTCCCATCGATAGGAATCCAATCTCTTGCAAACTCCGGATCGAAGGAAATCCCTAGCTATCCGTAATAAATCAATCACAACCTAATCTCCTAGCAATTCTAGCAACATATGGATTCATTCATCACAAATCTGAAATTAGATCCATAGGGTTCATCTCCATGCCATAGAACAACGAACCTACTCAAGCATATCAATAATGATATAGAAATCAATAAAAACCATTGCTTGCATATAAAAAGATATCAAATCAAAGATTCAAATAATAAGAACAAAATACTTAGCTTTGATGAGGAAATCCAATCCAATACAAGCTTCTAGATCCAAGAGGGGGCCTAGGGCATGGCCTAGCCTCTAAAATAGTCTCCAAAAAAAACAATATGGGAACCCCCTCTAATGACGGCTACAAACCTCTTATATAGCCCCCCAAAACCCTACCAAATAACCATAGAAACCCTCTCAATTTCGTGCCCAAAGTCAGCTCTGGCCGCAACTTAAAATCTGGGCCCGCACTCACTCGGGCCGCGTGGAAATATGACTCGGCCGAGTAGAAATTCTAGCACCGCAGCATCAACTTGCAGAAATTCTCCAGATTTCATCCGACCTCCGATTGGCGCGTTCTTGGCAGCGTTGGAACCGTCATGAAGTTTACTATCTATAAAAAATATGAGAAAGATACTTTGCCTGCTGGAATAATATCAGATTTCAAAAGAGTGAGAGGTTGTTTGAAAATCCGGGCGCTCATGTCACTCGGCCGAGTAGAATTCCTCACTCGGCCGAGTGGACTTCTACTCGGCTGAGTAGGATCTTCTGCTGTTCTCCCAAAACTCCAGAGAGTCTGCTTTGAAGTTGGGTTTTGGGCACTCTGGCACTCTGCGTCACTCGGCCAAGTGGGATTCATCACTCGGCCGAGTGGATCTTCTGCTGTGCTCCCCATAATTCCAGAGAGTCTGCTTCGATTTCCTTCAAAAATTGACCTCATTCGGGGGAGTGGAGTTCTCTACTCGGTCGAGTAGAATTCACCACTCAGCCGAGTGCATTGTGGCACTCAGGTCAAGCAGATGTTCTTCGTATTAGTCGTACTCGGCCGAGTACGCCGCTTCACTCGGGCAAGTGACTAGCGTGACTCGGCCGAGTGGCCTGTTTCTGGAATCCTTCCTTCTCCTCCTCGCCTCCTCGATGATTCTATCGATCTTCTTCTTCTCCCGCTCACCGTCCAGAGCCGTTAGCTCCTCAATAAGGCCTGAGCGATGCTTCGGTACGCGTACAAGTCCATTAAGCTCATTTTTGCTCCCGATCGCTCCATATTTCCTGAAATCTGACAAAAATAAGAAATAGTGAAAAGTAACGTAATATCGTCGAATAACCATGAAAATCGCAATATGAGCAATCGAAATGGCATGCAAATATGCAGAAAAAAGGTGTAAAATATGGACCGATCAATATCCAAACAAGTCTTTATTCCAGATCTTATAGCTCTGGTTGATAGTGGTGCAGATCTTAACTGCATTCGTGAAGGAATTGTACCTTTAAAATTCTTTGAGCCAACCACCCAATCCTTGAGTGGTGCAGGAGGAAATCAACATGGAACTATATTATCAGTTGAATGTGTTGTGTAGTGGAATTGTGTTGTGGAGTGGAATTGTGTTGATATATATGAAATATGAGAAATATGGGTAGTTGCTGAGACAAATGATATCGACAGCAGCTGAAGATTGGGGGTTCTGATATGGCCGCACTTTCCAAGTGCGGCCATATCAAAACCATTGGGAACTATTTGGTTGGTACAGCCCGTGACTAGTTACTAGCTGCACTTGGCAAGTGGGGCCAGTTTGTTAATTATTACCTCCAGCGCTCACCTGTAACTTGTAATGTATGTAGATTTTCCCCCAACTTTAGCCTAGCTCTCCAACAGATCTCATAATCATCAGATCCAGAGAAACATCTCCACATCTTGGCCTCCCATTTGAAAGACGGCGTCGCAATAGGTAAGCCCGTCAGTCCCTCGTGCTTAATCTCGTGAGTATTTTGTTAATCCAGCAGGATTTAGTTAGGGTTAGGGCTAGGCATGATTTGATTGTGTCATAGAGTTTGAGATCTCATGGTATCAACTGATTTTTGCAGGGTGATAACAATGGCAAGTGAGCATATTTTCATCTTATGCAATTATTAAATAAATTTGAGTATTGGTGACAATCACGAACCTAGATATGTCGGGGGAAAAGTTAAGTCTATTATACTGAAGAGACCGTCAACAAATACTGATTTAGTAGACCGGATATACAAGGCCACAAAGATCAGATCCCATGAGTATGATTTGAAATTGGTGTGCAACTGGCCGGTAATGGAGGGCAGGACTACAGCTGTGATGATCTCTGATGACAACGATATGGATGGGCTATTTAGCTTGGGGTCAACCAACGGTCAATTGAAATTTATGTCGAGATTGATGCAATTAGCAACACACGATTGACTCACGAACAAGGAACATTCGCACACATGCTTGATTTGGAGAACAACTCCACGGGATTTATGTCTACTTCTCCAACCCAAGAGTTTCAGCAGAACAAGGGACTGACGGGAGAAGGGTGTTCGTACTACCCACAAGAGGATGTGAATATGGATGCGTAAGTATCGAAATTGGTTAAGTAATGTCACGCCCCGCTTCCCATAATACAGGAGCGAGGACGTGGCGAAGGTCTGCATGGGCCAGAGCTATGAAGCTCGGACCCAATAAGGGTCTGTAGAGGTACACCAAACGAAGTACATGTTCTTGCATTTAAAGTTCAGAAGAATAATAGTCCTTAAAAGAAACAGCATTCATTCATGAGATAACAATCCAGCAAGTACAAGAAGTCTAATAAAGAAAGCCTCGCATGGCTACAATAGAAAAAGAAACTAATGGTGCAATGCACCCAACTTAGACAAGAAAGTAAAATGGTGCAACACACTCAAACAATAAAGCTGAAACTCCAAATCGGCATCAAGCAGAGAACTCTAGGACTGGTCCTCGTCCGGATCGTACTCCTGAACAACGTCCTCCTGGCCAGGCCCTCAGGTACGGTCTCCTCGTCTGCGAGCTTTGTCTCGGTACTTGACATACAACCACCCAAGAGAAAAGGAGTTGTATGTCAGGCGGAGTCTACAAGTAAAGGTAAGAAGACTCTACTGTAAGGTATATGTAATTAAAAGGCAGGTAATTAAATGACATGTTATAAGATGCAGAAGCATGACATTTTATAGTATTGCAGAAAGTAAAAACTGAGCAGGAGACATGATAATGGCCGTAGCGTATGCCAGTGGCTACGTGACAGGACAAGACAAGACAAAACGTGTGTGTCAATAGGGTTCATGCCTTACGGTTAGAGGGCGGCCAAACCCTTTAAACTGTGCGACCGCTCAACCCTACCCTACCCAAGTGCACGGGACAAGTCTGAACAAAGGATCTCTCTCTCTCTTTCTATATGTCTTGAAGAGTGCCTTATTCGCTGCTAGCTTATTTGGACAAAGGATCACCCCCTCTGCTAAGGGTGCCTTATTCGTCGCTGGCTTCAATACAATTTTAGCAGAAAATCACATTTTGGAACAAGAATGATGCATGACTATATTAAGATGTTTATTAACAAGACTGTTATAGTAAGTTTTGCCGAGACTTCGTCGTCAAGTCTAGGCTGTCGTGCAGGTGTCTCAAATGCTATTATTTCATGTCTAGTTCTCTTGTTCAACAATTTAAAATTTTAAAGAGGAAATGGCCTAAACATGGCCGTAACTACACAAGTGAACACACTTGCCTGAAGTGGCGAGAAGTACGTCCGTTGGGAGCGTCTCGTCACGGTAGCGTGTCGGTTATGGTCCGCTGTAACAAGTTAAACGGGATGGTGTCAGGTCATGTTTTTAGAAGTCCTATTATGGTATGTTTCTAAAATTGAACGTGGCTATCCTGGCAGTCTCAAATCACGAGTTCTTACGATCAAACCTTTTCTACGGTTCTCTACGATGATTCTATCCTATGTGCACAATCAAAATAGTCCGATCGTCGGCCCTAGTTGTTACAACAGTTTAATGGTGCGAAAAGGTAAATTTAGCGTTTAGTTGTCGATTTTTAATTATGATTTCATGATGTACGATGTGGGTTACTACGAGCGAGGGGTACCAGTCTAGTACGACAAACGTGCACGAGTCTGACGTCGGATTTGAAATGGTGACGGGTCTCGTCGTCTTCGGTTCCTCGAATGCAGGTAGCACAGCGAAGTGATAACAACGTTGGGGTCGACTTGTTTACAATTAGCACAACGAAGCGGCTTGCGGCAACAGTAACAGCGGCGACAGCGATGACTTAACTTGCGGCAGCGATAACTCGCGGCCCGGTGGGGTATTGTGTGCGGTTGTGCCCGAAGGGGAGGGCAGCCGGCGGTTGTGGAGAGAGGGGAGAGAACTCGGCCTGGAATGAAGTGAGGGGGAGCGGGAAGCTGCAGGTGGCTGGGGTGCTCGTGCATGTGGTTTAAGGCCAGAGGGGGCTGCCATTGGGAGAGGGGGCCAACGGCAGGGTGAGTCTGTTGGGTGGAGGCCGGAGGGGGAAGGGTGCAGGTCAGGGGTCTGAGGGGAGAGGCTGGCTGTGGGGTTCTTGCGTGGAGAGGAGGAGGTTGGCCGGCAGTAGCTGATGCGCGCGCGGGGTGGCCGGAGCAATGGGGTTGCCGGTGGATCTGTTGGGTTGGCGGGCTATTGTTACATGGAGGAGGCCAGTGGTGGATGGGTTTACTGGCGGGTCTAGTGAGGGTGGCTTGCATGGAGAGGAGGAGGGCTGATGGGGGGTGCCGGTAGTTGTCAAGGGGGAGATAGGGTGGCCGACAGGTGTTCGGGTTTTGGAGAAAACCCTAGGGTGGTAGCTTACGTAGGGGAGAGGGAGAGTAGGGGTTTTAAAAGGAAATGGGTCTGTGCTTGCTTTTATGTGGCTTAGTAGATGTACAACCCTAGTAGCTAAATAAGGTAGGAGAGAGAAAGGAAAGCTAGGGTAGGGTTTGGAATAAGGACAACTTGGTGTGTGCGGCTGTAAAGATTAGAAAACCCTAGTTGTAGGTTGTTTTCCTTTAGGTATTAATATATAGAAAGAGGTGAGAGAGAGAGAGAGAGAGATAGATGTGAGAGGAAATATTTGAGAAGTGATATGGGGGAAAGGGTTGATTGATTTGCGGGGTACAGTTTAGGGCAGTTTTAATTATGATTTGATTTTCAAAAACGTGAGTGGAATTTTAATTTTGAAAGCTTAGGGAAATAAACCATATTAAGGATAATGGGCTTAGCGGGTCGGTCAAACGACATCCAAAATTTTTGAGAAAAATACCAGGACGATCGTGACGATGCTGTTGGATATGGACGACATGTATACACCCATGAGGGGATGTATGAGGGTATACGGACCTCAGATGTCGCGTACATGAAAGCATGTGCGAAGGGAACCTTTTCATGTGTGAAAAGAACCACTCGATAAGTGGAAAAAGTCACTTTATAAGTGCATAAAGGCACTTGATAAGTGCATAAAGAAGAGGATAAACAATGGTGCTAATATAAGCCAATAAGCATATATGTAGTTATTTCCTACAATAACTACCCTTAAAGCCTACAAATAGGACCCAAGGGTATGGCTTTTAAGGCTAATCTTACCATGCCATAAGTTTGTATAAGGCAACTTGTGTTCTTCTTCTCCCTTCCATTAAAATCCTCTTTTAAATAGAGATTTAGGCGGTGAAACGCTGCTTCGATCCTCCGTGACGAAGTACTGACCGTTGTGGCGAATCCGAGGGTGAAGTTCAGAGATTACGGTGCCGCATACGTAAGCGTAATTTCTCTTTTGATCCTCCATCCACGCGCGACGGGATCCGACATTGGTATCAGAGCCATACGGGTTCGCTCCGGTCTCACCGATGAACGAGGCGTTGTCTTTTTCACGAATGAGTTTCCTACCATTATGGATATGGTAGGAGCGCATTGTGACGGAGAGAATCGCAGCAGTTTTTCTTTTCACGTTAGGGTCTTCTGTTATTACGGATATGGCAGGAACTCTCCGTGACGGGAAGAACTGACCGTTCATCTCGCCAAACTCGCACTCTTCATGGATGCTGAGTCTCCATTCAATAGGGAATGTGAACTCTCTTCATGTGGAGCGTGAAGTTTGCGGTCGTTAAGGTATGTTATTTTTTTGGCACACGGCCATTGAAACATAACTACTTTCTCGATGAACGGGTGTCTCATCGGAGAAGATGGAAGTTATTCTCAACGGAGAAGATGACCTCTTTGGTGCATGATCGCCATGGCCATATGGGCCATGGAGGCTATGTACCCCCCTCCCCATGCGGAGGGGGTTGGCTTCGGCCAATGACCACCAAAGCCACCACCCCTTCGAGGGGGATGTGCAACCGGACCCCTCAAGGGGGGAGGCCGGCCATGGCCAAGAGGCCAAGGCCGGCCGGCAAGGGCCAAGGGGCCCTTGCCACGGCCAGGGCCAGGGCCGGCTAGGAGGCCGGCCCTGGGGGCCGACACTGGCCTCGGCCAGCCCTGGCCGAGGCCAGGCTGGCCGGCCCTGGCCTCTCCAGGGCCAGGGCCGGCCAGGAGGCCGGCCCCGCCCTGGGGGCCGGCACTGGCCCCGGCCAACCCTGGCCGAGGCCAAGCTGGCCGGCCCCGCCCTGGGGGCCGGCCCTGGCCCCGGCCAGCCCTGGCCGAGGCCTGGGCCTGGCCGGCCAGAGGAAGCCCTGGCCGAAGGCCAGGGCCTGGCCGGTTGATCACTCCGTGTTTTACACCTTTTTTCCGCATGATTGCATGCCATTTAGATCGCTCAAATCACGCTTTTCGCGATTTATCGACAATATTGCGATACTTTTCACGATTTGTTGTTTTTGTCGTATTTCAGGAGATTTGGAGCGATTTGGAGTGATCCCGAGATACACCTACTCCAGAGTGTCACCGATGACTTCCCCGAGGGGTATTTTGCTATTGGAGAGGAGCGAAAGAAGAAAGAACGTCGTAGGAGCGATGAGGAGGCAAAAACAATCAGAATGGGCATTTTTGGTGTCTCACTCGGCCGAGTGAAGGAGTCACTCGGCCGACCAGCGAGACCCCGCTCGGCCGACCAGATCGGACACGCTTCATGTGTGCACTCGGCCGAGCATCAGAAGCCACATCGACCGAGTGACGAAACCCCGTCCGCCCGAGTGGCACTCAGACGATGCCCATCAAAAAGATCCAACTTACTGTTGTTCGTCTGCCTGAGCATCAGAAGACCCACTCGGCCGAGTGGAAATTGCCGACCGCCCGAGTGAATAGAAGCCATCAGCCGAGTGACGACAACTCACTCGGCCGAGCGACGCCCGAAGTGAAGACCCCCAAGACCCCAGACTTACTGGAAATTCTCAGGGTTTCTCACTCGGCCGAGCGACTTTTTGTCACTCGGCCGAGTGAGCCGCGCTGCCTGTAGCGTAAATTGCGATTTTCAGGCTGCGCAGGGGCATTTTGGTCACGGATTTTTGGGCAGTTTTGGGGGGTATTTAACCCCAGTTTTTAACCTAGGTTAGAGAGATTTTTCCCTTGCTTTTTGCAGCTTTTTAGATTAAACTTTTTTAGCTTTTGATTCTTGTGATTGGAGAGGAGAGAAAAGTTTATTTTTGTTGGATTCTTGGAGAACTCTATTGGTTTGTCTCCCTCTTCATTAAAAATCTCATTTTTATTGCTTATTTGAATATTGTGATGAATTCTATTGTTATTTCAATCGATTATTTTTGCAATTGTGATATGAATTGTGAGTAGTCCTAACGTCTTGGGGCGTGGGGATGAACCCTACGAGCCCAATTTTCGATTTGTGATGATTTGGTAGAACTATTTCTAGAATTGCTATTAGGGTTAGTTTGGGATCGATATACTACAGATAGCTAGGTGTTCATATCGATTGGGATTTGCAAGAGATTGGATCCCAATTCGATAGGAAACCCTAGAAATCCGAATTGGGTTGAAATTGAGTTTCCGTAGTATCGGTTTGCAAGAGATTGGACCGATACTAGGGTTCTCGGTCGCAATTCCATACCGATACCCATTTGCAAGAGATTGGACGGGTAGGAACTATCCCAACCTAGGTCGCACCCCGAGTTTGCACGAGAGTGGGCTCGGGACATGATTGAACAATGATGTTGATCCTAATGCTAGCTTGCCTAGGCTAGTGTTTGCAAGAGATTGGAGCCAATCCTAGATTAGCTATAGACCGGCAACAGCGCGAGAGCGTGAGCTAGGTTTTACATTCAGTTGCAACTAGTTCATCCGAAATTCTACCCTAGCAATTGTGATACCAATGAATCACGTTGACGAGATACGGTGAGTAGCGGGGATTCCCCATTCCCTGGGCGTCTTTATTTGATTTTATATCTACATACTTTGTCTGACGATTGTGACAGGATCGCCAAAAGGCAAATTCCCTCTTTTCTGTTCCTATAGCCAGGTTGTTCGGAGCAGGCATTGTCATACGTCCTCCCTGTGTTCGATAACTCGCTCGCCGCTACACCGTGCGCTTGCGGTAAAACTACACGGTCGCCCTTTTGGGTTACATTTTGGAGCGATCAAGTTTTTGGCGCCGTTGCCGGGGAGGCAATTGTGTTTGATCCTACCACCCTAGCTATTTCTTTCTTTTTGTTTTATTTCTTTATTTTTATCTAACCCTTCCATTGTGCTAATCACTTCTTTGAAACTTTGTCCTCCCGTGCATGTACACGAGATCCACTGCAGACCCCACTGATATATTGTTTGATCCTGGGATCGAGCGTACGTTGTGGAGAATCAGAGCGGAGAGGAGACCCGATACGGAAGGGAGGTTTATGAACGTCCGGGAGACGCCTGAAGAGTTAGCGGCAAGAATGGCGAGGATTATTTCTATTCGAGATAGGCTCCGGCCTAAGACTTCCTCCACGACCTCATCCATAGCCATGCCGGAGTTGGCATCCGACAAGAGTTTTGAGTTGAAGACCGGGCTTGTGGTTCTGATGCAGCAGGATCCATTTCATGGGAACGCCCATGAAAATCCCCACTACCACATCCAGCTCTTCCTATCAAAATGCACCACCTTCCAGATGCCGGGCGTTACACTAGATGCCATCAGACTGCGCCTCTTCCCCTTCACATTAAAGGATAAAGCTCTTTATTGGTTGAGGACGCAAGCTGAGGGAGTCTTTACCACATGGGATGCGTTGGCGAGCGTGTTTATCGACAAGTTCTATCCGCCTTCTAAGACGGTAAAGATTAGGAGTGCTCTCATGTCCTTCAAGCAAGGACCTCAAGAGACACTCTACGAGGCTTGGGAGCGCTTCAAAGACCTGCAGCATCAGTGCCCCCACCATAGCATTGAAGATTGGGAGCTAGTCCATAGCTTCTACAATGGTCTCCAACTGGGGACCAAGCAGATTATTGATGCCGCGGCAAATGGTGACATCCTATCGAAGACTCCCGACGAAGCTACAGCCCTAATTGAGGAGATGGCCTCGAACAATCAACAATGGGGTGACGAGCGAGGACATTCTTCGTCCTCCTTGAAGCCATCTAGCATCTATGAGGCAAAGGCCGTAGCGGAGCTTACCAACAAGTTTGATTCTCTCCACAAGGTAGTGGAGAGACTGGAGAAGTATATTACGGAGCCCCAAGGAACCCCTTCCACATCCGCACCAACAAATCAAATGTGTGATTGGCAAGACCAATCCCAAGCTATGTATTCGGGAGGAGAACAAGGAGAGGGATCTTTGGAGCAAGTTCAATACGTCGCAGGGAACCAGGATATTGGGCCAACCCGGCCACTAGAAACCATCCCAGTTTCTCCTACGCAAACAATGATGGAGCATTGAATCCGCCGCAACAACTATCTCAACAAGCTCGACAACAACAACAACAACAACAACATTATCCACCGAGGGGGCATCCGCAACAAAATTTCCCACCAAAGCAACAAGTTGGACCCTATAGGCCGCCCAGATACAATCAAGGGTGGAGAAATCAAAACCCTCCACAAGCTCAACAATGATTTGAATTTGAAGCTAAGGTGGAGAAGTTTATGGTCGAGCAGAAGAAGATCAATGCTTCCTTGAAGGCGGGCCAAGACTCTCTTACAACTGTCGTTGGACAAATTGTGGAGCAACTTGCGTTGCTAAATCGAAATAGTCAACAATTGCCGGCTCAACCCGAGCAAAATCCATGGGGCAACACCGGCCACATCAACGCCGTTGTTGCAGTTACTACGAGAGGCGGGAAGGATACCACTCCCGTCATGATTCCTACCGAGGAGCCCGTGGTGGAGATTGAAGAGCCAAGCGAGCCGGCCATTGAAGTTGAGAGAGAGAAAGAGCCGCGAAGGGAAGAAAAGTCTAGAGCGGAGCAATTGATTGAAGAGAGGTGTTTTATGCCACCGATCCCATTCCCTCAGAGGCTTTCTAGAGAAAAAAATGGAGAAACGGCTAGCCAAGTTTCTCGAGTATTTGAGAGGGGTAAGCCTCAACATTCCTTTCCTCGACGCTATCGTGGAAATCCCGACATACGCCAAGTTCCTAAAAGATTTGATCACGGGAAGAAAGAGGAAGGAGAAAATCATGCTCGCTGAGGAGGGCTCTTGGTTCACCAAGAGAGAGAAGGAGCCCGCCAAATTCAAAGACCCGGGGAGTTTTCGAATTCCTTGCACCTTGGGCGGCGTCCCTCTACAAAAGGCGTTGGTGGACTTAGGGGCTAGTGTTAGCCTCATGCCTCTCTCTATGTTCCTAAGGCTAAATACCGGCACAAAATTGAAGCCTACCGACATGCGGATACAACTAGCCGATGGTCGGATCACAAGGCCAGTAGGGATCGCAGAGGACATCCCGTTACAAGTCCCGGGGGGGGGGGGGGGGGGGGGGGGCATATGTTTGCCATGTGACTTCGTGATCATGGATGTCAAGGAGGAGGGAGACACGTCGCTAATACTTGGACGCCCGTTCCTCGCCACCGCCGGTGTTATTGTCGACGTACGTGAAGGAACTCTAACATTGAATGTCAGCAACATCGAGGTGGAGCTTCATATTCCCAAGACAATGAAACATATGCCTTATCATGAGGAGCTGGACTATATGGACCTCCTTGACGAGGTTATTGAGGAGGCGATCCCCCATTCGATCGACGCTCTATTCAAGGAAGATTTTGAGGAAGGGCCGGATTTGGACCAAGAAGAAAAGATGGAGCATTCCCCCGACCTCTCCATGGAAATTGATGAAGGCGACGCTGATGTCGCGAGGATACGAGAGCTCTGCAAGCTCTCAAAGATGAAGACTCCAAGGAAAGCCCCACCGATATGGAAATCGGTGTCGCCGGTGAAGCCGAGGCCCAGAGCAAGCACTAGCTTGGGGGAGTCACCCCCCAACACTACCCGAGGCAAAGGAGCACCGAGGAAGAACGCCCCGCCGCAACATCCAAATTTAAGCGTTCTTCCTAATAAATTCGACGGGTGCATCTCATATGCACCCAATATCCCGCATTAAATTAAAAATCAAAGGGGTCGAGCTCAAGACCTTAAACGAGCACTTGTCAGGAGGCAACCCGATGGTTATCGCTTTATTTTTACTTTTCCTTTATTTTTGTTTTAGAAATTATTAGTGTTTTGAGTCGTTTGCCCAAAAATTTCGTGATAACGGGTCCTATTTTTCTTTGACAGGAGAGGAGAAAGGGATATCTACCATTAGGAGGATGAACAAGGCGACGAGGAGCGCTCCAGGAATGCGCTCGAAGCCTAGGAGAAAGATGAAATCGACTGGAGGAAGAAAAACAGAGTTTAGAGCCCAAACGAAGCCAAACAGCAGAAAATAGGGTTCACTCGGCCGAGTATACTAGTCACTCGGCCAAGCACTTAAGTTTGTCCGCCCGAGCGGCTCACGAACGAGGGAAGTATGCTGTACCCAACTCTCTGTTTCTTTTCTTGATTTCAGTATAATTGCTACTCGGCCGAGTATATATATTCACTCGGCCGAGTAAAACTGATACGCTCCTAGGGCGAGTCTTGCCGAGTAGCTTGAGCCACTCGACCGAATGGACTTACTCCACTCGGCCGAGGGTGGCAAGGCCACTCGGCCGAATCGTAAGCGGGGAGGAATTTTTCAAAATATTTCCGTTGCGTTCGCTCGGCCGAGCGACTTAGTCACTCGGCCGAGCGACTTAGTCACTCGGCCGAGTCGTAACTTTTTCTATAAAAGGGGGAGCGGGACGGCATGAATTTCGAAACGATTAAAACGCGAAAACGCCCGATCCTTTGTCTCCCCAGTGCCCGATCCTCCCTCACTCGCCCGACCACGCACCCCGACGCCGGCGCTCGGCCACCCACCGCCGGCCGAGCCGCCTCCGCCTCCGCCCGAGTCGCCGCCGGCGACCACCTCGCCGGCCGAGCTCCGGTAGCTTTATTTTGCCTATTTTCTCCTCTTTTGCGTATTTTTCGACGATCCATGTGTTTAACGAGCCCCAAAACCAAATCAACTTCATTATCTCTCTATCATACCCCTAACCCCCCATACATTTTGAATATTACTCGCTGATATCTTCGTTTGATGTGCAGGGTATATTGGGGAGCTTAGGGGAGCCCAGGGGAGCTTCCGGGGAGCGATTTTGGCTTCGTGGAGGCGTCGTCTTCGCACGCATCCACTTCCTTGCTCTCGCGGCGTGTCACGGTATACTCGTTCCATTTATTTTTGCACGCCGCATTTTTACTGCTTTTGGTGAGCACCCGGGGCCCACATGCCGCCCCGGACACTGCCTCGCACCAGGAGAGCTTCCGCCAAGCGGAAGCGGCCGGATGAGCCCGGTCCCTCCCACGAGGTGGAAGACTCTCCTCCGCCTACACCACCACACCCCGTTCACCCCGCACAGCCTGCAGACCCCGCACACCCCGCACAGCCTGCAGAGCCCATTCACCCCGCACAGCCACTCCCTGCCGTCCCACAGCCACCACCACCGGCTCCACTTGTCGGGCCGCTGGGGATTACGTTCCGGGATGATGCACACCACGTCGTTTTTGAGCGCATTTCCCAGCGCTCGATCGTACCCTCTAGGTTCGCACACCTTGCAGACCTAGGACACCTAGGGGTACTCGAGGGGATGCTCACGTTGTATGACAACGTGGGTTGGCGAGATTTCTTCCAGGTGTCGGCGGACACGTTCGTCCGTCCGACACTTGAGGTGCTTAGTTCTATCGCCTGGACCGACGAGGGATGCTCGTTTAGGTTCATGGACCGAGAGTGCCAGGTCACTCTCAGTATGATGAGAGCTTTCTTTTCGTGGCCCGATGTCCCAGGGGCCGACCGTGGTTACGCCCCCACTCACATCCCCCCATCTTCCTTCGATTCCGGCGCTTTCTGGGCCCGGATTACGGGTTACCTGCCGCCTTCGACCCTAGTAGGGCCAAGGCCTTGGCCATCGTCCACCCTTGCCTCCGCATAGCTCAGCGCCTTATGGCGACTACCTTTTTGGCGAGATATGAGCCTGTGACGATGTCCACGCCATAGCTTTATATGCTCTATGCGATGACACGCCCCAGAGCTCTATCTAGGGAGGGCGACGAGTTGGTCCCCGCCGTCGTGATTGATATCGCGAGCTGGTTTTTGGATCGCATCATCGTATCGGTGGGCGCTCGCTCACCGATATGTTGCGGTGGTCTGATCACCCTGCTCACCCTGATGACCGGCGAGGACTTTCCAGATGACCTGCGACGAGCCCCGGGCCCCACTTCACTGTCCATAGACGTCATGGCCCGGATGAAGATGCTACGTCTGCATGGTCAGCGGCACTGGGTCTGGTTGCACGGCCCCTACGGTGCGGATTACATGATCCTTCCGAGCCCAGCTCGGACTCAGATAGCACCAGCACAGGTGGACTGGCTTCCGGCGATGGATCTCCTGATCCCCGCCGCCTACGTGCTTGAGGCCGGGGAGGTCGAGCAGGCTGAGCAGGCCCACGCTGCACACGCTGTACCCGCTGACCCCGCTGCTCATGCTGACCCCGTGGCCCCTCAGCAGCCTGATATTTCTGCTGCTCCTGACACCTCTGTCCACACTTCTGCCGGTGTCAGGAGTACCCTCGCTGAGCCCACCTCCACTACCTCCACGCCCACCACCACTCCCACCACAGCTGGCCCTCTGTCCGTTGAGCCCGTTTCCTCCGCCCTACCCGAGCGCCCATAGACTATAGTTGAGAGCAGAGAGCCCTCTTTTGCTGCCGTCCTGGAGACCGTGGTCTCCACCTCTGTCCCCACCGCAGCCGTTTTTTCTGAGAGTGTCGTGGCGTCTGTCCACACGTCTGTGTCACCGACCTCTCTGGTCGCCTCGTTGCCACTTTTATACTCCACTTCCGCTGCTGCTGCCTCCACCTCATACCAGCCTGCGCCCCGGCCTCGTACTGAGGCTAGGCCCACTCTTGTGAGCACAGCACCTTTCCTCCACATGCCTGCTGAGCCTATCCACTACACCACCCGATTCCGCCAGCCCCGTCCTGCACATCACAGACAGGTGCGTCCGCCTGCACCACCTCCCCCCGACACTGTACTTCAGAGCATTCATGCTCTCGAGGGGGCGGTGAGTGCCCTCAGAGGCGACCTTAGGACCATGTCTGCCACCGTCACCGCTATGGCCAGCCGCTTCGACCTACTTCCGGGCATTCACTATTGCCTCACTCAGATTCTCGAGCGGCTTCCTCGCGTACCCACACCCACCCAGCAGGTAGCCACCCCCACTCCTATACACACCCAGCCTGCATCCACACCCACACCCACACCCACTCAGCAGACTGTTCCCCAGCCACCACCACCACCACCACCTCCGCCTCAGGACGGAGACGGCACAGCCCCATGATCACTCCTTATTTTACACTTTTTTCCCGCATGTTTGCATGCCATTTAGATCGCTCAAATCATGATTTTCACGATATATCAACGATATTGCGATGCTTTTCACGATTTCTTGTTTTTGTCGAATTTCAGGTGATTTGGAGCGATTTGGAGTGATCTCGAGATGCGCCTACTCCAGATTGTCACCGATGACCTCCCCGAGGGGTATTTTACTGTTAGAGAGTAGCGGAAGAAGAAAGAACGTCGCAGGAGAGACGAGGAGGCCAAAACAAGCTGTTTGGGCATTTTTGGTGTCCACTCGGCCGAGTGAAGGAGTCACTCGGCTGATCAGCGAGACACCGCTCGGCCGACCTGATCGGACACGCTTCATGTGTGCACTCGGTCGAGCGACGGAAGCCACATCAGCCGAGTGACGAGACCCCGTCCGCCCGAGTGGCACTCAGACGAAGCCATTCAAAAATCGCCAACTTACTGTTTTTCGTCTGCCTGAGCTTCAGAAGACCCACTCGGCCGAGTGGCAAATGCCGACCGCCCGAGTACGAAGAAGCCATCGGCCGAGTGACGACAACTCACTCGGCCGAGCGACTCCCGAAGTGAAGACCCCCGAAGACCCAGACTTACTGGAAATTTACAGGGTTTCTCACTCGGCCGAGCGACTTTTGTCACTCGGCCGAGTGCGACACGCTGCCTGTAGCGAAAATTACGGATTTCTGGCTGCGCAGGGGCATTTTGGTCACAGTTTTTTTGGACGATTTTGGGGGGTATTTAACCCCTGTTTTTACCCTAGGTTAGAGGGCTTTTCTCTTAGATTTTTGCAGCTTTTTAGATCAAATTTTTAACTTTATTCTTGTGATTGGAGAGGAGACAAAAGTTGATTTTTGTTAGATTATTTGAAGAACTCCATTGGTTTGTGTCTCTCTCCTCTAAAAATACTATTTTTATTGCTTATCTCAATATTGTGATGAATTCTCTTGTTAATTTCATTGATTATTTTTGTGTTTGTGCTATGAATTGTGAGTAGTCTCCACGTCTTGGGGTGTGGGGATGAACCCTACGAGCCCAATTTCAGATTTGTGATGAATTGGTAGAAATTTTGCTAAAATTGCTATTAGGGTTAGATTGGGATCGATTTACCACGGATGGCTAGGTATTCATACCGATTGGGATTTGCAAGAGATTGGATACCAATTCGATAGGAAACCCTAGAAATCCGAATTGGATTGGAATCGAATTTCCGTAGTATCGGTTTGCAAGAGATTGGACCGATACTAGGGTTTCCGGTTGCAATTCCGTGCCGATACCCGTTTGCAAGAGATTGGACGGGTAGGAACTATCCCAACCTAGGTCGTGGCCCGAGTTTGCACGAGAGTGGGCTCGGGGCGCGGTTGAACGATGATGTTGATCCTAATGCTAGCTTCCCTAGGCTAGGGTTTGCAAGAGATTGGACTCGAACCTAGGATAGCTATAGACCGGCAACAGCGAGAGAGCGTGAGCTAGGTATTACATTCAGTTGCAACTAGTTCATCCGAAATTTTATTCTAGCAATTTTGATACCAATGAACCACATTGACAAGATATGGTGAGTAGCGGGGATTCCCCATTCCCTAGACGTCCTTTATTTGATTTGATATCTTCGTACTTTGTCTGACGATTGTGACAGGATCGCCAAAGGCAAATTCTCTCTTTTCTGTTCTTAAATAGCCAGGTTGATTGGAGCAAGCACTTTCATTCGTCCTCCCTGTGTTCGATAACCCGCTCGCTGCTACACCGTGCGCTTGCGGTAAAACTACACGGTCGCACTTTTGGGTTACATTCCGAAGCGATCAAGTTTTTGGCGCCATTGCCGGGGAGGCGATTGCGTTTGATCTTACCACCCTAGCTATTTCTTTCTTTTTGTTTTTTTTATTTCATTATTTTTTTACCTAACCCTTCCATTGTGCTAATCACTTCTTTGAAACTTTGTTTTCTCGTGCATGAACACGAGATCAACGGCGGACCCTGAAGCTATATTATTTAATCCCGAGATTGAGCGTACTGCGTGGAGAATTAGAGCGGAGAGAAGACAAGATCCGGAAGGGAGGTTTATGACTAACCCGAAAACTGCGGAACAATTAGCGGCAAGAATGGCGAGGATTATTTCTATTCGAGATAGGCTTCGGCCTAAGACCTCTTCTACGACCTCATCCATTGCCATGCCGGAGTTGGCGGCTGACAAGAACTTTGAGCTGAAGACTGGACTAGTGGTTCTGATGCAGCAGGATCCATTTCATGGGAATGCCCATGAAAATCCCCACTACCACATCCAGCTATTTTTGTCGAAGTTCGCCACATTTCAGATGACGGGGGTCTCCATCGATGCCATCAGACTGCTCTCTTCCCCTTCACACTAAAGGACAAGGCACTTTATTGGTTAAGGACGCAAGCTGAGGGAGTCTTTACCACATGGGACGAGTTGGCAAGTGCATTCATTGACAAGTTCTATCCGCCCTCCAAGACGGTAAAGATTCGGAGCGCTCTTATGTCCTTCAAGCAAGGACCCCAAGAGACGCTCTATGAGGCTTGGGAGCGTTTCAAAGATCTGCAGCATCAATGCCCGCACCAAAGCATTGAAGATTGGGAGCTAGTTCATAGCTTCTACAATGGTCTCCAACCGGGGACCAAGCAAATTATTGATGCCGCGGCAAATGGTGCTATCTTATCAAAGACTCCCGAAGAAGCTACGGCCCTAATTGAGGAGATGGCCTCAAACAATCAACAATGGGGCGACGAGTGAGGACACTCTACGTCCTCCTTGAAGCCAACTAGCATCTATGAGGCGAAGGCCGTAGCGGAGCTTACAAGCAAGTTTGATTCTCTCCACAAGGTAGTGGAGAGACTGGAGAAGTTTATCACGGAGCCCCAAGGAACCCCTTCCACCTCCGCACCAACGAACCAAATGTGTGATTGGCAAGACCAATCTCAAGCCATGTATTTGGGAGGAGAGCAAGGAGAGGGATCCTTGGAGCAAGTACAATATGTCGCGGGGAACCAAGGATATTGGGCCAATCCGGCCACAAGAAATCATCCCGGTTTCTCTTATGCCAACAATGAAGGAGCTTTGAATCCGCCGCAACAACCACCTCAACAAGCTCGACCACCACCACCACCCCAACAACAACACTATCCGCAGAGGGGGCCTCCACAACAAAATTTCCAACCGAAGCAACAAGTTCCACCCTATAGGCCGCCCGGATACAATCAAGGGTGGAGAAATCAAAACCCTCCACAAGCTCAACAACGATCCGACTTCGAAGCTAGAGTGGAGGAGTTTATGGTCGAGCAAAAGAAGGTCAATGCTTCCTTGAAGGCGGGCCAAGACTCCCTTACAACCGTTGTGGCACAAATCTCGGAGCAATTGGCGTTGCTCAATCGGAATACTCAACAATTGCCGGCTCAACCCGAGCAAAACCCACGGGGCAACACCGGCCACATCAATGCCGTGGTTGCCGTTACTACTAGAGGCGGGAAGGATACCACCCCCGCCATGATTCCTACCGAGGAGCCCGTGGAGGAGAATGTAGAGCCAATCGAGCCGGTAGTTGAAGTTGAGAGGGAGAAAGAGCCACAAGAAAAGGAGAAATCTAGAGCGGAGCAATTGATTGAGGAGAGGCGCTTCATGCCACCGGTCCCATTCCCCCAGAGGCTTGCTAGAGCAAAAATGGAGAAAAGGCTAGCAAAATTTCTCGAGTATCTGAGAGGGGTTAGCCTCAACATTCCTTTCCTCGACGCCATCGTGGAAATCCCCACATATGCTAAATTTTTAAAGGATTTGATTTCGGGGGGGGGGGGGGGGGGGGGGGGGGGGAAGAGGAAGGAAAAGATTATGCTCACCGAGGAGGGCTCTTGGTTCACCAAGAGAGAGAAGGAGCTGTCCAAATTCAAAGACCCGGGGAGTTTTTGAATTCCTTGTACCTTGGGCGGCGTCCCTCTACAAAAGGCGTTGGTGGATTTAGGGGCTAGTGTAAGCCTCATGCCTCTCTCCATGTTCCTAAGGCTAAACACCGGGACGAAGTTGAAACCTACCGACATGCAGATACAATTAGCCGATGGACGGATAACAAGGCCAGCAGGAATCACCGAGGACATCCCGCTACAAGTCCCGGGGGGCATATGTTTGCCATGTGACTTCGTGATCATGGACGTTAAGGAGGAGGGAGATACGTCATTGATACTTGGACGCACGTTCCTCGCCACCGCCGGTGTCATTGTCGACGTGCGAGAAGGTACCCTAACATTGAACATCGGCAACATCGAGGTGAAGCTTCATATTCCTAAGGCAATGAAACACATGCCTTACCACGAGGAGCTTGACTACATGGACCTCCTTGACGAGGTTATTGAGGAGGCGATCCCTCACTCCATCGGCGCTCTATTCGATGAAGATTTCGAGGAAGGCCCGGATTTAGGCCAAGATGAGAAGATAAATGATTCCACCGACTTCTCCGCTGAGATTGATGAAGGCGACGCTGAGGTCTCAAGGATTTGAGAGCTCTGCAAGCTCTCAAAATTAAGGTCTCCGAAGAAAACTCCGCCGGCACGGAAATCGGCGTCACCGGTGAAGCCGAGGACCGGAGCAAATGCTAGCTTGGGGGAGCCTCCCCCCAACACTATTCGAGACGATAGACCACCGAGGGAGAACACGCCGTCGCAACTTCCGAATCCAAGCGTTCTCCCCGGAAAGTTTGACGGGTGCATCCCATATGCACCAAACATCCCGCATTAATTGAAAATCATAGGGGGTCGAGCTCACGACCTTAAACGAGCGCTTGTCGGGAGGCAAACCGACGGTTATAGCTTTATTTTCACTTTTCTTTTATTTTTGTTTTAGAAATTTTTAGTGTTTTGAGTCGTTCGTCCAAAAATTTTGTGATAACGGGTCCTATTTTTCCTGACAGGAGAGGAGAATGAGGTACCCATCATTAGGAGGATGCACAAGGTGATGAGGAGTGCCCCAGGAAGGCGCTCAATGCTTAGGAGGAAGATGAAATCGACTGGAGGAAGAAAAACAGAGTTTAGAGCCCAAACGAAGACAAACAGCAGAAAACAAGGCTCACTCGGCCGAGCATACTAGTCACTCGGCCGAGCACACAAGTTCGTCCGGCCGAGCCGCTCACGAACGAGGGAAGTTTGCTGTACCCAACTCTCTGTTTATTTTCCTGATTTCAGTATAACTGCTACTCGGCCGAGTATATATATTCACTCGGCCGAGTAAAACTGATACGCTCCTAGGGCGAGTCTTGCCGAGTAGCTTGAGCCACTCGGCCGAATGGACTTACTCCACTCGGCCGAGGGTGGCAAGGCCACTCGCCCGAAGCGTAGGCGGGGAGGAATTTTCCGTTGAGTTCACTCGGTCGAGCGACCTAGTCACTCGGCCGAGTCGTAACTTTTTCCTATAAAAGGGGGCGGGGGAGGGCACGTTTTTTGAAACGAGCAAACCCGATCTCGCCCGACCCCTCACCTCCCTCGCCCGAACCCCTCGCTCGCTCGCCTGACCGTCGATCCCGCGCCGCCGCTCGGCCACCCACCGCCGGTCGAGCCGCCGCCGCTCCTCGACCGAGTCGCCGCCGGCGGCCACTGCTCCGGTCGACTCCGGTAACCCCATTTTCGCCTGTTTTCTCCTCTTTTGTGTATTTTTCGAGGATCCATGTATCTAACGAACCCCAAACCCAAATTAATTTCTATTTCTATCTATTATACCCCTAATGCTCCATACGTTTTGAATATTACCCGCTGATATCTCCGTTTCATGCGCAGGTTATTTTTGGGAGCTTAGGGGAGCCCGGGGAGCTTCCAGGGACTGATTTGGGCCACGTGGAAGCGTCGTCTTCGCACGCTTCCATTGCTTTGCACTCGCGGCGTGTCGTGGTATATTCTTTCCTTTATTTTACGCACGCTGCACTTTTCACGCTTTTTGGTGAGCGCTCGGGGCCCATATGCCGCCCCGGACACGGCCGCGGTCGAGGAGAGCTTCCGCCAAGCGGAAGCGGTCGGATGATGCCGGCCCCTCCCACGAGGTGGAGGAATCTCCTCCGCCTTATCCACCACACCCCATCCACCCAGCACAGCCTGCAGGCTCCACACACCCCGCACAGCCTGCAGAGCCCGCACAGCCACTCCCTGCCGCTCCACAGCCACCACCTCCGGCTCCACTTATCGGGCCGCTGGGGATCACGTTCTGGAACGACGCACACCGCGTCTCTTTCGAGCGTATCTCCCAGCGCTCGATCGTACCCTCCAGGTTCGCACACCTTGCAGACCTAGGACGCCTGGGGGTACTCGAGGGGATGCTCACGTTGTACGACAACGTGGGCTGGCGAGATTTCTTCCAGGTGTCGGTGGACACGTTTATCCGTCCGACACTTGAGGTTCTTAGTTCGATCGCCCGGACCGACGAGGGATGCTCGTTTCGGTTCATGGACCGAGAGTGCCAGGTCACTCTCGGTATGATGAGAGCTTTCTTCTCGTGGCCCGATGTCCCCCGGGGCCGACCGAGGTTACGCCCCCACCCATATCCCACCACCTTCCTTCGATGCCGGTGCCTTCTGGGCCCGGATTACGGGTCTTCACACTGCCTTTGACCCTAGTAGGGCCAAGGCCTCGGCCATTGTCCATCCCTTCCTCCGTATAGCTCAGCGCCTTATGGCGACGACCTTTTTGGCGAGATATGAGCCGGGTACGATGTCCACACCGGAGCTCTATATGCTCTACGCGATGACACGACCCATAGCTCTATCTAGGGAGGGCGATGAGTTGGTCCCCGCCGTCATGATTGATGTCGCGGCTTGGTTTTTGGACCGCATCATCGTATCGGTGGGCGCTCGCCACCGATATGCTGCGGCGGCCTGATCACCTTGCTCGCCCTTATGACCGGCGAGGATTTTCCAGATGACTTGCGACGAGCACCGGGCCCCACTTCACTGTCCATTGATGTTATGGCCCGGATGAAGATGCTGCGTCCGCACAGTGAGCGACACTGGGTCTGGCTGCACGGCCCTTACGGTGCCGATTACATGATTCTTCCGAGCCCAGCTCGGACTCAGATTGCACCGGCCCAGGTGGACGGGCTCCCTGTGATGGATGTTTTGATCCCAGCCGCATACGTGCTCGAGGCCGAGGAGGCCGATCAGGCCCACGCTGCCCACGCTGCCCCTGCAGACCCTGTTGCACCTGCTGAGCCTGCTGCCCCTGTTGACCCCGTGGCCCCTCAGCCTTTCCCTGATATTTCTGCTGCTCCCGACACCTCTGTCCACACTGTTGTCGGTGTCGGGAGTACCCTAGCTGAGCCCACCTCCACTGCTTCCACGCCTGCCACCACCACCACTGGCCCTCTGTCTGCCGAGCCCGTTTCCTCTGACCCACCCGAGCGCCCGCCGACCATAGTTGAGTGCGGAGAGCCCTCTTTTGCCACTGCCGTAGAGACCGTGGTCTCCACCTCTGTCTCCACCGCTGCTGTATTCTCTGAGAGTGTCGTGGCGTCTGTCCACACTTCTGTGTCACCGACCTCTCTGGCCGCCTCGTTGCCACTTTTGTATTCTTCTTTCGTTGCTGCTGCCTCCACTTCTCACCAGCCGGTGCCCCGGCCTCGCACTGCGGCCAGGCCCACACTTGCGAGCGCAGCACCTTTCGTTCCCTTGCTTGCTGAGCCCGTCACCTACGCCACCAGAGTACGCCAGCCCCGACCTGCACAGCCCAGACCGGTGCGTCCCTCTGCACCACCTCCCCCCGACACTGTACTTCAGAGCATTCGTGCTCTCGAGGGGGCGGTGAGTGGCCTCAGAGGCGACCTTCGGACCCTGTCCGCCACCGTCACTGCGATGGCTGGCCGCTTCGACCTGCTCCCGCATATTCACTACTGCCTTACCTAGGTCCTAGATCGTCTCCCCCGCGTACCACCACCCACCCAGCAGGTCACCACCCCCACTCCTCCACACACTCAGCCTGCTTCCACTTCCACACCCACACCCACACAGCAGCCTGCACCACCACCACCACCTCCGCCTCAGGACGGAGACGACACAGCCCCACCTTCTTAGGCACTCTTGATGCCATCGATTCTTTCTGCCGTTGTGCTGCCCGTCTCTGCTGGGTCCTGATGCATTTTGCCCACCCCCTCACTGTTTTTGGGTACACATTTTCTATATATATCTTCATGTATCTTTTTTGGGAGAGAGGGAGAGTTTTTGGTGTCACACCTTTATATCTGTATCACTCCTTTATTTGCATACATCATGTCCGCATCATATTTTACGTTTCTTTTATTTTCTATTATTTTTCCTCATGCATGCATCCTCACTTACCCCTCACATTACTTGTCTCTCGGTGTGCCACACTTTGCACATTGATGACACTGTGCCATTTAGCTTGGGGGAGTGAGTTCTCACGTTCTTTTTGATTTACCACCTCTGTTTTTAGTTTTTTCACGCCATTTTCCGATTTTACACTTATTTTCATCATTTTTTCTTCTATTTTACCATGCATCACGTTTTTCTTATTTTTCTGTGTGCTGCATTGTAAATAGTTTTATTTTCCCCTTTATCTTTATTTCTTTTTCATCTCATGCTAGAGATGACTTTTTTGTGATGATGATGACGTGGAGTTAGCTTACTCTATATGCATGCTATATTTGTCATGTCTTAGATTTTATTTCTGATATCATATGCTGTGATTTGCCTTGCATTAAGAGATAGTAACCCACACCTTTTTCCGCATGAAAATGGATGAAATTTTATTATTAGCTGAGTCTGAATATTCATATGTATGCTATCGCAGAAAACACATCAAGATTCACGCATTGAATTCTTATATCTGGAGTACCTATTTCTTTTCCTATATCACTTCTATATGCATGATTTGTACATTTCACTTCAGGATGATTGAATGATGTTAGCTATGATAAATCTGGATTAGTTTAGTTTTTTTTTGTGATCGAAACTGAGTAGATTAGATTACACTGCTGAAGTTGTCGTGCACGTCTTATAGAGTGAACCGAGAGATATATTTATTTCTTTCTCCACAAATCTTGAACATCATTTCTCTATTTTAAAATCATTGGTGAATCTCCCCTTAGCGAATCTACTATATGGCATTTCCCCCGCTATTAATTCCTAGCTCCAAATTTCCCAAAACCAAAGAAAGAAAAAGAAAAAAAAATTTTCTTGTATGTTCTTACTTCTCTTTGAGTTGGGATCATTGTGTATATATGTTATTTGAAAAAAAAAGAGAAAAAAAAAGAAAAAAAAGAAAAAGAAAAGAGGAAAGAACCTCAATAAAAGATCCCATCTCATGTTCTCTCTTTCTTCTCTCTTTTTGTATTTATTTTCATTACTTTTGGAGCTTTATGAAAATGGGGATGTAAATATTTTTATGCCACCACGCTTATAGATAAGCTTGGGGGAGAGAATCCAATGATGTGTGAGAGAGTGACTACTTGACATTGCACGACAACCTAGGCTAAGTAATATTCTATACTCGGTGAGATTATTTTTTAGCTTTACGAAGTCCAGAAATCTATGCCTAGCACTCATTTCATGAAATCCACACTTATCTATTCTTTCTATTCTATTGCGTGATACTCTTATACTCCTCATAGAAAGCATTCAATTGAAAAGTGTGTGATCTGCGATTTGTATACCGCTTTAAATGATTCAGACGATGTTAATTCTAAAATTATTCCGTTTTTCATGATTATATCGTTGTTCGTGGGTTTTCTATTTCTATTTGCACTATTATACTATGATATCGAAATAAAATTCTTTGACATGTGTTTTTCATTCGGTGCATGCTATAAGGGCCAGCAAAACCCACGTCCTGAGAAAATGATCTAGCAGCTTCCCTCTTCGCTTCTTTCTTTCTTCTTTGTTTTTATTTTGTTTTTCGTTTTCCTTCGTTTTTCATTTTTCGTTTTTCGCCGTTTTCGTTTTCCGAATCCACCGGGTTCGCCTTTTACTTATCTTCCTCGAGGACGAGTAAGAGGTAAGCTTGGGGGATTTTGATCACTCCTTATTTTACACTTTTTTCCCGCATGTTTGCATGCCATTTAGATCGCTCAAATCATGATTTTCACGATATATCGACGATATTGCGATGCTTTTCACGATTTCTTGTTTTTGTCGAATTTCAGGTGATTTGGAGCGATTTGGAGTGATCTCGAGATGCGCCTACTCCAGAGTGTCACCGATGACCTCCCCGAGGGTTATTTTGCTGTTGGAGAGGAGCGGAAGAAGAAAGAACGTCGCAGGAGCGACGAGGAGGCCAAAACAAGCTGTTTGGGCATTTTTGGTGTCCCACTCGGCCGAGTGAAGGAGTCACTCGGCCGACCATCGAGACACCGCTCGGCCGACCTGATCGGACACGCTTCATGTGTGCACTCGGCCGAGCGACGGAAGCCACATCGGCCGAGTGACGAGACCCCGTCCGCCCGAGTGGCGCTCAGACGAAGCCATTCAAAAATCGCCAACTTACTGTTTTTCGTCTGCCTGAGCTTCAGAATACCCACTCGGCCGAGTGGCAAATGCCGACCGCCCGAGTACGAAGAAGCCATCGGCCGAGTGACGAAAACTCACTCGGCCGAGCGACTCCCGAAGTGAAGACCCCCGAAGACCCAGACTTACTGGAAATTTACAGGGTTTCTCACTCGGCCGAGCGACTTTTGTCACTCGACCGAGTGCGACGCGCTGCCTGTAGCGAAAATTACGGATTTCAGGCTGCGCAGGGGCATTTTGGTCACAGTTTTTTGGACGATTTTGGGGGGGTATTTAACCCCTGTTTTTACCCTAGGTTAGAGGGCTTTTCTCTTAGATTTTTGCAGCTTTTTAGATCAACTTTTTAGCTTTATTCTTGTGATTGGAGAGGAGACAAAAGTTGATTTTTGTTAGATTATTTGAAGAACTCCATTGGTTTGTGTCCTCTCCTCTAAAAATACTATTTTTATTGCTTATCTCAATATTGTGATGAATTATCTTGTTAATTTCATTGATTATTTTTGTGTTTGTGCTATGAATTGTGAGTAGTCTCCACGTCTTGGGGTGTGGGGATGAACCCTACGAGCCCAATTTCAGATTTGTGATGAATTGGTAGAAATTTTGCTAGAATTGCTATTAGGGTTAGATTGGGATCGATTTACCACGGATGGCTAGGTATTCATACCGATTGGGATTTGTAAGAGATTGGATACCAATTCGATAGGAAACCCTAGAAATCCGAATTGGGTTGGAATCGAATTTCCGTAGTATCGGTTTGCAAGAGATTGGACCGATACTAGGGTTTCCGGTTGCAATTCCGTGCCGATACCCGTTTGCAAGAGATTGGACGGGTAGGAACTATCCCAACCTAGGTCGTGGCCGGAGTTTGCACGAGAGTGGGCTCGGGGCGCGGTTGAACGATGATGTTGATCCTAATGCTAGCTTCCCTAGGCTAGGGTTTGCAAGAGATTGGACCCGAACCTAGGATAGCTATAGACCGGCAACAGCGCGAGAGCGTGAGCTAGGTATTACATTCAGTTGCAACTAGTTCATCCGAAATTTTATTCTAGCAATTTTGATACCAATGAACCACATTGACGAGATACGGTGAGTAGCGGGGATTCCCCATTCCCTAGACGTCCTTTATTTGATTTGATATCTTCGTACTTTGTCTGACGATTGTGACAGGATCGCGAAAGGAAAATTCTCTCTTTTCTGTTCTTAAATAGCCAGGTTGATTGGAGCAAGCACTTTCATTCGTCCTCCCTGTGTTCGATAACCCGCTCGCCGCTACACCGTGCGCTTGCGGTAAAACTACACGGTCGCACTTTTGGGTTACATTCCGAAGCGATCACCCCACCATCTTAGGCACCCTTGATGCCATTGATTCTTTTTGACGTCGTGCTGCCCGTCTCTGCTGGGTCCTGATGATCTTTTGCCCACCCCCCTCTCCTCACTATTTTTGGTTCCACATATTGTTCATATATTTATATATCATTTTTTTGGGAGAGAGGGAGAGTTTTTGGTGTCACACTTTTATATCTGATTCACTCCTATATCTGCATGCATCATGTCCGCATCATATTTTTCGTTTCATTATTTTATTTTCTTTTTCCTCATGCATGCATCCTCACCTTCCCCTCACTTTACACGTCTCTCGGTGTGCCACACTTCGCACATTGACGACACTGTGCACTTTAGCTTGGGGAGTGAGTTCTCACGTTCTTTTCGATTTACCACCTTTATTTTTAGTTTTTTCACGCCATTTTCCGCATTTGCACTCATTTTCATCACTTTTTCTTTTCTTTTACCATGCATCACGTTTTTTCTTATTTTCTTTGTGTGCTGCATTGTAAATAGCTTTATTTTCCCTCTTTATCTTTATTTCTTTTTCATCTCATGCTAGAGATGACTTTTTTGTGATGATGATGACGTGGAGTTAGCTTTCTCTATATGCATGCTATATTTGTCATGTCTTAGATTTTATTTCTGATATCATATGCTGTGATTTGCCTTGCATTTAGAGATAGTAACCCACACTTTTTCCGCATGAAAATGGATGAAATTTTATTATTAGCTGAGTCTGAATATTCATATGTACGCTATCGCAGAAAACACACCAAGATTCACGCATTGAATGCTTATATCTGGAGTACCGTTTTCTTTTCCTATATCACTTCTATTTGCATGATTTGTACATTTCACTTCAGGATGATTGAATGATGTTAGCTATGATAAATCTAGATTAGTTTTGCTTTTTTGTGATCGAAACTGAGTAGATTAGATTACACTGCTGAAGTTGTCGTGCACGTCTTATAGAGTGAACTGAGAGACATATTTATTTATTTCTCCACATATCTTGAACATCAATTCTCTATTTTAAAATCATTGGTGAATCTCCCCTTAGCGATTCTAATATATGGCATTTCCCCCGTTATTAAAATCCTAGCTCCAAATTTCCCAAAACCAAAAAGAAAAAGAAAAATTCTTGTATATCCTTATTTCTCTTTGATTTGGGATCATTGTGTATATATGCTATAAAAAAAGGAAAAAAAAGAGAAAAAGAAAAGAAAAGAGAAAAGAATCTCAATAAACGATCCCATCTCATGTTTCCTCTCTTTCTTCCCTCTTTTTGTTTTTATCTTGATTACTTTTGGAGCTTCATAAAAATGGGGATGTAAATACTGTTTTTGTGCCACCACGCTTATAGATAAGCTTGGGGGAGGGAATCCAATGATGTGTGAGAGAGTGACTACTTGACGGCGCACGACAATCTAGGCTAAGTAATATTCTATACTCGGTGAGATCGTTTTAGCTTCATGAAGTCCAGAAATCTATGCCTAGCACTCATTTCATGAAATTCATGCTTTTCTATTCTTTCTATTCTATTGCGTGATATTCTTATACTCCTCTTAGAAAGCGTTCAATTGAAAAGTGTGTGATCTGCGATGTTGTATACCGCTTTAAATGATTCAGACGATGTTAATTTTAGAATTATTCCGTTTTTCATGCTATATCAATATTCTTGGGTTTTCTATTTCTATTTGCACCATTATACTATGATATTGAAATAAAAGTCCTTGACATGTGTTTTACATTCGGTGCATGCTATATGAGTAAGCAAAACCCACGTCCTGAGAAAAATGATCTAGCAGCTTCCCTCTTCGCTTTCTTCTTTCTTCTTCGTTTTTCGTTTTTCGTTTTTCGTCGTTTTCGTTTTTCGTTTTTCGTCGTTTTCATTTTCTGAATCCACCGGGTTCGCCTTTTACTTATCTTCCTCGAGGACGAGTAAGAGGTAAGCTTGGGGGATTTTGATCACTCCGTGTTTTACACCTTTTTTCCGCATGATTGCATGCCATTTAGATCGGTCAAATCACGCTTTTCGCGATTTATCGACAATATTGCGATACTTTTCACGATTTGTTGTTTTTGTCGTATTTCAGGAGATTTGGAGCGATTTGGAGTGATCTCGAGATACACCTACTCCAGAGTGTCACCGATGACTTCCCCGAGGGGTATTTTGCTATTGGAGAGGAGCGGAAGAAGAAAGAACGTCGTAGGAGCGACGAGGAGGCAAAAACAATCAGAATGGGCATTTTTGGTGTCTCATTCGGCCGAGTGAAGGAGTCACTCGGCCGACCAGCGAAACCCCTCTCGGCCGACCAGATCAGACACGCCTCATGTGTGCACTCGGCCAAGCATCAGAAGCCACATCGACCGAGTGACGAAACCCCGTCCGCCCGAGTGGCACTCAGACGACGCCCATCAAAAAGAGCCAACTTACTGTTTTTCGTCTGCTTGAGCATCAGAAGACCCACTCGGCCGAGTGGAAATTGCCGACCGCCCGAGTGAATAGAAGCCATCGGCCGAGTGACGACAACTCACTCGGCCGAGCGACGCCCGAAGTGAAGACCCCCAGACCCCAGACTTACTGGAAATTCTCAGGGTTTCTCACTCGGTCGAGCGACTTTTGTCACTTGGCCGAGTGAGCCGCGCTGCATGTAGCGTAAATTGTGATTTTCAGGCTGCGCAGGGGCATTTTGGTCACGGATTTTTGGGCAGTTTTGGGGGGTATTTAACCACAGTTTTTAACCTAGGTTAGAGAGCTTTTTCCCTTGCTTTTTGCAGCTTTTTAGATTAAACTTTTTAGCTTTTGATTCTTGTGATTGGAGAGGAGAGAAAAGTTTATTTTTGTTGGATTCTTGGAGAACTCTATTGGTTTGTCTCCCTCTTCATTAAAAATCTCATTTTATTGCTTATTTGAATATTGTGATGAATTCTATTGTTATTTCAATCGATTAATTTTGCAATTGTGATATGAATTGTGAGTAGTCCTAATGTCTTGGGGCGTGGGGATGAACCCTACGAGCCCAATTTCCGATTTGTGATGATTTGGTAGAACTATTGCTAGAATTGCTATTAGGGTTAGTTTGGGATCGATATACTACAGATAGCTAGGTGTTCATATCGATTGGGATTTGCAAGAGATTGGATCCCAATTCGATAGGAAACCCTAGAAATCTGAATTGGGTTGAAATTGAGTTTTCGTAGTATCGGTTTGCAAGAGATTGGACCGATACTAGGGTTCTCGGTCGCAATTCCATACCGATACCCATTTGCAAGAGATTGGACGGGTAGGAACTATCCCAACCTAGGTCGCACCCCGAGTTTGCACGAGAGTAGGCTCGGGACGCGATTGAACAATGATGTTGATCCTAATGCTAGCTTGCCTAGGCTGGGGTTTGCAAGAGATTGGACCCAATCCTAGATTAGCTATAGACCGGCAACAGCGCGAGAGCGTGAGCTAGGTTTTACATTCAGTGGCAACTAGTTCATCCGAAATTCTACCCTAGCAATTGTGATCCCAATGAATCACGTTGACGAGATACGGTGAGTAGCGGGGATTCCCCATTCCCTGGGCGTCTTTATTTGATTTTATATCTCCATACTTTGTCTGACGATTGTGATAGGATCGCCAAAAGGCAAATTCCCTATTTTCTATTCCTATAGCCAGGTTGTTCGGAGCAGGCATTGTCATACGTCCTCCCTGTGTTCGATAACCTGCTCGCCGCTACACCGTGCGCTTGCGGTAAAACTACACGGTCGCCCTTTTTGGGTTACATTTTGGAGCGATCACCGGTCAGAGGGCCAGCCAGAGGGCCGGCCAGAGGGCCGACCAAAGGGTGCCCTGGCCAAAGGCCAGGGCCTGTGTCACACCCCGCTTCCCTAAAATAGAGGCGAGACGTGAAAAGGTCCGCACGAGAGTGGAGCTGTGAAGCCCCAAACCCGATAAGCGTCAATAAAACATAAGCAGGTCCCTGTAACCACAAACGGAACAACAATAATAACACAAGGAGAGACAGAAATAAAATCTCAAATCTCAGAATTTGTCCAACGTTAAAAATTAAGTTCAACATCCAGAAAAGCCACCAGGCTAAAAGAAAGAGTATAAAGGCCCAGAACAAGGCCAACAAGGACAAACACCAACAAGGTATGGGTGCTACGCACCGATAACCAAAAGCAGTCTAAAGCAAAAGGGAAAGCTCTACGTGGACACTAAGACTGATCTCCAGTGTCCACGAAGTCCTCGATCAACGCGGGCTCTGACTCAGCGTCAGCAAACACCACGTCCTCAGCAACAAACTCAGGCTCGGGATCTAACATGTGACACCCAAAAGAGAAAAGGGGCACATGTCAGCAAGTCGAAAGACTTGTGCAAGGAAACTGAAAGAAAGGTAAACTAACAACCTAGCAGTTAAAGTATGGTGCATGGCATGGCAAGTATCGTATGGAAGTAACAAGTGAAGTACAAGTAGCAAGTAACAAGTGGTAGGTGTGACATGTATTGCCAAGTAACAAGTACAAGGGATCACCCACACACATGTGAGCGCCCTATTGCCCGCAGGCTGTATTCAAGTACAAGGGATCACTCACACACATGCGAGTGCCCTATTACCCGCAGGCTGTATTGAGCTCGTTTTCTGGACCACGAGCCAGATTTGTAATTGGCCTAGGGTTGTACCCGCAAAACGGGTGCCTAGCCGGAACAAGTAGCACTAGTATGTAGCGATGCTACGCAATCACGATGAGTGTTCAAGCATGCAATGACATGAGCAGATATTCGCGTACCGTTAATTGAATTTAAACATGACAGGCAAACTGCAATGACATGAACAGATATTCGCGTACCGTTAATTTAAATTAAACATGGCAGTTAAAGATGCATGGATGACATGAACAGTTAATACGCGTACCGTTAATTTAAATTAAACGTGACATACAAGCATGATAAGGGTGACGGACCAAGCTTCGTTGTCAAGCTAGTTCAATGGCATCCAGACGGCTATCCTTTCACCGTCTAGTCTCTTTTACGCTAAAGCAAGGCAATGGCCTAAGACATGGCCCAAAACAAGAGATGCAAGTTTCACTTGCCTAGCACCGAGGATGACGATCAACGAGGCCGTCACACAAATGCTAACTACGGAGATGAGATCGCTGCCATGGCAAAACAATATTAGAACAACATCCAACCTAGTTTTATTTAGGGTTTCACGAAATCACAAATGGGCTATGAGGATATTAATAGATCGAGTTATTACCGTATCGGAAGCGGAAGAACGATGCCGAGCAAGCACGACAACGGAAGAAACGATCCAGAGAACCTAGGGTTCAGATCTGGAATGGATGGGAAAAATCTGGAGAAATGGGGTTTTGGGGGTTTTTGGGGGTTTTCCGGCGACATAGAGGTGGTGGCCGGCCAAAATAGAGAGGGGGAGAGGCTCTTGATGAAGGAGGAAGGCTAGGGTTAGATGGATGATGATTTGGAGAAGAAGGAGGCTCAGGAGAAATGAAAGAAGGAAAGAAAACGTTTGGGGGGTTTAAATAGGAAGTGCTGGCGGCTGCCCAGAAATTAGGGTTTCGACACTGATTAGTCGGTCAAAGAGCAACCACTGACCGACTAGTTTGGGAACTAGTCGGTCGATTGACCAACACAGACCGACTAAGTCCAAACAGTAACTCCTGTACAAAAATAGGATTTAGATTTAGTCGGTCAAAGAACAACTACTGACCGACTAGTTTCTCATCTTGTCGGTCGATGAACGTTCTTAGACTGACTAAGAATGAATAGTACTTGGTATCAAAATGATCATAGAGCTAGTCAGTTAAAGAACGATTGCTGACCGACTAGTTTGCAACCTAGTCGGTCGACAAATGTTCTTAGACCGACTAACGATAAACAGTAACTCTTGAGTAATTTAAAAAGCCCACTAGTCGGTCCATGAAGGTTTGCCGACCGACTAAATCGTCATCTAGTCGGTCGGTTCCCCTTCTTGTACCGGCTAACGTGCACAAAAAGTTCCGAAATGGAGCGCAAAGCTCCAGAATCGATTCCTAAGACTCCAAAGCTTGATCTAACAATAAGATATGACCAATATGAAGCCCTTCACGAATGACTTACTCCAAAATCGACGATTCTAAGGAAGAAGCTAGAAAATCACGACGAAACGATCGAAAATGAATGCTACGGAGACAAAAACCACACATAAGGAGAAAATCCACCAAAACATATATATATATATAATATAAATAATCTAAATACAAGAAAACCAGTCGTTACATCCTCCACAACTTAAGAAAAATTCCGTCCTCGGAATTTCCCAACACTCATGTGTCCGGAAACAAAAGTGGGAAACGCTCTCGCATCTCATCCTCATTCTCCCAAGTAGACTCTCCACGCAAGCCGTGTCGCCACATCATCATCACAAGATTGACAACCTTGTTCCGAAGTGACTTCTGACGCCTGTCCAGAATCTGCATTGGCTGCTGGTCATACGTCATATCAGGGCGAACGGTAATCTCCGAGAAATCCACAGCATGAGATGGATCGCTAATGTATCGACGAAGCTGCGACACATGGAAAACATTGTGAACTCCTTCCAAAGACGGCGGCAAGGCTAAGCGGTAGGCTACCTCGCCAACTCTCTCCAGAATGTCAAACGGTCCAATGTATCGCAGGCTCAACTTCCCTCGCCTCCCAAAGCGAATCACACCACGATTCGGGGAAATCCTCAAGAACACATGGTCGCCCGGCTGAAACTCCAAAGGACGGCGTTTAGCATCCCCAATGCTTAAAACGGTCCTGAGCAATCCTCAACCTCTCCCGAATGTTCCTGATAACATCCACAGCTTCCACAATCATCTCAGGTCCCAACAGCTCCCTATCGCCAACGTCATCCCAACTCAATGGCGATCAATATTTTCTCCCATAAAGAACGACGAAAGGCGCCATGCCATTACTCGCCTGGAAGCTGTTGTTGTAGGAAAACTCTACCAGATGTAGATGGTCCTCCCACGAACCCTTGAAATCCAACATGCATGCCCTCAGCATGTCCTCCAAGATCTGAATTGTCCTCTCGGACTGGCCATCCGTCTGCGGATGGTACGTCGTGCTGAAACTCAGACGCGTACCCAAACTCTTCTGCAAACTCTGCCAGAACTGAGATGTGAACTTCGTGTCTCTGTCCGACACGATACTCACGGGGACTCCGTGAAGTCGTACGACCTCCTGCACGATTCACGTTACATCACTATCTAAACTAGGAAAAGAAAATAAAACGGAGAGTAAACGAATTTACCTCCATATATCTCCTCGCTAGCGCCTCAGTGGACTGTCCCACTCGGAATGGAATAAAGTGCACGGATTTGGTCAATCGATCTACGATCACCCAAATCGCGTCATTCTGCTGCGGACTCCGAGGTAGTCCAGTCACGAAATCCATAGTGATGTGTTTCCATTTCCACTCCGGAATCGGAAGCGGTTGTAGCAACCCTGCCGAACGCTGATGCTCCGCCTTCACTTGCTGGCAAACCAAGCACTTGGCTACACTCCGAGCCATGCTCTTCTTCATGCCATGCCACCAAAAGTTCAGACGAAGATCCTTGTACATCTTGGTCCCACCAGGATGCACAGAATACGAAGAACTATGTGCCTCCACCATTAAATCCTCTCTGATATCCCCAGCTGGCACACACAACCTGGCTCCAAACCTCAGCGAGCCATCCTCATGAATCAAAAGGTCAGTCCACAGACTGGCTTCCACCTGCTCCCCAATCTTCACCAGCTTCGGATCCTCAGCCTGGCCAGCCTTGATCCGATCCACGAGTGTCGACTGAATCTGCATACTCATCAACGAAGAAGCCTCTCCAGGAAGAACAATCTCAACACCAGACTCGCAAAAATCTTGCTGCAATCTCCACTGCGAAGTCGAAATCATCACCATCGGAAGCCTACTCAGCGCATCAGGAACCACATTCACCTTGCCAGGGTGATACTGCAAATCAATCTCATAATCCGCCATGAGCTCCAACCATCGACGCTGTCACATGTTAAGCTCTTTCTGAGTAAAAATATACTTCAAGCTTTTGTGATCGGTGAAGATCTTCACTTTCTCACTCAGCAAGAAGTGCCTCCAAATCTTAAGAGCAAACACAACAGCAGCCAACTCCAAATCATGCGTCGGGTAATTCTTCTCAAGAACCTTGAGCTGACGAGATGCATAAGCCACAACGTGCCTGTGCTGATGCAACACACAACCGAGACCCTTGCCAGAAGCATCGCAAAAGATCTCGAATCCACCGCTGCGATCAGGCACAATAAGAATGGGGGCAGTCGTCAATCTCTCCCTCAGAACACCAAAAGCATTCTCACAATCACCCAACCAAACAAAAGGTACATCCTTCCGCGTCAATCTGGTCATCGGCTCGGCAATACGGGAAAAGTCCTTAATGAAGCGCCGATAGTAACCAGCAAGCCCAAGGAAACTCCGGATCTCAGACGCTGACTGCGAAACATGCCACTCTCTGATGGCCCTGATCTTCTCGGGATCCACTGAAATACCATCTCCAGTCACCACATGCCCGAGAAAAGCAACTCTGTCCAGCCAAAACTCGCACTTCGAAAACTTAGCATACAACCGATGCTTCCTCAAAATCTCCAACACCGTCCTCAAGTGCGAGGCATGCTCCTCCTCAGACTTTGAATAGATCAGAATGTCGTCAATAAAGATAACGACAAACTTATCCAAAAATTCGTAGAAAATCAGGTTCATCAGATTCATGAAAACTGCGGGTGCATTGGTTACACCGAAAGGTGTCACGCCCCGCTTCCCATCGTACTTGGGGCGAGGACGCGACGAAGGTCCGCATGTGCTTAAAACAAGAAGGAGATACTTTTTGTTTTCCTTCCTCCTTGGTTTAAGCACATTACGCGTCTGTGTGATAACATCCTGCAGGATCTTGCATGCAGCTCAAACGACACAGATAATTTATTTAATTACAATCTCAAGTCTCAGAAATAGGTTACAACAATGAATGAATAAAGAAGGGTCATAGAGCCCATACAAGTTGTGAAAGAATTAACAAAGTACAAATGATACGAAAACACAAATGCTTCTCAGCGACGGAACACTCAGCAGCAGGGCACTCCAGATCAACCTGTTTAGTCTCTAAGCAAACTCCTCTGTGAACCTGTCTAATACCTGACGTATATTTCACAAGACAAGAAATATACGTCAGCGAGGGTCGCTCGGCAAGATTTAAAATATTAAGAGGTTGACCCTCGGCAAGGTTTTCAAAAATCGATTTCATGACAATGTAAGTGACAAAATAGTTAAGGCATGAGTACGTCAAGCATAGTGCAAAAGCGGTGGCATGTAGTGTGTACAGCAGATAATGTGACAAGTGTAATGTGTGCAGCAGATAATGTGACAAGTGCCTTGTGTACAGCAGATAATGTGACAAGTGTCTTGTGTGCAGTAGATAATGTGACAAGTGACTTGTGTACAGCAGATAAAGTGACAACTGTAGTGCATACAACAAATAACATGGCAGTTCTAAGCAGGCTGGAATAAAGTAAGACTTGGCAATTTGCAATTTCACGTCCGTGGTTTCTATTCACTCCTAGGGTTCTCGCCTTTAGGTCGTGATGAGAAGGTCGTTCCTCTCACGGGGGCTTACCGTGATTGACACTAACCCACCGCGTCGGGTGGTGCTCTTGAGGAGAGTACCTTTCATACGCCCAGTGGCTGCTCAACCCTAACCCCACCCAAAAGTTTTCCGGAACACGAGCCGGCCTAGTCGACTCTCACGACATCACGATTTCACGATTTTGCCGCTTGGGCGCACGAATTTACAATCTCACGTTTTCAAGTATTTCATTCCTTCAATGTGTTCCATCAATAACCATTCAATTAAGTGTATACAAGCATGTTAAGTTATCGGCGTGACAGGCATTATGACATGTCACAACATTAGTGGTTCTAGGTTTGACAAAATGTAACAACACTTTAAAACACGTAAAAGAATGCACACTTGCATATCAGAGAGTCACAGGTCCAATCAATTAAAAGCAAGACATGTAAGAAGTGCACTTGCATATCAGAGTATTTCAGCTAAACAATTAATGTGACGGTTGTAAAAAGTACAGTTGCAAAACAGAATATCTCATTTACCATTAAAAGCACCAGTAGAAATGTGCACTTGCATACCGGGGTATCTTAATTTAAAACAATCAGGAGAAAAGCATCGGTAAGAATGTACACTTGCCAATCATAAAATCTCAGTTTAAACGATTTAACTGTAACGGTTGTAAAACACGTAAAGAGGTGCACTTGCCTGTTATAGTCGCTTCTGAGTGTCCAGTTGGTTGTAGCGGTGAGTGTATTTATCTGCATTAATGGATATTTGATATCAACTAAGGAAATCTTGAACAATTTAAAATGATCAACACCCTACCCTATATGACTATTTATATGTGCATTATTGATTATAAAATACGTATGAACTTATACCCATATATCGCAGTCTAATGATAAAAATACCAACTTTAAAATAAATACTGTTAAAAGTCACATACTTAGGTATTTAGTTGCTGCTTGCCATTATATCAAGGAGCTAGTTTATATAACAAAGCTAATGGTTCTCACCTTAACCTATAAAGCTACCATTAATGAACAACTTATAATACAATATAGTTAAGAAATATCTCAAAACTCTTACCTACTTCCGGTCACTTCTACCCCTCTCTTTCTCTGCCTCTCGTTCTCTTCCTGTTCTCTTTCTTCCTCCCTTTTCTTTCTTTGCAGCAGGATTCGAGGAATTCGGGGATCTTGGATCGGTGGCTGGGGAAACGTGATCGGCGGTGGTCCGGCTCCTCGAGCGGCAGGTCGCAAGGGGATCAGGTGGAGGGATTCGATCTGGCGGCGACGGCGGGGCTCCGGGCTTGGGTGCTTCTGCCGCGGCGACGACCCGGAGAAATGGCATCGGGGACCTGGGGTGGCGGTCCGTGCGGCGTGAACGGGGAGAGGAGCGGCGGTGGTAAAGGGAGGTGCTGCATCGGGGAGGGGAGGCCGGGGTCAGGGAAGACTCGTGCGGGGGTTTGAGGCTGCCGGAGTTGGGGAGGTGAAGGCGGAGATGTACAGTGTGGCGGGTAGTCGGCGTGGGCCTGGGGCGAGTCATCGGAGAAAGGAGGTGAGGTCGACGGACTGGGGCTTGATGGTAGGGCGAGGCTTGGGCGCTGGGTGTTGGGATGTGGGGTCCTCTGTTCGGAACAGGGGAAGGGGATTCGGACAGGGGAGCGGGATCGGCGACAGACTGGGGCTGTCGAGGTCGCTGCGAGGTTGGGCGAGGCTTGGGATGCGGCGGTGTTGGGAGGAGGGGAGGTGGTCTGGGATGTAGGCGTGCGGTGGTTGGGTTTCTGGGTGTTCAGCGGCGAGAACCGGGCATGGCGAGAGGAGGAAGGGGTTCGTGAGGCTGGGGGCGCTCGACGACTGGGTTTGCGGCGATGTAGGTCGGACGATGGAAGGAGGTGGCAGTGAATAGGCTTGCGGGGAGGGGTCTGTCGGGGATATGGTCGGAGAAGAAGGCCGTGCTATTGGTTGCGGGGGGGTTTGTGAGGCAGGGTTGCTCTGTTCCGAACGGAACGAGGGAGAGAGATGGCAGGCTGTCGAGGCTTCGGGGTGGAGGTGTACAGGCTGAGAGGGAGGCTTGTTTGAGGCAAGAGGAGGAAGGCGAGGAGGGCACCGATCGGAGCTTGGAGGCCATCGACTGACTGGGCAGAGGAAGGCAGGGGTTGGGCTGAGGCAAGGTGGAGGTCGTGCGGTTGTAGGGGATGCCGGAGGTGGGGTTGTGAGTGGGGAGAACGGGGGGTGTTTGTTGTGGCTAGGCTATAGGGGCGGCTGCTAGGAAGATAACCCTAGGTTCTCTAGTGTTTTAATAAGAGGAGGTAAAAACTAGAGCTCTGAATTATATTGTAGGGTGAGAACAAGAACCTAGGTTTATTATTATTATTATTATTATTATTATTATTATATAGAAGTAGTGGGCAGGCAGCTCGTGAAAACGTTATAGGCCTTAGGGTCTCTTCTCAGGTATTGAAGTTTTTTTAAAATATTTAGCTAGGTGTCTTATAAAATATAAGTGCGTGTTTTATTATGGTGTGTGTGGGCCAAATGGGTTTCAAAATGTGGGTGTTATACTAGGAAGGTGATATAGAATTTTAATTAATGTGATTGTAATTACTAGATTTAAATCAAGGGAAATAAGGGCCAATCAATAGGTTTAAATGGGTTTATAAAAGGAATGCCTCATTTGACTTTTAAAAGTTTGAAATTCAAATCTTGAATTCGAAAATTTAAATTAATTTAACATGAAATACTTTAAAAATATAATAATAATGATAAAAGACATAACTAAGTGGATTATAAAAAAAATGATAGTAATAGTTAATATGAAAAGTTGGTACGTGTACGTGTACAGGGACAGAAACATCGAACAACGGGTACGGAGAATATATGAGAGAAAAGCAGATGAACGTATCTATAAAACCCGGTCGTTACATCCTACCCACCTTAAGAACGATTCCGTCCTCGGAATCGCATCGGCTAAGGCACCGGGATTCTAACACCAACATCAACCCCAATAGAATTACCACTGATAAGACTAATCAACGTCCATGCTAGTAGTAACAATACACTTACACACATTGCTAAATACGCATTAACATAACATGTTTAATATAGCATCACCCTACATTTATAACCCAACAAATATTATACTCGGGTGAATAGCAATACTATACTACACCACCACATCAATTTACACACTCACATTATTACCAACACACAATACATTATCATATATCTTATACACTCACTATCTATAATGATATAGTACCATATGTCACTTACACATACTATTAACACATAAATACAATTATTCTTAGTCTATTAATACTTCAATCGTACAATCACTTTTACATACCGCATATTACCATATACTCATTATAATACACATCACTACGCGTATATACATGCATGTAATGCCTTACACTAAACACAGATTTATATACGCCTTACTCATAGAACTAGGGTCATCGTAATCTACCCACCTTAGGGTCAAGTCCGTCCTCAAACTTCCTTAAATAGACCGACGTAGGGGTGCACAGACTTAGACACTAAGGTCATTCTATCCCAGTCATACATACATTATAATCAAACAATACACATCCATATGCATATACTTACCCATATATCACACATTTCCAAGTACTTATGGATGCATTCATTTCACATACATATACCTACTTACTCTACTACACGGCCATCTTGTATCTATATAGGGCAAATATACACACCGGTATATACAACCATGGTAGTTTACATAGGACTAGTACATCAGTACATACATCCGTATACGTAGTCACAACATATGGCTAGAACTTAAATATTATCAGATTCAGTTGTCGTCTCGTTTTTAACCTAAATTAGATTTGAATACATTTGAGTTAACAGAATGGTCTAATAGGATTTATAAAATTAGTTAAGATATTGGGCTGGTTGGTTTAGATCAGGTATGATTGGGAGGATCCGACAAGATGTTTAGATCGGGATCAGATTGGATGATCGATTCGGTTAAGGTATTCTCTTGATTGGTAAGATTCGTTTGGCTAGGACAATTAGACGATCACGATATCCAAAATTATTAGAATTTGGGTCTGTTAGGATTTTATTCGTATAAAAGATACGATTTGTTAAGATATTAGGAATGTTGGTTTGATCAAGTTTTGATTATAAAGGAGCAAGTTTAAGATTTAATAGGATCATTTAAGATTCGATCGCTCTTGATTTGGAAATCGATCCGGTTAAGATCGACATCGATAAGATGTTTAGATTTGGCTTGAATGATTCGTCAAGATATTTGGTTTTGGAAAATTTAGTTGATTAACCCTATTAAGATTGGGTTAGGGGAGTTCGATGTGATCAACTTATTATTACGGTATCGAGTTGGTACATATTGTTGTTTAAGATATTTATAGTTAAGATTTGGAGATCAGATAGAATCAATTGTTAGGATTCGTTAGGTCACTTGAGTTAAGATTTGATCGATTTATGAAACGTATTAAGATTTGGATTAGAAAATCGATATACGTTAAGATATTTAGATCTGGTCTAGTTTTGATTAAGATGAGATTTGAGGAATCATCTAATCAGGATAATCGGATCATTATGATCCCACCTCTACAATCAACATCAACCAACTTAAAGGAGATATTATCGCGGTCGTTAAGTTGCGTTCTCGAACTATGAAAATAACAATAATAACAACAATAATAATATATATTAATACCCTAATAATTCACCATCCTAATTGAATACATGAAAAATACGTATAAACAGAAACAGGCCGTTACATTCCCCGTTAGGTTACCTGCTTGACCGAAAGAATCAAATGAGTTTTAAGATATGCAAAGACGGAGAGGACCCAAATGGATAATATGAAGTAGAACGGTGGTGGCATAGACGTCACGATGGGAATCAAGTGAATCATTAATAAGGAAAGGATATGATCACAAAAGTAAAGATGACCAGGGAGTGGTATTATATATCCACTACTAGGTATTTCTATGGTTGTCGACGAAAGAATGTTATGTCAAATATGATTTCAAGATTGAGGGGAGACCTAGTGGGCCAACTATCGTTTAGAACCTTAAGACTAGGATTTCTTAGGGAACAAGGATATGATAGAGAATTCGAAAAGAGGTGTTCTTGGGAATTAAGATTGTAATCTTATCTATGTTGTTTGAAGTATTTTGCATAGCATGACCTGCATGGGCCACCACTAAAACCTGTCACGCCCCGCTTCCCATCGTACTTGGGGCGAGGACGCGACGAAGGTCCGCATGTGCTTAAAACAAGAAGGAGATACTTTTTGTTTTCCTTCCTCCTTGGTTTAAGCACATTACGCGTCTGTGTGATAACATCCTACAGGATCTTGCATGCAGCTCAAACGACACATATAATTTATTTAATTACAATCTCAAGTCTCAGAAATAGGTTACAACAATGAATGAATAAAGAAGGGTCATAGAGCCCATACAAGTTGTGAAAGAATTAACAAAGTACAAATGATACAAAAACACAAATGCTTCTCAGCGACGGAACACTCAGCAGCAGGGCACTCCAGATCAACCTTTTTAGTCTCTAAGCAAACTCCTCTGTGAACCTGTCTAATACCTGACGTATATTTCACAAGACAAGAAATATACGTCAGCGAGGGTCGCTCGACAAGATTTAAAATATTAAGAGGTTGACCCTCGACAAGGTTTTCAAAAATCGATTTCATGACAATGTAAGTGACAAAATAGTTAAGGCATGAGTACATCAAGCATAGTGCAAAAGCGGTGGCATGTAGTGTGTACAGCAGATAATGTGACAAGTGTAATGTGTGCAGCAGATAATGTGACAAGTGCCTTGTGTACAGCAGATAATGTGACAAGTGTCTTGTGTACAGCAGATAATGTGACAAGTGTCTTGTGTACAACAGATAAAGTGACAACTGTAGTGCATACAACAAATAACATGGCAGTTCTAAGCAGGCTGGAATAAAGTAAGACTTGGCAATTTGCAATTTCACGTCCGTGGTTTCTATTCACTCCTAGGGTTCTCGCCTTTAGGTCGTGATGAGAAGGTCGTTCCTCTCACGGGGGCTTACCGTGATTGACACTAACCCACCGCGTCGGGTGGTGCTCTTGAGGAGAGTACCTTTCATACGCCCAGTGGCCGCTCAACCCTAACCCCACCCAAAAGTTTTCCGGAACACGAGCCGGCCTAGTCGATTCTCACGACATCACGATTTCACGATTTTGCCGCTTGGGCGCACGAATTTACAATCTCACGTTTTCAAGTATTTCATTCCTTCAATGTGTTCCATCAATAACCATTCAATTAAGTGTATACAAGCATGTTAAGTTATCGGCGTGACATGCATTATGACATGTCACAACATTAGTGGTTCTAGGTTTGACAAAATGTAACAACACTTTAAAACACGTAAAAGAATGCACACTTGCATATCAGAGAGTCACAGGTCCAATCAATTAAAAGCAAGACATGTAAGAAGTGCACTTGCATATCAGAGTATTTCAGCTAAACAATTAATGTGACGGTTGTAAAAAGTACAGTTGCAAAACAGAATATCTCATTTACCATTAAAAGCACCAGTAGAAATGTGCACTTGCATACCGGGGTATCTTAATTTAAAACAATCAGGAGAAAAGCATCGGTAAGAATGTACACTTGCCAATCATAAAATCTCAGTTTAAACGATTTAACTGTAACGGTTGTAAAACACGTAAAGAGGTGCACTTGCCTGTTATAGTCGCTTCTGAGTGTCCAGTTGGTTGTAGCGGTGAGTGTATTTATCTGCGTTAATGGATATTTGATATCAACTAAGGAAATCTTGAACAATTTAAAATGATCAACACCCTACCCTATATGACTATTTATATGTGCATTATTGATTATAAAATACGTATGAACTTATACCCATATATCGCAGTCTAATGATAAAAATACCAACTTTAAAATAAATACTGTTAAAAGTCACATACTTAGGTATTTAGTTGCTGCTTGCCATTATATCAAGGAGCTAGTTTATATAACAAAGCTAATGGTTCTCACCTTAACCTATAAAGCTACCATTAATGAACAACTTATAATACAATATAGTTAAGAAATATCTCAAAACTCTTACCTACTTCCGGTCACTTCTACCCCTCTCTTTCTCTGCCTCTCGTTCTCTTCCTGTTCTCTTTCTTCCTCCCTTTTCTTTCTTTGCAGCAGGATTCGAGGAATTCGGGGATCTTGGATCGGTGGCTGGGGAAACGTGATCGGTGGCGGTCCGGCTCCTCGAGCGGCAGGTCGCAAGGGGATCAGGTGGAGGGATTCGATCTGGCGGCGACGGCGGGGCTCCGGGCTTGGGTGCTTCTGCCGCGGCGACGACCCGGAGAAATGGCATCGGGGACCTGGGGTGGCGGTCCGTGCGGCGTGAACGGGGAGAGGAGCGGCGGTGGTAAAGGGAGGTGCTGCATCGGGGAGGGGAGGCCGGGGTCAGGGAAGACTCGTGCGGGGGTTTGAGGCTGCCGGAGTTGGGGAGGTGAAGGCGGAGATGTACAGTGTGGCGGGTAGTCGGCGTGGGCCTGGGGCGAGTCATCGGAGAAAGGAGGTGAGGTCGACGGACTGGGGCTTGATGGTAGGGCGAGGCTTGGGCGCTGGGTGTTGGGATGTGGGGTCCTCTGTTCGGAACAGGGGAAGGGGATTCGGACAGGGGAGCGGGATCGGCGACAGACTGGGGCTGTCGAGGTCGCTGCGAGGTTGGGCGAGGCTTGGGATGCGGCGGTGTTGGGAGGAGGGGAGGTGGTCTGGGATGTGGGCGTGCGGTGGTTGGGTTTCTGGGTGTTCAGCGGCGAGAACCGGGCATGGCGAGAGGAGGAAGGGGTTCGTGAGGCTGGGGGCGCTCGACGACTGGGTTTGCGGCGATGTAGGTCGGACGATGGAAGGAGGTGGCAGTGAATAGGCTTGCGGGGAGGGGTCTGTCGGGGATATGGTCGGAGAAGAAGGCCGTGCTATTGGTTGCGGGGGGGTTTGTGAGGCAGGGTTGCTCTGTTCCGAACGGAACGAGGGAGAGAGATGGCGGGCTGTCGAGGCTTCGGGGTGGAGGTGTACAGGCTGAGAGGGAGGCTTGTTTGAGGCAAGAGGAGGAAGGCGAGGAGGGCACCGATCGGAGCTTGGAGGCCATCGACTGACTGGGTAGAGGAAGGCAGGGGTTGGGCTGAGGCAAGGTGGAGGTCGTGCGGTTGTAGGGGATGCCGGAGGTGGGGTTGTGAGTGGGGAGAACGGGGGGTGTTTGTTGCGGCTAGGCTATAGGGGCGGCTGCTAGGAAGATAACCCTAGGTTCTCTAGTGTTTTAATAAGAGGAGGTAAAAACTAGAGCTCTGAATTATATTGTAGGGTGAGAACAAGAACCTAGGTTTTTATTATTATTATTATTATTATATATAGAAGTAGTGGGCAGGCAGCTCGTGAAAACGTTATAGGCCTTAGGGTCTCTTCTCAGGTATTGAAGTTTTTTTAAAATATTTAGCTAGGTGTCTTATTAAATATAAGTGCGTGTTTTATTATGGTGTGAGTGGGCCAAAGGGGTTTCAAAATGTGGGTGTTATACTAGGAAGGTGATATAGAATTTTAATTAATGTGATTGTAATTACTAGATTTATATCAAGGGAAATAAGGGCCAATCAATAGGTTTAAATGGGTTTATAAAAGGAATGCCTCATTTGACTTTTAAAAGTTTGAAATTCAAATCTTGAATTCGAAAATTTAAATTAATTTAACATGAAATACTTTAAAAATATAATAATAATGATAAAAGACTTAACTAAGTGGATTATAAAAAAAATGATAGTAATAGTTAATATGAAAAGTTGGTACGTGTACGTGTACAGGGACAGAAACATCGAACAACGGGTACGGAGAATATACGAGAGAAAAGCAGATGAACGTATCTATAAAACCCGGTCGTTACAAAAGGTATAACCACAAACTCGTAGTGTCCATACTTCGTCCTGAATGCTGTCTTCGGAACATCTCCCTTCTTCACCTTCAACTGATGATAACCACTCCTCAGATCCAACTTCGAAAACACCCTCGAACCTCCAAGCTGATCAAAAATATCATCGATGCGAGGCAACGGGTATTTATTCTTGATGGTCACCGCATTCAACTCCTGATAGTCCATGCACATGCGACGCGAACCATCCTTCTTCTTCACCAGCCACACCGGTGCTCCCCACGGAGACACACTAGGGTTGATTTAACCCTTCTGCAAAAGTTCATCCAGCTGCTTCCGTAATTCCTCCAACTCAGCGGGTGCCATACGATAAGGCGCCTTCGAAATCGGTTGCGCTCCCAGAACAAGATCAATAGAAAATTCCAGAGCTCGATCAGGTGGCAAACCAGACATCTCCTTGGGGAAGACGTCATCAAAATCTCGCACCACAGCTGCCTCTCCAGCTCCATCTGCATAGCCGTAACCTCCACTGGTCTGGCCCGAAATCTGACAGGACCAAGCGAACTGCTACCACGGCTGAACTCAAACACTGGGTGTCCGAGAATCTCAAACACCACCTTCTTCCTCTGATAGTTGATCGTAGCATAGAAGCTCGCAAGCCAGTCCATCCCAAGAACTGCATCGTAGTTGATGATGTCTTAGACAATGAAGTCAGCGTAAAGCTCATGTCCACAGACCACCAACGAGCAAGAATTACAACCACGATGCACCGAGACCACGCCATTCCCTGTAACGATATTCCAACTCTTGGAAAGAGGGGACGTCGACAAGGAATGCTTCTCCACGAAGCTCCGAGAAATAATGCACATCGAGGCACCAGAGTCAAAGAGAACTCGTGCAGGAAATGTACACACCAAAATCACACCTACAAACAGTCTAACAATCAAGCCCTAGTCTAGCAACCAATCATGTTCAAGCAAACAACATAATCTAACAAACAAAGCCAAATAAGAAAGGAACAACTGGAAGGAGAGTTACCTGTGATAACCTCATCCACAGCCTCGCTCTCCATAGCGGTCATCAAAAAAGCCTGCCCTTATGGCGGAACAGCCTGCTGAAAGGCCTATCTCTATGGAACAAGGGGCGCTCCACGTCCAGCGGGCACAGGAGCTCGCTGCTGCAACGGCTGTGCCACAATAGGTGCCCGCCAAGGCTGCTTCGACTTGGGGCACTCCCTGATGGTATGGGTAGGATCTCCGCAGACAATACACTGCCCCAGGAACCTCCTACACTGATCGCTGAGGTGCCCGGTCTTGCTGCAGAAATGGTAAGTCTTCAGAATAGGCCCTCCTGGTGATCGCACCCGGGCGTACACCCTAAAGAGCGACCGTGTAGTTTTACCGCAAGCACACGGTGTAGCGGCGAGCGGGTATCGAACACAGGGAGGACGTATGACAGTGCCTTCTCCGAACAACCTGTCTATAGGGACAGAAGAGTAGGAAAGTGCCTTTCGGCGATGTTGTCACAATCGTCAAACGAAGTATGGAGAGATAAAATCAAATAAAGACGCCTAGGGAATAGGGAATCCCCGCTACTCACCGTATCTCATCAATGTGATTCATTGGTATCACGATTGCTAGGGTAGAATTTCAGGTGAACTAGTTGCAACTGAATGTGAAACTTGGCTCACGCTCTCACGCTTTTGCCGGTCTATAGCAAACCTAGGTTCGGGTCCAATCTCTTGCAAACCCTAGCCTAGGCAAGCTAGCATTAGGATCAACATCATTGTTCAATCGCGTCCCGAGCCCACTCTCGTGCAAACTCGGGCTACGACCTAGGTTGGGATAGTTCCTACCCGTCCAATCTCTTGCAAACGGGTATCGGTATAGAATTGCAACCGAGAACCCTAGTATCGGTCCAATCTCTTGCAAACCGATACTACGGAAACTCGATTTCAACCCAATTCGGATTTCTAGGGTTTCCTATCCAATTAGGATCCAATCTCTTGCAAATCCCAATCGATATGAACTCCTAGCCATCCGTAATATATCGATCCCAAACTAACCCTAATAGCAATTCTAGCAATATTTCTACCAAATCATCACAAATGGGAAATTGGGCTCGTAGGGTTCATCCCCACGCCCTAAGACGTTAAGACTACTCACAAATCATATTGCTAATGAAAGAATAATCAATAGAAATAGCAATGAAATTCATGGCAATATTCAAAATAACAATAAAAATAGGATTTTTAATGGAGAGGAAGACAAACCAATGTAGCTTTCCAAGAATCCAACAAAATAACACTTTTCTCTCCTCTCCAATCACAAGAAATATACTCTAAAAAGTCTAATCTAAAAAAGGCTGCCAAAAGCAATGAAAAAGCTCTCTAAACTAGGTTAGAATCTGGGGTTAAATACCCCCCCAAAACTGCCCAAAAATTCGTGACCAAACTGCCCCTGCGTAGCTCCAAAATCGTGATTTCCGCTACAGGCAGCGCTGCTCACTCGGCCGAGTGACAAAAGTCGCTCGACCGAGTGAGAGACCCTGAGAATTTACAGTAAGTCCGGGGTCTTGGGGGTCTTCACTTCGAGCGTCACTCGGCTGAGTGAGTTGTCGTCACTCGGCCGATGGGCTTATCTTCACTCGGGCGGTCGGCAATTGCCACTCGGCCGAGTCGGGCTTCTGCTGCTCAGACTGACGAAAAACAGTAAGTTGGCTCTTTTTGAGGGGCGTCGTCTGAGTGCCACTCGGGCGGATGGGATACGTCACTCAGCCGAGGCGGCTTCTGATGCTCGGCCGAGTGCACACTTGGAGCGTGTCCGATCTGGCCGGCCGAGCGGGGTCTCGCTGGTCGGCCGAGTGACTCCTTCACTCGGCCGAGTGAGACACTGAAAATGCCCATTCTGAGTGTTTTTGCCTCCTCGTCGCTCCTACGACGTTCTTTCTTCTTCCGCTCCTCTCCAATCTCAAAATACCCCTCAGGGAAGTCTTCGGTGACACTCTGGAGTAGGTGTATCTCGGAATCACTCCAAATCGCTCCAAATCTCCTGAAATACGACAAAAACAACAAATCATGAAAAGTATCGCAATATTGTCGATAAATCGTGAAAAACGTGATTTGAGCAATCTAAATGGCATGCAATCATGCGGAAAAAAGGTGTAAAATGTGGAGTGATCAAAATCCCCCAAGCTTACCTCTTACTCGTCCTCGAGGAAGATAAGTAAAAGGCGAACCCGGTGAATTTAGAAAATGAAAACGATGGAAAAAACGGAAAACGAAAAACGAAGAAGAAAGAAGAAAGCGAAGAAGGAAGCTGCTAGATCATTTCTCTCAGGACGTGGGTTTTGCTTACTCATATAGCATGCACCGAATGTAAAACACATGTCAAAGACTTTTATTTCGATATCATAGTATAATGGTGCAAATAGAGATAGAAAACCCAAGAATATCGATATAGCATGAAAAACGGAATAATTCTAAAATTAACATTGTCTGAATCATCTAAAGCGGTATACAATATCGCGGATCACACACTTTTCAATTGAATGCTTTCTATGAGGAGTATAAGAATATCACGCAATAGAATAGAAAGAATAGAAAAGCGTGGATTTCATGAAATGAATGCTAGGCGTAGATTTCTGGATTTCGTGAAGCTAAACCAATCTCACCGAGTATAGAATATTATTTAGCCTAGGTTGTCGTGCACCGTCAAGTAGTCACTCTCTCACACATCATTGGATTCTCTCCCCTAAGCTTATCTATAAGCGTGGTGGCATAAAAACAATATTTACATCCCCATTTTTATGAAGCTCCACAAGTAATAAAAATAAAAACAAAAAGAGGGGGAAGAAAGAGAGAAAGCGTATGAGATGGGATCGTTTATTGAGATTCTTTTCTCTTCTCTTTTCTTTTTCTTTTCTTTTTCTCTCTTTTTTTTCAATAGCATATATACACAATGATCCCAAATCAAAGAGAAAGAAGGATATACAAGAATTTTTCTTTTTCTTTTTGGTTTTGGGAAATTTGGAGCTAGAATTTTAATAACGGGGGAAATGCCAAATACTAGAATCGCTAAGGGGAGATTCACCAATGATTTTAAAATAGAGAATTGATGTTCAAGATATGTGGAGAAAGAAATAAATATGTCTCTCAGTTCACTCTATAAGACGTGCACGACAACTTCAGCAGGGTAATCTAATCTACTCGGTTTCTATCACAAAAAAGCTAACTAATCCAGATTTATCATAGCTAACATCATTCAATCATCCTGAAGTGAAGTGTACAAGTCATGCAAATAGAAGTGATATAGGAAAAGAAAACGGTACTCCTGATATAAGCATTCAATGCGTGAATCTTGGTGTGTTTTCTGCGATAGCATACATATGAATATTCAGACTCAGCTAATAATAAAATTTCATCCATTTTTCATACGGAAAAAGTGTGGGTTAATATCTCTAAATGCAAGGTAGATCACAGCATATGATATCAGAAACAAAAGCTAAGACACGACAAATAAAGCATGCATATAGAAAAAGCTAACTCCACATCATCATCATCACAGAAAAGTCATCTCTAGCATGAGATGAAAAGAAATAAAGATAAAGAGGGAAAATATATCTATTTACAATGCAGCACACGAAGAAAATGAGAAAAACGTGATGCATGGTAAAAAAAAGAAAAAGTGATGAAAGTGAGTGCAAAAGCGGAAAATGACGTGAAAAAACTAAAAATAAAGGTGGTAAATCGAAAAGCGTGAGAACTCACTCCCCCAAGCTAAAGGGCACAGTGTCCTCAATGTGCGAAGTGTGGCACACCGAGAGACGTGTAATGTGAGGGGTAGGTGAGGATGCATGCATGATGAAAAAGAAATAAAAATAGCGAAATGAAAAATATGATGCAGACATGATGCATGCAGATATAGGAGTGAATCAGATATAAGAGTGTGACACCAAAAATCTCTCCCTTTCTCCCAAAAATGATATAGAAGGATATGATCAAAATGTGGACCCAAAAACAGTGAGGGGGGGGGGGGCAAAAATCATCTGGAACAAGCAGAGACGGGTAGCATGACGGCAAAAAAGATCAATGGCATCAAGGGTGCCTAAGAGGGTGGGGCTGCGCCGTCTCCGTCCTGAGGCGGAGGAGGAGGAGGAGGTGGCTGGGGAACAGTCTGCTGGGTGGGTGTGGGTGTGGGTGTGGAAGCAGGCTGGGTGTGTGTAGGAGTGGGGGTGGGTACCTGCTGGGTGGGTGTGGGTGCGCGAGGAAGCCGATCGAGAATCTGGGTGAGGCAATAGTGAATGCCTGGAAGTAGGTCGAAACGGCTGGCCATAGCGGTGACGGTGTCAGACATGGTCCTGAGGTCACCTCGGAGGCCACTCACCACCCCCTCAAGAGCACGAATGCTCTGAAGTACAGTGTCGGGGGAGGTGGTGCAGAGGGACGCACGGGTCTGTGCTGTGCGGGACGGGGCTGGCGAACTCGGGTGGTGTAGTGGATGGGCTCAGCAGGCATGTGGAGGAAGGGTGCTGTGCTCACAAGTGGGGGCCTAGCCTCAGTGCGAGGCTGGGGCGCAGGCTGGTGTGAGGTGGAAGCAGCAGCAGCGGAAGTGGAGTATAAAAGTGGCGACGAGGCGGCCAGAGAGGTCGGTGACACAGACGTGGGAACAGACGTCACGACACTCTCAGAAAGTACGGCTACGGTGGGGACAGAAGCGACAACCGCTTGGGAGGCAGTGTGGGGGTCCAAAAGGTGAAATCCCAGCGGAGATCATACTGGCCATGGTCTCCACGACCGCAGCGAAAGAAGGCTCTCCTGTCTCAACAAAAGTAGGTGGGCGCTCGGGTAGAGCGGAGCAAAGGGGCTCAACGGATAGAGGGCCAGCTGTGGAGGGAGCGGTGGTAGTGGAGGCGGTCTCAGCAAGTGTACTCCCGACACCGTCAGAAGTGTGGACAGTGGTGGCGGGGAGCAGCAGAAATATCAGGGATAGGCTGAGGGGCCACGGGGTCAACGGGTGCAGCGTGTGCAGCGTGGGCCTGCTCAGCCTGCTCGGCCTCCTCGGCCTCAAGGACGTAGGCGGCGGGGATCAGGAGATCCATCGCCGGAAGCCAGTCCACCTGTACTGGTGCTATCTGTGTCCGAGCTGGGCTCGAAAGGATCATATAATCAGCACTGTAGGGACCGTGCAACCAAACCCAGTGCCGCTGGCCGTGCGGACGAAGCATCTTCATCCGGGCCATGAAGTCTATGGACATGGAAGTGGGGCCCGAGGCTCGTCGCAGGTCAGCCGGAAGGTCCTCGCCGGTCATCAGGGCGAGCAGGGTGATCAGACCGCCGCAACATATCGGTGAGCGAGCGCCCACCGATACGATGATGCGGTCCAAAAACCAGCTCGCGATATCAATCACGATGGCAGGGACCAACTGATCGCTCCGGAATGTAACCCGAAGAACGGTTGTAGTTTTACCGCAAGCGCACGGTATAGCGGCGAGCGGGTTATCGAACACAGGGAGGAGGAATGACCGTGCTTGTTCCAATCAACCTGGCTATTAAAGAATAGAAAAATTTGCCTTTGGCGATCCTGTCATAATCGTCAGACAAAGTGCGGAAATATCAAATCAAATAAAGAACGTCTAGGGAATGGGGAATTCCCGCTACTCACCGTATTTCGTAAATGTGGTTCATTGGTATCAAAATTGCTACAAAAAAATTTGGGTGAACTAGTTGCAACTGAATGTAGAACCTAGCTCACGCTCTCGCGTTGTTGCCGGTCTATAGCTAACCTAGGTTTGGGTCCAATCTCTTGCAAACCCTAGCCTAGGCAAACTAGCATTAGGATCAACATCATCGTTCAATCGCGCCCCGCGCCCACTCTCGTGCAAACTCGGGCCACGACCTAGGTTGGGATAGTTCCTACCCATCCAATCTCTTGCAAACGGGTATCGGCATTGAATTGCAACCGGAAACCCTAGTATCGGTCCAATCTCTTGCAAACCGATACTACGGAAATTCGACTCCAACCCAATTCGGATTTCTAGGGTTTCCTACCGAATTGGGATCCAATGTCTTGCAAATCCCAATCGGTATGAACTCCTAGCCATCCGTAATAAATCGATCCCAATCTAATCCCTAATAGCAATTCTAGCAAAATTTCTACCAATTCATCACTAATCTGAAATTGGGCTCGTAGGGTTCATCCCCACGCCCAAGACGTGGAGACTACTCACAATTCATAGCACAAACGAAAAAATAATCAATGAAATTAACAAGAGAATTCATCACAATATTGAGATAAGCAATAAAAATTGTATTTTTAGAGAAGAGAGACACAAACCAATAGAGTTCTTCAAATAACCCAACAAAAATCAACTTTTGTCTCCTCTCCAATCATAAGAATAAAGCTAAAAGGTAATCTAAAAAGCTGCAAAAATCTAAGAGAAAAGCTGCCTAAACTAGGGTAAAAACAGGGGTTAAATACCCCCCAAAATCGTCCAAAAACTGTGACCAAAATACCCCTGCACAGCCTGAAATCCGTAATTTTCGCTACAGGCAGCGCGTCGCACTCGGCCGAGTGACAAAAGTCGCTCGGCCGAGTGAGAAACCCTGTAAATTTCCAGTAAGTCTGGGTCTTCGGGGGTCTTCACTTCGGGAGTCGCTTGGCCGAGTGGGTTGTCGTCACTCGGCCGATGGCTTCTCGGTACTCGGGCGGTCGGCATTTGCCACTCGGCCGAGTGGGTCTTCTGAAGCTCAGGCAGACGAAAAACAGTAAGTTGGCGATTTTTGACATGCGTCGTCTGGGTGCCACTCGGGCGGACGGGATCTTGTCACTCGGCCGATGTGGCTTCCGTCGCTCGGCCGAGTGCACGCATGAAACGTATCCGATCTGGTCGGCCGAGTGGTGTCTCGCTGGTCAGCCGAGTGACTCCTTCACTCGGCCGAGTGGGACACCAAAAATGCCCAAACAGCTTGTTTTGGCCTCCTCGTCGCTCCTGCGGCGTTCTTTCTTCTTCCGCTCCTCTCCATCAGCAAAATACCCCTCGGGGAGGTCATCGGTGACACTCTGGAGTAGGCGTATCTCGAGATCACTCCAAATCGCTCCAAATAACCTGAAATGCGACAAAAATAACAAATCGTGAAAAGCAGCACAATATCGTCGATATATCATGAAAAAATGATTTGGGCGATCTAAATGGCATGCAAACATGCGGGAAAAAAGGGTAAAATAAGGAGTGATCAAAATCCCCCAAGCTTACCTCTTACTCGTCCTCGAGGAAGATAAGTAAAAGGCGAACCCGGTGGATTCGAAAACGGCGAGAACGAAAAATGAAAAACGAAGAAAAACGAGAAACGAAATAAAAACAAAGAAGAAAGAAAGAAGCGAAGAGGGAAGCTGCAAGATCATTTTCTCAGGACGTGGGTTTCACTTACTCATATAGCATGCACCGAATGAAAAACATATGTCAAAGAATTTTATTTCGATATCATAGTATAATAGTGCAAATAGAAATAGAAAGCCCACGAACAACGATATAATCATGAAAAACGGAATAATTTTAGAATTAACATCGTCTGAATCATTTAAAGCGGTATACAAATCGCAGATCACACACTTTTCAATCGAATGCTTTCTATGAGGAGTATAAGAGTATCACACAATAAAATAGAAAGAATAGATAAGAAAGAATAGATAAGCATGGATTTCATGAAATGAGTGCTAGGCATGGATTTCTGAACTTCGTAAAGCTAAGAATAATCTCACCGAGTATAGAATATTACTTAACCTAGGTTGTCATGCAACGTCAAGTAGTCACTCTCTCACACATCATTGGATTCCCTCCCCCAAGCTTATCTATAAGCATGGTGGCATAAAAAATATTTACATCCCCATTTTTATAAAGCTCCAAAAGCAATGAAAATAAATACAAAAAGAGAGAAGAAAGAGAGCATGCGATGGGATCTTTTATTGAGGTTCTTTCCTCTTTTCTTTTCTTTTTCTCTTTTTTTGGTTTTGGGAAATTTGGAGCTAGGAATTAATAGCGGGGGAAATGTCATATAATAGAATCGCTATGGGGAGATTCACCAATGATTTTAAAATAGAGAAATGATGTTCAAGATTTGTGGAGAAAGAAATAAATATATCTCTCGGTTCACTCTATAAGACATGCCCGACAACTTCAGCAGGGTAATCTAATCTACTCAGTTTCGATCACAAAAAAGCTAACTAATGCAGATTTATCATAGCTAACATCATTCAATCATCCTGAAGTGAAATGTACAAATCATGCATATAGAAGTGATGTAGGAAAAGAAATCGGTACTCCAGATATAAGCATTCAATGCGTGAATCTTGGTGTGTTTTCTGCGATAGCATACATATGAATATCCAGACTCAGCTAATAATAAAATTTCATCCATTTTCATACAGAAAAAGTGTGGGTTAATATCTCTAAATGCAAGGTAGATCACAGCATATGATATCAGAAACAAAACAAAGATAAAGGGGAAAAGCATATGATATCAGAAACTCCACGTCATCATCATCATAGAAAAGTCATCTCTAGCATGAGATGAAAAAGAAAATAAAGATAAAGGGGAAAATAGAACTATTTACAATGCGGCACACAGAAAAATAAGAAAAACGTGATGCATGGTAAAATAAAAGAAAAATGATGAAAATAAGTGCAAAAGCGGAAAATGGAGTGAAAAACTAAAAATAAAGGTGGCAAATCGAAAAAGAACGTGAGAACTCACTTCCCCAAGCTAAATGGCACAGTGTCCTCAATGTGCAAAGTGTGGCACACCGAGAGAAAAGTAATGTGAGGGGTAAGTGAGGGTGCATGCATGATGGAAGAAAAAAAGGAAAATAATGAAAGGAAAAATATGATGCGGACATGATGTATGCATATAAAGGAGTGATACAGATATAAAGGTGTGGCACCAAAAACTCTCACTCTCTCCCAAAAAAGATCTATAAAGATATATAAAGGAAATGTGCACCCAAAAACAGTGAGGGGAGGGGGGGGGGGTGGTCAAAAAGCGTCAGGACCCAGCAGAAACGGGCAGCACAACGGCAAAAAGGATTAGGGGCATCAAGAGTGCCTAAGAAGGTGGTGCTGCGCCGTCTCCGTCCTGAGGCGGAGGAGGAGGAGGAGGTGGTGGAGGCTGCTGAGCGGGGGTGGGTGTGGAAGTGGAAGCAGGCTGAGTGTGTGTGGTAGTGTGGGTGGGAACCTGCTGGGTGGGCGGGGGGCACGCGTGGGAGACGCTCCAAGACCTGGGTAAGACAGTAGTGAATGTGCGGGAGCAGGTCAAAGTGGCCAGCCATCGCAGTGACGGTGGCGGACAGGGTCCGGAGGTCGCCTCTGAGGCCACTCACCGCCCCCTCGAGAGCACGAATGCTCTGAAGTACAGTGTCGGGGGGAGGTGGTGCAGAGGGACGCACCGCTCGGGGCTGCGCAGGTCGGGGCTGGCGTACTCTGGTGGCGTAGGTGACGGGCTCAGCAGGCAAGGGAACAAAAGGAGCTGCACTCACAAGTGGGGGCCTGGCCTCAGTGCGAGGCTGGCCAGGACGGTGAGAAGTGGAGGCAGCAGCAACGAAAGAAGAATACAAAAGTGGCAGCGAGGCGGCCAGAGAGGTCGGTGGCACAGAAGTGTGGACAGACGCCACGACACTCTCAGAAAATACAGCAGCGGTGGAGACAGAGGTGGAGACTACGGTCTCTACAGCGGTGGCAAAAGAGGGCTCTCCGCACTCAACTATAGTCGGCGGGCGCTCGGGTGGGGCAGAGGAAACGGGCTCGACAGACAGAGGGCCAGTGAGGGTGGTGACAGGCGTGGAAGCAGTGGAGGTGGGCTCAGCTAAGGTACTCCCGACACCGACAGCAGTGTGGACAGAGGTGTCGGGAGCAGCAGGAACATCAGGGATAGGCTGAGGGGCCACGGGGTCAACAGGGGCAGCAGGCTCGGCAGGGGAAACAGGGTCTGCGGGGGCAGCGTGGGCCTGCTCGGCCTCCTCGGCCTCGAGCACGTATGCGGCTGGGATCAGAACATCCATCGTAGGGAGCCAGTCTACCTGGGCCGGTGCAATCTGAGTCCGAGCTGGGCTCGAAAGAATCATGTAATCGGCACCGTAAGGGCCGTGCAGCCAGACCCAGTGTCGCTCACCGTGCGGACGAAGCATCTTCATCCGGGCCATAACATCAATCGACAGAGAAGTGGGGCCCGGTGCTCGTCGCAGGTCGTCAGGGAAGTCCTCACCGGTCATAAGGGCGAGCAAGGTGATCAGGCCGACACAACATATTGGTGAGCGAGCGCCCACCGATACGATGATGCGGTCCAAAAACCAAGCATCGACATCAATCACGACGGCGGGGACCAACTCATCGCCATCCCTAGAAAGAGCTCTGGGCCGTGTCATCGCGTAGAGCATATAGAGCTCTGGCGTGGACATCGTACCCGGCTCATATCTGGCCAAAAAGGTCGTCGCCATAAGGCGCTGAGCTATACGGAGGCAGGGATGGACAATGGCCGAGGCCTTGGCCCTACTAGGGTCAAAGGCAGCATGAAGACCCGTAATTCGGGCCCAGAAGGCGCCGGCATCGAAGGAAGGTGGGGGGATATGGGTGGGGGCGTAACCTCGATCGGCCCCGGGGACATCGGGCCACGAGAAGAAGGCTCTCATCATACCGAGAGTGACCTGGCACTCCCGGTCCATGAACCGAAACGAGTATCCCTCGTCGGTTCGGGCGATCGAACTAAGTACCTCAAGTGTCGGGCGGATAAACGTGTCCACCGACACCTGAAAGAAATCTCACCAGCCCACGTTGTCGTACAACGTGAGCATCCCCTCTAGTACCCCCAGGCGTCCTAGGTCTGCAAGGTGTGCGAACCTGGAGGGTACGATCGAGCGCTGGGAGATACGCTCGAAAGCGACGCGGTGTGCGTCGTTCCGGAACATGATCCCCAGCGGCCCGATAAGTGGAGCCGGAGGTGGTGGCTGTGGAGCGGCAGGGAGTGGCTGTGCAGGGTGTATGGGCTATGCGGGCTCTGCAGGCTGTGCGGGGTGTGTGGGGCCTGCAGGGTGAACGGGGTGTGGTGGAGAAGGCAGGGGAGAGTCCTCCACCTCGTGGGAGGGGCCGGCATCGTCCGACCGCTTTCGCTTGGCGGAAGCTCTCCTCGACCGCGGCCGTGTCCGGGGCGGCATATGGGCCCTGAGCGCTCACCGAAAAGCGTGAAAAGTGCGGCGTGTGTAAAATAAAGGAAAGAGTATACCACGACACGCCGCGAGTGCAAATATGTGGAAGCGTACGAAGACGACGCCTCCACGTAGCCCAAATCAGTCCCTGGAAGCTCCCCTGGGCTCCCCTAAGCTCCCAAAAATAACCGGAGTCGGCCGGAGCAGTGGCCGCCGGCGGCAGCTAGGGCGAGGAGCGGCGGCGGCTCGGGCGAGGAGCGGCGGCGGCTCGGCCGGCGGTGGGTGGCCGAGCGGCGGTGCGGGGTCGACGGTCGGGCGAGTGTGGGAGTCGTTCGGGCGCTGGGGAGTCGAAAAGTCGGGGCACGATCGGATTATTTCGTTTCGAAAAACGCGCCCCCAGCCCCTTTTATAACAGAAGTTACGACTCGGCCGAGTGACTATGTCGCTCAGCCGAGTGAACTTTAAAGAAAAATTCCTCCCCGCTACGCCTCGGCCGAGTGGCCTTGCCACCCTCGGCCGAGTGGAGTAAGTCCATTCGGCCGAGTGGCTCAAGCTACTTGGCAAGACTCGCCCTAGGAGCGTATCCGTTTTACCCGGCCGAGTGAATATATATACTCGGCCGAGTAGCAGTTATACTGAAATCAGGAAAATAAACAGAGAGTTGGGTACAGCAGACTTCCCTCGTTCGTGAGCGGCTCGGCCGGACGAACTTGTGTGCTCAGCCGAGTGACTAGTATGCTCGGCCGAGTGAGCCTTGTTTTCTGCTGTTTGTCTTCGTTTGGGCTCTAAACTCCGTCTTTCTTCCTCCAGTCGATTTCATCTTCCTCCTAAGCATTGAGCGCCTTCCTGGGGCGCTCCTCGTCGCCTTGTGCATCCTCCTAATGATGGGTACCTCATTCTCCTCTCCTGTCAGGAAAAATAGGACCCGTTATCACAAGATTTTTTGGGCGAACGACTCAAAACACTAAAAATTTCTAAAACAAAAATAAAAAAGTGAAAATAAAGCAATAACCGTCGGGTTGCCTCCCGACAAGAGCTCGTTTAAGGTCGTGAGCTCGACCCCCTATGATTTTCAATTAATGCGGGATGTTTGGTGCATATGGGATGCACCCGTCAAACTTTCCGGGGAGAACGCTTGGATTCGGAAGTTGCGGCGGCGTGTTCTCCCGCGGTGGTCTCCCGTCTCGAATTGTGTTGGAGGAAGGCTCCCCCAAGCTAGCGTTCGCTCCGGTCAACGGCTTCACCGGTGACGCCGATTTCCGTATCGACGGAGCTTTCTTCGGAGACTTTAATTTCGAGAGCTTGCAGAGCTCTCGAATCCTTGCGACATCAGTGTCGCCTTCATCATTTTCAGCGGAGAGGTCGGGGGAATCATTTTTCTTCTCATCTTGGCCTAAATCTGGGCCTTCCTCGAAATCCTCATCGAATAGAGCACCAATCGAGTGGGGGGTCGCCTCCTCAATTACCTCGTCAAGGAGGTCTGAAAGATCATCCGGCCGTCCCTTAAGCAAATATATTCTATTGGTTTCGCCCGTTGGGATTCCCTCGGAATAGTGTTTGAGCCTCTGACCATTTACTTTGAATGTGGAACCGTCCTTGCTTTCCAACTCGAAAGCTCCTCCCGGTTGTATGTGCTTGATGGTGAAAGGTCCGGACCAATGTGACCTCAACTTACCAGGAAATAGTTGGAGCCGGGAATTATAAAGCAAGACATTGTCTCCTACCTTGAAGTCTGTGACGGTTATGCGGGCATCGTGGAGAATCTTGGTCCTTTCTTTGTAAATTCTCGAGCTCTCGTAGGCATCTCTTCTTATCTCATCAAGCTCGTTGATGTCTAGGAGTCGCCTCACCGCCGCGCTCTTGTAATCATAATTAAAGGTCTTGATGGCCCAATATGCGCGGTGTTCCAACTCTACCGGCAAGTGGCAAGCTTTCCCATAAACAAGTCGGAACGGTGTGGTGTCGATGGGAGTGCGAAAGGCCGTTCGATATGCCCATAAGGCATCGTTTAACTTCATTGACCAATCCTTTCTAGATCGATCTACGGTCTTCTCGAGGATTTGCTTGATCTCTCTATTTGAGACTTCCACTTGGTCGCTCGTCTGGGGGTGATATGCCATGCCAACTCTATGGTTTACCCCGTACTTCTTTAGCATGGCTTCAAACTTGTTTTCTATGAAATGGCTCCCCCCGTCGCTTATCAAGGTGCGAGGCACTCCGAAACGTGGGAAGATATTCTGCTTGAAGAACTTAGAGACGACCCTTGCATCATTGGTAGGGGTGGCGATTGCTTCCACCCATTTGGAGACATAGTCAACGGCCAAGAGGATATATTTGTTACCATTGCTCGACGGAAACGGTCCCATGAAGTCTACTCCACAACAATCAAAAAGCTCAATTTCTTGGATGGGCCTCATTGGCATCTCATTGCGTTTGGAGATATTCCCGGTCCGTTGGCATCTATCGCACCCCTTTACAAAAGCGTGGGTGTCTCTAAACATTGTTGGCCAGAAGAATCCGCTCTGTAAGATCTTAGCGGTTGTTTTAGAGGCGGCATGATGTCATCCGCATGGTAGACCGTGGCAATGCAAAATGATAGACGTTGCCTCCTCTTTAGAAACACACCTCCGAATGACACTATCTTTGCATATCTTGAAGAGGTATGGATCTTCCCAAAAATAGCTACGGACCCCATGCAGAAATCTCCTCTTTTGATGCGTGGGCATCTCATGCGGTTTAATCCCACAAGCCAAGTAGTTGACGAAGTCCGCATACCAAGGTACTTCACCGGTCCTTATGGCATATAGCCTTTCATCCACGAATGTGTCGTCGATAGGCAAACTCTCATCCTCCTTGTCGCGAATGAGCCTAGATAAATGATCCGCCACGACATTGTCCGTACCTTTCTTGTCTCTGATCTCTAAGTCGAATTCTTGCAACAAGAGTATCCACCTAATCAACCGAGTTTTGGCCTCCTTCTTGTTTAAAAGATACTTCAACGCCGCATGGTCGGTGTGGACAATCACCTTGGAACCAAGGAGGTAGGAGCGAAACTTCTCTATGGAATAGACGACCGCTAGAAGCTCTTTCTCGGTAGTTGTGTAGTTTTTCTGCGTGTCATCCAATGTCTTGCTCGCATAGTATATCGCATGAAGCTTCCTATCTTTCCTTTGTCCCAATACCGCTCCAATGGCTTGGTCACTAGCATCACACATTAGCTCAAAGGGAAGGATCCAATCTGGTGGTTGAATGATGGGCGCGGAAACTAGAGCTTCCTTCAAGGTGTTGAAGGCTTGCAAGCATTCCCCTGAAAAAACAAAAGGAGTATCTTTAGCGAGCAAGGAAGTAAGTGGTCGGGCAATCGAGGCGAAATCCTTGATGAAGCGGCGGTAAAACCCCGCATGACCAAGGAAGCCTCTAATGCCCTTGACATTAATAGGAGGAGGAAGTTTTTCGATTACCTCAATCTTTGCTTTATCTACCTCAATTCCTCTCGAGGAAACAAGATGCCCGAGAACTATATCTTCCGTGACCATGAAGTGACACTTCTCCCAATTTAGAGTGAGATTGTTTTGTTGGCACCTTTTAAGGACTTTAGTAAGATTGGCCAAACAAGAGTCAAACTCACTTCCATAAACCGAAAATCATCCATAAAAACTTCCATAATATTTTCAATGTAATCGGAAAATATGGAAGTCATACACCTCTGAAAGGTGGCGGGAGCATTACAAAGACCAAATGGCATCCTACGGTAGGCATAGGTACCATAAGGACAAGTAAAAGTGGTCTTTTCTTGGTCATCTTCGTGTAAAGGGATTTGGAAGAATCCCGAATATCCATCTAGATAGCAAAAGTATTTATGCTTAGCTAGGCGTTCAAGCATTTGATCAATGAAGGGCAATGGGTAATGGTCTTTTCGGGTAGCCTTATTTAGTTTCCTATAATCAATGCACATTCTCCATCCCGTGACGGTGCGTGTAGATATGGGCTCACTTTTTTCATTTTTTATGACTGTCATCCCCCCTTTCTTGGGGACGACGTGAACGGGGCTCACCCATCTACTGTCAGAGATGGGGTAAATGATACCGGCGTCGAGCAATTTTAGGATTTCCTTTTTAACCACCTCCTTCATATTCGGGTTTAACCGCCTTTGAGGCTCTATGGAGGTGGCGTCGGTATCTTCCAAATGGATCCTATGTGTGCAAAGCCTAGGGCTTATCCCTTTTAGATCAGAGATAGTGTAGCCAAGGACATCCTTGTGGCTCCTACGGACGTCTAGGAGTTTTTCAAGTTGATTTTGCGTGAGGTGGGAATTGACTATCACCGGGAAAGTTAATTTATTACCCAAAAAGGCATACCTTAGATTCGGAGGTAATTGTTTAAGTTCTACCTCAAGAGGTGTTGCTTCTTCTACTTCATCAGCTCGCATGAGTTTGGCTTCTTCCCTGTCATCCGGGTTTAGCTCATGTTCAGGTGGTGCGCTCTTTTGTGAAGAGCCAGACTCACTACTTAGTGAGGACGAGGCATCGAAATAGGCGCTCTCCGATTCTATGACAGCATCGTCAAAACCTTCACTCTGCTCTGGTTCATGCGTGGAATCAAGAAACACATCAGACGATTCATAAAAGCAAGAGTGAGCGTCATAGAGTGTAACTCCCTAAATGTCAGTTTGCTCGAAGGATTCTTCAGGAGTATAGTGTTCTTCGACATTTGTTCTACCGTCTTTGAAATATAATTTGTCGTCGATCACATCAACTCTGACATTGCCCCCGATAGTCCCATCCGGGGAGACTTGGTCCATCACAAAACTAGCAAACAGTTGTTCGTCGGGGTCCTTGATATCGATCGCGAAAGTTCCGGTCGCATGGACCTCATTGACGAGCTCCTTAAGGAGGTCTGTGAAGGAGTCATAATCTTCCTGACTGAGCTCTATTGTCGACATTGCATCCTCCATTCTCCCTGTTAAGATCTTATGCAAAATACGGGGAGAATATGCAAATAGGGCTGCGAACAGAGTTAGAACAAGATATAGAAGAAAGTAAAGAAAGAAAGAAAGAAGAAATAACCGGGTGGTCGATGCCGAACACCGTCAAAAAGTCCTCCCCGGCAACGGCGCCAAAAACTTGATCGCTCCGGAATGTAACCCGAAGAACGGTTGTAGTTTTACCGCAAGCGCACGGTATAGCGGCGAGCGGGTTATCAAACACAGGGAGGACGAATGACCGTGCTTGTTCCAATCAACCTGGCTATTAAAAAATAGAAAAATTTGCCTTTGACGATCCTGTCACAATCGTCAGACAAAGTGCGGAAATATCAAATCAAATAAAGAACGTCTAGGGAATGGGGAATTCCCGCTACTCACCGTATTTCGTAAATGTGGTTCATTGGTATCAAAATTGCTAGAAAAAAATTTGGGTGAACTAGTTGCAACTGAATGTAGAACCTAGCTCACGCTCTCGCGCTGTTGTCGGTCTATAGCTAACCTAGGTTTGGGTCCAATCTCTTGCAAACCCTAGCCTAGGCAAACTAGCATTAGGATCAACATCATCGTTCAATCGCGCCCCGCGCCCACTCTCGTACAAACTCGGGCCACGACCTAGGTTGGGATAGTTCCTACCCATCCAATCTCTTGCAAACGGGTATCGGCATGGAATTGCAACCGGAAACCCTAGTATCGGTCCAATCTCTTGCAAACCGATACTACGGAAATTCGACTCCAACCCAATTCGGATTTCTAGGGTTTCTTACCGAATTGGGATCCAATCTCTTGCAAATCCCAATCGGTATGAACTCCTAGCCATCCGTAATAAATCGATCCCAATCTAATCCCTAATAGCAATTCTAGCAAAATTTCTACCAATTCATCACTAATCTGAAATTGGGCTCGTAGGGTTCATCCCCACGCCGCAAGACGTGGAGACTACTCACAATTCATAGCACAAACGCAAAAATAATCAATGAAATTAACAAGAGAATTCATCACAATATTGAGATAAGCAATAAAAATTGTATTTTTAGAGAAGAGAGACACAAACCAATAGAGTTCTTCAAATAATCCAACAAAAATCAACTTTTGTCTCCTCTCTAATCACAAGAATAAAGCTAAAAGTTAATCTAAAAAGCTGCAAAAATCTAAGAAAAAAGCTGCCTAAACTAGGGTAAAAACAGGGGTTAAATACCCCCCAAAATCGTCCAAAAACTGTGACCAAAATACCACTGCGCAGCCTGAAATCCGCAATTTTCGCTATCGGCAGCGCGTCGCACTCGGCCGAGTGACAAAAGTCGCTCGGCCGAGTGAGAAACCCTGTAAATTTCCAGTAAGTCTGGGTCTTCGGGGGTCTTCACTTCGGGAGTCGCTCGGCCGAGTGGGTTGTCGTCACTCGGCCGATGGCTTCTCGGTACTCGGGCGGTCGGCATTTGCCACTCGGCCGAGTGGGTCTTCTGAAGCTCAGGCAGACGAAAAACAGTAAGTTGGCGATTTTTGATATGCGTCGTCTGGGTGCCACTCGGGCGGACGGGATCTCGTCACTCAGCCGATGTGGCTTCCGTCGCTCGGCCGAGTGCACGTATGAAACGTATCCGATCTGGTCGGCCGAGCGGTGTCTCGCTGGTCGGCCGAGTGACTCCTTCACTCGGCCGAGTGGGACACCAAAAATGCCCAAACATCTTGTTTTGGCCTCCTCGTCGCTCCTGCGACGTTCTTTCTTCTTCCGCTCCTCTCCATCAGCAAAATACCCCTCGGGGAGGTCATCGGTGACACTCTGGAGTATGCGTATCTCGAGATCACTCCAAATCGCTCCAAATCACCTGAAATGCGACAAAAACAACAAATCATGAAAAGCATCGCAATATCGTCGATATATCGTGAAAAACATGATTTGGGCGATCTAAATGGCATGCAAACATGCGGGAAAAAGTGTAAAATAAGGAGTGATCACCAACTCGTCACTCTCCCTAGCTAGAGCTCTGGGGCGCGTCATCGCATAGAGCATATAAAGCTCCGGTGTGGACATCGTCCCAGGCTCATACCTCGCTAAAAAGGTAGTCGCCATAAGGCGCTGAGCTATGCGGAGGCAGGGGTGGACGATGACCGAGGCCTTGGCCCTACTAGGGTCAAAGGCAGCTGGTAAACCTATGATCCGGGCTCAGAAAGCATGGGAATCGAAGGAAGGTGGGGGAATGTGAGTGGGGGCGTAACCACGGTCGGCCCCGGGGACATCGGGCCACGAAAAGAATGCTCTCATCATACCGAGAGTGACCTGGCACTCTCGGTCCATAAACCTAAACGAGCATCCCTCGTCGGACCGGGCTATAGAACTCAGCACCTCAAGTGTAGGACGGACAAAGGTGTCCGCTGACACTTGGAAAAAATCACGCCAACCCACGTTGTCATACAACGTGAGCATCCCCTCAAGTACCCCCAGGCGTCCTAGGTCTGCAAGGTGTGCGAACCTGGAGGGTACAATCGAGCGCTGGGAAATGCGCTCAAAAATGACGCGGTGTGCGTCGTCCTGGAACGTAATCCCCAGCGGCCCGTCAAGTGGAGCCGGTGGTGGCAGTGGGTCGGCAGGGAGTGGCTGAGCGGGGTGAACGGGGACTGTACGCTGTGGCTGTACGGGGGTGAACGGGGTCTGCAGGCAGTGGCTGTGCGAGGTGAGGTGGTGTAGACGGAGGAGAGTCCTCCATCTTGTGGGAGGGGCCGGGCTCATCCGACCGCTTCCGCTTGGCAGAAGCTCTCCTGGTGCGTGGCCGTGTCCGGGGCGGCATGTGGGCCCCGGGTGCTCACCAAAAATGAAATAAATGCGGCGTGCGAAAATGAGTGGAACGAATATACCAGAACACGCCGCGAGAGCAAAATAGTGGATGCGTGCGAAGACGCCTCCTCCACAAAGCCAAAAATGCTCCCCGGAAGCTCCCCTAGGCTCCACTAAGCTCCCCAATATACCTTGCACATCAAACAAAGATATCAGCGAGTAATATTCAAAATGTATGGGGGGTTAGGGGTATGATAGATAGATTTTGAAGTTGATTTGGGCTAGGGGCTCGATTAGCACATGGATCGTCAAAAAATAGGAGAAAAATAGAGAAACGGGCGAAATAGGGCATACCGGAGCTCGGCCGGCGGCAAGGGAGTCGCCGGCGACTCGGGCGGTGTGGAGGGGGCGTCGGCCGGCGGTGGTCGGCCGAGCGCCGCTGACGGCGAGGCGGTCGGGCGAGTGGGGGGGGGGGGGTCGCAGCAGTCGTAGGAGAGATCGGGCGCGGGCTCGGGCGAGAAATCGATAATAACGTTTCGAATTCCGCGCCGAGCCCGCAGCGACTTATATAAGAAAAAGTTACGACTCGGCCGAGTGACTAAGTTGCTCGGCCGAGTGAACGTAACGGAAATATTTTTGAAAATTCCTCCCCGCTTACGACTCGGCCGAGTGGCCTTGCCACCCTCGGCCGAGTGGCCTTGCCACCCTCGGCCGAGTGGCCTTGCCACCCTCGGCCGAGTGGAAAAAGTCCATTCGGCCGAGTGGCTCAAGCTACTCGGCAATACTCACCCTAGGAGCGTATCAGTTTCGCTCGGCCGAGGGAAGATTTATACTCGGCCGAGTGACAATTATACTGAAATCAAGAAAAGAAACAGAGAGTTGGGTACAACAGACTTCCCTCGTTCATGTGCCGCTCGGGCGGACGAGCTTATGTGCTCGGCCGAGTGACTAGTATACTCGGCCGAGTGAACCCTGTTTTCTGCTGTTTGGCTCCGTTTGGGCTCTAATATCTGTTTTTCTTCCTCCAGACGATTTCATCCTCCTCCTAAGCATCGAGCACATTCCTGGAGCGCTCCTCGTCGCCTTGTTCATCCTCCTAATGATAGGTACCCCTTTCTCTTCTCCTGTCAAAGAAAAATAGGACCCGTTATCACGAAATTTTTAGGCAAACGACTTAAAACACTAATAATTATTAAAACAAAAATAAAGGAAAAAGTAAAAATAAAGTGATAACCGTCGGGTTGCCTCCCGACAAGCGCTCGTTTAAGGTCTTGAGCTCGACCCCCTTTGATTTTCAATTTACTGCGGGATATTGGGTGCATATGAGATGCACCCGTCGAATTTATTGGGAAGAACGCTTAAATTTGGATGTTGTGGCGGCGTGTTCTTCCTCGGTGCTCCTTCGCCTCGGGTAGTGTTGGGGGGTGACTCCCCCAAGCTAGTGCTTGCTCCAGGCCTCGGCTTCACCGGTGACACCGATTTTCGTATCGGTGGGGCTTTCTTTGGAGTCTTTATCTTTGAGAGCTTACAGAGCTCTCGTATTCTCGCGACATCAACGTCGCCTTCATCAATTTCTACGGAGAGGTTGGGGGAACACTCCATCTTTTCTTCTTGGCCCAAGTCCGGCCCTTCCTCAAAGTCATCCTTGAATAGAGCGCCGATGGAATGGGGGATCGCCTCCTCAATAACCTCATCAAGGAGGTCCATATAGTCCAGCTCCTCATGATAAGGCATGTGCTTCATTGCCTTGGGTATATGAAGCTCCACCTCGATTTTGCCGACGTTCAATGTTAGAGTCCCTTCTCGTACATCGACAATGACACCGGCGGTGGCGAGGAACGGGCGTCCAAGTATTAGCGACGTATCTCCCTCCTCCTTGACATCCATGATCACAAAGTCGCATGACAAACATATACCCCCCGGGACTTGTAACGGGATGTCCTCTGCGATCCCCATCGGCCTTGTGATCCGACCATCTGCTAGTTGTATCCGCATGTCGGTAGGCTTCAATTCTGTGCCGGTGTTTAGTCTTCGGAACATAGAGAGAGGCATGAGGCTAACACTAGCCCCTAAGTCCACTAACGCCTTTTGTAGAGGGACGCCGCCTAAGGTGCATGGAATTCGGAAACTCCCCGGGTCTTTGAATTTAGCCGGCTCCTTCTCTCTCTTGGTGAACCAAGTCCCCTCATCAGCGAGCATTATTTTCTCCTTCCTCTTTCTTCCCGTTATCAAATCCTTTAAGAACTTGGCGTATGTCGGGATCTCCACGATAGCGTCGAGGAAAGGAATGTTGAGGCTTACCCCTCTCAAATATTCGAGAAACTTGGCTAGCCGTTTCTCTATCTTTGCTCTAGCAAGCCTCTGAGGGAATGGGATCGGTGACATAAAATGCCTCTCTTCAATTAGTTGCTCCGCTCTGGACTTTTCTTCCCCTTGCGGCTCTGTCTCCCTCTCAACTTCAATAATAGGCTCACTTGGCTCTACTCTCTCTACCACGGGCTCCTTGGTTGGGATCATGACGGGGGTGGAATCCTTCCCGCCTCTCGTTGTAACTGCAACCACGGCGTTGATATGTCCGGTGGTGCCCCGTGGATTTTGCTCAGGTTGAGCCGGTAACTGTTGACTATTTCGATTGAGCAACGCAAGTTGCTCCGAGATTTGGCCTACAACGGTTGCAAGGGAATCTTGGCTCGCCTTCAAGGAGGCATTAGTCTTCTTCTGCTCGGCCATAAACTCCTCCACTCTAGCTTCAAAATCGGAACGTTGTTGAGCTTGTGGAGGGTTTGGATTTCTCCACCCTTGATTGTATCCGGGCGGCCTATAGGGTCCAACTTGTTGCTTTGGTGGGAAATTTTGTTGCGGAGGCCCCCTCGGTGGACAATGTTGTTGTTGTTGTGGTGGTGGTCGAGCTTGATGAGGTAGTTGTTGCGGGGGGTTCAATGCTCCATTATTGTTGGCATAGGAGAAACCGGGATGGTTTCTAGTGGCCAGATTGGCCCAATATCCTTGGTTCCCCGCGACGTATTGAACTTGCTCCAAAGATCCCTCTCCTTGTTCTCCTCCCAAATACATAGCTTGGGATTGGTCTTGCCAATCACACATTTGATTTGTTGGTGTGGATGTGGAAGGGGGTCCTTGGGGCTCCGTAATATATTTCTCCAGTCTCTCCACTACCTTGTGGAGAGAATCGAACTTGTTGGTCAGCTCCGCTACGGCCTTGGCCTCATAGATGCTAGATGGTTTCAAGGAGGACGAAGAGTGTCCTCGCTCGTCGCCCCATTGTTGATTGTTCGAGGCCATCTCCTCAATTAAGGCCGTAGCTTCGTCAGGAGTCTTCGATAGGATGGCCCCATTTGTCGCGGCATCAATAATCTGCTTGGTCCCCGGTTGGAGACCATTGTAGAAGCTATGGCCTAACTCCCAATCTTCAATGCTATGGTGGGGGCACTGATGCTGCAGGTCTTTGAAGCGCTCCTAAGCCTCGTAGAGTGTCTCTTGAGGTCCTTGCTTGAAGGACATGAGAGCACTCCTAATCTTTACTGTCTTGGAGGACGGATAGCACTTGTCGATAAACGCGCTCGCCATCTCATCCCATGTGGTAAAGACTCCTTCAGCTTGCGTCCTCAACCAATAAAGAGCTTTATCCTTTAATGTGAAGGGGAAGAGGCGCAGTCTGATGGCATCTAGGGTAACACCCGGCATCTGGAAGGTGGCGCACTTTGATAGGAAGAGCTGGATGTGGTAGTGGGGATTTTCATGGCCGTTCCCATGAAATGGATCCTGCTGCATCAGAACCACAAGCCCGGTCTTCAACTCAAAATTCTTGTCGGCTGCCAACTCCGGCATGGCTATGGACGAGGTCGTGGAGGAAGTCTTAGGCCGGAGCCTATCTCGAATGGAAACAATCCTCGCCATTCTTGCCGCTAACTCTTCAGGCGTTTCCCGGACGTTCATAAACCTCCCTTCCGTATCGGGTCTCCTCTCCGCTCTGATTCTCCGCAATGTACGCTCGATCTCAGGATCAAACAATATATCGATGTGGTCCGCTGTGGATCTCGTGTACATGCACGGGAAAACAAAGTTTCAAAGAAGTGATTAGCACAATGGAAGGGTTAGATAAAAATAAAGAAATAAAACAAAAAGAGAGAAATAGCTAGGGTGGTAGGATCAAACACAATCGCCTCCCCGGCAACGGCGCCAAAAACTTGATCGCGCCCGGGCGTACACCCTAAAGAGCGACCGTGTAGTTTTACCGCAAGCGCACGGTGTAGCGGCGAGCGGGTATCGAACACAGGGAGGACGTATGACAGTGCCTTCTCCGAACAACCTGGCTATAGGGACAGAAGAGTAGGAAAGTGCCTTTCGACGATGTTGTCACAATCGTCAAACGAAGTATGGATAGATAAAATCAAATAAAGACGCCTAGGGAATAGGGAATCCCCGCTACTCACCGTATCTCGTCAATGTGATTCATTGGTATCACGATTGCTAGGGTAGAATTTCAGGTGAACTAGTTGCAACTGAATGTGAAACTTGGCTCACGCTCTCACGCTTGTGCCGGTCTATAGCAAACCTAGGTTCGGGTCCAATCTCTTGCAAAACCTAGCCTAGGCAAGCTAGCATTAGGATCAACATCATTGTTCAATCGCGTCCCGAGCCCACTCTCGTGCAAACTCGGGCTACGACCTAGGTTGGGATAGTTCCTACCCGTCCAATCTCTTGCAAACGGGTATCGGTATAGAATTACAACCGAGAACCCTAGTATCGGTTCAATCTCTTGCAAACCGATACTACAGAAACTCGATTTCAACCCAATTCGGATTTCTAGGGTTTCCTATCGAATTGGGATCCAATCTCTTGCAAATCCCAATCGATATGAACTCCTAGCCATCCGTAATATATCGATCCCAAACTAACCCTAATAGCAATTCTAGCAATATTTCTACCAAATCATCACAAATCGGAAATTGGGCTCGTAGGGTTCATCCCCACGCTTTAAGACGTTAAGACTACTCACAAATCATATTGCTAATGAAAGAATAATCAATAGAAATAGCAATGAAATTCATGGCAATATTCAAAATAACAATAAAAATAGGATTTTAATGGAGAGGAAGACAAACCAATGTAGCTTTCCAAGAATCCAACAAAATAACACTTTTCTCTCCTCTCCAATCACAAGAAATAAACTCTAAAAAGTCTAATCTAAAAAAGGCTGCCAAAAGCAATGAAAAAGCTCTCTAAACTAGGTTAGAATCTGGGGTTAAATACCCCCCAAAACTGCCCAAATATTCGTGACCAAACTGCCCCTGCGTAGCTCCAAAATCGTGATTTCCGCTACAGGCAGTGCTGCTCACTCGGCCGAGTGATAAAAGTCGCTCGGCTGAGTGAGAGACCCTGAGAATTTACAGTAAGTCCGGGGTCTTGGGGGTATTCACTTCGGGCATCACTCGGCCGAGTGAGTTGTCGTCACTCGGCCGATGGGATTATCTTCACTCGGGCGGTCGGCAATTGCCACTCGGCCGAGTCGGGCTTCTGCTGCTCAGACTGACGAAAAACAGTAAGTTGGCTCTTTTTGAGGGGCGTCGTCTGAGTGCCACTCGGGCGGACGGGATACGTCACTCGGCCGAGGCGGCTTCTGATGCTCGGCCAAGTGCACACTTGGAGTGTGTCCGATCTGGCCGGCCGAGCGGGGTCTCGCTGGTCGGCCGAGTGACTCCTTCACTCGGCCGAGTGAGACACTGAAAATGCCCATTCTGAGTGTTTTTGCCTCCTCGTCGCTCCTACAACGTTCTTTCTTCTTTCGCTCCTCTCCAATCTCAAAATACCCCTCAAGGAAGTCTTCGGTGACACTCCAGAGTAGGTGTATCTCGGAATCACTCCAAATCGCTTCAAATCTCCTGAAATACGACAAAAACAACAAATCGTGAAAAGTATCGCAATATTGTCGATAAATCGTGAAAAACGTGATTTTAGCGATCTAAATGGCATGCAATCATGCGGAAAAAAGGTGTAAAATGTGGAGTGATCACCTGGCCTCTTGAACTGAACAGGCTGGATAGGCCTGAATTCAGGTCTAACCATCGCTCTGACCTGCTCCACAGGCCTCTTCCCAGCTCTTGGAACATGTCCCTTCCTCTGGCTCAGGTTCAGCTCCTGCCTCCTCGCAGCGACCAGAACCTTCTGATAAGAGTCCAGATCAGAGGAAGACACAAAACTCTGAAGCTCTAAAGCAAGCCCCTGCAGGAACCTCTGAGCCCTCTCAGCATCCTGCACCATCTTCGGTGCACACCGACTGAGCCTCGTGAACTCTTGGTGGTACTGATCCACCGACAAGCTCCCCTGCTTCAGATCTATGAAGCGCTGCAGCATCACTGGTCTAGCAGCCTTCGGGAAGAACTCTCCATCAAATCTGGACTTAAAGGTAGCCCAAACTATCGGGTCCACCAGCATCTTCTCTTCAGCATCCCACCAGTTTCTGGCATTATCCTTCTGCTGCCTCTTAGCCAAATCAACCCATCCAGCCGGGTTAATCTTCGCCATCGCCAGGTTATCCTCAATGTTCCGAATCCACTCATCGGCTGCCAGAGGACCCTCAGACCCATCAAAATATGCGGGACCCAGCTCCTGAAATTGCTTCGCTCCCGGCTCGGAGCGAGGGGCATCCTGGATTGCCCGACCAGCTCGAACAACTGGAGCATTCTGGACTTGCAGGAGCACGCCCTGCTGCACTTGCATCATCTGAAGCATCATCCGCATCATCTCTCCATTGGTGGGTTCCCGCTCAGGCTCCTCGTCATGAGGGGGCGCACCACCACCTCCACCACGGGTGAATCGCCTTCCTGCCATCTAATGACACAGAAAACGAAACAGATTAGACTCATAGCTTATGACTCGGATGTCGAACTTAGTTTATTGGACACTCTAATATTATTATCGTTATTCCGATAATTGCAGTTACATAAGTGACCTGCATGGGCCACCAACAAAACCTGTCACGCCCCGCTTCCCTAAAATAGAGGCGAGACGTGAAAAGGTCCGCACGAGAGTGGAACTGTGAAGCCCCAAACCCGATAAGCGTCAATAAAACATAAGCAGGTCCCTGTAACCACAAACGGAACAACAATAATAACACAAGGAGAGACAGAAATAAAATCTCAAATCTCAGAATTTGTCCAACATTAAAAATTAAGTTCAACATCCAGAAAAGCCACCAGGCTAAAAGAAAGAGTCTAAAGGCCCAGAACAAGGCCAACAAGGACAAACACCAACAAGGTATGGGTGCTACGCACCGATAACCATAAGCAGTCTAAAGCAAAAGGGAAAGCTCTACGTGGACACTAAGACTGATCTCCAGTGTCCACGAAGTCCTCGATCAATGCGGGCTCTGACTCAGCGTCAGCAAACACCACGTCCTCAGCGACAAACTCAGGCTCGGGATCTAACATGTGTCACCCAAAAGAGAAAAGGTGTCACGCCCCGCTTCCCTAAAATGGAGGCGAGACGTGAAAAGGTCCGCACGAGAGTGGAGCTGTGAAGCCCCAAACCCGATAAGCGTCGATAAAACATAAGCAGGTCCCTGTAACCACATACGGAACAACAATAATAACACAAGGAGAGACAGAAACAAAAGCTCAATCTCATAATTGTCCAACATTAAAATTTAAGTTCAACATCCAGAAAAGCCACCAGGCTAAAAGAAAGAGTCTAAAGGCCCAGAACAAGGCCAAACAAGACAAACGTAACAGAGTATAGGTGCTACGCACCGACAACATAACAATAGTCTAAAACAAAAGAGAAAAGCACAACGGAGACACTAGGACTGGTCCCCAGTGTCCATGTACTTCTCGCCGAACACAGGCTCGGATTCGGCGTCAGCAAACACCTCGTCCTCTACAATGTACTCGGGCTCGAGATCTAACATGTGTCACCCAAAAGAGTAAAGGGGCACATGTCAGCAAGTCTAAAAGACTTGGGCAAGGAAACTGAAGGTAAGGTAAACTAGCAACCTAGCAGTTATAGTATGATGCATGACATGGCAAGTATAGTATGGAAGAGACAAGTAAGGGAAGTACAAGTAGCAAGTATGTCACAGACGACAAGTAAAACACGGACAAGTACAAGTCAAGTGGTTCACGTCAAGTGAACAGTCAAGTAAACAAGTTGTGCACAGAGGTTCCGCCTGTTGGCTAGAGTGGCTGATCGGGCCAACTCCTAAGCTCAAGTGACCGTTTATCTCTACCCCTCCACGTGTATCGAGCCAGGGAATTACCCCGAACACGGAATGCTCTTCTGGAACACGAGCCAGGAAGTGTGTTTAACATGTATGGCGTAGGGTTATGCCGACGTATAGTGGGTGCCTAGCCAGAAACTAGTAGGTCGGGCATTGGCTATCAACCAACACATGGCCCGCTTCTGGAACACGAGCCAAGAAACACAAGTATTGTAGCATGTGCTACAAATGCGACATACAACATGGATAGCATGGATGACAATTTATTCGCGTACCGTTAAACAAAATTAAACATGACATGGTAGTTATGCAACATGGTAAACGACGGTCCTAGCTTCGTTGTCAAGCTAGTTCCGGAATTTACGCCTAGGCGAGTAGCATTTCGTCGCCTAGTCTCTTTTACGCCTACAACAAGCAAATGGCCTAAAACATGGCCTAAACCCTAAGTGACAAGTTTCACTTGCCTAGCACCGGGGATGACGATCAACGAGGGTTCGTCCCACGGACGCTAATCTACGGGGAAGTCGCTGTCATGGAGAAACAACCATCAAAACAACATTCATTTCATTAGGGTTTCACAAAAAAACAACGGGTCATGAAAACATCAAGAGATCGATCATTACCGTATAGGAACGGAAGAACGATGCCTAGCAACCACGGCGACGGAAGAACGCTCCGGGGAACCTAGGGTTCAGATCTGGGAATGGATGGAGGATTTTGGAGAATTAGGGTTTAGGGGGATTTTGGGGGTTTGATGAGATTTTGAGGAAGATGAGAGGTAGAATGTGTTAAGGGAGAGTTTGGATGATGGATTTAGGGCTTGGGATGAAGGACTAAGGGTTTGAGGTAGTAGGGGGCTCAATGGGGGGAGAAATTATGGTTTTAGGTCGTGAGGAAGAAGAAGAAAACGTTTGGAGGGGTATTTATAGAGATTGGTGGCGGCTAGGGAAAAACCAGGGTTTCCTTCACTGCTTAGTCGGTCAAAGAACAACTACTGACCGACTAGTTTGAGAACTAGTCGGTCGGTTGACCAACGCAGACCGACTAAGCGTAAACAGTAGCTCCAGTCGAAAACTTGAACTAAGAGTTAGTCGGTCATAGAACAACTGATGACCGACTAGTTTGGCATCTAGTCGGTCGATGAACGTTCTTAGACTGACTAAGAGTAAACAGTAACTCGACTATACAGAAGAACTAAGAATTAGTCGGTCTGAGTACAAAACGTAACCGACTAGTTTAACAACTAGTCGATCGAAAGATGAACTTAGACCGACTAAGAATGAACAGTACTGATACCAAAAATTAGTAATTGAGTTAGTCGGTTAAAGAAGCAATGCTGACCGACTAGTTTGCAACCTAGTCGGTCAACCAACGTTCTTAGACCGACTAACGACAAACAGTAACTCCTGAATAACTTTTCAAGCCCGCTAGTCGGTTCGAGAAGGTTTTCCGACCGACTGGATCGTCATCTAGTCGGTAGGTGCCCCTTCTTATACCGGCTAACATGCACCAAAAGTTCCGAAATGGAGCACGAAGCTCCGAGATCGATTCCTAAGACTCCTAGGCTTGATCTAACAATAAGATATGACCGATATGAAGCCCGTCACGAATGACTTACTCCGAAATCGACGATCCTAAGGAAGAAACGAGAAAACACGACGAAACGATCGAAAATGAAAGTTACGGAGATGATAACCACATATAAGGAGAAAATCCATCAAAACATATAATATAATATAATAAATCCAGATACATGAAAACCAGTCGTTACAAAAGGGGCACATGTCAGCAAGTCGAAAGGATTGTGCAAGGAAACTGAAAGAAAGGTAAACTAACAACCTAGCAGTTAAAGTATGGTGAATGGCATGGCAAGTATCGTATGGAAGTAACAAGTGAAGTACAAGTAGCAAGTAACAAGTGGTAGGTGTGACATGTATTGCCAAGTAACAAGTACAAGGGATCACCCACACACATGTGAGCGCCCTATTGCCCGCAGGCTGTATTCAAGTACAAGGGATCACTCACACACAGGTGAGTGCCCTATTGCCCGTAGGCTGTATTGAGCTTGTTTTCTGGACCACGAGCCAGATTTGTAATTGGCCTAGGGTTGTGCCCGCAAAACGGGTGCCTAGCCGGAACAAGTAGCACTAGTATGTAGTGATGCTACGCAATCACGATGAGTGTTCAAGCATGCAATGACATGAGCAGATATTCGCGTACCATTAATTGAATTTAAACATGACAGGCAAAATGCAATGACATGAACAGATATTCGCGTACCGTTAATTTAAATTAAACATGGCAGTTAAAGATGCATGGATGACATAAACAGTTAATACGCGTACCGTTAATTTAAATTAAACGTGACATACAAGCATGATGAGGGTGACGGACCAAGCTTCATTGTCAAGCTAGGTCAATGGCGTCCAGACGGCTATCCTTTCACCGTCTAGTCTCTTTTACGCTAAAGCAATGCAATGGCCTAAGACATGGCCCAAAACAAGAGATGCAAGTTTCACTTGCCTAGCACCGAGGATGACGATCAACGAGGCCGTCACACAAATGCTAACTATGGAGATGAGATCGCTGCCATGGCAAAACAATATTAGAACAACATCCAACCTAGTTTTATTTAGGGTTTCACGAAATCACAAATGGGCTATGAGGATATTAAGAGATCGAGTTATTACCGTATCGAAAGCGGAAGAACGATGCCGAGCAAGCACGGCAACGGAAGAAATGATCCGGGGAACCTAGGGTTCAGATCTGGAATGGATGGGGAAAATCTGGAGAAATGGGGTTTTGGGGGGTTTTGGGGGTTTTCCGACGACCTAGAGGTGGTGGCCGGCCAAAATAGAGAGGGGGAGAGGCTCTTGATGAAGGAGGAGGGCTAGGGTTAGATGGATGATGATTTGGGGAAGAAGAAGGCTCAGGAGAAATGAAAGAAGGAAAGAAAACGTTTGGGGGGTTTAAATAGGTAGTGCTGGCGGCTGCCCAGAAATTAGGGTTTCGACACTGATTAGTCGGTCAAAGAGCAACCACTGACCGACTAGTTTGGGAACTAGTCGGTCGGTTGACCAACGCAGACCGACTAAGTCCAAACAGTAACTCCGGTACAAAAATAGGATTTAGATTTAGTCGGTCAAAGAACAACTACTGACAGACTAGTTTCTCATCTAGTCGGTCGATGAACGTTCTTAGACCGACTAAGAATGAATAGTACTTGGTATCAAAATGATCATAGAGCTAGAGTGTTAAAGAACGATTGCTGACCGACTAGTTTGCAACCTAGTCGGTCGACAAATATTCTTAGACCGACTAACGATAAACTGTAACTCCTGAGTAATTTACAAAGCCCACTAGTCGGTCCATGAAGGTTTGCCGACCGACTAAATCGTCATCTAGTCGGTCGGTTCCCCTTCTTGTACCGGCTAACGTGCACAAAAAGTTCCAAAATGGAGCACGAAGCTCCGGAATCGATTCCTAAGACTCTTAGGCTTGATCTAACAATAAGATATGACCGATATGAAGCCCATCACGAATGACTTACTCCAAAATCGACGATTCTAAGGAAGAAGCTAGAAAATCACGACGAAACGATCGAAAATGAAAGCTACGGAGACGAATACCACACATAAGGAGAAAATCCACCAAAACGTATATATATAATATAAATAATCCAAATACATGAAAACCTGTCGTTACAGCCTGGCTGGACCTGGCCGGCCAGAGGGCCAGCCAGAAGGAACCCTGGCCTTCGGCCAGGGCCTGGCCGGCCCTGGCCGTGACAGGGCCTGGCCGGCCAGAGGGCCAGCCAGAGGGAGCCCTGGCCTTCGGACAGCCGAGGCCTGTCCTGGCATCGGCCAGGGCCAGGCCAGGCCGAGAAGCCCTACGGTGCTGGTGGTTTTGGCCCTGGCAACCTGCATGGCCGCCCATACGGGACCGGCGGTAGTTGCATACAGCAAAACCCCACGAAAAGGGGAATTCAGCCTTGGCGCGGCCACGGCTCGACCCCGGCAATGGCCGGTGCAGGCCAACACCTCCCACTGCAAAATACGTTTGCTAAATATTTTTGAAAAATACGTTTTCAAAATCGCTTTTCCGCTGCAAAGTACTATAAGAGTACTGTTATTTGATAAAGTGATGGGGAAATATTGAAAGTTGTTCTAGATGGTGATTGGGATCGTAATGACTTTTCCGATTCTAGAACAACTTCTTCAATATTTTTCGTAAGTAACTTATCAAATATAATAATATCATTCCAAGTGGGGTTTTCCAAGTGGGAGTGGTATTAATCTAGTCTGAAATTTCCACATTCGATTGATTCAGCACCTCAATGGATCATGATTTGACCAGTGGTCTTTTGGACTAATTTGTGGGACACCTCGGCTCTGTTTGGGGGTAGTGAACCATTGACTAGCCATTCCCCTGGTCGGTCCGCTGGCCGAGACTGGTGAATTATGAAAATGTCTAAAATAATGACTATAAATATGAAATTTATGCAATGTTATTGATCGAACCTTCGTTTTATGTCTTTTGCAGCATTTTAAAGCTAAAATGTCTTCTGCCGCTAAGAACATCGTCGCTGAGTTGAACAAAGGTGAAAAACTCAACGTCGATAATTACAAACTATGGTCCATGAAGATACAATATGTTCTAGAGGAGCAAGACGTGCTCGAAACTCTGAAGAACAAAATGATTGAACCTGAGTTGGGCACTACGGCCCAATACAGAAGAGACAAGGAAGCTTTTGATGCTTGGTCTCGGAAGAACAAGATTGTTCGCATTACGTTGCTGTCAAGTATGGAAGACGACATAATGCGAATCTTCCGAGAGCATGAACAAGCCATGGACATATGGTCCAAGCTAGAGGAGAAGTTTGGTGGCACCTCGGTGTCCAAACTTCGTTCTTTAACTATAAGATTCGATTTGTACAAGAAACGACCAGATCATTCCATGGGGAAGCATCTGCGACATATGGCGAATCTAATCTCAGAGTTAAAGGATGCAGGTCATGTGCTCACTGATGAGCAACAAATCCAAGCAGTCATACGTTCTCTACCAAATGGGTGGGACCAAATGAAGATGCATCTCACTCATAATGAGAGCATCAAGAACTTCAGCGATGTTTCTAAGCACCTCGAGTTAGAGGAAGAACGGCTTGCGGTCGCCAAGCCAAGTGCAGAAGTGCACATGGTTGCTAGTTCCTCACACGGGGGAAAGAAACAGAAAGATCGTTCGAAGTTTACTAATGAACGTAATAAGCAACCAGAGTCTACCAAGAAACCCAAACATTAGGGTGGAAACAAGAAATGGCACAAGAAGAAAGATTTGAAGAGGATCAAGTGCTTCAAGTGCAACAAGTTATGCCCGTTCTTGTACGGATGGAGGTGACAAGGTAACTTGTAATGCTAGTTACATATGTGTTTCTAGTTTAATATTTCTTGTAGAATCTAATCCATTTTGGATAATTGATTCAGGTGCCACCGACCACATAGCAAGGGACAGACGGTCCTTCGTGGAGTATCACCGGATACCCTAAGGAACAAAGTGGATATATGTAGGAAACAACACACGTGTTGAAGTGAAAGGCGTTGGGACGTGCAAGCTAGTCTTGGACAACAGCCGCACTATCTTACTACATGATGTCCTCTTCGCTCCAGATATTCGAAGGAATATTATATTTGTGGTCGTTTTAATGGGTCTTGGTTACAGTTGGTTCTTTCATGGTTGTAAAGTGGACTTGTCTTGTAATAATTCTTTAATTGGTTCTGGGTATGTTTTCAAAGGATTTGTTGTATTAAATACAATGTATGATTCCTCATTTTATAATGAAAATTTCCTTGTTGCAAATTCATCAAATTATGAGTCAGATGTAATTTGTTGGCATGCAAGGCTTGGTCATATTGGACCAACACGAATGGATAGACTTGCCAAACGTGGCCTTCTATCCAATGTTTCAAAGGTCGAAATGTCGACTTGCGAACATTGCCTTGTAGAAAAATCTTGTCGCAAGCCGTTTGGAACCGGCACAAGGGCCGAGGTTCCATTACAGCTCATCCATTCGGACATATGTGGTCCGATGAATGTCAAAACAAGACGCGGGAAGTCCTATTTCATCACTTTTATTGATGACTTCACTCGATTCGGTCATATCTATTTGATATCCCACAAAAATGAAGCATTAACCTGCTTTAAAAACTATATGAGTTTGGTGGATAATCAATTAGATCGCAAGATTTAGGTCTTGCGAACCGATAGAGGCGGTGAATACCAATCAACAAGTTTTAAGGAACTTTGTGATGAAAAAGGCATAGTTCATCAGGTAACTATGCCTTATACTCCGCAACAAAATGGTGTTGCAGAAAGGAGGAATAGGACTTTAATGAAAATGGTCCGTTCAATGATGGCGCAAGCCAACTTGCCAATCACCTTTTGGGGTGATGCATTATTGACGGCCGCTTTCATTTTAAACCGCGTACCCTCGAAATCAGTTAGCTCCACTCCTTATGAGTTGTGGAACCAAAGGTCTCCTGACTTAAGCATATTAAAACCTTGGGGGTGTGCATCCTACACACATATTTCCTCCCATAAGTATGGCAAACTTGGGCCAAGGGGAAGGAAATGTATCTTTATACGATACGCAGAAAACTCCAAAGGTTATGTTTTCATTGGTCAGGAAGACAATGGAGGACTAATTGAATTTGAGTCGAGGGATGTCACTTTCTTGGAAAACGAGTTTCCAAGACAGGGCGAGATAAGTCAGGACTTATCTCTATTTGAGATTTATGATCAAGAAGGATTACCTCATTCGAGTGGGAGAATTCTTGGTGGAGAAGAAAATACGTTTCAACCTTCACCAATGGATGATACGGATGATGCGAATCCTATTCCATACGGGAATAATGATCCAAGTGGGAGTGATATTAGAATTGATCTAAATTCGAGTCAACAAGGACTTGAAGAATCTCAAATACGACGTAGTAGCGTACAAGGTTAGCTCCTCTAAGATTTGAGGATGAATTCCCACAAACCTTTATGACTTTACTACAAGAAGATGACGAGCCTGCTACTTTCAAACAGGCCGTATCATGCCCTGCACAAGACAAATGGATAGAAGCGATGAAGGAGGAATTAGAATCCATGAAAGTTAACCAAGTCTGGGACTTGGTTGACTTACCCAGAGGACGTAGAGCTATTGGGAACAAATGGGTTCTCAAGATCAAGCATAAGGCTGATGGCTCTATAGACAGATATAAAGCTCGCCTTGTTGCGAAAGGTTTTACCCAACAGGAAGGGATAGACTACGAAGAGACCTTCTCACCTGTTGTTTGTTTTACCTCGATTCGCTTTATTCTGGCTTTGGTAGCTTGCTTAGACCTCGAATTACATCAAATGGATGTAAAGACTGCCTTTCTCAAAGGAGAATTGGACGAGGAGATCTATATGGAACAACCAACAGGGTTTGTAAAAGAAGGAAACGAACATAAGGTTTGTAAACTTCGTAAGTCCATATGTGGTCTTAAACAATCATCGAGGCAATGGTATATACGATTTCAAGAAGTTGTCTTATCAAATTGTTTTACCATGCTTGATGAAGATAACTGTGTATATATCAAGAGGATCAAAAGAAAGTATGTTATTATGTCTCTATATGTAGATGACATCTTAATAGCCGGAAATGACAAGGGCTTTGTGATGGATATCAAGGCTTAGCTTTCATCAGTATTTGAGATGAAAGACATGGAAGAAGCCGCATATATCCTTGGAGTTAAGATTTCAAGGAATCGTTCGAAGAAACTTCTTTCTCTTTCACAAGAGACTTATATAAAGAAGGTTCTAGAACGTTTTAATATGCAGGACTGTAAGTCCATTGATACTCCAATAAGCAAATGCGATAATTTATGTCTGAAGATGTGTCCTAAGAACCAAAAGGAAAAGGAAATTATGGAAAAAGTTCCATATTCCAGTGCAGTTGGTAGTCTTATGTACGCTATGATGTGTACAAGACCGGACATCTGTTTTGCCGTTGGAATGGTAAGTCGTTACCAATCCAATCCAGGGCAAGCACACTGGAAAGCAGTTAAGAGGATAATGCAGTATCTTAAAGGGACTGCGGACTATGCTTTATGCTATCAAGGAAATGCCTTGAGGCTCGAAGGCTACACTGATACTGATTGGGCGGGTGATCTCGATGAGCGACGATCAACCTCAGGACATGTTTTTCTACTCGGATATGGTGCAATATCCTGGAGTAGCAAGAAACAATCCTGCATCACACTTTCAACTATGGAAGCCGAGTTTGTAGCATTTAGCATGGCAGTCCAAGAAGCTGTTTGGCTTAGGAAGTTCTTGGATAAGCTAATTGATGCAAGTGTCTCAGATGCTGTACCAATATACAGTGACAATCAAGCATCTATAGCCTATGTCAAAGATCCAAAGTTCCATTGTAAGACCAAACACATTGATATCCGCTACAAATTTGCAAAAGACTATGATAAGAACAAGAAGGTAGACATTAGATACATATCTACGCATGAGATGATAGCGGATCCACTTACGAAGGCGATCCCCAGAGATGTGTTTTACGAACACTTATCTTCTCCAGGATTGCGTAAGAGCTGAGTTGTATCAATGTATATTCCCATGTCTATGAAAGATCAAATTTAATAAAAGAATAAGTTCTTTTGACATTGCATATGAGTTTCTTGAAAATGTTTGTATACATTTCTTTTAATCTCAGCTATTTTTTGTATGTCGGACAGATTGAGGTTGGCTCTCTCACATGAGCAACCGCCTTTATTCTATCAGACAGATAAAATAAAGATGAGACTTGTTCAAAGTCAAAATCATCAGACGGATGATTTAGAGTCATGACTTGAACAAAACGGGCGTATGAAAGATCTGCATCATATGGATGCTTACTAAAGATCTAAGAAGATTTTTTTTGAAATCTTATCTGTCTTATGCGGGATGTGGGTCCAGGAGATCAATGAGTAGTAAAAGGGTCTCAAATTCAGACATTGTGGTGTCTGATCATCATCCTTACAACATCATTAAGACATACGCTCCCTGGGAAAGGAGTGATGTTGTAATACATATTCATACTACATATGCATTTGACCATTGGGTTAGAATAGTAATTGTGTTTACTATTATGTGAGACCCAAATACCACATGGGTCTTAACTTCTTACCCTTATGTACTCTTATTGGTTCCTTTAGATTTGACTGGGTGATCGCTATCTTAGCATGTTGCTTATGGACTATGGTAATTCGGTCCGACGGGGACTGTTAGAAAAGCGAGTCAAGTCAAGATCGAAAGGATCGCAAGAAGAGGAAGATTAATTTCATATTCATATTTGGACTTTAGAGATTCAAAGCTGGCCAGCCAATTGTAATCTAGATGGGATTCAATTGTTGAATATAAAGTATAAGAAATGTGAAGAAATAATCTAGGGTAAAACAAGCGTTGATCTACTCAACTTTGCACCCCAAAGAGTATTGTGTATCTCTAACAAGTGCACAACAGTGGACTCTATGCGCATGACGGTCACACGGTCTATTTCTCGGTATGATAAATAAAAGAACTAAAGGAAAAGATGTTTCCTTACAATCCCCTCAAGTGTGAGTGGGAGATGTTCGATATGGTCGACATGTATACACCTATGAGGGGATGTATGAGGGTATACAGACCTCAGATGTCACGTACATGAAAGCATGTGTGAAGGGAACCTTTTCATGTGTGAAAAGGACCACTCGATAAGTGGAAAAAGTCACTTTATAAGTGCATAAAGACACTTGATAAGTGCATAAAGAAGAGGATAAGCAATGGTGCTAATATAAGCCAATAAGCATATATGTAGTTATTTCCTACAATAACTACCCCTAAAGCCTATAAATAGGACCCAAGGGTATGGCTTTTAAGGCTAATCTTACCATGCCATAAGTTTGCATAAGGCAACTTGTGTTCTTCTTCTCCCTTCCATTAAAATCCTCTTCTAAATAGAGATTTAGGCGGTGAAACGCTGCTTCGATCCTCCGTGACGAAGTATTGACCGTTGGGACGAATCCGAGGGCGAAGTTCAGAGATTATGGTGCCGCATACGCAAGCGTAAGTTCTCTTTCGATCCTCCATCCACGCACGACGGGATCCGACAGATGCGAGATTCGAGAATACGGGGTCTGGCCATGTGCTAGGCCTACCGAAAACAATAATAAAAATAAAGTACGAAAATACACATTCCGAGCAAAAATACGCATGAAATACACGCGGTTGGAAAACGACAGTTACAACCTAACCTTAAGTAAAATTTCGCCCTCTAAATTTCTAACACCTACTGCTCAGGGAACAATTAAGGGTAGCGCTCGCTCATCTCGTCTTCTCTCTCCCAGGAGGACTCTCCTGGCGATACGTGATGCCACATCACTCTCACCAGGTCGACTACCTTGTTCCTCAACTGCTTCTGTCGACGGTCAAAATCTGCACTGTGCTCATAGGTTAGGTCCGGTCGAACCGTGATCTCTAAAAAATCCATAGTGTGCGATGGGTCACTGACGTATCAACATAGCTGATATATGTGGAACACATCGTGAACTCCCTCCAAAGATGGTGGTCAAGCAAGGCAATAAGCCACTGCTCTCACACGCTCAAGCACGTCAAATGGTCCAATATACCTCGGACTCAGCTTGCCCTTCTTCCCGAAACGAATGACTACGTGATTTGGAGAAATCTTCAAGAAGACATGATATCCTAGCTGAAACTCCAAAGGAGGCCTCTTGGTATCCGCCCAATGCTTGTATCGATCTTGAGCAATCCAGAGCTTATCCTTGATGTCGCTCACGACATCTACAGCTTCTACAATCATCTTCAGACCCAACAGCTCTCTGTCCTCGATGTCATCCCAGCTCAGTGGCGATCGACATTTTCTTCCATATAGAGTAGCAAAAGGCGCCATGCCAATGCTCGCCTGGTAGCTATTGTTGTAGGAGAATTCCACTAAGTGAAGATGGTCCTCCCACGAACCCTCAGATCGAGCATACAAGATCATATCATATCCTCCAGAATCTGAATCGTCCTTTCCGAATGGCCATCGGTCTACGGATGGTACGTCGTGCTGAAACTCAGACTCATACCATGGTTCTCTTGTAGGCTCTTCCAGAATTGAGATGTGAATCTCGAGTCCCTGTCGGATACGATGCTCACCGGAACTCCATGTAAGTGCACAATCTCCTGCACGTCCATGGTATACATCACGAACTAAACTCAAAGAGGAACTATAAATAGAGAAGTAAAATATATTTACCTCTAAATACTTCCTCGCCAAGATTTCCGTGGACTGTCCCAGTCGGAAAGGTATGAAATGAGCAAACTTGGTCATTCGGTCAACGATCACCCAAACTGCGTCGTTCTGCTTCGGGCTTCAAGGTAGGCATGTCACGAAATCTATCGTGATGTGTTACCACTTCCACTCCAGAATAAGAAGCGGTTGTAGCAGTCATGCGGTCCGATGGTGATCCGCCTTCACTTGCTGGCATACCAAACACTTGGCAACGCTCTGTGCCACACTCCTCTTCATGCCAATCCACCAATAGTTCAGACGGAGGTCCTTTTACATTTTTGTGCCTCCAGGATGTATGGAATAAGGCGAGCTATGTGCCTCATTCAACAGCTCATCTCTTACGTCTCCTGCAGGTACGCAGAGTCTACTGCCGTATCTCAGGGATCCATCCTCATGAATGATAAACTCCATCCAAAGTCCAGCTTCCAACTGTCTTCTGATCCTCTGTAGCTTCGGATCTCCTGCCTGAGCTGCCTTGATATGATCAACAATCGTTGACTGAATCTACAAGTTCATCAACGAAACGATCACTCCTCGCAGGACAACCTCAATGTTCATCCCTCTCAGCTCCTGCTGGACTCTCCAGTCGGTCGTATGCATCATCATTGCGGGGAGTCTGCTCAAAGCATCTGAACACTACATTCACCTTCCCCGGGTGATACTGCAGGTCTATCTCATAATCTTCCATCAGCTCCAACCATCTTCTCTGACGCATGTTGAGCTCCTTCTGAGTAAATATGTACTTCAAGATTTTGTGATCAGTGAATATTTACACGCTCCCACTCAACAGGAGTGTCTCTAGATCTTCAGCGCAAATATCATGGCTGCTAACTCCAGATCATGCATCGGGTAATTCTTCTCATGATTCCTCAACTACCGAGAAGCGTACGTGACCACATGACCATGCTGATGCAGGACGCATCCAAGACCCTTGCCAGATGCATCATAGTAAATCTCAAAGCCTTCACTTCGATCCGATACAACCAAAACCGGTGCTGTGGTCAATCTCTTTTCAAAATACTGAAATCCTTCTCGCAATCCTCTGACGAGACGAATTCAACGTCCTTCCTCATCAGCTTCGTCATCGGCTCTGCAATCCTTGAAAAATCCTTAATGAACCGACAGTAGTAGCCAGCTAATCCAAGAAAGCTCCTGATATCTGATGCTGACTGTGGGGTTGGCCATTCGCTGACTGCTCTGACCTTCTTCGGATCTACTGATATGTCATCAACAGACACCAGGTGTCCCAGAAATGCGACTCTGTCCAACCAAAACTTGCACTTACTATACTTGGCATAAAGCTTATGACGCCTCAATGTCTCCAATGTTATCCTCAGATGTCGGTTGTGCTCCTCCTCAAACTTCGAGTAAATAAGAATGTCGTCGATGAAGACGACAAGGAACTTATCCAGATAGTCATAAAAGATCAAATTCATTAAGTTCATGAACACTGCAGTAGTGTTGGTCACACCGAAAGGCATGACCACGAACTCGTAGTGTCTGTACTTTGTCCTGAATGCCGTCTTCAGAATGTCATCCTTCTTCACTTTCAGCTGATGATATCTGCTCCTTAAATCCAATTTCGAGAAGACTCTCGAATCTCCGAGCTGGTCAAATATATCATCAATGCAGGGCAGCGGATACTTGTTCCTCACAGTCACTGCATTCAACCCTCTATAATCCACACACATCCAGCGGGATCCATCCTTCTTCTTAACCAATAGGAAGGTGGCACACTGGGGTGTATGAATCCCTTCTGTAGCAATTCGTCCAACTGTTTCCTCAGCTCCTCAAGCTCTGCAAGAGCCATACGATATGGTGCCTTTGATATATGTTGTGCTTCTGGCATAAGGTCTATGCTGAACTCCAAAGCTCTGTCAGGTGGCAACCCTGAAATATCATCCGGAAAGACGTCGTCGAAGTCTCTGACGACTTCTAGCCTACTGATTTCTATCTGCATGGCGGTAACGATCGACTCCTCCAGCTTGGCCCGAAATTTGATGGGCCCAAGAAATTGCTCTCTGCCATGAAACTCGAACTCCTGGTGGCCTGGTATCCTGAACACCATCTTTTTACTACAGCAGTCGATCGAAGCATGGAAATCTCCCAACCAATCGATGCCAATAACAACATCGAAATGTGGTAGATCATGGACAATGAAGTCGGCATAGAGCTCATGTCCACTGATCACCAACGGAATCGATCGGCATCCCAAATTAATCGTCACCACTCCGTTCCCTGTAGTGATATCCCAACACTTTGGAAGCGTATGTGTGGAAATGGAGTGCTCCGTTACGAATCTCCAGGTTATGATGCACATAGATGTATCGGAGTCGAAAAAAGTTAGTACAGGACGAGATGACACTAAGATGGTGCCTAAGATAAAGAGATCATAACTGAGGTCAAACAAGGGTCACTAATCTAAGTAGTAAGGTCATACAAACACATGCAAACAAATATGGCCTACACTATAATAAGAAAAGACTAGTTCTAAGGGATTACTTGTAATGACGACATCCACGTCCTCAGCCTTCACGGCTGTCATGGTATATGCTGGCCTCTGTGGTGGCACTGCTTGCCGGTAAACCTGCTCCTGTGGTGCCAAAGGGGGTCTACGAACAACAGCTCCTCTCTGAATAGGTGCAGGCGCTACATGCTGCATTGGGGCTGGTGCTCTGCCCACAGTATAGTGTGACCTCGGACAATCTCTAGCAACGTGTGTGGCATCTCCACACACCATACACAAACCCAACATCTTCCTGCAATTATTCTGTGTAAGCCCCGGTACCACAGAAAAGGCATGGGCCCTTGGCCTAATTCTGTATAGGTGTTCTTGGCCTCTTGAAAGGCATTGTCTGAACGTGCCTCATAGCAGGCCTAGCCGCTAGCCTATACTGCTCCATCGATCACTTTCCTCCACCAACAGGAGGATCAGGCTCGCCACAGTCTCATGGTTCCTGGCTGCGTTCAGTACAGCCTCCATAGTAGTCAAGTCCGCCGAAGTCATATAAGCCTGAATCTTGGGGTGCAGCCCTGGCGAAACTGGTTAGCTCGGTTCTCCTCTTTCTTGACCATGTGCGGGGTGAAACAGCTTATCATCTCAAACTCTGTCTCATACCCATCCACTGACATACTCCCCTGTGTCAGATTCACGAACCGCTGCAAGAGCTCTCTCTTCGCAGCCTTAGGGAAGTATTTCACCTTGAACATGGATCTGAAAGTGCTCCACTCAACTAGCTTCTGCAGACGCTTCTCCTCTAAGTGCCACCAGTTCCTTGCATTATCAGTCAGCTACAGCTTCGTCCACCTTGGTCTCCTCAGGTATCTTGGCAGCTATCAATTTATCTTTAGTACTCTGGATCCACTTGTCAGCATCCAGTGGTCCATTCCTTCCAGAAAAAGTCCTCAGTTGTAGCTCATTGAACTGCTTCACTCCAGGTGCAGCTCGTGGAATAGGCGGTGGCGGTGGTGGTGGTGTAGCCTGAGCCACACGAGAAGCCTGATCTGCTCAACCATCTGATGCCGAACGTCCAGTATCTCTCTCATGACGCCCAAAAATTGATGGAATTCTCCACTTTGGCCCTCCATGGCCCCGTTAGCTGAGGTCTCGGCTCGTGTAGGTCATTCTGTGACAATGAGAGCCCAAATTAGACTTTGCACATGTTAAGATGGATATTAAATGAATACACGTACTTTTATCGTTTCGAACTATTCGCATCACCTGCATGGGCCACCACAAAAACCTGTCATGCCCCGCTTCCCATAATACGGGAGCGAGGACATGGCGAAGGTCCGCATGGGCCGGAGCTGTGAAGCTCGGACCCAATAAGCGTCTATAGAGGTACACCAAACGAAGTACATGTTCTTGCATTTAAAGTTCAGAAGAATAATAGTACTTAAAAGAAATAGCATTCATTCATGATATAACAATACAGCAAGTATAGGAAGTCTGATAAAGAAAGCCTCACATGGCTACAATAAAAAAGTAAACTAATGGTGCCACGCACCCAACCTAGACAAGAAAGTAAAATGGTGCTACACACCCAAACTATAAAGCTGAAACTTCAAATCTGCAACAAGCAGAGAACTCTATGACTGGTCCTCGTCCGGATCGTACTCCTGAACAACGTCCTCATGGCCCAGGTCCTCAGGTACGGTCTCCTCGTCTGCGAACTCTGTCTCGGTACCTGACATACAACCACCGAAGAGAAAAGGAGTTGTATGTCAGGCTGAGTCTACAAGTAAAGGTAAGAAGACTCTACTGCAAGGTGTATGTAATTAAATGGCAGGTATTTAAATGACATGTTATAAGATGCAGAAGCATGACATTTTATAGTATTGCAGAAAGTAAAAACTGTGCAGGAAGTAAATATGACATGAAATGGCCGTAAGCGTGTGTTACCGGTTATGTGACAAGACAAGACAAGACAAAACGTGTGTGTCAAGCGGGTTTAAGCCTTACGGTTAGAGGGTGGCCAAATCCTCTAAACTGTGCGATCGCTCAACCTTACCCCACCCAAGTGCACGAGACAAGTCTGGACAAAGGATCACCCTCTCTGTCTTAGAGAGTGCCTTATTCACTGCTAGCTTATCTGGACAAAGGATCACCCCCTCTACTAAGGGTGCCTTATTCACCGCTGGCTTCAATACAATTTTAGCAGAAAAGCACATTTCGGAACCAGAATGATGCATGGCCATATTAAGATGTTTATTAACAAGACTATTATAGTAAGTTTTGCCGAGACTTCGTCGTCAAGTCTAGGCTGTCGTGCAGGTGTCCCAGACGCTATCATTTCACGTCTGGTTCTCTTATTCAACAATTTACAATTTTAAAGAGAAAATGGCCTAAACTTGGCCGTAACTATGCAAGTGAACACACTTGCCTGAAGTGGCGAGAAGTACGTCCGTCGGGAGCGTCTAGTCATGGTAGCGTGTCGGTTATGGTCCGCTATAACAAGTTAAACGGGACGGTGTTATGTCGCGTTTTTAGAAGTCCTATTATGGTATGTTTCTAAAATTGAACGTGGCTATCCTGGCAGTCTCAAATCACGAGTTCTTACGATCAAACCTTTTCTAGGGTTCTCTACTACGATTCTATCCTATGTGCACAATCAAAATAGTCCGATCGTCGGCCCTAGTTGTTACAACAGTTTAATGGTACGAAAAGGTAAATTTAGCGTTTAGTTGTCGATTTTTAATTAGGTTTTGATGACGTACGGTATGGGTTACTACGAGCGAGGGATACCAACCTAGTACGACGAACACGCACGAGTCTGACATCGGATCTGAAACAATGACGGGTCTCGTCGTCTCCAGTTCCTCGAATGCAGGTAGCGCAGCGAAGCTGTAACCACGTCGGGGTCACCTCGGTTGCGAGTAGTGCAACGAATAGGCTTGCAGCAATGGTAATGGCGGAGATGACGACAGCTGAACTTGCGACAGCGATAACTCGTGGCCCGGAGGGTTGTCGTATGTGGGTGTGCCCGATGGGGAGGGCGGTCGATGGTTGTGGAGAGAGGGGAGAGAACTCGGCCTGGGAATGAAGCGAGGGGGAGTGGGGAGTGGACTGTAGGTGGTCGGGGTGCTAGTGCATGGGGTTTAAGGCCGGAGGGGGCTGCCATTGGGAGAGGGGGCCGGCGGTAGGGTGAGTCTGTTGGGTGGAGGCCGGAGGGGGAAGGGTGCAGGTCGGGGGTTTGAGGGGAGAGGCTGGCTATGGGGATCTTGCGTGAAGAGGAGGAGGTTGGCCGACAGTAGCTGATGCGTCCGCGAGGGTGGTAGGAGTAATGGGGTTACCGACGGATCTGTGGGGTTGGCGGGCTACTGTTGCATGGAGGAGACCGGCGGTGGATGGGTTTGACAGCGGGTCTAGTGAGGGTGGCTTGCATGGAGAGGAGGAGGGATGATAGGGATGCCAGCGGTTGTCAAGGGGGAGATAGGGTGGCCGACAGGTGTTCGGGTTTTGGAAAAAACCCTAGGATGATAGCTTACATAGGGGAGAGGGAGAGTAGGGTTTTAAAAAAGAAATGGGTTTGTGCTTGCTTTTCTGCGGCTCAGTAGATGTACAACCCTAGGTAGCCAAATAGGGTAGGAGAGAGAAAGGAAATCTAGGGTAGGGTTTGGAATAGGGACAGCTTGGTGTGTGCGGCTGTAAAGATTAGAAAACCCTAGTTATAGGTTGTTTTCCTTTAGGTATTAACATATAGAAAGAGGTGAGAGAGAGAGAGAGAGAGATAAACGTGACAAGAAATATTTGAGGAGTGATATGGGGGAAAGGGTTGAGTGATTTAAGGGGTATGGTTTAGGGTAGTTTTAATTAGGATTTGATTTTTAAAAACATGAGTAGAATTTGAATTTCGAAAGCTTAGGGAAATAAACCATATTAAGGATAATGTGCTTAGCGTGTCGGTCAAACGACATCCAAAAATTTCGAGAAAAATACCGGGACGATCGTGACGACGTGAGGTTCGAGAATACGGGGTCTGGCCACGTGCTAGGCCTACTGAAAACAATAATAAAAATAAAGTACAAAAATACACATTCCGAGCAAAAATTCGTACGGAATACGCGCGGTCGGAAAACGATCGTTACAAGTAATGCGAACTTTTATACGATATCTTCAAATTATAAATGTGATTTTCTAAAAATTGCATGTGTTATTATGTCTGTAACAGGTGGAATGTTGCGTGGCTATGCATTCAAATTCCTGAATATGGAGTGCAAGGAACATACTCCACCTACATGCAAGGTCCATGTGTACCGGAGTCATTGCTAACTCGGTCAAATGTGATGCCTGAAGATATGACAGGAAATATGGATGTAGATAGTGAAGGCACCGATAATGACGACCATGATGGTCCAGGAGATGATAGCATGCATTATGCTGCAGATTTAAACATGGATGATAACACATGGATACAACAATCCGTTGCTACGAACACAAATGTGGCTTTTGAAGAGCCATTGCCAGATGAAGTGGCAGTGGATCAATGGGTAACAGCAGCAGCTATGAGAAATACTCTAGAAGGGTGTATGGAAGAGGAAAGAATTTATAGCGATACCAGAGTGTTTAAAGTCGGTGATCTTTTTGAAACAAAGGTGGACTTGATTAAGACAATAACGGAGTGTAGCATAAAGCATAATGTGACATTCAAACCAATCAAGTCAAACAAAACATGCTAGTCTGTGATAGGTGGCCTTAATTATGATGTGAATCTACATAGCCAAGATGAGGCGAGCCAAAATTGTCCATGTCGGATTCATACAACAGTGGGAAAAAGAACCAATGGGAGGTTCAAGATATCAAAAGTTGGTTCAGATCATAAATGCAATAATCCCACTTTGAATACAGATCACAATAAAGCCACAACATGTTTCATTAGTAACTTGATTATGCCAATGGTGAAGACAAAGCTTGACATGACACCGGCAGAAATCCAGGATGTTGTACACACCATGTTAAGAATTAGAATTTCATATCAAAAAGCATGGAAGGCTAGATCTACTACATTATCACAGATATTTGGTGAATGGGAGGAGTCCAATAAGAGGCTGCCACAGTATTTAGAAGCACTTTCAGAAAGCAACCGTGGAACAGTTTACAAGATCACATACGACACTCTCGGGCCAGGAGTTGCAGAGTTTACAGGGGTGTTCTGGTCATTTGGACCTTCAATTGAAGGTTTCAAGCATTATCGGCCGGTATTGAGTATTGATGGCACACATCTTTATGTGAAATATGCAGGTTACTTGTAGCCACTGGAGTGGATGCAAATGGTGGGCTATTTCCTTTAACTTTTGTTGTTGTGTCGATTGAGACCTAAGAAAATTGGCAGCGGTTTTTTAGCTGTATATTTCACTATATACCCAGTGCTCATCACCACCTAACCATTACATTCATATTTGCCCAGCAACTGAGAAGAGCCCAGATAATGGTGAGTTATTAGCAGTTGGTGAAAACTGAACTCAGCAGCAGCTACTGCTGAGTTCTCAGCTGAATCTGGGCTCTGTCCTAGGGTGGCCGAATTGGCCGCACATGCTAGGTGCGGCAACTTTGGCCGAACTTGGCAAGTGCGGCCAAATTAGCCGCACCTGGCAATTGCGGCCAAAACGGCCACCCTGGACAGAGCCCAGATTCTGCTCAGTTCTCAGCAGCAACTAAGAACTGAGCCTCAGTTCTCAACTGCAGCTGAGAACTAGCAGCTGTTGGGCTCTTCTCAGCTGCCACCATTACACGATACATATACAAAAACATCCACACTTTCCCATATATTTTAACACGCACGATTTCCCATATATCAACACGCATGATACATATACAAAAACGCACGATGCATAATAGAAACACCAATTTCCCATATATCAATACAATTTCAACACAAATGACATATATTTCAACACATATTTCGAACGATTTTCCATATATTACATCTCGTCAACTTCTTCCAATTTGTCAATGTCTTCCTCAACACCTCCTATCACAGCCTCCTGCAAATAATATCACGTTAATTAATTTTCTGCATTGGCATTATATTTATATTTTCTGACTTTTACACCCCAAATATTCATACCTGTCTATACTAGATCTGCGCAGACCGATGGTGCGCCTGATCATACAAGACCTCGTCAGATATGAGTCCCGCCTCCTCCGTGATATTATATCCTACAAAATGCAAAAACATTGTTTTATAAGGCATTAGAAATCACACTAGTAAATGGAAATGTATATTAAACCTGTGAATTTAACATACTCATTAAAATTAAAATAGCCTATTTGTAGATGGACTTTTTTTGCTAGATTTTTTGCACATAATTAAAGTTCTCTTAAGAAACATAAACGAATACTAAATTAATTAACCATTTGAAATGCATGAAACATATGAAATCTCATTATAAAGAGGAAGAAATCATAAGTTAGTTAATCTTAAATGTATGCAATAAAATGAGCATGCATGAAAAAAATTGAAGCAGCTAGGCTTCACCAATAAGAGCTTCTTGTCAAACTCTGACAGAACTCAAGTCATACTTGTAGAGAGATGTATGCCCTCGTGGCTATTTATCTTAGTAAACATCTTGTTCAATAAATGAAAGTATGCTTTCTGGTAAAATATTGTCTGAGTAGTTTCAATTTATTAATTGTTTGGATTATTTCCTTAGATTCAAAGTTAGGTCACACATGTTTCGTAATGGAGATTGCGATTATGAGAAGTGTCTGACTGATAGTAGCTTGAATCTAAAAGCGTTCGTGGTCATAGATATGTCGAGATAGGGATATCGGCACATCAGATAGACCAGTGTGTCTTAGTCTAATTGGTCTCATAACCATGTGACTTGGCGAAGTCAGAGACAAGGCACATGTGCTCATTAGAGAATGAGTCCAATGAACAACCCAAAAAAAGAGTTATTAAATGGATAAACATTAACTAACTGTCATTAAAAACTCTTAGTGATGATAGGTAAGTTAGTCATTAGGACTTGAGATCATTATACGAAGCTGTATGCGAATGGTATCGCTTAGGCCTAAAGATCTAGCTTCGAGGCAAGCCCTGCTGAAAGATCTTAGGCTGGGTGACATCAAAGTGTACAAGCTGAGTAGTGATCAATAGATGATTCGTCTCTTCCGTTAATGGGAAGTTAGTGTCACAGGTCAGTATGACTCTCGTAACACGTTGGCCAAGGTATGTAGTAAGATGTACAACATGAATGTACCAGAGACCGACGTATATTGACTACTGCTAGCTAGTGGGGTTGATAGAGTTCCATACCCTAGGCTAGGTAAGTGACATAGTTATGACGATAGGAATAAAACTGCAAAAATCATCATGGTCACAGTCAGAGTGATCCCGTTGGTACTCTTGCCAACGAGTCAATCATGTAATCGATGATTCTAAAACAAGGACGACACCTGCTGCTAGTGGTTACTGTCGTCTAGAGACTTCGAGTCTCAACCTGTAGTAGGGTCAGGCTATATGGTCTCACACCGAGTAATATTCACGTCTTAGTAGTAGGAAATATATATAGAGGAATGAATTCGATGCAATGGAATGATTAAACTCACAAGTCAGTTGTGAGATGTAAAGCTAAAGAGTTTAGCATTTGGAACATATTAATACTTGGTATTATATTGACTTAGACGCATGTGAACGAAGGGGACTTCCTAAGAAATTCACAGGAAGAAACCGCATCCAAATCGGAGCTCTAATGAGCTCAGAAACGCAAAAATAGCTGATGAAAGGCCCTTATTGGGCTTGCTGGTCTGACTCGCACCTGGCGGGTCAGACCTGCCAGGAAATAGCTGGTTTGTGCTGTTTTTTGCGAAAACGAGATTTGGAGTCTATTTTTGACAATTGAGGGGTCAAATGAAATCGGAATTGGATTTCATTTTTTCCAATGCGATCGTTGTCTCGAGATCTTCGATTTGACAGGTTGTTTGAAAGTCAAAACTCAGAAATGGATTTATGGTGGATTTTAGAAGTTTGAACTTCTTATGAAATCAACCCAATTATGCCATATTATTGTCACACATTGCTCGTGGTAAATGAGGAAGGGCCGGCCCCCTATATAAATAAGGGTACCCTCTCTTCATAATGTTTTGCACCAAGTCTACCATTCAAGGAGCTCCTAATTATTTGAGCAAACTTGATCAAGACTTAAAATTATTCTTTTCATCTATTAATTTTTCCTGTCCTCCAACTGAGTCCTAGCAATGCAACGGGGAGGTCCGAATCTGATTCGGAAGTCTACGACGCGGGTTTACTCAAGTGAAACTTTCTACGGCTAGTGATGGACTTGGAGGCAAGGTGCGGCTCGGGAGCTGATCCAGTTCGCGACGAGGAGCGATGCGATGCGGTTCGGGATGCGGCTCAGATTTTGGAGCGCAAGACGATGTTGAACATCTTGCCTGTTCCAAGGCAAGATTCCGGGTGAGTCATATTTATTTATGCATTTCATATTCTGTAGTAGTTAGAACTTTCTCGAGTTGGTCAGACCCAACTCGAGTCAGTAGATAATCCTGGCTTAGGGAATTTTTCTTAGGGCTGTAATTATTAAATAGTTTAATAATTGGTTTTTTCAGCTGCTTATTTAAATTAAGACCGTCCGACTTAGGACGAGATGTTTAAATTAGCCCTAAGGGACCTTGAAAATCCCTACAATACTAGCTCACATGAAACCCATCCATCTGCAAGCGAGTGGTGGCAACGTTGTTTGCATGTCTGATTTTTTGTTCTTGAACACAGATGATACAACATATATGAGCACAATAGCACTCCTAAATTAATTAGCAAAGCCCCCTCCCATGAGAATCAAAAGTTCTGAACAATGTTCAAATTTAAAAGATGAAAATAGACTCATATGCATCCAAAACTACCCAAAATCATTTAAAATACAGTCAACACAACATCACCGTCAATGAAAAAGTTGTTCATAAACAAACCTAATACCAAAAATTCAGAATACATGGAAAAGTCGAAAAATTCCATACCGATGAGAATAGCCTCACGTAGACTTTTAATCTCTAGGGATACGTGAAGATTTTTGATCCTATTTGTGGATCTCCCCGTCGGATCAGCCAAAATGGGGAAGCTGAAATCGCTCGCTGCGTTGCCTAGCCTAGAGTTTTTTTGTTTAAGCAAATGAACTGCCGGGTTGGGCAGGCACTGCTTGGAAATAGCAGGCAAACTGGCCGCACTTGGCAACTCCGGCCAATTTAGAGGCCCGTGACTTAAGTCACGGGCCTCTTGGAGCAGAGGCAGACCCACATAATGGCTGAACTTGCCAAGTGCGATAAAAAATGATGCACTTGGCAAGTGCGGCATTGTCCACAGCGGCCAGGCCACGCGCCTTGCCGCTGACGTGGCCAGAGTTGGTCGAATTATGTAATTTTTTTGGTCGAAATCTAATAATATTTTTAATATTTTTCCTAAATCTAAAAATTACCCTTTATCTATATGTATATGTACAAACAATTTGTTCGAAACAACAATAAACTGTTTGGTAAAAATTTACCTAAGTAAATAATAATGCTGTTTTCATTAGAACATATGTAAAGTCTTGAGACTCAATGCGAGATCAAACAAGTATCGAGATGGAGATCTCGATTATGAAGAAGTGCTTGACCGTTTATAGTGTAAGTCTAAAATCGTTCATGGTCACAAATATTTCGAGAAAAAAGATATCGACACATCAGATAGACCATTGTGTCTTTGTCTTCACCATAGATTGGTGACGACGATCTCATGGTCGTTCGACTTGGCAAAGTCAGAGACAAGACACATGTGCTCATTAGATAATGAGTTTAATAAACGACCCAACGAGAGTTATCACATGGTTAACATAAACTTATCTATCAATGATATCTCTCAGTGATGATAGGCAAGGTGGTCCTTCGATTTAATGTCATTATACAAACATGTATGTGAACGATGCCACTTAGATCTCTGACCTAGCTTCAAGGCAAGCCCTATCGAAAGGTCTTTGATTGGGTGACACTTGAAGCATGCAAGGAGAGTAATGACCAAGAAAGAACTCGTCGCTCTCGTTTATAGGGAGTTAGTGTCGCATGTGCAATTTGGTTCTTAATAAAAACTTTGGCCAAAGTATGTTGGAAGACGTCCAACATTATTAGACTAAAGATAGCTGGAGACTAACCGATATCAAGCTATTAAGTTTGACAGTTGACCATACCCTAGGCTTGGCTAAGTATCATAGTTATGAAGAATAGACTAAAACTGCGAAATTCATCACGGACATAGTCCGGGTGGTCCCGGCAATACTTATGTCAATGGGCTAACCACATAATGATGTTACCAAAACAAGGAGGCACCTGCTGCTCATGGTCACTGCTGTCTGGAGTTTCGAGCCCCACTTGTAGTTGGGTTAGGTTGTAGGATCTCACACAGAGTGGGACCTTCGTCAAGTAATATGGAGTCTAAGGGAGATAATGCATATGATGTATGCGAATTAATTATGTTGCAAATAGTTTGTGATATAGGCTTTAGAATATTAATGATGTGGGATAATAGCATATGATGCAATATGTCGCAAAAGGTTTGCAAACATATTTTAGATCGCGTATAATGTGGTAACGGCATAGAAATGAACATATTGGTTTCGGGAGTGTCCATGATAAAACCTGGGTACAAACCCAGGCTTAAAACCAAGATTTTGACTCCAAAATAGCCAAAAATAGACTGCGAAATGAGCCAAATCCGCAAATAAACCAAGGCCCGGGCGCTGTGCTTATTTTAGCCCAGTGCCCGGGCATCTGGGCTCTAGGCCAAAGCCTAGCCTGCTTTTGCAGGCGAGCACACCTGACCCGGCAGTGGGGCCCCCAACTTAGGGTTTTGAACCCAATTATGGCTACTGAGTTTATTTCCGAAATACAATTTTTGGGGACAACTTTGTCTGTATGTTTGAGGGGTCAAACAGTCTCGAAATCGCATACTGTTTGTTTCTATGCGTTCACCGTTCAATGCTCTTCGATTTGATACAAGATATCGCTTCCAGAGTTCAATGGTAAGGGAGAAAAAATTCATTGAAGTTTAACCTTCATAGAGGGCAAACTTGTGATTAATTTTTGCTCCTAATTGTTTAGTCCCACATCGGTTATTTTGAGATTAAGAGGGATAAGATCCCTATATAAAGATGGGCTAACTCCCCTCCTTGAAACTTGAACCAAGCTTCAGATCCGCGTAGCTCAATCTAAACGTGAGCAAGCCCAGATCCAAGCTTAAACATAATTCTCTCATTCTCCCTATTTCTTCCATGCTCCTGTTCGGGCTCTAGCAAAGTCACGAAGAAGTTCAAATCTGATTCAAAGTCTTGACTGAGGATCTTCTCGTGGTGAAAATTTTAGTGTGCATAGTTGGTTCGACAACAAGGGGGATTGCTCGCCTCGGGACGCGTTGCGGTTCAAGGGGAAGCATCTCAGCCCTAACACGGGGCATTAGTGTGTGGGATTCTGCGCTTTGCTAACGTGCAAGGCAAATGTTAGTAATTTATATTTATGTGTTTATAATTGCAGTTATTTTTATAGATATATCTTTAGTGGTTGGTAAGACCCACCCCATGATAGTAGCGATTCTGACTAGGGTTTTAATTAGTGCTTACTTGAAATGGTTTCAAGTCTTTTTCACTGCTTAATTTGTTTTCGACGTCTGTTCGACTAAGGCCAGACGTCGATTTTGAGTTCTAAGGATCGTAGAAAACCCTTCAGTGGTATCAGAGCCATGTCTATGTGATTCATAATTTTATTACAATTATAAAATGCATAAGATGCTGTATGTTTCTCCATGAGATGGAGTTTTTTTGAAATTTCCAATTGATGGTTTTATTTTTCGAATAAACTATTTTTGAAAATTAGTTCTCTTTTAAATCATGTGATAATTTTAAAAGTAGATCTGGATAATTATATGGCAATTATGTTAGATTAATGCTGCTATTGTTGGGGTTTGAGGGACCATTAGGGCATAAATCTGTGCACGTCCTACGTTAGACGGACGACAGAAATTTAAACAACAGCGAAAAAATCGAATTATTGAACTATTTAATAAATCGCCCTAAGAATAGCAAAGACCCAAGCCAGGATCTCAACTATCTTATGGTGGGTCTGACCAGCCCCAGAATAGATCTAAACTACTGCAAAAATATAAATTAAAAGCATTAAAGGAACATACCCGGAAGTTTGCTTCCACAGAAAACAAAGCGTCGTTTTCAGCAACAGCTTTTGGCTCCTCGAAGCTAGCTGCCTCCGTGCCTAAGCACTGGTCCACCCTAAGCGAGCCGACACCGCGCCTCCGAGCCAATCACCCACCAAAGAAAGTTTCACGTGAGTGTGATCCGCGTCAAAGACTTCGAATCAAATCCAATCCTCCTCCTCGTCTTGCTAAGATGTGAACGGAGGAATGGAAGAGTTGAGGAGGAGAGAATAATTTTTGTCTTGAATCGAGAGTGCTTAAAACTTTTCGGAGCTACTCGATTCAGAGACTTGGTGCAATTTTTCAAGAGGTGTCGACCCTTATTTATATAGGAAGCTGGACCTCTTGCTCGTCTCACGAGCAATGTCGGATTAATTAATTAGGGGAGAAAATTAGAATTAGTTTTGTCTTACACTAAGGCTCAACTTCAACCAATTTTGTCTCCCTCCCAGTTGAGCTTCGGAAGTGATACAACCTATCAATTTGAAGAGATATGAATGGTGACCGTATAGTAACAAACGATGCTCCAATCCGACTTCATTTGACTACTCAAACAATTACTCAAAGTTAAGCAAAAAGGCACAAATTGGCTAAAATCGCAACCGTCATAACCCCTTTAGGGTTCTAGACTGTGGGCCCCTTGGTGGGGCCCACCGTCCAGCTGGGCACACCTAAAGGGCTTGCCCAGTCTGCTTGGTGCACCCACCTGCACAGGGCAGGCAGGTCAAACCTGCCCGCTGGGCGTACAGGCTTGAGCCAGAGCCCGCCCGCTCGAGCCCGCCCATGCGGGCTTGACCCGTCTACATCAGCGGGTGGGTCCAACCCGCCTAGCAGGCTGGACCCTCCCTCTTTGCAGGCGGATTTAGCCCGCTAAGTGGGTTTGGACCCGTCTGCCCATGCTGGGCTGGGCCAGAACTGGGCATTTTGCCCAGTTATGTCCTTTTGGGCTGTTTCTTGAGCTCTACAGCACCAATTGAGTCGATTTCAGTTCCGGTGGAAAGTATGGTTCGAATTGGACTATCCCAAGAAGCCATGTATTCATTTCTATGCCTTTTGTTACATAAAATATTCTTGTAAATGTTTTACAATATATATTTAACCATTTTGCATCATATGCAACAATCCCTTATAGCATTCTACTAATGCTAAAATTGCAAACCTTTTGTGACATTATTAAATCCCATTTAACATAGACTTATTGTTACAAACTCTTTGTGACTACAATTATTCTCATGCACCCGAGTGCCTCCTCTTGAACCCTTCCTATTACTAAGACACAAATCCTACTCGGTGTGAGACCCTACAGCCTGACCCTACTACAGGTTGGGGCTCGAAACCCCTAGACGACATAGACCATAATCAACAGGTGTCGCCCATGTATCGGCATCATAATTATGTGATTGACCCATTGACAAAAGTGTTGTCAGGATCACTCTGACTTTGTTAGCGATGAATACCGCAGTTTTAGTCCCTTCATCATAACTATGTCACTGCTTAGCCTATGGTATGGTAAAACGTCAACCCTACTAGTTAGCACTGTTCAGTATACATCGGTCTTTGGTATGTCCATTTGTACTACCTATAACATACCCTGACCAAGGTTTAGTACAAAGAACCATACTGAGCCTGTGACACTAACATCCCTTAACGGAAGAGACAAATCCTATCTTAGTCTTCTATCCAACGTATGAGCTTGAAGTCTTCTAGGAGTTTCAAACACCATCTTTGATCATCCAATCCACTTTCCTTGCTTTCATTGATCTTTAAGTGTCATCCATTGCTAATTGATCTTCATGAAATGCTTAGGCAATGGATTAACTGCAAATAGGAAATTAGTCACAAGTATTTATGTTTGCTCATCATTAACACCAAGTAAGGAGAAGTCCAATATCCAATAGGATAGTGGCTAAAATTTTAAGATAGTTGGCTATCAAGTGTGATAGGCAACTACTGCAGAAACCGAAGAGTTCTAGGCAAATTCTCAAGGGATAGAGTTGGCTATCTGTTTTAGATTATCAGCTATTTTCGGATACCTGAGTTTTTCTTCCTGAAAAAACTTTGAAAATTTTTATTAAAAATTATATACTAATAGAGTATATCTAAATACATTTTAAAAGTATTTTAAAATTATTTTTATGAGTGTGTAGCTTTATGATAATGGCTTTAACATTCTAAGTTATTAACTTACCATTTACACACTTCTTGAGCTCTTTAACCTTGTTTTCTTGACTTGGGCTATCGAGTCTTGATCGATCATGGCTTCCAAGTTCTTCATTTGAGATTTTCCATGTATTTGTTTCTTCATGGCTATAAAATAGATCATCATTTCCTATACACACTTGAAATAAATTGTTAGTACCCATATCATTTGTTAACACCATCAAAACTCCACTGGGGTGGGTCCCTATATCCCAACACTCTCCTCCCCCCTTTTGACGATGACAACAAATGATATAAAATTAAAAATCTAATATGAAGACTAAAAATGACTTACGCTCCCCATGCAGAGATGTATGATTGCTATGAAGAAGTTACTCCCCCTGCATCAAGGCTGGTTAGAGAATAAGCAGAAATATGCACAATTTCATACTATATTCCATTTCAAGTGTGGTTAACTAAACATTGTCAATATGAATTAACTATTTTATATGCATTACATCTTCTTACCCTTTGTCACATCAAAACGAGTAATATATAAGATAATATGTGTGACAAAATAAGGTACTTGACACCACGTTTCAAATATAGCATATGGAGAGAGACTAATATGTATACAAAATAGATATTCAATAAATGCAAAAAAATGTATATGACATAAAGCATAATTATATTCATACATGACATAGTATATTTCAATATCCCTGCATAATTTTCAATTTAGTATGAATCTCATATAGCATTGAATAACATCCATAGAATCGAATATTGCAAATAAGTATGGATAACAATATCATAATAACATTAACCTAACATTAACCATATGACATCCTTACATTGCCAACCAAAATATGTAAGGAGTCCATAAACCATAGAGTCACACAAAGTCTAAAGCACCATAAAATATTACAAATCAAGTTCCAAAAGTTTCAATCCAATAGCAACTACTAAAGTTTCATTAACACACAAGATATAATTCAACCACGAAGAATTTTCTTCTTGATTTTTGCGAGCTCTTTCTGGACATCTTCAATGATGTGGTCAGAAATGTCAAGCCTGTCTAAAATCGCCTGCTTCAGATTGTCCATCCTCTAGATCAAATCTCCTCAATGATGTTCATCTTTTGGCTCACTTCAATCTACATCGTTTTAAGCCTAGAGAAAACGACTTCTTGAAAAGCAACGGTGTAGTGAGGAATATCTATAAAGGATGAGGAGGATTGTCCTTGTTCCATTAGTTCAGCTTCAGCTTCTTCTTCTCCTCCTTCTTCATCGGGATTAAGGGTGTATCTGGAAGGATCCCAATAAAGGCCCATCTTATCAAGTGCTTGTGCGTCGAATCTGGTCATGGATTCTATAAAGTGTGTCTCACTATCAATGTCAATTCCAGCACTAGTGAATATGAGGGTAAGGTAATGGCCATGATGAAGAGGAGATGAGGAATTTGAGGTGGTTGCACTATGAACTATATTTTCCAAGATAATCTAAGCCCAGTTGACCTTAAAACTACCAAGCATAGCATACACACACTTAGCCTGATTAATGGAAAGCACGACTTTACTCCTCTCTTTCTGGTTTATGTTGTAGGAAAGGATGTTAACTAGATATGTGCTATGGGTTGAAGGTCACTTGTGGGCAATGTGGGTTTATATGCTTTGCCAGTCATATATATCACTTTATGAATATCGATATCGTTCATGACAATTTCACACAAGAGTGCAACTGAACTAGGGATGCTGAGTCAGAGTCCTAGGCCATGGGTGTCTAGTTCAACAGAAGCATCTAAAACTTTGGTTGTGAATTTTGGGGTTCCAGAGTTAATGTTGATAACCATGTTGGTGTAGAAGAGGTTTATGAGACTTGGATAACACCTACGTGTACTAGATAGCAAAACTAGATTCTTGATGCCATGAAATTCCAAGATCTGATCGATGCCATAACAAACCTCTCTTGGAGAATAGTCCAATTAGCATTCTTAGGCTTATTACAGATAGGGAATGATAGTTTCCCTTTCAGAGAGGGCTTGAGATGGTTGAGAGAAGAGGATCCATATCTCTTCTTCTTGGAAATGACTCATATGTGCATGATTCCAAAAAACAATACTAAGAAAGATGATGTTTTGAGTGGAATAAGTGTATACCTAGGAGAGGATGATAGCTTCACCAAAAGATCTTCCAAGAGTTCCTTGAGTCCTTTGAGCAAAATGAGAAGTTTTAGAGGAATTTTGGAGATGGAGGCAAGAGAGTAGAAATGGGGGCAAATGGTGAAATCTTAGGGTTTTACCATGTTAAAAACAAATCCACAAACCCTAACCCAGACAGTCGGCTGAAAAGTGCACAACAGTCGATAGTCAGCTATCCAATTTGTGATAGTCGGCTATCGCAGGGTATGTGTATAGTCTGGGTTCTGTGGTACTCGGATAGTCGGCTATCTGCTTACTCATATTGATTTTAAAGCTCAAAACCATTCAAATTACATCAAACAAATTTCTAAATAATCCTAGTCATTCATACTTTATTTTAATAAATCATCCAATTAAGATCAAATAAAAATAATTTATGAAATTTTCTAAATAATAATCTTACATATTTTAACCATTGATTCTCTTTGATACGTATGAATGATGAGTTCACAAGAGAAGTCCGTTTGTTAATCCTTTCAGTTTGTGAGTACCTGAAGATAAATCAAAAAGTTTGGTACCACATTTCATTTGGGTCCGGAGAATTAGACATGATATAAAGATATCATCTTAGTGGAAGCCAAACCCAACAAGGTTTAGTACTTCCATCATGCACATATATATAATCTTTGTTGAAATGTACATTACGTATAAATTCATTTACGTACGTGTCCATAATTTTGTTTGTGCCATTTTTAGGTATTTATAATTCCTAACATGATTGTCTACATGCTTAGGGTAGGATTGATCAAATCCTAGGCCGGTTTTACTCCCCGAAGGTTTTTGCCTATCAATAAGATCGTCAAGCATTTGTTTTCCCTTATTGAATTTATCCACGACTTTGTAAAGATCATCATATATTTCTTTCACGGTGGTCAATATCGTGTGTAGTTCATCTACTCTAATTTTCAATCCATTTACCTCAACCAAAGTGTTTTATTTCTGTTTATCAATTTTTCAGTTTCTTTCTCATTTTCTTCCTTTTTCTTGGTGCATGCCCTAAAGTTCTTGTCCAATTTATGATATACTCTAATTAACTTTTCATGGATATTTTATAGCTCCTCATATGCACCTTTAACATCAAAATCATTCTCTTCATCACTAGCACTACTTAATAGGTCGTCTTCAATATAGTGATGCGGAGAAATAGGAGACGTAGGAGTTCTTACCTTTGAGGACGCCAAGGCCATGAAGAAAATGTGCGCTTGTTCTTTCCTTTCTTCTACGTCAGACAATGTCGATGATTCATCGGAGCTCGAGACGTTAGTTTGATCAAATGCCACAAACACCTTCTTCTTCGGCTTTTTGAACTTCTTCTCCTTGCGATTTCTTCTTCGCTCTTTCTCCTTTTCTTTCCCTTTTCCTTGGTCGCGGTTATTTTCCAAGGGGCAGTCTCTTTGAACGTGTCCTGGATTGTTACATCCAAAACATATGATTTCGTTAGTAAAACAGGATTTTCTTTTGGCATACTTACTTTGGAGGAATATCTTGAAGTCCCTCGATATTAATGCAATCTCCTTCTCGGCTCGATCCGAGTAGTCAGACTCGGAGCTCTCTTCAATGGCTTTGACTGCCATGTTCTTCTTCTTCGATTTCTCGTCTATCTTCTTGTATTCTTTGAGTTCTATCTCATAGGCCATGAGATTTTCCATCACCTTTTCTAGGGTGATCGTCTTCATATTTTTCGCTTCTCAAATGGTGGTGGTCTTTCCTTTCCAGTCCGGTCCAAGGGATCGTACTATCTTTATAACTTGGTCATACTCAGGAATATTTTTCCCTAAACCTATAAGCTCATTGGTAATGTTAGTGAATTGAGTATTAACTTCGCTAATACTCTCGCCTTTTCCATTTTAAAGCTTTCAAATTTAGAATATAATACATTAATCTTAGATTCCTTTACATTTTCCATACCCTTGTGGCTTACCTCAAGTGTGTGCCAGATCTGGTGTGTTGTCTCATATTGAGACACTCTATTGGACTCTGCACATGTAAGAGCACAAAATAAAGCATTCATTTCTTTAGCATTGACGTTACCTTTCTTATTTTCTTCTGCTGACCAGTTGTCGGTTTCTACCTCGGCATGAGGTGTATATTTGTTTTTCGTAATAGTCAATGCATCAAGTCCACAGATTGGAATTCGAATGTTCCAGCTTGCGTAATTTTTTCCATTGAATATAGGTGGTAGTATGGTGTTGAGTCCCTCTGAGTGGTGTGAGGTTAATGTCATTGCCTTAGCCTTGCTATGATACCAGTGTGGGATCCGATGGATGGCAGACAATAGTAGAAGGGGTGTTGAATAGTGTTGTGAGTAAAGTAATAAAATATTCGCGTAAAGTAAACCCTTCTAAAAGTTGCCTAAGTCTAAAATGAGATTTACCTCAATTTGTACTTAATCAATGAATTAATTGAGCTTGTAAAGAAATAAATTAGATGATCATAGTGGAAATAGAAATTACAAGCATTGAATAAATATATAAGAGACAAATAGTGTCACATCGCTAATACCATGATTTTACCCTAGTTTAGCCTAACCTTGGTCTACGTCCAGCAACCGGTCCACTAGCTCTCAAACCCGAGAGCAACCTTGCCTCAATTCAACGAAGAGGACTTATACAAGTACCTAGCTCCACTTGCTAGGAATTTCCAATCCCCTACTTTACAACTCAACTTGAATTTCCAAAACAAAATTACAACACTTCCCTTACACACGGGAGAACAACTTACCAAACCTTCTTCAAAGGCTTTACAAACCTTTTGTAGATTGAGTACAACACCCTTGATTCCTATAGCCAATGAATATGAAGCATAGTGTGTCTATATAAAAATCAAATCTTTTGATCAAGATAAATATTGAAAATAAACACAAGTAGATCAAAAGAAAAACTTGAAATTTAAACTCAAAATAAAAGCTTTGAGCTTTGGAGATCAAATTCAAGCTTGAGTAAGGCCAGCGAAAATAGAAAAATATCAGAAAATTAAGCACAAAGATATTTAAAACAATGGCTAAAGAAGAACTCAAAAAATGAGAGCTTTTGAGAATTTGAGGTTGAATAATACTAGAGAAATGCTTTATATTTCTGTTAGTGCATAAGTATGGATCATGCTAGAGTATCCACATAACCGACCCATTTGGCACCCACAACCTGGTACACGTCGCTCAGAGCGGAGTATTTCTGAGTCAAGCGAACGGCTCGTTCGACTGTTAGGCTTACACTGATATTCGGGGGAAGTTTGTAGGACTGAATAAATGGGCAGCCATTATCTCGAATCCCGAGAAGATCGCGCCCAAATCAATGAAAGGACGGTTACATACAATCAATAGGGAGTTGCCTATTAATACCCGAAGGGATAAAGGTAAATGGGTTCCAATTCTCAAGGTACGAGATATAAGACATATACTCTACTCATTCAACTAATATTTCATATATTATAGAGCTTGCGATGCCAGATCTGAGACGAACCTTCGTGGGTCGATTTCAGCTGCTCCAAGCTCCCTCTCATCCTTAAGTTCCCATACTAACTTAAGCATTGGAGGGGATTTGGGTCGGGACCCAGATTCGACCCCCCCAAACGTGTCTTTGTGGTGTAGATCGAAGAGTCGCCATCTTCCGCGATGGTCGCTTCTGAGTTTCCCAACCTTGAGCGATCGACGTATAAACTGTCCGAGGGTTAATCGAGTACTTCATCCCAACCAACTTCCATCATCTAACCCCAGTTCTACCAACCTAGGGTCCTACCTCAATCGCTGACGAGGATCCGACTCAGTACGAAGGATCTACGTCAGCTTGACAACTGTCTCGGTCATTTTTGGCCTTAACAGTTTGGCACCGTCTGTAGGAAACCACGAGTTGACATCCTGATCGATGAAATACCTTGACCATATCGACTCACCCATCAACATCCTCCGGGGATGCCTTGATACCTCCCAGCGTCAGCCTCATCAACATGATAATGGGATGTCCTTTGCACCCTGAGCTGTCAACCTCGTTCCAAAGCTCCTACGTCGAAAGGTTGATGACAATATCTGTGGGGCGAAAGTGCCCTAGAGATTCTATGCCTACTATCTCCTTTTCGGATGAAGATCTAGAAGGTGTGGAACTGTCGCATGATGATGTTGTCGTCATCACAGCCACCATTAATGAGATTACCATAAAGAGGTTACTTATCGACACCAGAAGCTTGTATGATATACTCTTCTTCACCACATTGGAGAGAATGAGGTTGTCCTCCGTAGAGTTGACGCCTTGTTCGGGGCCCATAGTGGGATTCACCGAACACTCCGCCCCAATAGCAGGCATCATCACCCTATTGATGACACTCGACATGTATTCGCGACAAATCACTCGCCTAACCAGTTGGTGAAGATCAACTCGTCGTACAACGGGATCATTAGGAGACCACTACTAAACGCTATAGAAACGATGGTCTCAACTCGCCTAACCAGCAAATCGTCAACTTTCCATCAAATGATTAAATTCACTGAATGCTTTGAGAAAGGCTGTGTAGGCAGACCCAGTCGATCCCAAAGGTAAACATCGATAGCCTGCAGCAGTCAAAGAAACAGAGAACATTCGGATCTTCGAAGAAGAGGGCAAACATGTCTCTGTTGGATCAATGCTCCCTTTGGACCTAAGGGAACAGTTGATTGCTCTCTTGAGAGAGCATGCAAATGTTTTCGCCTGGTCTCCGAAGGATATGCCTGGCATCGACCCCGAGGTGATATACCACAAGCTGGATGTTGACTCGACTTCTAGGCCCACGAAGCAAAAGAAGAGAAAAATGGGAGGAGAAAAGATGAAAGCTGCAATCAAGGAAGTAGATTGACTTCTGGAAGCAGGCTTCATTCAGGAAGTCAAAAATCCTGATTGGGTCTCGAATGTCGTAATAGTGAAGAAGGCGAATGGTAAATGTCGAATGTGTATCGAATTTATCGATCTCAACAAAGTGTGCCCAAATGATAGTTACCCCCTGCCCCGAATCGACCATCTGGTCGATAGCGCTTCGGGCTACAAACTCCTCAGCTTCATGGATGCATTCTTAGGATATAACTAGATCCAGATGGCACTGAAGGATGAAGAGAATACTTCTTTCATCACTGATCGAGGCATTTTCTGTTACACCAATATGCCATTTGGTTTTAAGAATGCGGGGCCACGTACCAATGCATGATGAACAGAGTTTTCGAGGCTCAAATCAGGCAAAACCTAGAAGTCTACGTTGACGACATGCTGGTCAAGTTGAAGAAGCCGTCAGATCACATCGCGGATCTCCGAGAGATATTCACACAGATCCGACGATACAACCTCCGGCTGAACCCTGCCAATGCACTTTTGGGGTGCGGTCAGGGAAGTTTCTCGGTCATGCTGACGAATCAAGTGATCGAGGCAAACCCCGACAAGATCACGATGATCATAACGATGAAGAAGCCTTCGACCATCAGAGAACTCTAAAGGCTGAATGGAGGAAATAGCTGCTTTGGGCCGATTCTTGTCTAAGTCAGCCGAGAGATCATTGCCTTTCTTCAAAGTGTTGAGAATGGCGATAGCCTCTGCATTGAATGGCAAGAGGGTCATCGAGTGGGCTCGGACTGTAAGAAAGCCTTCTCCGATTTAAAGGAGTACCTTCGCAGCCCTCCTGTTGAAAGCAATGATCTAGGATCTCTAGTTTGATGACAAACGTGTACGAAGCTTTTAACGTGTGTACTAAGTGCGTTTCAGGAATGGTAAAGCGATACATCTTCATTTGATGACTTAGTCAAAGTGGTGGAGAAAATGCTAATCATATAGCAATTTGGAAGAGAGAGGAAGTGCTATTTACATAGCAATGTGACTTGGTCAAAATGGAGTCATATCTAAAATGAGATAAGACCAAATCCTATACAAACTCAAACTCCTATTCTAAGTGAAATTCAAATTTCAATTCCTTGATACTAGGGATTCTCTCATGCCAACCAAGTCCTTGCCTTTGGAGCCTCCCCTTAGCCCTATGCTCCTGTATAAACCATATCACCAAACTAGGGTTTTAATTGCTGAATACAACATTACATGTCGACCAAAAATCCTTAGAAGAATAGCCTACAAGCCATTGTCCTCCATCTTGCAAAAAACCTACCTTTTCATCATACAACCGCAATTTAATTAGCCTGTACAAAATTTCCAAAGCACAAAAAACCAGAGTCAGCAATATCCCAACTCCAAGTGATAAGAACGACCCAACATCATCTTCATCATAGCCTTACGCAAGCCAAACCCATGACAACCATCATCTTGCTGTGCGCAATACAAGCCAAAGCCCATCACGTTGCAGCCGTAGAGCTCCTTGGCACTGCCAGGTGCTTCATCATACCGAATGTCATCAACAAGCTCTTGCTACCATGGAGATCGAAGACCTATTGCTGCCTTTCCCTTGTGCTGTCGTTGAAGAGCTTTGTTATGGGTTCTTGTCGTCGTCGAAAAGTTCTAGTTGCTGTCGAGCCATCTTCGAAGGTGCTGCCGTCCAAGAGCTCCGCCATCGTCGAAGACACGCCCCCTGCTGCCGGTAATACATTCATTAAGCTGTAAATAACTCCTACCAAGGAGTGGTCGCTGCCTTGTTTCAATCGACGAAGCCATCAGCTCGCCACCTCCTGTCGTTTTCCATTGCTGCACCATCCTAGTTGCAAACCCACATCACATCCTCACCAACTTATCATGCCACCGTAAAGAACGTCGAGACACCCTACTAGCCGCAGCCTTCATCCCCTCACGTCGACGAGATACTTGCTACCGAGGAGAGGGTTTATCACCGTACGTCAGAGTTACCGTCAACATCCCCTGCTGCTGTGGACTTTATAGCTGTTGTCACCCACATCATCTTCAAGGCTCTGATCATCTAGCTACCAAGCTCTTCCTTGTCGCCCTCGAAGTCGAGTTCCCATCGCCCTACTTCCTCCATGCCTCCAAGAACATTGCCACTGCCGTGAGGAATACCAGCAGCGTCGACAACCAGTTCGATGCTGTGATCCTCTCTTTAACATATGATCATCGTGTTGAAGCCACCAGAGGAAGAAGCTCGCAGTTGCCACTCTCCATTGCCTTCCTCCGTGTGAAGCTAAGTTCCACTTCAAGTCGCCATCGGAGCGCTCCCATCCAGTTATCGTGAAGTCCAGGCCAGAGAAAACTTCTCTTTTCGGGCTGGGAACGAAAAGAAATAAGTTGACGTGGAAAATTAAGGAGCTGCTTTGTGCACAGATCAACTCATATTTGGTTTATACTGGAATTGCTATACACACAGACCAGTTTCTCTTCAAGTTTCATCTAGCCTAATCTTGAGATCAAGGAGTCAAATTTAGACACTGTTTGCTCTAGACTGAAGCTGACACCATGCTGAACGACAGAGACGACACAACCTCACAATCTGAGCGTTTCTGAACCTTTTACTTTACCATTATATTTGTGATTGTGTGTAGATCATTGTAAAGGAAACTTTACCACTTTTGTGTTCTTTTGGGACTTGTTTAGTCTGGGACTAGACAAGAGTGTCTTGACAAGTTGGACTTGTCAAGATAGAGCATTTACTAGGTTGATAGTGTTCTGCACTTGGGGAGTGTGGTACGTTCTAGGTTGGGGGCAGGGAGCTCAGGACCCATTGTAGTTGTACAAAAGGAACATATTAATGTTAGTATTTTCTTGGGGGCTGGAGTAGGTCGTGGGACGACCGAACCAGGGTATATCTGTGCGTATTCTGTGATTGCTTCATATTTACCCTGCTTGTGATTATTAACTGCGTGTGATTTCTCGTGGGTTGCACGAGAATTTTTATAAGCCTATTCAACCCCCTTTAGGCTTAGATCCAGATCCAACAAGCTGTATCAAAGCCAGTTTATTAGGATCTAGCCTAGGATTGACCATGAACCCCATTGATAGTGCTTTTCTGAGGGTCAGTCCATATCTCGTCCCTCTTGATTTAATGGTGTAGATTATACATATTGGAAAAATAGAATGAGAATCTACCTTATATCTGTTGATTATAAAGCTTGTCAAATTGTTGAAAAAGGCTATAAGCCACATGTCATTAAAGTTGGAGATGTTGATATGCTTAAACCTGATGATAAATGGGATGACAATGATTGGTTACTTTATGCTCTTAATTCTAAAGCAATGAATGCGCTTATTTGTTCATTAGATAAATCTGAATTCAATCGCATCTAACATTGTCTAACTACGTAGGAAATATGGCATACATTGGAGGTGACATATGAGGAAACGTCATAGGTGAAGGAGTCTAGGCTTGCACTTCTGAGCACAGAGTACAAGCGCTTTCACATGAAACCATCAGAGTCCATATCAGAGATGTTTGCGAGGTTCACCAACATCGTCTACAAGTCTAGATCGCTCGGTAAGCCATATTCTAGCATTGAACAGGTGAGAAAATTATTAAGAGCACTGCCAAGCTCCTTCAGGCCTAAAGTCACTGCCATCCAAGAAGCGAAAGATCTATCACAGATGAGGGTGGAGGACTTGATAGGCAACCTAATGTCTCATGAGTTTGAGTTGCTGAACATTGAAGAAAGAGAGAAACCTGAAGTAAAAGAAAAAGCTCCAAAACCACTAGCTGTTTAAGATAGTGAGGATGACAGCGATGAGGAGGAGCATGCCCTTATGGTAAGAGGATTCAGCAGATACATCAAGACAAAGCAAGGAAGAGCTGAGATGGCGGAAAGGTTTAATCGCTCCAATAAATATAATCCTGCTAGAAATACTTCTGAACAGAATACTATTAATGATAAAGTTGAATGTTTTAAATGCAGGAGAAAGGGACATTATACGAGGAATTGCCCACAAGAGACGGCTCAGGTTGCAAAAGAGAAAGGAAAAGCCAAAGTGCTAACGTGGGACATGGACAGCAAAGCCGAGGATGAGGATGAGGAGATTGTAGCCCACTCCCCCTCTGCTTAATGGCAAAGAACGATGAGGTAATATCTTATACTAAAGCAGAGATCTTTAAGAAAATGCAAGAAGAAATTGATGCGCTAGATAATACTTATACTAAAGCAGAGATCTTTAAGAAAATACAAGAAGAAATTGATGCGCTAGATAATACTGTTGAATGCATTAGAAATTCTTGGTTTGAATTGCAAAAAGAAAATTGCGACATGTTTGAAGAATCTAAAAATTTAAAAGAGGAACTTGTTGCATGCAAATCAACCATTGACTTGTTAAAAAAGCAAAAATCTAGCTCATATGAAAAAGCTACTTGTCGTTTTGTCCTTCCTTATTAGATACTATTAGCATGCTTAAGCAAGATTTAATTAAGCTTGAAACTAAAAAGGATTATATGATTAGAGAGCTTAATGAAAAATTATGAATGCTAAGTAACGAGCTTAAAAGAAAAATGGTTGAATTTGAAAAGAAGGAAGAGGAAAACAAGAAAGCTTTTATAAGTAAATGTACTTTGCTTGTGAATGAGAATGCATTGTTGAAATCCAAAGTTTCTACTCTTGAATTGTCCATTAAGAAATTTCCATAGGAAAACAATCTTTAGATATCATTCTTGGAAATCAAATATATGACAATAATAGACGTGGACTTGGATTTGGTTTGAAAAATGTTGAAAAGCCTAAATTTAAGAAAATTCACAATGTGCCTGCTATTATTAAAAATATGCTTGCAAAGTGCTTTACTTGTGACAGCGTTGGTCACAAATCCTATTATTGTAAGTTTAGGAACACAAACATAAAGTTTAAACAAGTATGGGTTCCTAAAACTTTGACGACTAACACTAGTGGGCCTTGTTGGATTCCAAGGTCACACATGACACCTTTCATGTAGGTGAGATGGAGATTTGACGAGGAGCAATGAATTGAAAGTTTCATTTTTAGTTCCTTAGTCAAATGGCGATGCGAATGTATATTTATTTCCCTCTTTGCATTCATTTCATACCTTCATATATTTTTGTGTGTGACTGATTTGTTTTCTAGTTTGTGTGCTTGTTTGTTTGCATCTTAGTTTGTTTTAGTTCATTATAAAAGAAAAATCAAAAAATTGAAAATAAAAATCAAAATAAAAAAAAGTTATGCTTAATGAATACCTCTTTATGAATCATTATAAGTGGTATTATTGTCTGACCATTCATATACTTGTAGAAATCATTATATTATTATTATAGCTACATGCGCATGTTAGACTTTATGTAGTAGACATGACATGTTTCGTGGAATGGATAATTTGATTTCTACACCTACATGCTCACTTCCAGGGCTATTAAATTTGGTGTACTTTTGGAGATTCTTTTTATGAATATTGGAAAGTGAATGTAGGATGATAATAACTGAATAATCTAAGGGATATGATGTGTATTGACATGACTAAAATATTGAGCTAAAAAGAATTGGTGTTAATGTTACGAAAATAAAAAAGATATGACTATTGATCCGTATGTAAAATAGATACAATTCATGGCAAGTACAATACCCACGAGTATCCAACATAACTTTATGTGTAATCTTTAGCGTTGGTGTTCTTTACTCGTCAAGCAATACCACCCCCACATCTAAGAATCCTTATAGGCTATGTTTTGGGGTTTGGTAACTTGAACTCATTTCTAATGAGGTGGGAAAAATCCATCCTAGGTTATATTCATGTTAAATGGAAAATGTGGATTGGTTTTGGTTGATGTTCTTGATTGAATCTCCCTTTGTACTTCAATGTTTAATTATCACACTTACACAATGGTGTTGAAGTCTAAATTGCAATTTTCATTGAACTTGAAATTCCTACTCTATAAAGAATGACATGTGTTTCAGAGTGTTTTCTCACTACAATGCGTTGACCGTGGAGAACCCGGTCAACGTGGTCAAGGGGCCCGCTTTGGGTCCCTCGGGGGCTTCGAATCGGTGCAGAAGGGGCGAGGGGAAGCCTCGGCCCTGGTTGAGACGCTCGGCCTCGGACATTCGTGCTTGGCCTCGGCTGGAAGGGGGACGAGGGGTAGCCTCAGTCGCCCGGGTAGATGCACGGCCGTCGGGTGGCGTGGGTGAGTCTCAGACCCGATTAGGACGCTCGGCCTCGGTAGGGCGTGCTCGGCCACGGAAGGCTGACGGTGAGGGGAAGCCTCACTGTCCGGTTGATCGAGTGGTCGGAGAGGGGCGAGGGGTAGCCTCGGCCCGTTGGTCTGTTGTCCACCTGCGTAGACGAGAACGCTCGTCAGGGGGCCGGACCTTGGTTCCGGCCAAATCCCCTCCGATGCCTAAGTCAGATAGAGATCTGAGAAAGGAGGCCCGGCGGAGACGGTCCGACTCGTGAGGAGATCGTGACGGCGTCTCTCGGCGCGAGCGGGGGAGGAAGGAGATGAATTGGGGGAACGAGGTCGTTGATGGAGTACCTTAGGTTTTGTTACCTGAGATGCGGTCCCTTTCTTTGTCGTCTTCCTGGCCCTTTTGTAGAGCTCCGGCGTGATCGCCTCTGACCCACGTCCCACGTCCGCCATTGATCGTGCCCCATCAGTCCCCCCCTTCGCCGCCGCTCTCTCCGCCCTGCCAGCACCTCCCCATTATCGCCATTTAGTGGTCGCGCGTCCGGGGGAGTGGTTTTCGCAGGAGTGGGCGAGCGACCAACGGGTTATTGGGGCCGGGTCGGATCGACGTTCGAGAAGGTCCCTTGTAGGGCCTTTGTCGAATGGGCTTTGAGGACGCAGATGGGCTTTTGACCAGTAGTCGGGCTCCTGGGCTCGTGTTTTACGGGTCTCGGCCAAATAGGCGTAACAATTGCCCCCATCGGTCGGGTTGATCGGCCTCAGCCGGTTCGGCTCGGCCGATGTGACCTCTGCCGATTGTGACGAGCTCACCAGTCAATGCCGACTCATTTATTAGTCGTCATCATGAGTTGACCCGTTCGATGTTTTTAAGGCGCGGGTTCCGAAGCGCCGTCGGCCTTCAGATGTCGCCACGTGTAGCGGCAAGCTTATCCCCGCCACTCGCGGAGTCGCCTTAAGTTCGAGAAGCCGAAGGGTTTGTGAGCCGCCATTGGTGGGGTCGATCAGCCTTGGTTCGCTCAGATCACCCGTTATGTCTCCTGGGATTCCGAGCGGCGCTTCAATCGAGGCGAGGCCATAAATGCAGGTCATGATGAGGCGGATCGATTGGACTTCGACTGGCGCCAACTTTGGAACGCCGCCGACTCTTCGAGCCTCGCCACGTGTTCTTGTCAGGCGCTTTGAATTCTCCCCTGGTATATAAGATCTCCCGTTGTGTTGATCTCCACTTCTTCTTCGCTCCTCCCGGTATTCAGAGCCTTCAGCAACTCGGAGTTCCCCGTCGTCTTCGCTTCTTTGCCTTCTCCAGACTGGTTGAAAATAGGTAATTCCTCTCTTGCTTTCATCTCATGGCTGCTCTTAGGATAGGCGGTTCTGGCCGGAGGACGAGGGGTCCTCTGGAGTCCGGGCGGGGCGAACCCCGGCTAGGGGAGTCAGGTTCCCCCGCCGGGAGTCGTTCTCTTCAAGATAAGGGGAAGGAGAAGCTTTTTCCAGACTACGCCCGTGATGACGTGGCGTCGGCTGCCGTACGGCTTAATGTGCCCCCGGTTGTCCTCCGTACGCCGTCGAGGACCCCTCCTTCGGTGGCCGCGGAGATCCGAGAGAGATATCTCTGCTTCCCATACGAGGTTCGTGTTCCATTTGTCGACGAGCGGATTTGCCTTCCGAGGAGCAATGAGGTCGGCGTCTACGTCGAGATGTTCCGCCTGGGTCTTCGCTTCCCGCTCCATCCCTTCTTCATCCAGATCATGGAATATTTCACAGTGTCCCTGTGTCAGTTCACCCCGTGTTCGATCGCGGTACTGACGTGCTTCGTAACGCTCTGCTGTTCCTGTGGTCTGGAGCCGACTCTCCCCTTTCTCTTCCACTTTTACCAGGTCCAGACGGTCGGTCCGGGGTCATGGCTGCTACTCCGAGCTCGTTCGAGGAGGGAATGCCTGATCGAGTTACCCCGCTGGTCAGGGGATTGGGACTCGGATTATTTTTTCGTGGTCTTCTTGGGGAGGCCCAGATTCTAACAAGCTGGGGCAGTTCTGTCTATCCTCTCCCGTCGTTAGCTCTCTCAGACGCCGACCGGGCAGCCGCTGCGCTTCTGTTGGCTCTTCCTTTGGAGACGAAGTCCATCTGGTCTTTGTTGGACGACCTGCTCCTGAAGGCCGTCTTGTGGTCTCCGGGTAGGTCGCTTTTTCATCCCCTGATCGCCCTATGACTCATCCTGATTTCGGTCTCCTTTGCAGGGATGGCTGGCCGCGAATTCGTCCGTGACGTTGACGAGCTGATCCGTCGTGGAGCCGCTCGGAGCCGAGGTAGTACCTCTGGAAGGGCGCCTCGGAGGACCATTGAGGAGGAATTGCGCCGAGCCGAGCCTGCCATAGGTAAGGTGGCGGCCGCGCCTCCCGCCTCTTCTTCTGGCGATCCCCTTCCGGGGGGTGAGGATGGTGTGAGGCGGAAGCGTTCCCCTCCAGCGCCTTCGGAGCCCCACGGTGGAAAGAAGAGGAAGGAGGACGTGGATCCCTCCGGCCCGGCAGGTTCCGCGCTTCCCGCGGCGACCGCCGGGGATCCTTCGATAGCTTTGCCAGCCACCCCTCTCGCAGCGTCTTCGCCCGTATCACCAGGGGTCGGGGCCTTGTTGGCGAGCGACTTGGCTTCGATTGTCGTCCCTGGGAGTTCGATGTTTGCTGACCGAGCCGTGGCCCAGCAAGTTACCGAGGTCTCCGTCCCTCCCCGGGACCGCAGCCTCCTCAAGAAGATCCCGGCCGACAAGATGTCAGATTCCTTGGTCTGGATCCTCCAACAGGTTCGGTTATCTTGCTATCCTCTCTTTCTCTTTATCCTCTTCTTAGCCCATGTCTCGTCTTTTCAGGGTTCAGCGCTCGCTGTGGAGTTGCAGTGTCGAGCCGTCCGCTTGAGGGAGCTGGAGGAGTCCTCCATGAGGGCTCAGGAGTGGGCCGGGGCGGCCGAGGTGGCCATGATGGAGGCCCAGATGGAGTCTCGGCGCCTAGCCCTCCGTGTGGCTGCGTTGGAGGGACAAGTGGGTGACCTCGAGGGAAAGCTAGGGGATGCTCATCAGTCGGCTGAGGAAGCGGCGGAGTCGTTCCTTCTGGAGAGGGAGGAGCTTCAGAGGGAACTGTCGGACCGGCGTCAGGTTATGCGGCTGGCGGAGGAGGTGGAGAAGGGCATCGTCGAGACCCTGGGGAAGGAGATCTTCGAGGTTCTCAGGGAGGCCTTCGGTAAGTATATAGACATCATCGCCCCCCGGATCGTCGAAGTCGTCCAGTCTTCCTTCCGGGAATGTGCGGAACGTGTCCGGCAAGCCCCTTCGCCAGTCGGGTCCCCTCGCTCCGAGCAGGGCGAAGTGCCCGAGGATGTGTCCTCCCGAGCTCGGGCTCCTTAAGCAGTCCCTCCCAGCCTTATCCTCAAATTTTTAAGCATCCGCTTCGCTTTGGGCCAGTCTACTTGAAATGGATCCCCGGCCCCCGCCATCTCCTTCAGCCCCGCGGCCAACAATTGCTGGTTGCATGGCCGTTAGCTTGGGTCACCTACTCTGGGTCTTTTGTCAACCAATTTTGCTTTGTCGGTGTCGATCTGAACTCTGTCATTTGTCGTGAGTAGACTGTTTGTAGGGTGTTCCATTCGCCTTGATCTCCTGTAAATAAGACGCATTTTTGTACTCGGGTTAACTATTATAAATGAAATCGACTTACTTGGAATTCTTGTGTACTTTGCGTTGTTGCCTTGTTCTTGGCTTGGGAATGGACGAAAACTGGCGTTGGGGATTCTCCCCAGACTTATGGGCGCATGGGTCGGTCGGCGAGGGGAAAGCTCCTCGGCTTAGGACCGGTCGGCGTCCGTGCCTGCTGGGGGAATTGCCCCCTGACTCATGAGCGCTGGTGTCGGTCGGCGAGGGGAAAGCTCCTCGGCTTAGGACCGGTCGGCGTCGGTGTCTGCTGGGGGAATTGCCCCCAGACTTATGAGCTCTGGAGTCGGTCGGCGAGGGCAAAGCTCCTCGGCTTAGGACCGGTCCGCGCCCGTGCCTGCTGGGGGAATTGCCCCCAGACTTATGAGCACTGGAGTCGGTCGGCGAGGGCAAAGCTCCTCGGCTTAGGACCGGTCAACGCCCGTGCCTGCTGGGGGAATTGCCCCCAGACTTATGAGCACTGGAGTTGGTCGGCGAGGGCAAAGCTCCTCGGCTTAGGACCGGTCAGCGTCCGCGTCTGCTGGGGGAATTGCCCCCAGACTTATGAGTGCCGGAGACGGTCGGCGAGGGAAAAGCTCCTCTTCCTCCTCCAGTGAGGCGGCGGTCCTCGGCCTTTTGCGTAATTGGCGACACGTCAACTCCGTTGGGATTTTAAGTAAAGACAATAAAAAGATTGCGTTTGTACTCTCATGAGTCCTGTCAGACCGGTACATTTGGAGGAAACGGAAAAGAGGAAATGAAGCTAAACAGAGGGCTGTAAAACTGGATAACTCCCTCATACTAGGCTGCCGCCGGGGGAAGAGTCGTTGCCTGCTCACTCTATGATGCGGAGGGGGCCTTGGATGGCGTTGATCTTCTTCCCCTTATCCGGCTGCGTGGAGGTCCCTTCTCCGTAGGCCGGTTCGTCGGCCTGATTCCTGGCGTGCCCTCGGCTCATCAGCTTCTCAATGTCTTTCTTCAGATGCCAGCAATCTTCTGTGTCATGGCCATCGTCCTTATGGTACTTACAGTACTTCTCTCGGTTCTTCCCACCTCTTTTAGCCTTCGGTGGAGGGCGATCAGCTCGCTCTTCCTTCTGTACTTGGGCGAGAATGGCGTCTGGGGTGGTATCTCTCGTGCTTTCTCCCCGCTGCCTGTTCCTCTGCCTCTTCTCGGTCCGGTACCCTTCGGGGCTAGCTCGTCCGCCGTCGCCACGCTTGGTCCCTCGAGCGGTTTTTCCTACATCCTCGGCCAAGGCCTCCTCAGTCAGCATGAAGCGCTCGGCCTTTGCCATGATCCCGGGGAGGTCCTTTGGGGGGTCGGTGTGTAGGGACTTCTTGAGGCCCCTGTGGCGAAGCCCTTTCTTAAGAGCCGTCTGGACCACCAGGTCGGGTGGGTTGTTCACGTTCAGCCTTTCCGCATTGAAGCGGCGCATGAACTGTCGGAGTGGCTCGGCCGGGCCTTGCACTATGTTGAACAGATGTTCAGCACCAGGCTTGATCAGCCTCCCCACCATGAACTGTTTGCAGAACAACTGGGCGAGTTGCTCGAAACTGTCGATGGAGCGGCCGGGCAGGCTGTGGTACCAGATCCTCGCCGCTCCCCTGAGAGTTGAATAGAAGCCCCGGCAGAGCAGGTCATCGTCAGCTCCCTGGAAGGCCATGTCCCCCTCGTAATCCATCACGTGGTGCGCCGGGTCTCCTATTCCGTCGTACTTTCCCAGCACCGGGATCCTGAATCGAGAGGGGACCCGGGCGTCGGTTATTCTTCGCGATAAGGGACACCGGTCCCCGTGGATGCCTCCGGGGATGTGGTATTCGCCTGTCTCCGGCTCGAGCGGGGGTGGAGGTAGCACCGGCGCCGGTGGGGCTGGCTCCGCAGCCTTCGCCACGCTGGGGGTCGGGCTGACCCGACGCTCCCGACTCCTCCTGCGGGAGCTCCTGCTCCGCCGTGATCGGTCTCTTGAATGGCGTCGTTCGCTTCTCCTACGGTGGGACGACCGTGATCGACGAGACGATGCCGTCATCGATTCACCGTTCGTCCCTTCGGTCTCTCTCTGGCTCCTTTCACGATAGGGCGAGGAGGCACGTGACCTCGCCTGACGGGAGCCGGACCGCGTGAACCGACGCTCTGTGTTCGGTTTCCGGGTCCCGTGGTCGTCGACCACCACGGACCGTAAGTGCGGGGGACCCCCCGCCCATCGGTGGCTATCGTTCAACGCGCCCCCGTCGGACGGCGTGGGGCCGACAAGCTGCTGTACTGTCGCGACCAACGTCTGGAGGCTCGCGTTGGTCTCCTGAGCCAGGGCACGGAGCTGTCCCTGTGTGGCTAGTTCTGAGCCGCCGGTCTCTTCGATTGAGTGGGCGGGGTGGCCGTCGACGTGCGTGTCCTCGGGGTTGCCATTAGATGCGCCATTCCCCTCCTCTGGGATGGGGGTCATGTGCTTCCTTCCATTGCTGGCCTGTGCCATTGTTGGTGTGGTTTTCTGCTTCGTGGTATGATCTTCGGTTCCCACAGACGGCGCCAGATGTTTCAGAGTGTTTTCTCACTACAATGCGTTGACCGTGGAGAACACGGTCAACGTGGTCAAGGGGCCCGCTTTGGGTCCCTCGGGGGCTTCGAATCGGTGCAGAAGGGGCGAGGGGAAGCCTCGGCCCTGGTTGAGACGCTCGGCCTCGGACAGTCGTGCTCGGCCTCGGCTGGAAGGGGGACGAGGGGTAGCCTCAGTCGCCCGGGTAGATGCACGGCCGTCGGGTGGCGTGGGTGAGTCTCAGACCCGATTAGGACGCTCGGCCTCGGTAGGGCGTGCTCGGCCACGGAAGGCTGACGGTGAGGGGAAGCCTCACTGTCCGGTTGATCGAGTGGTCGGAGAGGGGCGAGGGGTAGCCTCGGCCCGTTGGTCTGTTGTCCACCTGCGTAGACGAGAACGCTCGTCAGGGGGCCGGACCTTGGTTCCGGCCAAATCCCCTCCGATGCCTAAGTCAGATAGAGATCTGAGAAAGGAGGCCCGGCGGAGACGGTCCGACTCGTGAGGAGATCGTGACGGCGTCTCTCGGCGCGAGCGGGGGAGGAAGGAGATGAATTGGGGGAACGAGGTCGTTGATGGAGTACCTTAGGTTTTGTTACCTGAGATGCGGTCCCTTTCTTTGTCGTCTTCCTGGCCCTTTTGTAGAGCTCCGGCGTGATCGCCTCTGACCCACGTCCCACGTCCGCCATTGATCGTGCCCCATCAGTCCCCCCCTTCGCCGCCGCTCTCTCCGCCCTGCCAGCACCTCCCCATTATCGCCATTTAGTGGTCGCGCGTCCGGTGGAGTGGTTTTCGCAGGAGTGGGCGAGCGACCAACGGGTTATTGGGGCCGGGTCGGATCGACGTTCGAGAAGGTCCCTTGTAGGGCCTTTGTCGAATGGGCTTTGAGGACGCAGATGGGCTTTTGACCAGTAGTCGGGCTCCTGGGCTCGTGTTTTACGGGTCTCGGCCAAATAGGCGTAACAACATGCAAGTGCTAGTTATAATTTATAATACTTTATTTTTGCATGTGATATTTGATTGACTTCATTAATACGCTTTTGATGATAACAAAGGGGGAGAAAAGTTGAAAAAAGATTTGGTATTATTTGCTGAGCGGAACTATATTTGGTATTATTTGTTGAAGGGGGAGCACTAGAAATACATGTTCAAGGTGGAGCTTGAAAATAGGGGGAGCATGCTTATCACTATTGCTATATTGTTGTGCATGCTAGTAATGATTAAACATCTCATTATATACATCATTTGCATTACATCCTTGATCACTCCATATTTTACACCTTTCTTCCGCATGTTTGCACGCCATTTCGATTGCTCATATTGCGATTTTCACGATTATTCGATGATATTGCGTTACTTTTCACCATTTCTTGGTTTTGTCGGATTTCAGGAAATATGGAGCAATTGGGAGCAAAACTGAGCTTAAAGGACTTGCACGCATAACGCAGTACCGCTCATGGCCTTATTGAGGAGATATCAGCGTTAGAGGATGAGTGGAGAAGGAAAGAATTTGGTAGAATCGACGAGGAGTAAAAAAGAAGAAGAAACAAGCACATCAGTGCATCACTCAGCCGAGTAGACCTCTCACTCGGCTGAGCAAGAAGCACCACTCGGCCGAACAGAATGGATACGCACATGAAGTCTTCAGCGGATACTCGATCGAACAAAGAAAGCCTATTCGGCCGAGTGAGAAACTTCACTCACCCGATTGGTACATGGAATTCGTCCAGAGAAAAGGCCGAAGTTACTGGAATTTTCAGAGATCCTTTGGAGACCTACTCGGCCGATTAGAGAAGCCCACTCGCCCGAGTGAAGAATCCCACTCGGCCGAGTGAAGCCGATGACACGAGCGCCCAGATTTTCAGACATCCTTCTACTCTTTTGAAATCTGCTATCATTCTAGAGGTCAAAGTACTTTTATCATATTTTTTATGGATAATATACTTCATGAAGGTTCCAACGCCAGCAAGAACGCGTCAATCGGAGGTCGGATGAAATCTGAGAAATTTCTGCAAGTCGATGCTGCAGTGCCGGAATTCGTATGTCAGTGTCACTCGGCCGAGTGACATTTCCACTCGGCCTAGTGAGATTGCCACTTGGCCAAGTGACCATTTTTTGCCAGTTTTTGACAGAGTGCTGTTTTCTGGAAATTGTGCAGGAATTCCCACTCGACCGAGTGAGCTTTCCACTCGGCCAAGTCACTGCCTGCCCAGAACTTAACTTACACGCGGACATGATTTCGGGCGCGGGTTTCGGAGTGGTTTTAGAGGCTATTTGCTAGGGTTTTTTGGGGGCTATATAAGGGGGTTGTATCCATCATTAGAGGGCGTTCCCATGATGTTTTCTTAGTGATTATTTTAGAGGTTAGGCCATGCCCTAGGCCCCCTCTTGGATCTAAAAGTTTGTATTTGGATTGAAGATCTTAATCAAAGCTAAGTATTTTGTTCTTGTTATTTGAATCTTTGTTTTTTCTATCTTTTTGTATGCAAGCAATGATTTTTATTGATTCTCATATTGTTATTGCTATGCTTGTGTAGATTTGTTGTTCTAGGGCATATGGATGAACCCTATGGATCTAATTTCAGATTTGTGATGAATGAATTTCTAAATTGCTAGAATTGCTAGGAGGTTAGGTTGTGATCGATTTATTACGGATAGCTAGGGATTTCCATCGATTGGGGTTTGCAAGAGATTGGATTCTAATCGATGGGAAGGCCTAGATATTCGATTTAGGTTTATAATCGAGATTCTCTAGACTTGGTTTGCAAGAGATTGGACCAAAGCTAGGATTTTTATTATAAATCTATACCCATATTCGTTTGCAAGAGATTGGACGAATACGAACTATCACAACCTAGATCGTAACTCGAGTTTGCACGAGAGTGGGCTCGAGGGGCGATTGAACGATGATGTCGATCCTAATGCTAGCGGCTTAGGCTAGGGTTTGCAAGAGATTGGGCCCTATCCTAGGGTTGCTATAAACCGGCAATAGCGCGAGAGCATGAGCTTGGTTCTCTATTCAGTTATGACTAGTTCACCTCAACACAAGCATAGTAATATTGAGATTCACTATTTACAAAGATGTATGACGATCCGTAGTGGGGATTTCCTAGCTCTAGACTCTTTTATTGTATTAAATTTGAATCGATACTTTATCTGACTTCTTTATCACCGACATCGACATCCACCACCATTTCCATTATATCATTCCATAACCATCTCCACCAATAAAACATTCGTAGTCGAGCCAACCTAGGATAGATTGGAACCAACACCACCTCCTCGTGTTTGATACCCACTCGCCACTTGACCGTGCGCTTACGGTAAAACTACAATCGTTCTCTGGGTGTATATCGGGGGCCGATTAAGTTTTTGGTGCCGTTGCCATGGAGGTGTTTTCCGTTGGGTGCCAATTTGTCACAATTAGGTTGATTAGACTTTAAATAAAAAAAAATTTTTAAAAGAAATTTTCACCCCCGCCACCATTACTATCATTTCTATATTCTTTTGTGCCACTAATATTTTTCTCCAGGTATTTATCTTTGTTTATCAGTTGTTATGGATGGTATTATGTGGACCATAGATTTTGAGGAGGAAGCATTTCAGAACTTATTGGAGGGCCTCTTGGAGTCAGTGAGGTTCACCGGTTCAGAGAGCATTACAGCAGGTGATGCATTTGATCTACGATTTGCAGATTTTGTTATGAACCATGTTTCAGCTGCAGGAACAATTGAGGAGGACATCCATGTCAGTCTCGAGGGGGATAGACTATATTTTCGGATTGCTAGCGAGAATTCCCCTCCACATGATATATCGCCACAAGCTGACACACATGAGCAGCCATCATCACCATTCCAAGGAGAGCCTACATTGATAGTTCATGAGGAGGCATCACATGCGGAGCCAGAGCATTGCATTGCGGAGGTAGCACTTTGGGATGAGGGTAACTTCATTCAGATATATCCAGAGTCTTGCCTACCAATAGTTGAGCTTCCGCAGCCACCTCTACCTTCTGCTGAGGCTGTGATCATATGGACCACACATTTTTATGCGTACCTGGATGAGATTCTTGGATGGCAGGCTGAGGACATCGATGCTTCCACCTCTGAGGAGACAACGGTACCAGGCACCGATGCAGCCACTTCTGATGAGAGAACTGCGATGAGACACTCGGGATGTGTTGCTGCAGAGCCGAGTTACACCGTCATCACTCCCCTACCCACAGATACAGCCAGTCCATACGATGAGTGGATGGATGGAGATGATTTAGATGGCGAAGACATTGAGGTTATTTACCTCGCGGAGCTGAAGCATGCTTTTGAGGAGGCATTACACACAAAGCCAGAGTTTATCGCCGAGGAGGTCGTGCATCGGGACGAGGACATAGCCATTCATGAGGATCCCGAGCACTATCCTCCTCCATTAGAGCTCTCATAGCCATTCATGAGGATCCCGAGCACTATCCTCCTCCATTAGAGCTCCCGCAGCCACCTCATCCTTCCATTGACGCCGAGGACTATCCCACAGAGCTTATGGCTCCCTTTTAGGGAGATCTCTTCACCCCCTCATCTCCTACATTTGATTCCCCTCCCGTGTATGATGTTTTTTGTGATTTAGATTTTGACGACTCATCGTGCCTTTTACAGGATACACATACATATGAACAAAAGGTACAATGGGATGTATACGAGGAGGAGAGCGAGGAGTTAGCACCCATGGATGCATATGAATATGATCAAGAGGTGCGCTGGGATGAGTCTGACGATGATGACGAGCATCTTGATGAGGTCCACACCTATGATCTAGATTTACCTAAGCAGCATAGAGAAGACACCATGGAGACAGCTATCACGACACGTGAGGATATTGGATTATTTCCAGGGAAGTATCGTCCACCATTATTTATTCCATATATTTCTATAGACGATCCTCTTTGGGATACTTTTATTACGAGGGTGAATTTTTTGCAGCGAACTGATGCATCCTATTCTCTACAGGGTACAGGTGGAGTCCTTGTGGGAATGCTGGAGGATGCATTGCTAGAGTTCGTTGGAGTCCATGGACATACGCGCCTGGCGGAGCCACGGAAGGAGAAGTTGGAGCAGTTGCCTGCACCGGCAAAGATACTGGATCTGCCTTTTGCTATAGGTGATATCAATCAAGTAGTGTAGTAATAGCGTAAAAATTTATGCTTTCAATAAACACGAATTCTCTCGACAACGAGAGGACCGTATAGATTGATTGAATAAATATCACCTCGTATGACGACAACAATAATCATTTACACCCCAAACCTGTTATATTTATTAATTGCCCTCTTCATATTTTGATACACCACACCCTTTTGCTCACCACCACCGAGCATTTCTTTCAAGTGAAACCTTACTTTCTTATTTGTTTGACTTGGTCTCGCTCAGTAAAGCCGTGATATTTTTGATCGAGTCATTTGAATAGGATTGTTTGGTATAAGCTTGGGGGAAGGCGCACTCATGCATCATTGTATGTGCATGTAGTTGTATTAGGATTTCATGTCATTCATTTCATCATTTTTCATTCACCTCCCTCATATTTATCGTTGTTCCTCATATTTTTCCTTTTATGATCACATTGAGGACAATGTGAAGTTTAAGCTTGGGGGAGTGCATTTCCATGCCATCTAGTTGTACTTTTACTTTATTTTTAGGGTTTTTGCAAAATTTTTCAAAATTTTGCATCATCTTTTTGAATTTTCCATCTTATTTTCCTTTTATGTGTGTTCATGCATCATGTTGTGTGCTTGTTTTTCTTTTCTTTCCTCTCTTTTATTTTTTTTATTTCTTTATTTTCCTTTCTCTTCTTCCGCTAGATGAGTTTTGTATGATGATATCTCTTATTGCTTTACCAACCATCACGATGCTTATTATTCCTTGCCATGCTACTTTGAGTATTCCATAGTTTTGCTATCCATGTGCTTGCTTATATATTCTTTTGATGATTCCTCTATATGAATGTATGATATTAATTGAAGCTGAATGTATTGATTAGTGTTTAGTATGCTTTTGTTGGAAATGCACCAAGATTCACGCATCATTAGTATATCTGAAGCATCAGTTTTATTGTCTTATTCACCTTTTGTTGCATGCCTGATATGGTTGTAAACTTTACTGCTTGACTTCACTATTTATTGAAATGATTGAGAATATCCATGCTTACATATGAGTTTTAGTTGAAGTATTATTTTATTGAACCGTTCGTGCACATCTTAAAGTGAACCGAGTGCTACATTATTTCTTTCTCCACATATATCTTTTTATTCTCTACATGTCACTTGAGTTCACCTCCTAAAGATACTTATATCGCATCTATTTCCCAAAAATCCCTACAAAAGAAAAAGGTTGCTCCAAAAAGTCCAAAAAGCCAAAAAGGAGCCAAAAATCAAAAATACAAATCAAATTGCTCCTACAAAAATCGTAGAAGAATAATGAGAAACAAAATGTTCAAAAAAGAAAAAGAAAGATATTTCTCTATCTCATTATTGGAGCCACAAAATACTTGGGAAAACCAAGGCAAAAATCCCATTTTCCACTATCATATTCCTTTAGATGTGATGCCTCAAGCTAAGCTGGGGGGGGGGGGATGAATTCATTTGACCATATGAGTGAGTATGACATTAGAGTGGAGACGTGCATGAATGGGAATTTTCGATAATGCTTCGACTTTGCAAAAATATATTAGATATGAAGATTTTTTTTCATGATTTGAAATAAATATGTGAATGCCATAGCTCTTATTCTATTATCTATTGCATGTTTGGTGTGTATCTTATATGCTTCATTTATAACTTTGGATTGAAAAGTGCATCGCCAACATTCGTATATTAAATTCTATGAAATGCATGATGTGGATATGAGTTGTGTTTCAGAGTGTTTTCTCACTACAAAGCGTTGACCGTGGAGAACCCGGTCAACGTGGTCAAGGGGCCCGCTTTGGGTCCCTCGGGGGCTTCGAATCGGTGCAGAAGGGGCGAGTGGAAGCCTCGGCCCTGGTTGAGACGCTCGGCCTCGGACAGACGAGCGCGTCCTCGGAAATAGGACGACGAGGGGAAGCCTCGGTCATCCGGCTAGATGCGTGTTCGGCGAAGGGTGAGGGGAAGCCTCGACCCGGGTCGAGACGCTCGGCCTCGGTGGTTTGCGCTTGGCTTCGGCGATCGGACGACGAGGGGAAGCCTCAATCGTCCGGCAGGTTGCGTGGTCGGTGAGGGGCGAGGGGGGGGCCTCGGCCCGTTGATCAGCTGTCCACCTGCGTAGACGAGAACGCTCGTCAGGGGGCCGGACCTTGGTTCCGGCCAAATCCCCTCCGATGCCTAAGTCAGACAGAGATCTGAGAAAGGAGGCCCGGCGGAGACGGTCCGACTCATGAGGAGATCGTAACGGCGTCTCTCGGTGCGGGCGGGGGAGGGAGGAGATGAATTGGGGGAACGAGGTCGTTGATGGAGTTCCTCCGGTTTTGTTACCTCAGATGCCGTCCCTTTCTTTGTCATCCTCCTAGCCCTTTTGTAGAGCCCCAGCGTGATTGCCTCGGGCCCACGTCCCGCGCCCGCCCTCGATCGTGCCCCCTCAATCCGCCCCCTCGCCGCCGCTCTCTTCGCCATGCCAGCACCTCCCCATTACCGCCATTTAGTGGTCGCGCGTCTGGGGGAGCGGTTTCCGCAGGAGTGGGTGAGTGATCGGCGGGTTATCGGGGCCGGGTCGGATCAACATTCGAGAGGATCCCTTATAGGGCCTTTGTTGAGACGGGCCGGTATACGTTGATGGGCTCCCGGCCAGCGATTGGGCTCCTGGGCTCGTGTCTTTTTGGGTCTCGGTCAAATAGGCGTAACAATTGCCCCCATCGGTCGGGTTGATCGGCCTCGGCCGGTTCGGCTCGGCCGATGTGACTTCTGCCGATTTTGACAAGCTCGCCAGTCGATGCCGACTCATTTATTAGTCGTCATCATGAGTTGGCTCGTTCGATGCTTTTTAAGGTGCGGGTTCCGAAGCGCCGTCGGCCTTCAGATGCTGCCACGTGTAGCTGCAAGCTTATCCCCACCGCTCGCGGGGTCGTCTTAAGTTGAGAAGCCGAGGGGTTCGTGAGCCGCCATCCCGCCGCTTTCTTCTTTGCGCCGATCCCTATTCTGCCTGAGTTCTGCCTTATGTCGTCTTCCTCTGCCACGGGTTCGGTTCGGTCGGAGTGCGATGCAGCTCCAGGTTCGGCGGGTGGCACTCCTTCGGCGATTAGTCAGCACGGGGATGATCTTTCAGGGGTTCCCTCAGAGGTCTTGGCGTGGCCTTCGTCGATCTGTGCCACCGCCATCGGGAGCATGCGCTCCTCCTACCTGCTTCCGCCCTACTCGGCTCGTGCGCCTGGGGCTGACGAGCGGATCTGCTCTCCTGGTCCCAATGAGGTCGGAATATATGAGAAGTGTTTCCACTTCGGGCTTCGTTTCCCGCTTCATCCTTTTATCGTTGAGTTCCTTCAGGCCCACAATGTGTGCCTGTGTCAATTCTGTCCCAACGCCGTCGGGATCCTCGTCGGGTTCGTTGTTGTCTGCATGCTGAAGGGTGTGGTGCCCTCTCTCCGCCTCTTTGCCCAGTTCTACCGCCTGAGCCTCCACCAATCGGGGGCGTGGATTTACATCAGCGCCCGCCCGAAGATGTCCCTGGTGCTGGGGTTGCCGAGCTCTTTGAAACGCTGGAAGGGGGAATACGTATTCGTCACATTCCCCTCGAGTGTACCCTTCCCGGTTCGGTGGGAGGCGGCCGATGCAGTCATCCTTGATCTGGGTGAGCTGACGATCGCTGAGCAGCAGACGGCGAGGGACATGCTGGCAATTCCTACGAGGGAGCGCTCGATCAACTTCCTCTTTAGTGACCACAATTTGCGTAAGATGGTGTGGCCCCTAGGTAAACTGCTCCGAGCGTTCGCCCCTCGAGGTCGTCCAGGTTCTGCTCTGTCTCTCATTTCTTCTTTGAGTGCAGGTGGGTTCCCTCTAGGTCCTTCTCCTGCCAGCGCTCTCGTGCAGGTCCCAAACCCGGATCCGCGTAGAAGGGATCATGTGTTGGCGGTCCGGAAGAAGCAGCGGGTTGTGACCATGACCGGAGGCTCGAAGCGGAAGAAGATGTCGTCTCCCTCTCTCCCCTTGCAGGGGTCTTCCAAGAGGCTCCGTGAGGAGGTCGATGGGATCGATGTCCAGCCGACTGCTGACCGACCTCATCCTGCTCCAGTTGAGGTTGCCTGGCCGTGGGCCGGCCCTTCACCTCTCCCGGACGGCTCTCTCCCTGATGCTTACAGTCGGTATCTTGGTGCGTTCCGCTCCGCTCCTGGCGAGTTCCCTTCGTCAGGGGAGGGTCTTCTTTGTCCACGCTTCCCAGTGGGGGAGAAGGAGTCGGTGTTTTCGAGCCGTGGAGCCGCCGATCGAGTGGCCGAGAATTGTTGTCTCCCTCCCGATCAGGTGGTGTTGGACGGAGTCAGAGGTGATTGTTTGGCTACCTTCGTGATCCAGGCTGGTCAACAGGTAGCGTGTCTCTGCTTGTCTCCCCATTCTCCAGCTGCTTTTGCCGTCTTACCTTCGTTGCTTTGGCACAGTTGTCCTCGGTGGGCCTCTCGATGAGGCGCCAATTCGCGGCTCTTCCCAAAGCCAAATCCGAGGCCGGGCTAGGCCCTGAGGTCCCCGACAAGGAGGAGGAGGAGGCCGGTCAGTTGGAGGAAGCACGAGTCCAGTCCCTGGACTCCCGCGTAACCGAGCTGTCCTCTGCCCTGGAGGTGGCGGATCGTGAGAGAGCCTTGGCTCTGGCCGCGAAGTCAGAGGCCGAAACGCGGCTCGCCTCTCTTTTGAAAGGTGCCGATGCGTCTGGAGGAGTCAAGCAGATCCCCGGCCCGACTGCTGCCTCCGAAGCCTCGGAGCTCTCCGATCGTCTGGATGCGGCGGAGGAGCAGGCGAGGGCCCTTGCAGCCCAACTTGGCGAGAAATCCCGGGAGATCGAGAAGGAGAGGGCGGAGCACCAACGCCAGATCGAGACCTTAGAGGCCCGGTGCGTGGGCTCGAGGAGGTGGATCCGGCCCGGATCACTGAGGATGCCGTGGCGGAGTATGCCACCTCCTTCGTGGAGGTCGCCTTGTCGAATGCGTTCGAGAAGGGCTTCGCCCGGTGTCAGTCCGAGATCCAACTGAAGTTCTCGCTCTCGGGGGTCAACTTCGAGGCTCTCCGGATGTACCCTGACGCCGAACAGAGTGTGGGGAAAGACCCTAGTGGACCGCCAGCCTGTGGCTCCACTGGTGCCCCCGGAGAAGGATGAGGGAGGGGAATGCCCCTCGGCCTCTTTCTGTTTATCTTTTGGCTTTATCTGGAAAGGAATGAATTTAAAATAAATTTATTTCATAGGAAATGATACATTTACTGAAAGTACTTGCGTAAATGTTCCGTATTCCAAGTGTGAGTGAGAATCCTCCCCTCCATATCAGCTAGTCGGTAGGCTGCGGGTCCGAGGACCTCGACGACTTTGTAGGGTCCCTCCCATCTAGCCGCGAGCTTCCCTTTGCGAGCGGTATCAGTGTTGAAGCCCGCTTTCCGGAGGACCAGGTCCCCGAGATGGAAGCTTCTTCCCCGTACCCGAGCGTTGTAGTATCGGGCCACCTTCTGCTTCTGGCGGATGATGGTGGCCAATGCCTGCTCCCGTCGCTCGTCGAGGAGCTCCAGACTGAGCTCCAGGCCCTGCGAGTTCCTATCTTCCTCAAAGTATTTGATGCGGAGAGATTCTTCGCCCAACTCGACCGGTACCACCGCCTCGGCCCCATAGGTGAGCATGAACGGGGTCTCGCCAGTGGCCTCCTTGTGGGTCGTCCGGTATGACCAGAGTATCCCGGGGAGCTCTTCTGGCCAGCTCCCTTCGGCGTCTTTCACTTTCTTTCGGAGGGGCTCTATGATGCACTTGTTGGCCGCCTCCGCCATTCCGTTGGTCTGGGGGTGCGCTACAGAGGCGAAGAGAAGCTTGATTCCCCATTCCTCGCAAAAATCTTTAAACCCTGCAGAGTCGAACTGCTTCCCGTTGTCCGTGACGATGGCCCGTGGCACTCCGAATCTGGAGATGATGGAATTCCACACAAAGCTTTTTGCTTTCTTCCAAGTGATGGTGGCCAGCGGCTCGGCCTCGACCCACTTGGTGAAGTAGTCAATCGCCACAATCAGGTGCTTCCGCTGCCCTCGTCCCGGTTTAAACGGTCCGAGGATGTCGAGCCCCCATTTCGTAAAGGGGACGGGGCTCACGATAGGAATGAGCTCTGATGGGGGTGTCGAGATGTGGTGGGCGTACCTCTGGCATTCTTGGCATCTTTGGACGTAGCTTGCTGCATCCTGGGTCAGGGTTGGCCAGTAGTATCCCTGCCTCAAGATCTTCTGGGCGACTACCTTGCCCCCGTGGTGATTCCCGCAGATCCTGTCGTGAACCTCCTGTAGGACGTAGTCAGCCTCCTGCGGTCCGATGCACTTCAGGTATGGGAGGACGTCCGTCTTGGTCCAGCGTCTCCGGTAGAGTGCTCCTTCATGGATCACGTACCGGAGCGCCTTTCTCTCCAGGGTTCGGCGTTCGTCCCCGTCGGTCGGTACCTCTCCATGAGTGAGGTACCGGATGATCGGGTCCATCCAGGTGGGTTCTTGGTCGATCGCCATCACCTCGTGTTCCTCCGTGCTGGGGGACTGCAGGTTCTCCACGTAGATGGTGCGGCCCAGCTCCTTTGGCGAGGACGAGGCCAGCTTCGACAACGCATCTGCCCGCGCATTCTCTGATCGTGGGAGGTGCAAGACTTCCACGTCCTTGAACTTGGACATCGCCGCTCTGGTGACAGGGAGGTATCTCTGCATCGCCTCCTCCCGTGCCTCGTAACTCCCCAAGAGCTGGTTGACAATGAGCTTCGAATCGCTGAGGAGGCGGACGGACTCGGCCCCGAGCTCCAGGGCCAGCCTCAGGCCGTTGATCACTGCTTCGTATTCCGCCACGTTGTTCGTGGCTGGGAACTCGAACCGCAAAGCGTATTCCACAATGTTCCCTTCCGGAGATCGGATTGCAATCCCGGCCCCGCCCCCTGACTGTGTGGCCGACCCGTCCACATGAACTATCCATGCTCCTGGATCCCCTGACTGAAAGTGGTCAGCCGAAAGAAAGGACAGGGGTTGAGCAATTACCGTCGCCGGGCCTTCTTCCTCCGGGGGGCCATTTCCTTCCGTTGTGCACTCGGCGATGAAGTCGGCCAGGGCCTGCCCTTTGATGGCCGTACGCGGTTTGAATCGGAGGTCGAACTCGCTCAGTTCAACTCCCCAGTTTAGCATTCTTCCCATTCGATCGAACCTCTTGAGGTTCTGCTCCAGTTGCGAGTCGGTCAGGATCAGTATGGTGTGGGCCTGGAAATAGGGTTGGAGCCTTCGTGCTGAGAGGACGAGGGCGTACGCCAGTTTCTCCATGGGCGAGTATCACATCTCCGCCCCCTTCAAGACCCGGCTCGTGTAATACACCGGCCATTGCATCCCACCGTCCTCCCGGATCAGCACCGAACTCACGGCTTCCTCCGCGCACGCCAGGTAAAGGCTCAGCGACTCCCCTTCCCGTGGTTTGGACAGGAGAGGAGGGCTGCGGAGATACTCTTTGAGGTCCCTGAACGCCCGGGAGCAGTCTTCGTCCCAAAGTATCGCCTTCCTATTGTTTGGAGGTTCCGCGATCGCTTTCCTTAGGACCTTGAAGAAGGGGAGCGATCTTTCCGCTGATTTGGAAAGGAATCGCCCCAAGGCCGCGATGCGCCCGTTCAGCCTCTGTAGCTCCTTGATCGTCGTCGGCTCGCGCATGTTGATCAGTGCCTCGATCTTGTCGGGATTAGCTTCAATACCACGATTAGTTATCATAAACCCTAAGAATTTGCCAGATCTTACCCCGAACGTGCACTTCACGGGGTTGAGCCGAATGTGGTGCCGCCGCAACCGCTCGAAGGTCTCCCGCAAGTCAGTGATGTGGTCTTCCGGTCACCTTGACTTGACGAGCATGTCGTCGACGTAGACTTCTAGGTTCCTTCCGATCTGGGAGCTGAAAACCTTGTTGACCATTCTCTGGTAGGTGTCCCCCGCATTCTTCAAGCCAAAGGGCATCTTCTTGTAGCAGTAAGTTCCCCGGTCCGTTGTGAAGGCTGTCATCTCTTCGTCCCGGGGGTCCATCTGGACCTGATTGTATCCGGAGTAAGCGTCCATGAAGCTTAGCATCTCGTACCCCGAGGCGTTGTCCACCAGGTGGTCGATGCGCGTCAGGGGATAGCTGTCCTTGGGGCAGGCCTTGTTGAGGTCACTGAAGTCCACGCACATTCGCCACTTCCCGTTGGGTTTCTTGACCATCACCACGTTCGACAGCCACTCAGGGTACCAGACCTCTCGTATGAAGCCGGCATCAAGGAGACGCCCCACTTCCTCGGAGGCTGCCTTCATCTTCTCGCCGCCCAGGTTGCGCTTCTTCTGCCTAACCGGCTTGAAGTTGGGGTCGGCGTTGATCTGGTGGACGATCACCTGGGGGTCTACGCCGGGCATGTCTTCTGGTGACCAAGCAAAGATGTCCAGGTTCGCCTCCAGGCATTCGATCAGCTGATCCCTCAAGTCCTGGCTCAGCCCTCTCCCAATCGAGACGAACCGGCCCTCGATGTCCGTGACCGGGATTTGCTCCTGCTCCTCCGCAGGGGCAGGCCTAGGCCCGCTCCTTAAATCGAGCGTGGCCATCCGGTCGGCTAGGCGATCCTCGGGACCTTCCTCTGCCAGTTGATAGTAGGTGCTCGGTCTCCCTGCGTCGCCTTCGACTTGCCCCATTCCCCACAGCGTTCGGAACTTGATAGTCTGATTGAGGGTCGAGACTACCGCGCCGACGGCGTTGAGTAGGGGTCGGCTGATGATCCCATTGTATTCCGACCCAATCCCCAATACGATGAATTCCACCGCCAGGGTCACCGAGTCTGGTGCATTTCCGAGCGTTACCGGGAGATGGATCGTGCCGATGATGGGGGTGGAGTGACCCGTGAATCCAACCACGGGACCTGAGCGAGGTCGTAAGTCTTCTTTCCGCCGCCCCATCTTCTCCAGGGTTGACATAAAGAGGACGTCACAGGAGCTGCCGGTGTCGACAAGCAGCCGTCGTACCATGGTAGTGTCTATGACCACTGACACCACCAAAGCCACGTCCGAGCTGCGCGCCGTTACTGACGCACTCGGTCTCCGGACCGGTGGGGTTGGGGAGGGCTCTCCGGCCCTTTCCTCACGATCCTCCTCGCGTCGGGCCCGTGCCCGTTCTTGCCATCGATGACGGGCCCTGCCGCCTCGCGTCAGGGCCTCGTTCCCCTTTCGCCGAGATGAGGGAAGTCGCGTCATCGTAGATGTGGTTTGTTTCTTCGTGGGACTGTTCGTTCCCACAGATGGCGCCAGATGTTTCAGAGTGTTTTCTCACTACAAAGCGTTGACCGTGGAGAACCCGGTCAACGTGGTCAAGGGGCCCGCTTTGGGTCCCTCGGGGGCTTCGAATCGGTGCAGAAGGGGCGAGGGGAAGCCTCGGCCCTGGTTGAGACGCTCGGCCTCGGACAGACGAGCGCGTCCTCGGAAATAGGACGACGAGGGGAAGCCTCGGTCGTCCGGCTAGATGCGTGTTCGGCGAAGGGCGAGGGGAAGCCTCGGCCCGGGTCGAGACGCTCGGCCTCGGTGGTTTGTGCTTGGCTTCGGCGATCGGACGACGAGGGGAAGCCTCAATCGTCCGGCAGGTTGCATGGTCGACGAGAGGCGAGGGGGGCCTCGGCCCGTTGATCAGCTGTCCACCTGCGTAGACGAGAACGCTCGTCAGGGGGCCGGACCTTGGTTCTGGCCAAATCCCCTCCGATGCCTAAGTCAGACAGAGATCTGAGAAAGGAGGCCCGGCGGAGACGGTCCGACTCGTGAGGAGATCGTAACGGCGTCTCTCGGTGCGGGCGGGGGAGGGAGGAGATGAATTGGGGGAACGAGGTCGTTGATGGAGTACCTCCGGTTTTGTTACCTCAGATGCCGTCCCTTTCTTCGTCGTCCTCCTAGCCCTTTTGTAGAGCCCCAGCGTGATTGCCTCGGGCCCACGTCCCGCGCCCGCCCTCGATCGTGCCCCCTCAATCCGCCCCCTCGCCGCCGCTCTCTTCGCCATGCCAGCACCTCCCCATTACCGCCATTTAGTGGTCGCGCGTCTGGGGAAGCGGTTTCCGCAGGAGTGGGCGAGTGATCGGCGGGTTATCGGGGCCGGGTTGGATCAACATTCGAGAGGATCCCTGTAACGACCACTTATCGTTGTACGTTTTTCGTGCACGTGCTTTGGCCGTGCACGTGTTTGTTTTAGACGTTGTTCGTTTGTGAACACTTTCGTGTGATATACCGTTGTGAACGTCTCTGAGAGTATTAAAAAGTGGCACTAATTTGGAACGATGTTTCTCGAGTCGTTTTCCCACAATTTAATCTTACTCGATGAGACGTGACGATTCTCACTTTTGACGGGAGACGTTTCTAATTTTAGTTTCGTCGTCCGAAGTCGAAATTGAGATCCGTCTTCTTAGTTAGCTCACATTTGTCACCACGATCACCCCGATATTTATTTTATAATTTTTGGAATTTATTTGACCACTTTTATATTTTTAACAAGTTTTATATTATTTTTAATAATTTATTTTTAAATTAATTTCGGCCAAATAAAATTTATTTGAGTTTAAAACGTTTTAAAGAAATTTTGAGCCAATTTCCAGCTCATTTGGACCAGGTCAAACCCTTGGATGAGTTGGAGTAATTGAATTTCAAATTTTAAATCTTTTTGAACTTCTAATCCTATTAGATTTAGCCCTAGACCAAGTCAACCCATCTATACTATATAAGCAACCCCTAGGAAGACCTATTTTCGCAAGAAATTAGCCCTAGCCTCTTCCAAAACCCAAAATTGACGTTGCGACGAATCGTCGCAACGTTGCGACGAAGCAGCTCCGCACCGACCGAGAGAACGGGCCCGTTTTCCCCGCACCGACCGCTGCTCCGCCCGCACCAAGCTTCGCACAGCCGCTCCGCATCGCACTCCCTCCGTTCGCCCGCTCCGACCGAGAGATCCCCTCGGTCAGACCGGTCGCCCGCTCCGCTCATCCGCATCGCCCCGCACGGCTCGCAAGCCCGCTCCGCACCCCGCTTTTCCCCGTGTCCGACCGAAGCGCCCGCCCGCCATCGCCGAAGCCCGCAACGTTGCAACGCTTGCAACGTTGCAGCGCTACGCTGCCCCGCATCCAAGGCACCCGACCGATGGCCTCCCCCGCTCCGACCGAGAGAACCAAGCCGCACCGACCCGCTGCGCTGCACAGCCCCCGTTCCCATGTGTCTGACCGAGCCCGACCCCCGCACCGAGGCTGTACGACCGATGGCCAATCGTCGCAACCCCGTACCCGTCGCACCGCTTGCCACCGTGGGCCCCCCAAGTTCTCCAGAGTTATTGTGGGTCCCCCAAAGGCCCCTAGGACTACTGTGGGCCCCACCTAGGTGCTTGCTCTTCAAGGATCCGTCGCGTACGACGTCGTCGCACGTCGTAGCCCGTCGTCGCACGTGCAAGCTTTGGAATCTGGAACCGTCGCTCCGATTGATGCTCTGAACTCTCCAGCGAGGAAACTATATTGGAATCAGGACTTGGAGCGCGTTCTCTTATTCCAACCCCCGGCGTCGCTACCCGACGCCGGTGTAGCTTTCGCGTCGTGTTGAGGTAACGTTTTGCACCCCTAGGAACCCCAACCCAATTGCATGCTAATCAAGACTAAAAATCAGTATTTTTAAAGTATTTTAAATGTTTTAAATTCATTAATCAAGATTAATAATATGGACTTTAGGCCGGTGGACTTTGCACGTAGATAATTGTGATTTTTGGACTCATTGGACGGTGTGCTCAGACGTCGAACTTGCAGGCAAGTGAAACTTGCCAACTCTTGTGTAGGGCCCTGTTTTCAGGCCACTTTCTTGTTCCTAGCGTAAAAGAGACTAGTCAGTGAAATGATAGCTGGCTAGACGCCTACTTGATCTAGTTTGACAACGAAACTAGATCCGTCACCTAAATGATCTAGCTTGACAACGAAGCTAGATCCAACCCTTAAACTTGTCATTCATGCATGCTAAACTGTCACATTTACTTTTCTTACTTGTACGCTTTACTACTTGCCATGCCATGTCATCCATGCATTGATTGTTGCATCGTAGCACACGCTACATTACTTGTACTCCTTGAATACTACTTCCGGGGGAAACGGGCCTCATGTGTTGGTCAAAAGCCAATGCCCGGGTTCCCTGGACCGGCTAGGTGCACCCCTACGCCATACTTGTTTACACACTTCCTGGCTCGTGGACCAGAAGCGGGCCTCATGTGTTGGCCAGAAACCAATGCCCGATACACGTGGAGGGGTAGGGATAAACGGTTACTTGAGCTAGGAGCTGGCCGTGCAGCCACTCTAGCCAAAAGGCGGAATCTCTGTGCACGAGGTGCTTACTTTCCTTGCCTTGTACTTGTCTTGTGAATGCCATGCCATGCTCGTACTGTACTTTACTTTACTTTACCTGTTGCACTCATACTTTAAACTGCCGTGTCATCGCATTCATACTAGAACTGCTAGGTTGCTTTACTTTTACCCACTTGTAGTTTCCTTGCACAAGTCTCCCAGACTTGCTGACATGTGCCCCTTGCTCTTTTGGGTGTCACATGTTAGACCTGAGCCAGAGATCGTTGCTGTGTACGTGATGAGTTGCTGACGCTGAGTCTGAGTCCATGATTGCCCAGGAGGATTTTGGTGGACACCGGTGACCATGCTTTGAGTTTTGTTGAGCTTTAGGCCTTTTGTTAGTTGTTGGTGCGTAGCACCGTTGTTTTGTACTTTATACTTTGTTGGCCATGTTTGGGCCTTTAAACTCTTTTCTTTTCAGCCTGGTGGCTTTTTCTGTGATGTTGAAACTTATTTTATGGATATTCTGAGATATCTCTTTTGTCTCATTTAAATATTATTATCTTTGTTTCGTTCGCGTTGCAAGGACCTGCAGTTTAAATTTGATCGACGCTTATCGGACTTGTAGCTTTGTAGCTTCAAGTCTGAGCGGACCTTCTCACGCTTCGCCTCCATATTTTTGGGAAGCGGGGCGTGACAGGTTTTGTTGGTGGCCCATGCAGGTCCAGTCTTGCAATTGCGAATTAATGGAACAACGATAATAACAGAATGTCCATTAAATAAATTGCAACATCCGAGTCAGAAGCCCTGAGTCTAGTCGATTTCTTAGGACACTAGGTGGTAAGGGACTTAGTTAGACGTCTGTGCTTGCTAGTTAGAAGCCCCTGATTGATAGTTAGACCCCCTTCTAGCAATTGATCGCCGTAGGAGTTACCTTAGTGGTCCTTGCCTAACCCTGACCATATTAGACTTCTAGATTTTCCTTCGGTCGTTCGCTTTTGGGTTCAACGATTTCGGACCAAGCTGAACGCATTTCCTTACCGTCTAACCTTTAGAAGTCTTAGCGCTTAGTTCCTAATCTTTAGTTGTTCGACCGTAGGAGTTCTCCGTAGCCTCTTCTGATCCATATCCTAGGCATAGGTATGTTTGGCTCCCTGACCAACCTCCTTGCCTCGATTCACGAGATCGCCCCATGACGATCGTCGTCAATTTTCAAATCTTTCCGTTACAATCTTGAATCTTCCAAAGGTATCTTTCGATAGGTCTAAATTTGTTCAAAATTTTAATATATTTATACTTCATACTTCTTCATTGATTTAAATTTTTAAAAACGTTTGTCGGAACTTTGAACTCTAGCTTATAATATTTTTCCCAGCCTATGTTTTCGTACTCATGTCGTCTTTTCATATATTAATTTTATTTTTGCTTTGCCAATTCGATTTATAATTTCCTTCTTATTTGTGTTATACGAATGATACGTCGTGTTTACTTTAATATACTTTCAAGACACATGGAATTTCAGCTTCCAGCAAGTTGGTTTTTGCTCGTCGTTCTCGCTATTTCAGATTTTTGCAAAATTACTATTTACATAACCTCTTTCTGATTTAGACCCTCCATGGTTTGATCCTAAAGACTTACTATTCGATTTCGATAATTCTTATACTAAGCCAATATTATTATTTTCCGTGCACCATACCTACTTTCAATTATTTTTATATCCGTACTAGACTTGTTGTGCTCACATATTAAGAACCTTGTGTAAATCAGTTTCTCATTTCTGGCAAACCTTGGTTTTCTAAAAATAGTTTCAAATTGATTATCTTCAATTTTCCATAGCCTAAAGTTTTGAAAGCATTTAACCTGATTTTAAATTCTTCCGTTGTTTGATTCCATTCTTTGACTTTCGAAAATTTTTGGCAACATTATATTAAATTATTGACGTATAAATTTTCTAAATCATGTCCTTAATATTTGTGTAAATGATTTTACTTCCTTTTAAAATGATTTTTAAAACCAGTAGGCCATCCTCTATTATTTTGAATATTCGACTCAGATTTATTTTGAACAACACGTTTTATCGATCCCCAAACATTTCTTCTCCGACGAGGATTTTAAAGTACAACAGTTTTCAGAATTCACGTATTTTAGCATGGGCTACTTACCCTATCTTCTTTTCTATATCCTAGGTATGTATCACCACATCTCCATTTTCCCTCAACCTAAACATCACCTTTGAGTCAATGTTTCGTCTAACCAAGCTGTCTTCTTGTATACGTCCTATCTGAACTCGTGCTTATCGATCCTTCCTCGTCTCGCTCTCGACCTCTCTTTATTGCTTAGGTCTTAGGGTCCTTCAATGTCTGGTCAACTCTTAGTTGTTAGTAAACCCTTGGACCGTTGTGAGGTGTCGTAGTGCACGTACCTAAGTGGTGTACGTGGGCTTGAATGAGTATACCCCCATAGTATATTGATGTTCGCATATTGGGTGATATATATATACTCGGAGTTATTCGTGATAGTATGAAGTTGTGGTGTGATAGTAGTTATAGATTTTGTGGATAGCTATACTATACTAGGGATGCTTGTGTATATTTGAATTAGCGTTGGAATATCTAATGGAGTGTATGTAGTTGGTGATACTTATAATGGTTGAAATAAAATGATTGGTAAAGCTATGTGTGTGCTAGGTGTGATAATAATAAGTGTATGTATAGTTAAGTAAGTAGGCCTATTGAGTGACCCATATATTAGTACGTGTGAGTATTGTGCTCGTAGGTAGATATACATTGTGCTTGGACGTAGGAAGTTATGTTTCGTTGCATGGGTATATAAGTGATATACATATGGTAGTAGGGTTAAAATTTTGATTGGTATTGTTTGCTTTTACGGGATGTTGCATACGTGCATACCGTGAGGTATACACGACTATTGCACATCTTAATTATATATGTGTGGATGTGTTAGTATACTAATTATAGGTAGTAGGCTATGGTGTGAATATATAAATATATATGTCGCATGTGTATGGGACTATACCATGAATACGTATGCATGTACTAGGGAGTGTATTATAAATATACGAGTGCTGATGTCTGTATTATTATTATTATGGTGTATAAATTGATTGAACTATGTAAGTATTACCGGACTAAATATTTAGAGTGATTGATCTATGGAATGTATATGGTTGTATTGGTAGACATATATATAAATATAAGAGTGGTATTGGTATAGGTATGAATGCCGTGTTACGTATATAGAATATTCTGATATGTGTGTTGAGTCTCGATCAAGCTTGAGTGGGTAAACTCTAAGCATATTGAATGTATGTTTGTAGTTTGAATATAGCGATGTTTGATGTATGTATAGTGATAGGAGTGTTTGTGCCTGGTTGAGTTACGCACATGACTGTGGGTCGCTACACCAGTATATAGTTATAGGAGTTGGTCTTGCGGTATAGTTATTTACTAAGGACTTGCTTGTGTGCTAGCTAAACTAGGTGTGTAGATGTGCTAGTAATATAATGGTATGATTGGTATGCGTAAATGAAATGTTAGCGTGTATGGGTGTGCACCTTGCACGGGTAAGTATGTGCTTAGTTATAGGTATTGATGACTATGATATATGTGGCGTATCGTAAATATAGTTATAGGACCGAATGTGATGTGAATATACGGTGAAATTATTGCATGCATTTGTATGACTATATATTGTGAAATTATAGTAGTGGTGAATGTATATTAGATATAGTGAACTTGATTTAATAATGGTATGGTGTGACTGCTTATGTGGTAGTGTTTGGTATTGAATGAATATTAGAGGGTAGTATACCCTTGATGTTTGTGCATAGGTAGCTACATATAGGTAGAGCGATGATTGTATTGGCTAAGCGTGAAACTATCTTTATATAAGTACCTGAAATATTGTTTTGTGATTAGGTAGGTAGTAGTTATATAAGGGATGCATGCTTATATATATGATTGAAATACGTGTATGAGTTTGACTGACTATAATAGGTATAAGTATATGACGTACGTGAATGTATATGTATACGTGTTGGTAGTATTAATGTTTGACTACCTAGTGCATATATAAGCATTTGTAATGACTATACCTGGTTTAAATTAGTATGACTTGAATGGGGTAGTTACTAGAGCGACTAGCTATATTAGAAAGTCCGAGGACGGACTTTATTCTAAGGTGGGGAGGATGTAACGACCACTTATCGTTGTACGTTTTTCGTGCACGTGCTTTGGCCGTGCACGTGTTTGTTTTAGACGTTGTTCGTTTGTGAACACTTTCGTGTGATATACCGTTGTGAACGTCTCTGAGAGTATTAAAAAGTGGCACTAATTTGGAACGACGTTTCTCGAGTCGTTTTCCCACAATTTAATCTTACTCGATGAGACGTGACGATTCTCACTTTTGACGGGAGACGTTTCTAATTTTAGTTTCGTCGTCCGACGTCGAAATTGAGATCCGTCTTCTTAGTTAGCTCACATTTGTCACCACGATCACCCCGATATTTATTTTATAATTTTTGGAGTTTATTTGACCACTTTTATATTTTTAACAAGTTTTATATTATTTTTAATAATTTATTTTTAAATTAATTTCGGCCAAATAAAATTTATTTGAGTTTAAAACGTTTTAAAGAAATTTTGAGCCAATTTCCAGCTCATTTGGACCAGGTCAAACCCTTGGATGAGTTGGAGTAATTGAATTTCAAATTTTAAATCTTTTTGAACTTCTAATCCTATTAGATTTAGCCCTAGACCAAGTCAACCCATCTATACTATATAAGCAACCCCTAGGAAGACCTATTTTCGCAAGAAATTAGCCCTAGCCTCTTCCAAAACCCAAAATTGACGTTGCGACGAATCGTCGCAACGTTGCGACGAAGCAGCTCCGCACCGACCGAGAGAACGGGCCCGTTTTCCCCGCACCGACCGCTGCTCCGCCCGCACCAAGCTTCGCACAGCCGCTCCGCATCGCACTCCCTCCGTTCGCCCGCTCCGACCGAGAGATCCCCTCGGTCAGACCGGTCGCCCGCTCCGCTCATCCGCATCGCCCCGCACGGCTCGCAAGCCCGCTCCGCACCCCGCTTTTCCCCGTGTCCGACCGAAGCGCCCGCCCGCCATCGCCGAAGCCCGTAACGTTGCAACGCTTGCAACGTTGCAGCGCTGCGCTCCCCCGCATCCAAGGCGCCCGACCGAGGGCCTCCCCCGCTCCGACCGAGAGAACCAAGCCGCACCGACCCGCTGCGCTGCACAGCCCCCGTTCCCATGTGTCTGACCGAGCCCGACCCCCGCACCGAGGCTGTACGACCGATGGCCAATCGTCGCAACCCCGCACCCGTCGCACCGCTTGCCACCGTGGGCCCCGCAAGTTCTCCAGAGTTATTGTGGGTCCCCCAAAGGCCCCTAGGACTACTGTGGGCCCCACCTAGGTGCTTGCTCTTCAAGGATCCGTCGCGTACGACGTCGTCGCACGTCGTAGCCCGTCGTCGCACGTGCGAGCTTTGGAATCTGGAACCGTCGCTCCGATTGATGCTCTGAACTCTCCAGCGAGGAAACTATATTGGAATCAGGACTTGGAGCGCGTTCTCTTATTCCAACCCCCGGCGTCGCTACCCGACGCCGGTGTAGCTTTCGCGTCGTGTTGAGGTAACGTTTTGCACCCCTAGGAACCCCAACCCAATTGCATGCTAATCAAGACTAAAAATCAGTATTTTTAAAGTATTTTAAATGTTTTAAATTCACTAATCAAGATTAATAATATGGACTTTAGGCCGGTGGACTTTGCACGTAGATAATTGTGATTTTTGGACTCATTGGACGGTGTGCTCAGACGTCGAACTTGCAGGCAAGTGAAACTTGCCAACTCTTGTGTAGGGCCCTGTTTTTAGGCCACTTTCTTGTTCCTAGCGTAAAAGAGACTAGTCAGTGAAATGATAGCTGGCTAGACGCCTACTTGATCTAGTTTGACAACGAAACTAGATCCGTCACCTAAATGATCTAGCTTGACAACGAAGCTAGATCCAACCCTTAAACTTGTCATTCATGCATGCTAAACTGTCACGTTTACTTTTCTTACTTGTACGCTTTACTACTTGCCATGCCATGTCATCCATGCATTGATTGTTGCATCGTAGCACACGCTACATTACTTGTACTCCTTGAATACTACTTCCGGGGGAAACGGGCCTCATGTGTTGGTCAAAAGCCAATGCCCGGGTTCCCTGGACCGGCTAGGTGCACCCCTACGCCATACTTGTTTACACACTTCCTGGCTCGTGGACCAGAAGCGGGCCTCATGTGTTGGCCAGAAACCAATGCCCGATACACGTGGAGGGGTAGGGATAAACGGTTACTTGAGCTAGGAGCTGGCCGTGCAGCCACTCTAGCCAAAAGGCGGAATCTCTGTGCATGAGGTGCTTACTTTCCTTGCCTCGTACTGGTCTTGTGAATGCCATGCCATGCTCATACTGTACTTTACTTTACTTTACCTGTTGCACTCATACTTTAAACTGCCGTGTCATCGCATTCATACTAGAACTGCTAGGTTGCTTTACTTTTACCCACTTGTAGTTTCCTTGCACAAGTCTCCCAGACTTGCTGACATGTGCCCCTTGCTCTTTTGGGTGTCACATGTTAGACCTGAGCCAGAGATCGTTGCTGTGTACGTGATGAGTTGCTGACGCTGAGTCTGAGTCCATGATTGCCCAGGAGGATTTTGGTGGACACCGGTGACCATGCTTTGAGTTTTGTTGAGCTTTAGGCCTTTTGTTAGTTGTTGGTGCGTAGCACCGTTGTTTTGTACTTTATACTTTGTTGGCCATGTTTGGGCCTTTAAACTCTTTTCTTTTCAGCCTGGTGGCTTTTTCTGTGATGTTGAAACTTATTTTATGGATATTCTGAGATATCTCTTTTGTCTCATTTAAATATTATTATCTTTGTTTCGTTCGCGTTGCAAGGACCTGCAGTTTAAATTTGATCGACGCTTATCGGACTTGCAGCTTTGTAGCTTCAAGTCTGAGCGGACCTTCTCACGCTTCGCCTCCATATTTTTGGGAAGCGGGGCGTGACAATCCCTTATAGGGCCTTTGTTGAGACGGGCCGGTATACGTTGATGGGCTCCCGGCCAGCGATTGGGCTCCTGGGCTCGTGTCTTTTTGGGTCTCGGTCAAATAGGCGTAACAAGTTGATTGCATGAATTTAGGGAGTCCCTTTCTTTGTTCTTAAAAGCTTGCAAGTGCCATCTTTAAATAAGATATGAAATCTTTATAGCATGACATTCGTATTTTCTGAGTTATCGTGATGTGTAGCTTATGGCTTGAGATCTGAGAGAATAATCTAGCGACCCCTTCCACCTCATTTTCTTTCCTTTTCATTTCATTTCCTTTGTATTCATGTCTCGAGTTAGTCTCTTTACTTATCTTCCTCGATGACGAGTAAGAGGCAAGCTTGGGGGATTTTGATCACTCCATATTTTACACCTTTTTTCCGCATGTTTGCACGCCATTTCAATTGCTCATATTGCGATTTTCACGATTATTCGATGATATTGCGTCACTTTTCACCATTTCTTGTTTTTGTCGGATTTCAGGAAATATGGAGCAATTGGGAGCAAAACTGAGCTTAAAGGACTTGCGCGCATAACGAAGCACCGCTCATGGCCTTATTGAGGAGATATCAGCGTTAGAGGATGAGTGGAGAAGGAAAGAATTTGGTAGAATCGACGAGGAGTCAAAAAGAAGAAGAAACAAGCACATCAGCTCATCACTCGGCCGAGTAGACCTCTCACTCGGCCGAGCAAGAAGCACCACTCGGCCGAATAGAACGGATACGCACACGAAGTCTTCAGCATATACTCGGCCGAACAAAGAAAGCCTACTCGGCCGAGTGAGAAACTTCACTCGCCCGAGTGGTACAGGGAATTCGTCCAGAGAAAAGGCCGAAGTTATTGGAATTTTCAGAGATCCTTTGGAGACCTACTCGGCCGAGTAGAGAAGCCCACTCGCCCGAGTGAAGAATCCCACTCGGCCGAGTGAAGCCGATGACACGAGCGCCCAGATTTTCAGACATCCTTCTACTCTTTTGAAATCTTCTATCATTCCAGCGGTCAAATTATTTTTCTCATATTTTTTATGGATAATAGACTTCATGAAGGTTCCAACGCCACCAAGAATACGTCAATCGGAGGTCGGATGAAATCTGGGGAATTTCTGCAAGTCGATGCTGCAGTGCTGGAATTTGCATGTCAGTGTCACTCGGCCGAGTGACATTTCCGCTCGGCCGAGTGACCAGTTTTTACCAGTTTTTGACAGAGTGCTGTTTTCTGGAAATTCTGCAGGAATTCCCACTCGACCGGGTGAGCTTTCCACTCGGCCGAGTCGCTGCCTGCCCAGAACTTAACTTACACGCGGACATGATTTCGGGCGCGGGTTTCGGAGTGGTTTTAGGGGCTATTTGCTAGGGTTTTTTTGGGGCTATATAAGGGGTTTGTAGCCATCATTAGAGGGAGTTCCCATGATGTTTTCTTAGTGATTATTTTAGAGGTTAGGCCATGCCCTAGGCCCCTCTTGGATCTAAAAGCTTGTATTTGGATTGAAGATCTTCATCAAAGCTAAGTATTTTGTTCTTGTTATTTGAATCTTTGTTTTTTCTATCTTTTTGTATGCAAGCAATGATTTTTATTGATTCTCATATCATTATTGCTATGCTTGAGTAGATTTGTTGTTCTAGGGCATGTGTATGAACCCTATGGATCTAATTTCAGATTTGTGATGAATGAATTTCTAAATTGCTAGAATTGCTAGGAGGTTAGGTTGTGATCGATTTATTACGGATAGCTAGGAATTTCCATCGATTGAGGTTTGCAAGAGATTGGATTCTAATCGATGTGAAGGCCTAGATATTCGATTTAGGTTTATAATCGAGATTCTCTAGACTTGGTTTGCAAGAGATTGGACCAAAGCTAGGATTTTTATTATAAATCTATACCCATATTCGTTTGCAATAGATTTGACGAATACAAACTATCACAACCTAGATCGTAACTCGAGTTTGCACGAGAGTGGGCTCAAGGGGCAATTGAACGATGATGTCGATCCTAATGCTAGCGGCTTAGGCTAGGGTTTGCAAGAGATTGGGCCCTATCCTAGGGTTGCTATAGACCAGCAATAGCGCGAGAGCGTGAGCTTGGTTCTCTATTCAGTTACGACTAGTTCACCTCAATACAAGCCTAGTAATATTGAGATTCACTATTTACAAGATGTATGACGATCCGTAGTGGGGATTCCCTAGCTCTAGACTCTTTTATTGTATTAAATTTGAATCGATACTTTATCCGACTTCTTTGTCACCGACATCGACATCCACCACCATTTCCATTATATCATTCCATAACCATCTCCACCAATAAAACATTCGTAGTCGAGCCAACCTAGGATAGATTGGAACCAACACCACCTCCTCGTGTTCGATACCCGCTCGCCACTTGACTGTGCACTTGCGGTAAAACTACAATCGTTCTTCGGGTGTATATCCGGGGCCTATCAATCCTTCATCACACTTCACACACACATTTCTCTTTGCTCAAATTTTTTATTGGTTTGTCATCATCAAAAGGGGGGAGATTGTTGGAAGCAACGATCTAGGATCTCTAGTTTGATGATGACAAACGTGTACGAAGCTGTATTAAGTGCGTTTTAGGAATGGCAAGAGGTAAATCTTCATTTGATGACTTGGTCAAGATGGAGTCATATCTAAAATGAGATGAGACCAAATCCTATACAAACTCAAACTCCTATTCTAAGGGGAATTGACTCAATTCCTTGATACTAGGGATTCTCTCATGCCAACCAAGTTAAAGCCCTAAGCTCCTATATAAACCATATCATCAAACTAGGGTTTTAATTGCGGAATACAACATTACAAGTCGGCCAAAAATCCTTAGAAGAATATCCTACAAGCCATTGTCCTCCATATTGCGAAAAATCTACCTGTTCATCATACAACCACAAGTTTAATTGGCAAATACAAAATTTCCAAAGCACAAAAAACCAGAGTCAGCAATATCCCAACTCCAAGCGATAAGAGCGGCCCAACATCATCTTCATCATAGCCTCATGCAAGCCAAACCTATGACAACCATCCTCTTGCCATGATCAATACAAGCCAAAGCTCATCACGTTGCAGCAGTAGAGTTCTTTGCCACCGTCGGGTGCTTCATCCTGCCGAACATCATCAACAAGCTTCTGCTACTGGGGAGATCGAAGACCCATTACTGCCTTTCCCTTGTGCTACCGTTGAAGAGCTCTGTTATGGGTTCTTGTTCCACCGACAAGTTCTAGTTGATACTGAGCCATCTTCGAAGGTGCTGCAGTCCAAGAGCTCCGCCGCCGTCGAAGACATGACCCCTGCTGTCGGCAATGCTTTCATCAAGCTGCAAATAACTCCTACCAAAGAGTGGTCACTGCCCTATTTCAGTAGACGAAGCCATCATCTTGCCACCTCCTGCCATTTTCTATTACCGCACCATCCGAGTTGCTAACCCATGCTGCAGCCTCATCAACTTGCCGTACCACCATGAAGAACGTCAAGACACCCTACTAGCCGCAGCCTTCATCCCCTCACGTCGAGGAGATACTCGCTATCGAGGAGAGGGTCTATCACCGTATGTCGGAGTTACCGTCAACATCTCCTGCTGCCGTGGACTTTATAGCTGTCGTCGCCCACATCATCTTCAAGGCTCTGATCATCTAGCTGCCAAGCTCTGTCTTTCCGCCCTCGAAGTCGAGTTCCCATTGCCCTACTTCCTCCATGCCTCCAAGAACATTACCGCTGCCATGAGGAATCCCAGCAGCGCCGACAACCAATTCGCTTTCGTGATCCTCTCTTTACCATATGATCATCGTGTTGAAGCCACCAGAGGAAGAAGCTCGCAGTTGCTGCTCTCCATTGACTGCCTCTGTGTGAAGCTGAGTTTTGCGTCAAGTCTCCATCGGAGCGCTCCCATCCAGTTGCCATGAAGTCGAGGCCAGAGCAAACTTCTCTCCAGTCTGGGAACGAAAAGAAATAAGCTGACGTGGAAAATTAAGGAGCTGTTGTGTGCACATACCGACTCATATTTTGTTTGTACTGGAATTGCTATTGACATAGACTAGTTACTGGAATTGCTATGGAGTCATATCTAAAATGAGATGAGACCAAATCCTATACAAACTTGATCACTCCATATTTTACACCTTTTTTCTGCTTATCTGCATACCGTTTTGATCGCCCATATCACGCTTTTCACGATTATTCGACAATATTGCGATGCTTTTCACTATTTCTTGTTTTTGTCGTATTTCAGGATATATGGAGCGTTTTGATCGATTGTGAGATCAAGAGGTTTTGCGCCCACTCCGGAGAGTCAACCATGGCCCTTTTGAGGGTTATTCTGCAATGGAAGAGGCGTGGAAGAAGAAAGAACGCCGTAGGAGCGACGGGGGAGCGAAAAGATGAAGATTGGGCATTTTCAGCATGCCACTCGGCCGAGTGAAGGAGTCACTCGGCCGAGCATTGAGACCCCGCTCGGCCGGCCAGATCGGACACGCAACAGAGATGTATCAGCGTGCACTCGGCCGAGCATCGCACGCCGACTCGGCCGAGTGCGGAGACTCCGTCCGCCCGAGTGGCACCCAGACGACGGCAAGCCAAAATGTCCAACTTACTGTAATCCGTCAGTCTGCCCCAGAAGCCCGACTCGACCGAGTGACGAAAGCCGTCCGCCCGAGTACCAAATGCCCCTCGGCCGAGTGACATTTGCCACTCGACCGAGTGATGCCGAGGACATGCAGCGCCCAGATTTTCAGACAGCCTCTCACTCTTTTGAAATCTGCTATCATTCCAGCAATCAAAGTATTTTTCTCATATTTTTTATGAATAGTAGACTTCATGACGGTTCCAACGCCGCCAAGAACGCGCCAATCGGAGGTCGGATGAAATCTGGAGAATTTCTGCAAGTTGATGCTGCAGTGCTGGAATTTGCATGTCAGTGTCACTCGGCCGGGTCACATATTCCACTCGGCCGAGTGCGGCCTGGGCCCAGATTTTAAGTTGCGGTTTGGGCTGTTTTTGGGCACGAATTTGAGGGGTTTTCTAGGTTTTCTTGCTAGGGTTTTGGGGGAGTATTTAAGGGGTTTGTAGCCACCATTAGAGGGGATCCCCATTATGTTTTATTAGAGTTATTTTTAGAGGTTAGGCCATGCCCTAGGCCCCCTCTTGGATCAAAAAGCTTGTATTTGGATTGGAATTCTTCATCAAAGCTAAGTATTTCTATTCTTATTATTTAAATCTTTGATTTGCTATCTTTTTACATGCAAGCAATTGTTTTTATTGATTCCTATATCGTTGTTGCTATGCTTGAGTAGATTTGATGTTCTAGGGCATGTGGATGAACCCTATGGATCTAATTTCATATTTGTGATGAATGAATTTCTAAATTGCTAGAATTGCTAGGAGGTTAGGTTGTGGTTGATTTACTACGGATAGCTAGGGATCTCCATCGATCTAGGGTTTGCAAGAGATTGGATTCTAATCGATGGGAAGCCCTAGAAATTCGATTTAGATTTACAATTGGATTTCTCTAGATTTGGTTTGCAAGAGATTGGACCAAAGCTAGGATTTTTAATTGTAAATCTATACACATATTCGTTTGCAAGAGATTGGACGAATACGAACTATCACAACCTAGATCGTAACTCGAGTTTGCACGAGAGTGGGCTCGAGGAGCGATTGGACGATGACGTCGATCCACATGCTAGTGGCTTAGGTTAGGGTTTGCAAGAGATTGGGCTCTAATCTAGGTTGCTATAGACCGGCAATAGCGCGAGAGCGTGAGCTTGGTTCTATATTCAGTTACGACTAGTTCACCTCAATGCAAGTCTAGTAATATTGAGATTCACTATTTACGATGATGTATGACGATCCGTAGTGGGAATTCCCTAGCCCTAGACGTCTTTATTTGGCTTTATATCCCCATACTTTGCCCGACGATTGTGACAGGATCGCCGCAAGGCAAATTCCCACTTTTATTGTATTGTATCTGAATCGATATTTTATCCGACTTCTTTATCTCCGACACCGACATCCACCACCATTTCCATTATATCACACCATCGCCATCTCCACCAATAAAACATTCGTAGTCGAGTCAACCTAGGGTAGATTGGAACCAACACCACCTCCTCGTGTTCGATACCCGCTCGCCACTTTGCCGTGCGCTTGCGGTAAAACTACAATCGTTCTCCGGGTGTACATCCGGGGCCGATCAAGTTTTTGGCGCCGTTGCCGGTGAGGTGTTTCCGTTGGTGCCAATTTGTCACAATTAGGTTGATTAGACTACGAAAAAAAAATAAATAAATAAAAAGGAAATTTTCACCCCTGCCACCATTATTATCATTTCTATATTCTTTTGTGCCACTGATATCTTTTCTCCAGGTATTTATCTTTGTTGATCAGGTGCTATGGGTTATACTACGTGGACCACAGATTTTGATCAGAATGCTCAGACGGGAGATTACTATTTTGATCAGAATGCTCAGACGGGAGATTACTATTTTGATCAGAGTGCTCAGATGGGAGAATACTATTATGATCAGAGTGCTCAGATGGGAGAATACTATTTTGATCAGAGTGCTCAGATGGGCGAATACCTTTTTGAGGAGATGCACTGGCCCGAGCTTGATGAGAGACAAAGGATCTTTTTTGATGAGATGCATGCACACCAGGTTGAAGTGCAAGCCGGGCTTGAAAAGGGTAACCTTCTATTGGAACGGGTGAAGAAGCAACTTGAAATGAATATGCTCATGCTTAAGGTTGAAGGGATTTCCAAAGATATCAGTTCTGCTTCTTCATTTTATGGGCAAGAAGCATCGCCAGACTTACTACCAGAGCCAGAATGTGCCGTCGTCGATCCCACTTCCTACGATACATCTATTGCATATGAAGAGTGGATGGACGAAGAGGCAGTGAAGGAAGCAGAAACTGAGTCATATGCGCAGCCAGAGGAGGACGCATTTCAGAGATTATTGGAGGGTCTCTTGGAGTCAGTGAGGTTCACCGGTTCAGAGAGCATTACGGCAGTTGATGCATTTGAGCTACGATTTGCGGATTTTGTTATGAACCGTGTTTCAGCTGCAGGAACAATTGAGGAGGACATCCATATCAGACTTGAGGGGGATAGACTATATTTTTGGATTTCTTGCGGGCATTCCCCTCCACATGATACATCCCCACAAGCTGACACACATGAGCAGCCAGCATCACCATCCCAGGGAGAGCCTACATTGATAGTTGATGAGAAGGCAAATGAGCACACTATCGAGCCAGAGCATGCTTTTGAGGAGGCCTTACACATAGAGCCAGAGCTTATCACCGAGGAGGTCATGCATCGGGACGAGGACACAGCCATTCATGAGGATCCCGAGCACTATCCTCCTCCATTAGAGCTTCCGCAGCCACCTCATCCTCCCACTGACGCAGAGGACTACCCCACAGAGCTTATGGCTCCCCTTCAGGGAGATCTCTTTACTCCCTCGCCCTTTATCTTTGATTTCCCTCCAGTGTATGATGTTTTTTATGATTCATCGTGCCTTTTGCAGGATTCATGTACATACGATCAAGAGGTACGATGGGACGTATATGTGGAGGAGAGCGAGGAGTTAGCACCCATGGACACATATGAATATGATCAAGGGGTGCACTGGGATGAGTCCGACGATGATGAGGAGCATCTTGATGGGGTCCACACCTATGATCTAGATTTACCTGAGCAGCATAGAGAAGACACCGTGGAGACAGCTATCACGGCACGTGAGGATATTGGATTATTTCCAGGGAAGTATCGTCCACCACTATTTATTTCATATATTTCTATTGACGATCCTCTTTGGAATACTTTTATTATGAGGGTGAAATTTTTGCAGCGAACTGATGCATCCTATTCTCTGCAAGGTACAGGTGGAGTCCTTGTGGGAATGCTGGAGGATGCATTGCTAGAGTTCGTTGGTGTCCGTGGACATGTGCGCCTGGCAGAGCCACGGAAGGAGCAGTTGGAGCAGTTGCCTGCACCGGAAAAGATACTGGATCCGCCTTTTGCTATAGGTGATATCAATCCAGTAGTGTAGAAATTTTTATGCTTTCAATAAACCCGAATCCTCTCGACAGCGAGAGGACCGTATAGATTTGCTTGAATAAATATCACCTCATATGACGGCAACAAAAATTTTTACACCCCAAACCCATTATATATTAATTGTCCACTTTATATTTTGATGTGTCACATCCTTTTTGCTCACCACCCACCGAGCATTTCTTTCAAGTGAAACCTTACTTTCTTATTTGTTTGACTTGATATCGCTTAGCGAAGCCGTGATATTTTTGATCGAGTCATTTGAATAAGATTGTTTGGTATAAGCTTGGGGGAAAGCGCTCTCATGCATCATTGTATGTGCATGTAGTTGCATTAGGATTTCATGTCATTCATTTCATCATTTTTCATTCACCCCCTTATTATTATCGTTGTTCCTCATATTCTTCCACTATGATCACATTGAGGACAATGTGAAGTTTAAGCTTGGGGGAGTGCATTTTCGTGCCATTTAGATGCATTAGTTGCATTTTTACCTTATTTTTAGGTTTTTTTGTTGGAATTTTTCAAAATTTTGCATCATCTTTTTGAATTTTCCATCTTATTTTCCTTTTATGTGTGTTCATGCATCATATTGTGTGCTTGATTTCTCTCTTCTTTCCTCTCTTTTATTTTATTTTCTTCATTTTCTTTTCCTTCTTTTCCTTCTTTTGCTAGATTTGTTCCTTATGATGATATCTCTTATTGCTTTAGCAACCATCACGATGCTTATTATTCATTGCCATGCTACTTCGAGTATTTCATTATCCTGCTATCCATGTGCTTGCATATATATTCTTTTGATGATTTCTCTATATGAATGCATGATATTAGTTGAAACTGAATGTATGAATTAGCGTTTAGTATGCTTTTGTTGGAAGTGCACCAAGATTCACGCATCAATTGTATAACGTGAGCATCTGCCTTATCATCTTATTCACCTTCTGTTGCATGCTTGATATGAAAGTACTCTTTACCGCTTGACTTCACTTTTTATTGAGATGATTGAGAATATCCATGCTTACATATGAGTTTTAGTTGAAGTATTATTTTATTGAACCGTTCGTGCACATCTTAGAGTGAACCGAGTGTTACATTATTTCTTTCTCCACATATATCTTTTTATTCTCTACATGTCGCTTGAGTTCACCTCCTAAAGCTACTTATATCGCATCTATTTCCCAAAAACCCCCACAAAAGAAAAGTTAGCTCCAAAAAGTCCAAAAAGCCAAAAAGGAGCCAAAAGCCAAAAATACAAATCATATAGCTCCTACAAAAATCCAAAAAGAAAAAAATGAGAAACAAAAAGTTCAAAAAGAAAAAAAAGAAGAAAAATACATTTCTCTATCTCATTATTGGAGCCACAAAATACTTGGGAAAACCAAGGTAAAAATCCCATTTTCCACTATCATATTCCTTTAGATGTGATGCCTCAAGCTAAGCTTGGGGGGGGGGGGGGTGAATTCATTTGACCATATGAGTGAGTGCGACATTAGAGTGGAGAGGTGCACGAATGGGGAAGTTTGATAATGCTGAAACTTAGCAAAATACCTTAGTTATGGAAATTTCTTATGAATCGATATAAATACGTGAATGCCATGATTTATTCCATTCTCTATTGCATGCTTGGTGTGATTCTTATATGCTTCATTTATAACTTTTGATTGAAAAGTGCATTGCCAACATTTGTATATTAAATCCTATGAAATGTGTGACGTGGATATGAATTGATTGTATGAATTTAGAGAATCCCTTTTGTTGTTCTTAAAAACTTGCAAGAACCATGTTTATGTAAGATTTGAAATCCTTATAGCACGTTATTTGTATTTTCCAAGTCATCGTGATGTGTAGCTTATGGCTTGAGATCTGAGAGTATAATCTAGCGACCCCTTCCACTTCGTATTCTTTTATTTCATTTCCCTTATTTTTCATCTCCCGAGTTCGTCTTTTTTTGCTTATCTTCCTCGAGGACGAGTAAGAGGTAAGCTTGGGGGATTTTGATCACTCCATATTTTACACCTTTTTTCTACATATCTGCATACCGTTTTGATCGCCCATATCACGCTTTTCACGATTATTCGACAATATTGCGATGCTTTTCACTATTTCTTGTTTTTGTCGTATTTCAGGATATATGGAGCGTTTTGATCGATTGTGAGATCAAGAGGTTTTGCGCCCACTCCGGAGAGTCAACCATGGCCCTTTTGAGGGTTATTCTGCAATGGAAGAGGAGTGGAAGAAGAAAGAACGCCGTAGGAGCGACGGGGGAGCGAAAAGATGAAGATTGGGCATTTTCAGCATGCCACTCGGCCGAGTGAAGGAGTCACTCGGCCGAGCATTGAGACCCCGCTCGGCCGGCCAGATCGGACACGCAACAGAGATGTATCAGCGTGCACTCGGCCGAGCATCGCACGCCGACTCGGCCGAGTGCGGAGACTCCGTCCGCCCGAGTGGCACCCAGACGACGGCAAGCCAAAATGTCCAACTTACTGTAATCTGTCAGTCTGCCCCAGAAGCCCGACTCGACCGAGTGACGAAAGCCGTCCGCCCGAGTACCAAATGCCCCTCGGCCGAGTGACATTTGCCACTCGACCGAGTGATGCCGAGGACATGCAGCGCCCAGATTTTCAGACAGCCTCTCACTCTTTTGAAATCTGCTATCATTTCAGCAATCAAAGTATTTTTCTCATATTTTTTATGAATAGTAGACTTCATGACGGTTCCAACGCCGTCAAGAACACGCCAATCGGAGGTCGGATGAAATCTGGAGAATTTCTGCAAGTTGATGCTGCAGTGCTGGAATTTGCATGTCAGTGTCACTCGGCCGGGTCACATATTCCACTCGGCCGAGTGCGGCCTGGGCCCAGATTTTAAGTTGCGGTTTGGGCTATTTTTGGGCACGAATTTGAGGGGTTTTCTAGGTTTTCTTGCTAGGGTTTTGGGGGAGTATTTAAGGGGTTTGTAGCCACCATTAGAGGGGATCCCCATTATGTTTTATTATAGTTATTTTTAGAGGTTAGGCCATGCCCTAGGCCCCCTCTTGGATCAAAAAGCTTGTATTTGGATTGGAATTCTTCATCAAAGCTAAGTATTTCTATTCTTATTATTTAAATCTTTGATTTGCTATCTTTTTACATGCAAGCAATTGTTTTTATTGATTCCTATATCGTTGTTGCTATGCTTGAGTAGATTTGATGTTCTAGGGCATGTGGATGAACCCTATGGATCTAATTTCATATTTGTGATGAATGAATTTCTAAATTGCTAGAATTGCTAGGAGGTTAGGTTGTGGTTGATTTACTACGGATAGCTAGGGATCTCCATCGATCTAGGGTTTGCAAGAGATTGGATTCTAATCGATGGGAAGCCCTAGAAATTCGATTTAGATTTACAATTGGATTTCTCTAGATTTGGTTTGCAAGAGATTGGACCAAAGCTAGGATTTTTAATTGTAAATCTATACACATATTCGTTTGCAAGAGATTGGACGAATACGAACTATCACAACCTAGATCGTAACTCGAGTTTGCACGAGAGTGGGCTCGAGGAGCGATTGGACGATGACGTCGATCCACATGCTAGTGGCTTAGGTTAGGGTTTGCAAGAGATTGGGCTCTAATCTAGGTTGCTATAGACCGGCAATAGCGCGAGAGCGTGAGCTTGGTTCTATATTCAGTTACGACTAGTTCACCTCAATGCAAGTCTAGTAATATTGAGATTCACTATTTACGATGATGTATGACGATCCGTAGTGGGAATTCCCTAGCCCTAGACGTCTTTATTTGGCTTTATATCCCCATACTTTGCCCGACGATTGTGACAGGATCGCCGCAAGGCAAATTCCCACTTTTATTGTATTGTATCTGAATCGATATTTTATCCGACTTCTTTATCTCCGACACCGACATCCACCACCATTTCCATTATATCACACCATCGCCATCTCCACCAATAAAACATTTGTAGTCGAGTCAACCTAGGGTAGATTGGAACCAACACCACCTCCTCGTGTTCGATACCCGCTCGCCACTTTGCCGTGCGCTTGCGGTAAAACTACAATCGTTCTCCGGGTGTACATCCGGGGCCGATCAAAACTCAAACTCCTATTCTAAGGGGAATTCACTCAATTCCTTGATACTAGGGATTCTCTCATGCCAACCAAGTTAAAGCCCTAAGCTCCTATATAAACCATATCATCAAACTAGGGTTTTAATTGCAGAATACAACATTACAAGTCGGCCAAAAATCCTTAGAAGAATAGCCTACAAGCCATTGTCCTCCATATTGCGAAAAATCTACCTGTTCATCATACAACCACAAGTTTAATTGGCAAATACAAAATTTCCAAAGCACAAAAAACCAGAGTCAGCAATATCCCAACTCCAAGCGATAAGAGCGGCCCAACATCATCTTCATCATAGCCTCATGCAAGCCAAACCTATGACAACCATCCTCTTGCCATGATCAAAACAAGCCAAAGCTCATCACGTTGCAGCAGTAGAGTTCTTTGCCACCGTCGGGTGCTTCATCCTGCTGAACATCATCCACAAGCTTCTGCTACTGGGGAGATCGAAGACCCATTACTGCCTTTCCCTTGTGCTACCGTTGAAGAGCTCTGTTGTGGGTTCTTGTTCCACCGACAAGTTCTAGTTGATACTGAGCCATCTTCGAAGGTGCTGCAGTCCAAGAGATCCGCCGTCGTCGAAGACATGACCCCTGTTGTCGGCAATGCTTTCATCAAGCTGCAAAGAACTCCTAGCAAGGAGTGGTCACTGCCCTGTTTCAGTCGACGAAGCCATCATCTTGCCACCTCCTGACATTTTCTATTGTCGCACCATCCGAGTTGCTAACCCATGCTGCAGCCTCATCAACTTGCCGTACCACCATGAAGAACGTCAAGACACCCTACTAGCCGCAGCCTTCATCCCCTCACGTCGAGGAGATACTCGCTATCGAGGAGAGGGTCTATCACCGTATGTCGGAGTTACCGTCAACATCTCCTGCTGCCGTGGACTTTATAGCTGCCGTCGCCCACATCATCTTCAAGGCTCCGATCATCTAGCTGCCAAGCTCTGTCTTTCCGCCCTCGAAGTCAAGTTCCCATTGCCCTACTTCCTCCATGCCTCCAAGAACATTACCGCTGCCATGAGGAATCCCAGCAGCGCCGACAACCAATTCGCTTTCGTGATCCTCTCTTTACCATATGATCATCGTGTTGAAGCCACCAGAGGAAGAAGCTCGCAGTTGCTGCTCTCCATTGCCTGCCTCTGTGTGAAGCTGAGTTTCGCTTCAAGTCTCCATCGGAGCGCTCCCATCCAGTTGCCATGAAGTCGAGGCCAGAGCAAACTTCTCTCCGGTCTGGGAACGAAAAGAAATAAGCTGACGTGGAAAATTAAGGAGCTGTTGTGTGCACATACCGACTCATATTTTGTTTGTACTGGAATTGCTATTGACATAGACTAGTTACTGGAATTGCTATGGAGTCATATCTAAAATGAGATGAGACCAAATCCTATACAAACTCAAACTCCTATTCTAAGGGGAATTCACTCAATTCCTTGATACTAGGGATTCTCTCATGCCAACCAAGTTAAAGCCCTAAGCTCCTATATAAACCATATCATCAAACTAGGGTTTTAATTGCGGAATACAACATTACAAGTCGGCAAAAAATCCTTAGAAGAATATCCTACAAGCCATTGTCCTCCATATTGCGAAAAATCTACCTGTTCATCATACAACCACAAGTTTAATTGGCAAATACAAAATTTCCAAAGCACAAAAAACCAGAGTCAGCAATATCCCAACTCCAAGCGATAAGAGCGGCCCAACATCATCTTCATCATAGCCTCATGCAAGCCAAACCTATGACAACCATCCTCTTGCCATGATCAATACAAGCCAAAGCTCATCACGTTGCAGCAGTAGAGTTCTTTGCCACCATCGGGTGCTTCATCCTGCCGAACATCATCAACAAGCTTCTGCTACCGGGGAGATCGAAGACCCATTACTGCCTTTCCCTTGTGCTACCGTTGAAGAGCTCTGTTGTGGGTTCTTGTTCCACCGACAAGTTCTAGTTAATACTGAGCCATCTTCGAAGGTGCTGCAGTCCAAGAGCTCCGCCGTCGTCGAAGACATGACCCCTTCTGTCGGCAATGCTTTCATCAAGCTGCAAATAACTCCTACCAAGGAGTGGTCACTGCCCTATTTCAGTCGATGAAGCCATCATCTTGCCACCTCCTGCCGTTTTCTATTACCGCACCATCCGAGTTGCTAACCCATGCTGCAGCCTCATTAACTTGCCATACCACCATGAAGAACGTCAAGAAACCCTACTAGCCGCAGCCTTCATCCCCTCACGTCGAGGAGATACTTGCTACCGAGGAGAGGGTCTATCACCGTATGTCAGAGTTACCGTCAACATCTCCTGCTGCCGTGGACTTTATAGCTGCCGTCGCCCACATCATCTTCAAGGCTCCGGTCATCTAGCTGCCAAGCTCTGTCTTTCCGCCCTCGAAGTCGAGTTCCCATTGCCCTACTTCCTCCATGCCTCCAAGAACATTACCGCTGCCATGAGGAATCCCAGCAGCGCCGACAACCAATTCGCTTTCGTGATCCTCTCTTTACCATATGATCATCGTGTTGAAGCCACCAGAGGAAGAAGCTCGCAGTTGCTGCTCTCCATTGCCTGCCTCTGTGTGAAGCTGAGTTTCGCTTCAAGTCTCCATCGGAGCGCTCCCATCCAGTTGCCATGAAGTCGAGGCCAGAGCAAACTTCTCTCCGGTCTGGGAACGAAAAGAAATAACCTGACGTGGAAAATTAAGGAGCTGTTGTGTGCACATACCGACTCATATTTTGTTTGTACTGGAATTGCTATTGACATAGACTAGTTTTCTCTTCAAGTTTCATCGAGCCTAATCTTGAGATCCAGGAGTCAGATCGAGACACTGTTTGCATCAGACTGAAGCTGACGTCGTGCTAAACGATAGAGACGATACATCATCACAATCTGAGTATTTCTGAACCTTTTACTTTACCATTATATTTGTGATTGTGTGTAGATCTCTGTAGGGGAAACTTTACCACTTTTGTGTTCTTTTGGGACTTGTTTAGTCTGGGACTAGAAAAGAGGGTCTTGACAAGTGGGACATGTCAAGATAGAGCATTTACTAGGTTGATAGTGCTCTGCACTCGAGGAGTATGGTACATTCTAGATGGGGGCAGGGAGCTCAGGACCAATTGTAGTTGTAAAAAGGAACATATTAATGCTAGTATTTGCTTGGGGGCTGGAGTAGGTTGTGGGACGACCGAACTAGGGTATATCTGTGCGTATTCTGTGATTGCTTCATATTTACCCTGCTTGTGATTATTAACTGCGTGTGATTTCTTGTGGGTTGTGCGGGAATTTTTTATAAGCCTATTCATCCCCCGTGGTATGTTCTCGGTGGGGGGCATGGAGCTCAGGACCCATTGTAGTTGTATAAAGGAACATATTAATGCTAGTATTTGCTTGAGGGCTGGAGTAGGTCATGGGATGACCGAACCAGTGTATATATGCACGTATTCTGTGATTGCTTCATATTTACACTGATTGTGATTATTAACTACGTGTGATTTCTCGTGGGTTGCACGAGAATTTTTTTATAAGCCTATTCAACCCCCATCTAGGCTTAGATCTAGATCCAACACATCCACTCTTGATAAAGCCAGATAAAGATGACCAACTCATCATTTATCTGGCCGCTACCATGGAGGCCGTGAGCTCGACGCTCGTGAAAGAAGACTTGGGGGGGTCCAACGGCCCATCTACTATGTCAGTCAAGTTCTCCGAGGTGCAAAGATAAACTACTCGAAGATAGAGAAGATGGATTTTGCGATGATCCAATCTGTGAGGAGGTTGCGACCGTACTTCCAAGCACACACCATCTTGGTCCCACCGACAGTTCTTTGGAACAAACCCTAGAGAAGCTGGATCGCTCAGGGAGAATGACGAAATGCGTAGTCGAGCTGAGCGAATTCGACATCCAATTCAAGCCAAGGTCTGCCATCAAAGAGAAGTCTCTAGCCGACTTCATTGTCGAACTCACTTATGACGACGACCCAAAGGAAGAGGTATGTGTTACTAACATACTACCCGAGGCTATCCCCTCACCCTCGACAGGTATCAATTTGCCAACTGATACAATTGAAGACGTGGGAACTTAGATCATACAAGTTGACGATTCGGCCACTCAAGTCATGGGCGGGGCCGGAATAATTGTCCAAACATCAGCGGGCAATATATTCGAGTACGCTCCCCGCTTCGATTTCCAAACCACAAATAATGGTGCTGAGTATGAAGTGGCCATCAATGGACTCCGATTGGCTTGAGCCCTAGGAGCAAAAGTGGTCCAACTTCTCAGCAATTCCAGCCTCGTCGTTCACCAACTAAACGGAAACTTCGAGGCCCACGAAGACTCAATGCAGGGTTATATGAAAGTTGCTAAAGTGGAGCTTGCCAAGTTCAGATGCGTAGAGATCCATCTTGTACCAAGGTCGAAGAATCACTGAGCCGACGCCCTGTCGAAGCTGGCGTCCTCCTCCCCTGTGGGGCTCGGTTGGACAGTGTATGTACAATGTCTACCATATTCCAGCAGGCTGGAGTAGGATCTACTAAGCCTCGAACGAGGAATCACTTGGATGAATCCCACAATCCATTACCTGAACACAGGGGGTGAAGCCGACCGACCCAGTGGAGGCACGAAAGCTAGAACGGAAGGCATACCAATTCGTTTTGCTAGATGGTTCACTATATAAAAGGCGATGGATCAGGTATGACATTTTTTCATACCTCAAATGTTTAGCCCGTAGGAAGCGCTCTATGTGATCCAAGAAATCCATGAGGGCGATTGCAGGAACCATTGCGGGGGAAAATCTATAGCTTTGAATGCTGTAAGGCAAGGCTACTTTTGGCCAATGATGTTTAAGGATGCCATCGAGTATGTGCGAAAGTGCCCAATTTACCAAAAATTCTCAAGGATCAGCTCGGCCCTTCCAACTGATCTGATCCCCATCATCAACCCATTGCCTTTCGCAAGGTGGAGATTGGACCGTTCAAACAAGCGAGCGGGCAGCAGAAATTCCTAATAGTGGCGATCGACTACTCCACGAAGTGGATCGAGGTAGAGATCCTGTCCCGAATCACCAGAAGGAGGCTCGAAGCTTCGTTTGAAAATCCATTATCTGTCGCTTTGGCATCCCGTAATCCATTGTGACGGACAATGGGACACAATTCGATAGTGTCAGATTCAAAGATTTCTACTACGAGCTAAAGATCAAGCAGCATTTCGCCTCTGTCGCCCATCCCAAGTCTACTTGATTGGCAGAAGCTGCTAACAAATGCATTCTTGGACCCCTTCGAAAGAGAATAACTGGGCTCGAGGGAACCTGACCAGAAGAAATAACCGGCATACTATGGTCGTATAGAACGACCCACAAAACCTCGACGGGTGAAACACCATTCATGCTGGCTTATGGATGTGAAGTTCTCGTCCCCGTGAAAGTTAATGAACAACCACTTCGTCTCCAATACTACGATGAAGATAGAAACTCGGAATGTCTTGAACTTAACCTACAACTGATCGACGAGGTCCATGAACGGGCTTTGGCAACCCTCATTGAGCAAAAAGGGTGCATTGCTCGATATTTCAACCCAAAGGTTTGCGAACATAGCTTTCGTGTAGGTGACTTGGTGCTACGTAAGGCTGCTTTCACTCCCGATATTCTCAAGCAAGGAAAGATCACAGCAAAGTGGGAAAGACCTTACATAGTAATCAAGGTGCTCGGTCCTGCCACCTACCGGCTTGCTACATTGGATAAGAGAGAACTACCTCATCCTTGGAATGCTGAGCATTTGCGGACATACTATCAGTAATTGTACCAGCAGTGGTAAATGCACTAAATGATCGAAACTTATCTCTGTCTTTTATCTTATACTGATTCAAGATAAATGCAAAGTCGATCGTTTTTCGGTATCGGTCTGTTAATTCCTAACCCTATTCATCAGCTGTAAGCCGATGGATCACCCCTCGCCATTGAACGACCCACGACAGTCGTTGGCTGTAAGTCGAAGGGCCTCGCCCCTCACCATAGAACGACTCTAGTCGTTAGCAGTAAGCCGAGGGGCTACCCCTCGCCACTAAATGACCCCTGACGGTCGTCAAAAATAAGCCGAGAGATTACCCCTCGCCACTGAACAATCCCTGACAGTCGTCAATAGTACGATGAGGGATTACCCCTTGCCACTGAACGACCGATGGTCATCGTCCATAAGCTGAAGGGGCCTCATCCCTTGCCACCGAATGACTCCTGACTTTTGTTGGCTCTAAGTCGAAGGGGCTTTGCCCCCCGCTACCAAATGAAGCGTGGTTTATGGCTTAAAAGTTGTATTCATCAATTGGGTTATCAACGACCAAACTTATCGTCGGTTTCTATGAAGTTGGAAGCTGAGTCGTTGAGGGTCCATACATACGCATGCATATGTTCAAATAGATAAAGCGTAAAAGTTTCAACCGTTTTCATTTATTTTCATTCTAAAAGAAAAAGGAGTGAAAATAGAAAAGTCGCACAAAACTTAAGCTAAGGACTGCAAGCCTAGGCAGGAGGATAAGCGCCTCTGGATACAAAGACGCTGTGGAAAGCTTCCATTGCCTTGGTGAACCTGGCCATGAGCTCTGCCTTCTCCCTCGCAGCGGCCTCCTCGAGCTCGATGACTTTGGCCTGGAACTCAGCAGCCTCCGCCTTGCAAGCCTCCGCCTTGCAAGCATCTGCCCATCTCTCAGAGTCAGAAGCTTTGGCTCGGAGCTCAACCGCTTCCCTCTTAAAAGCATTGAGATCCGCCTCAAGCTAAGCCTTCTCCATCCTCCACTAAAGTTCGACAGATTTGCAAAGGTCTGACATGGACAAGAGACTATTCTTAGCCTCTAAAGTTACCCACTTAGCCTCTGCCTTAGCTGCAAGGGCTTTCTCCAAGTCCTCTTTTGCCTTCCTCGTCAAAGCCTCGAGCTCGAACGCCTTGCGCTCAGCGTCTACCACCAGGTGACCTCCTTCGATCAAGTCGACGGCCTGACAATGCAACACGGTGCCAATAATGGACATATGCAGAAAAGATTAGTCAGTGATAGCTAACGTGCATCAAGAGACAAAAGGCAGATGATGTACCTGATATCTGCTCTCCACAAAGAAGTTGGCCATCCGTTCGATGTCCAACCTCTGAAAGAACTCCAGGTCCCTAGGGAGGATTGAGTTCTTCACTAATCAAGCAGTCGTCCCAAAATCCAACAGGGCCAACTCCTCCCTTCCTATGATGAAGGGAGGTTGATAGGGATCACCCCGTGGAGACCCTAAGGAGCGAGACAAAAGTTGATTGAGTAACAAAACTTGATCAAACTTCACAGGGATCAGGCCGACCAAAGGGACGGGTGACACAACACCGCCCCAGGGCCATTGATCCAAGAGGGGTGTTACGGGAGTCTGAGACATCGAAGAAGTCTCGATCGCCCCCTGAGACTCGAGAGGGGTGACCCCCGTACCTTTTGCCATGGGCAGCACAAGAGGACTTCTCTCCTCCACTCATCTCATTTTTCCTGGCTCCTCCTCCCCTTGGAAAGACATCTACCGTTTCTGGCCATTATCTTTGGTAGGCTCAGCAATGTCGGCAGCGTCGACGTCGACCACCACCAGCGGCTTTGAGACAACGATGGAGGCAAGGGGCAAGGGGTACAGCAGTTCGAACGGAGGCCTGACTCAAAGCCTTCCTTGAAGGGGAACGAGAAGAAGGCCTCGAGGTCTGCCCGACCTCACCCACCCTCAGAAGAAGATCTCTGATTGAAGGGAGGGGAGATCAAGAGCTCGACCCCTCAGCATAAGCACTCGAAATTTCGATGCTCCTCTTCTTCTTCTGCTGCTCCCTCCAGACCCGATCCATTCCAGAGTCACCACTCTGGTGGTTTTCGTTCGTCATATCTACAAAAGGCGGGTATAATTATCGTGGGTGGCTGTAATGAAGACACAGAGTCGATATGCATTACTAGGACTCCACGAAAGGGTCTTCAGTCGATGACCATCCAACAGATATGGAGTCGACCTCTCTCGGCTTGGTTGACCTAGAAGTAGCTTTGCTACCACAACCTTGCCTGACAACAGCCTGGCCATAGCCTCTTTCGATGACAACCAGGACTCTTCAGCGAGCTCAGAACTCGGAGAACTCCAACCATTGAGCATTGGTCCCAAATCAGGAAGGACGACAAATACGAAAGTATCTTTCCACCTGGGATCAGAAAGCAGGAGGTCGTGTATGAGTCTCATTGTCGGGCAAGCGGTGATATGGTACGACACTTGGCAAGGATCGAGTATTATCCGAAAGAAGTACTTGAACAACCCGAGGGACGGACGGACCCCACAGAGCTCACAAAGCACAATGAAGCCAACTAAGGGAGGAAGAGCTTGGGGCACGAGTATACACAGGAAAAGCCCCAAAGAGCATTGGGCTTCTATGATGAAAGGGTGAAAAGGCAATTGAAGTCCTAGGCAAAAAGCTTTAAGATACATACCAACCTCGTTCTTCCCTGGAAAACACACTCTCTCATCTGAATTGGGCACCCTAATCCTAAAAGGATGGCAGAAACAACCTCACCAAACCTCTACAGTCAGATCGAGAGAAAATCCAGGGGCCATCTCTATGATAACTCTGGAAACCTTCGAGCTCGGATCCCTCCGACGAATGGGAGGATCGGGTTTGATGCGGACCTCTTTCCTCTTCCCAGGAACTTCCTTGCATTGAGGGGGTCAAAGGCGCACCATGAGCTCATTGTAGGACGGCTCCTTCATCTTAACTGGAGCGAACATACCTAAGAGATCTAAATAAGAGTCAAGGTCAATCAAGAGAAAGTACCTTTAGACGAACAAGCGATCTCCGAAGAAGGCGACGGTGGATTCAAGCTTTCGAAACAAGTAAGAAGGTGGAACAAAAAAAATCTCTTCTCCTCCCACACTTTTCTTTTATATGAAAGAGTTCAACCGACTAACGGTCGATGAACAACACGTGTTTGAAGAAGGCCTCGAGAAGCGGTGTAGATTGATTCAAAGATGAAAGGGTTTTGGCGGCACAAATCAAATCAAACGTTTCGAAAACTGTGCGCATTTAAGGAGATTGCACATCATGCGGTCTCAATCAACGCAGTTTTTGAGGCACAAATGATGGGGCCCTTTATTAGTGCACGGGTACGGATCATGCTAGAGTATCTGCGTACCCGACCCATTTGGCGACCACAACATGATACCCATCGCTAAGAGCAGACTATTACCAAGTCAAGCAAATGGCTCATTCGAACGTTAGGCTTACGCTGATATTCGGGGGGGAGGGGGAGTTAGTGGGACCGAATAAATGGGCAGCCGTTATCTCGAATCCCGAGAAGTTAGCGCTCAAATCAATGAAAGGACGGTTACACACAATCAATATGGAGCTTCCTATAAATGCATGAAGGGACAAAGGTAAAGGAGTTCCAATTCTCAAGGTACGAGATCTAAGACATAGACTCTACTCCTTCAACTAATATTTCTTACATTATAGAGCTTGTGACGCCAGATCTAAGACAAACCTCCATGGGTTGATCTCAGCTGCTCCAAGATCCCTCTCATCCTTAAGTTCCCATACTAACTTAAGAATTGGAGGGGATTTTGGTTGGGACCCAGATCCAACCCCCTAACGTGTCTTTGTGTTTTAGATCGACGAGTCGCCCTCTTCTGCGAGGGTCACTTGCGAGCTTCCCAACCTCAAACGATCGACGTACAAACTATCTGAGGGTCGATCGAGCACTTCATCCTAACCAACTTCCATCATCCGACCCCACTTCTACCAACCTAGGGTCCCACCTCACTCTCTGACAAGTATCCGACTCAGCACGAAGGATCTAAGTCAGATTAACAACTGTCTTGGTCATTTTTGGCCTTAACAATTTCATATATATAAATTCTGAAACATCTAGTATTTTTAGAGTGAAAGAATGGTTAAAAACGTGCTCAAAAAAGTCTGCTCGAACGACTAGTAAAAGCTATAAATCGAAAATTGGGCTTTCCTTAAAAACTGGATATTAACCCAGATAGTCGGCTATCCATTTTGGATAGTCGGCTATATTTTTTAGATAGTCAGATATCAAAGGTGATAGGAGACTACTGCAGAAACCCGAGAGTTCTAGGCAAATTCTCAAGGCAGATAATCGGTTATCTGTTTTAGATAGTCGGCTATTTTTGAATACCTGAGTTTTTCTTCAAGAAAATACTTTGAAAATATTTATTAAAAATTATCTACTAATCAAACATATTTAAATACATTTTAAAAGTATTTTTCAAGTACTTTTGTGAGTGTGAAGCTTCATGATAAAGTCTTTAGCTTTTTAAGTTATTAACTTATGACATACACACTTCTTGAGCTCTTTAACATTGTTTTCTTGACTTGGGCCATCGAGTCTTGATCTTGAGTATTTGATTAAGTCTTCACTTTCTCCATGTATTGATCTTAAAGTTGACTTTAGGACAATGGCTTCCAAGTCCTTCATTTTGAGCTTTTTCATGTATTTGTTTCTTCATGGCTATAAAATGGATCATCATTTTCAATACACACTTGAAGTAAATTGTTAGTACCAATATCAATCGTAGACATCATCAAAACTCCATTTGGGTGGGTCACAATATCCCAACCTAGGCGTCTGGTTGCTTGAACTTTATCGCTTGCAAAATCATCTTGATCAGACGTCTGACATTGTTCGGTCAGGCGTCTGGGCCTAGGTTACTTGACCATTTAGCATCTTGTGGCCAGATGTCTCATGTAGATGTGCTAAGTGTTTGGTGCTTATCCGTTCATCTTGGTCTTCATCTACAAATGTTTGGTGGCCACTCCTTTAGCTTTTGAGCTTTCTGTTTTATTTTTGCACCGACTGTTAAATTATATGGAGTTCTCTTCCCAGGCACATAAATAGTGGACCAGATTGCTTGTGAAGTCTTCTCCAGACGCCTGGGAAGTCTTCTCTAGACACCTGGCATATCTGAAAGTTAAAACATCATGGTATCATCTTTGGCCAGACGACTGGTGGCTTACTGCCAGACGTCTGGTCCTGTTTTGTCATCATGATCTAACTTAGGAATTTGAGCATGATGCAAAACCCCATTAATTTCCTATAATTCCACTATAATATGATGACCTCTAGAATGTAATTGATGTTCAGAATATGTATCATTTAGAGCTAAATTAAAACAGAAACATACGGGAAATCATGTGTAATCAAGGGATAAAATATACAATATTATGTGCTAATCTGTGTCCTCCTCATCGCTTTCCTGGACTAGAACCAGAGATTATCGAGCAAGTGCTCCCCCAGTAGAATGCCACAGACCTTGAGCTATAGGTCGAGCCCTCTGAGGGCCATTTTATGGAGTTGGCTACTCATGGCTAGAGTAGGTAGTGAGTTGTACTTTGGTTGTAGACACTTTTAGGGGGTTTGGGAGTCTTAAACATTTAGTTCCCTCGTATACTGAGTTCACGACATGTTTCACGTATCTCAGTTACGTCGATACGTCAGTGATCCGTCTCATGCTGTGGATTTCTCGGAGATCACGGTTCGCCCGGATCTTACCTATGATCAGCAACCAGTGGAAGTCTGGTCGCGTCGGAGACATCTTTATCTGAGGAGGAGGCTTCGTCGTCCGGCTCCTCAAAAATGATGTTAGGATCGGCCGACTCATCCTCGGAATCCGAAAAAGAAAACAGAGACAGAACAGATTTTTTTCAATGACATACAACGCTGAAATTGATGTCGAAGACACGATCATTCACATCAATTTCAGCAGGCAGGAAGGGCGCGGAAGCTACCGAATGTACTTTTGTAATAGCCATATATATATATATATATTTTGAAAGGTAAGCGTTAGTCTTTATTAGCTCTCTGTACAAACAATACAAAAACAACCGGCTAGCCTTTGAGGTTAAATTTTCAATAGAGAAAGGATAGGGCACAAGCGCCGTCACTTCCTACCATCAAAAACCTAGCCTCAAGAGACCAACTCAAATTAGGAACACAAAATCTCGTTGCTACAATCACAAACACAATCACAAATACAATATTTAATCATCCCATGTCACGAAACTCCCAGTTAGCCAACGCCTCTACCGCTGCCTCATCTTCAAGATCCATGTCCTTCATCGTGACGCGAACATCAGCAGCAATGTCTTCAAATACTAGCATTTTGCTCCTACAAGACCTGTCGAATATTCTTTTGTTTCGCTCTCTCCATATATGTCAGACCAACGCCGCTAGAACAGTTTTAGCTAATACATTCAGTGTGCTCTTCCCCGTATATCGCCCAAGGTAATAGTCACCAATATCATTAAGCGACGGTGTAATTGCAGTAGTCGCACCAAGCTTTAAAAGGCTCCTATTCAAAAGGTACCTGGTATAGTCACAGCCAAAATACAAGTGTCTGATGCTTTCCACCTGGCCTCCCTCACAGAGCACACATCGTTCACAAATATCGGCCCTCCACTTCTTTATCTTATCTTTTGTAAGCAGCTTGTCCTTGAATGCTCTCAACAGTGTGAGAGCCATTTTTGGAACGCAACCCTTATACCAGATTAGCCGATAGTAAGGGAGAAAGGTACCTCTACCTCGCACTCCCTCCCAGGCATCACAAAATTGGAACTTATCTTCGGGCCGCCATTTCCAGCTATCTTCTCCTCGCCGAAGTCGAAGGTTTTGCAGCAGCGGCCTGATTGAGGAGATGGCCGGATCATGAATCCAGTCTGACCCGCACCAGTAGTCACTCACCTTCTTTGCTTCTGCGCTCGGGGGGATATCGTAGGTATTCTTTAGCGGCCCGCACGGCAACCAGTCGTCGTGCCAAAATTGTGTGCTCCTGCCATCTTTGACAACACGTTTAACAAGTTTTTGGGTGTAATCTCTGCATTTGAGTAGGAACTTCCAAGTTCCGGAATGTGAAGCTAACACCGAGGCCGCAAAGAAGCTATCCGGACCACCATAAGTATGCCTCATATAATCAGCCCAAAGGCCTGTGGTGGAGAGCATTCTCCAGCTTAGTCTGACTCCCGATGCCAAGTTCAGCTCAGATAGCAGACGAAGCCCTACACCTCCCTCTTTTTTGGGTTTGCAGATATCGCTCCAAGCCCAGGAACTTGCATTGCCACATATAAATTTCCTGCAGACTCCGGATATAGTGTGGATGATGGTAAGGGGAATTCAGAAATTGGCTGAGGGCGGATGACTCCGGAAATTGGCGGATGACTCTGGAAGGGGAATTCGGATATAGTGCGGATGACTCCGGATATAAATTTCTAGCCATATATATATATATATATATATATATAACTTATATTAAAATAACTCATCATAAATTGGCTGAGGGCGAAATTTGTGGACTAGGCGATTTGGGCGATCCTGGTGGAAATTTGGGCGAAAGGCAGCCGGTGATCTCCAATCACGGCAACTTGGTGGGTGACAAGCTGAAGATAGTGTTTGCTGGGCCTTCGGGGGCTGGCAACTCGAGAGGGGAGGGCGGATTGCACCGCGTGGATCTGGCCTCCAGGCAATCAGAAGATTTGGGGGATGGCTGGCGAGTGGTTAGAAGGAAGGGGATGGCCTCCGGGCATTCGGGCGGTGGCCCTCCCTTGAGGGTTTCAGAAGGAAGGAGATCTAAGTGGGCGGGTTACAGTGGCGTCTACCAACGCAGAGGGGGCCAGAATGGCCCATCTTGGGCAGATGAGCGCAAGACGTTTGTTAAAAGGCCTGTGAGGGCAAAAGCAGATTTGTTGCAGCAAGATCGTAACAAAGTTAGCAGCGTACCAGATAGGGCAAGCTCGGCGTTGATGGGAAGTGAACGCAACATATTTGATAGAATGCCAATGAGGGCTAAGGCACAAATCAATGTTAATACGGAGGGGGCCAAACTATCCTAGATCGATGTTTGTGCTAATATGCGATCTTATGGGTCTGCTCTGACTATGTCTCATGTCCCTCCGAATGTATGAGATGATGGATCCGTATATGCCAAATTCCCAAACGACCTTGTTCTCCGGCGTGCTGATAACTGGAAGAATACCATCATGGGTTATGTACTAGGGGATATACCATTCTACAGCCAGATGGTAGCTTGGGTGGAGAGATTGTGGAAGCCAAGGAAGCGGGTCCAAATATATAGCAAGGAGAACGGATTCTTCTACTTCAGATTTGAATCTGAAGAGGAATGCAATAGGATCTTGGCAGGGGGACCCTGGCTATTTGATGGGCGTCTGGTGGTCCTGAAGAGGTGGAGTCTTGGCATGAGGCACGACCGTGATATTCTCTCGTCCATCCCAGTGTGGGTTCAACTACATGGAGTCCCACTCTTTATGTGGAACCTGGAGGGTCTTAATATTATTTCTTCTGTAGTGGGGACACCTATTTGTCTGGATCGAGCTACTGCTTATTTGGAGAGAATCTCATATGCGCGTTGTCTTATTGAAGTTGCTGCCTCATCCCCTACTATCACCTCATTTGATGTGGAGTTGGATGATGGGTTCGTGGTACCTATTGAATTAAAGTTTGAAGGTGATCCTCCCAGATGTAGTCGTTGCATCTGTTTTGGCCACACTGATGCTCAATGCCCCTCTGTGTGCAAGCTCCCTTCAATCCATGATACTGCTGCCAAGATGGCCCCAATGGTCAATTCAGCAACTGGAAATGATTTTGCCACTGTGCTTGATGCGGGGAGAAATGATGCTACCGCAAGGAATACTGGAGCAATGGAGTCTTGCTCGGATGATCTGGGAGATCTGGCACCTACATCCTTGAAGCAACCCATAAATGAGAATGCGGCACCTACTGTGAATGAGTCAGGAGGGGAGGGACCATCGAACAGGCTTTGCGTGGCGGAGACTGCAACTTCATGTGATTTTACTTAGGGGGCCGGATATTTGAATGCCAAAATAGGATGCAAGGGGCCTGGGTCCTCTACTGTGGCTGACGCTGATCACATTGGGGCGGTAGGGGATGGCCTGGCACATGACAGGATTGCAACATCGGCCAACAATTGCCCAACAGTACAGGCAGAAGGGGATGAGGACGCTGAAACATTATGCAACAACTCTGAAGTAATGTCCTTCATCGCCAATGCGGTTGATAGGACCTGCTCTTCCAATCCAACACATCTTCCAGACCGGGCTGAGGAGGAGATAGATAGGATACCTGAGGAGATATCTATAGACAACCCTGAATGGGACATGGAGGTGGCCGAACAACTAAGGCGTAAGGCTGATATTAAAGCTGGTAAGAAGAAATTCCCTGCTAATGCCCCGACAAGTGGCAGGAGAAGCACCAGATCTCAGGTAATTAATAATGGCTGTGGTTCTGGCAGCCAACTCCTTAATATTGATTAATGTCTATCTTCATTTGGAATACCAGGGGGATTAATAACCAGGTCAGGCGGAAAGACCTGAGGAGTAGGATTAGTGTAATAAATCCGTCATTTATAATTCTTCTTGAGACTAAGCTTAAGTCTCCTTCTAATAATTCTGGGCTCCCGTAGGGTTGGCCCTCTCTGGATAATTCTTCTTGCGCACCTGGTGGTCGTATTGTCATGGGGTTCGACCCTACTATTTGGAAGACTAGCTGTATTTCTTAGTCTCCTCAGCACATTTCGGTCTCATGCACAAATAAAGGGGGTTTTGTCTATATCATCACTGGGGTGTATGGCCATAACACTATGACGGAGAGAAAGGAGCTGTGGAAGAGTATTGCAGGAGACATGCCTCTGATTGGAAGCTCTGCTTGGCTTGTAGGTGGTGATTTCAACTGTGTCCTTTATACCAAGGATAAGGTGGGAGGTAGGAAAATTACAGAATCCATGACCCAGGATTTTTCCGAGTGCATTGACAGGTGTGCACTGCAGGAGCTGAAAAGCAAGGGAAGCACCTTAAGCTGGTGTAATAATCGGGTTGGCAAGGACAGGATTGCAGCTCAGCTAGACCGTGTCTTCTGTAATGCGGCATGGATACATACGTTGTTGGATACTTTTACAGAATATCTGGATCCTCTTACCAGTGACCACTCACCTATGGTGGTGAATCTACATACTCAGGTTATCTCTAATCCTAAACCATTCAAATTTTTTAACTTTTGGACTAAATGCCCAGGTTATAAAGAGACTTTTGAAACAAATTGGGCCGGCCATATGAAGGGAACCCCTATGTTCAATCTAGCACAAAAATTAAAGAGAATAAAACCAGCTTTTAGGGACTGGGCTAAAGACTATCATGCCTCCAACTTGGTGAAGAAATATACACAAGAACTTGAAGATATCCGCAAGAGCCCTGGTTAGCATTCTTCGTCTACCCTCCAGCTTAAGGAGAGGCAGGTGCTACATGAATTAAGGGCAGCTATGAAGCTAGAGGAGGAGATGCTCCGTCAAAAAAGCAGGCAGGACTGGCTCACTCTTGGGGATATGAATACCAAATTTTTCTACGCTGCTATGACGTCTAGATACACTCGAAACAATCTTCGCCACCTGGTAGATATTAATGGGAATTGCAACCGAGTCTATGATGAGCTGAAGAAGAAAGCCCCCTCTTATTACGAAGAGTTGTATAATCAGAACCACTATCTGTCCTCCTTCCTGAAACTTGCTCCACGGCGTCTATTGACTGCAGGTGCTGCTGCCTGGTTGAGTAGGATAGTCTCAGATGATGAAGTTAAGAAGGCTGTGTTCCAGATCGGGCCAGATAAATCCCATGGGCCTGACGGTTACAATGGGTTCTTCTTTCAACATAATTGGGCTCATATTGGAGATGAGGTAACCACTGCTGTTAAATCTTTTTTCACCTACAATTCCCTTCTCAGAAGTATCAATCATACATGCCTGACACTTGTCCCTAAAAGTGATAACGCATCATCCTTTGGAGATTACAGACCAATTGCCTGTTGCAATGTAATCTACAAAATCATCAGTAAAGTGATCTGCAATAGGATTAAAATGGTGATCCATGAGCTTATCTCCCCTAATCAGGCTGCCTTCCTTAAAGGAAGACTCTTATCAGATTGCACCCTCCTGGCCCACGAGCAGATTAGAGACTTCAGCAACCCAATGGGTCGAAGAGCTTGCTTGAAGCTGGATCTGAGAAAAGCATTCGACAGTGTCAATAGGGATTTCATTTTCTACTTCATGAGTCAATTGGGTTTCCCTGATCAATTCATAGGTTGGATCAGGAATGCATTATGTAACGACTGCTTTTCATGTATCTGGATTTATTATAATATAATATATGTTTTGGTGGATTTTCTCCTCTTGTGTGGTTTCGTCTCCATAGATTTCATTTTCGATCGATTCGTCGTATTTCCTCGCTTCTTCCGTAGGATTGTCGATTTCGAAGTATGTCACTCGTGAAGGACTTCATAACGGTCGTATCTAACTGTTAGATCAAGCCTAGGAGTCTTAGGAATCGATCCCGGGGCCCCGCGCTCCGTATCGGTACTTTTCTGTGCTCATTAACCGGTGTAAGAAGGGCCACCGACCGACTAGATGACGATCCAGTCGGTCGGCAATCCTTCTTGGACCGACTAGTTAGCTTTCTAAAATTGTTCAGGAGTTACTGTTTATCGTTAGTCGGTCTAAGAACGTTGGTTGACCGACTAGGTTGCAAACTAGTCGGTCGGCAATGCTTCTTTAACCGACTAACACATCAACTATTTTTGACACTAGTTACTGTTTACTCTTAGTCGGTCTAAGTTCATCTTTCGACCGATTAGTTATCAAACTAGTCGGTCAAGTTATGTACTCAGACCGACTAACTCTTAGTTCAGGTTTTCGACTGGAGTTACTGTTTACACTTAGTCGATCTACGTTGTTCAACCGACCGACTAGATCTCAAACTAGTCGGTCAGCAGTTGGTCTTTGACCGACTAAGCAGTGCAGGAAACCCTAGTTTTGCCCTAGCCGCCACCAAACTCTATAAATACCCCTCCAAACGTTTTCTTCTCCTCCCTCACGACCTAAAACCCTAATTTCTTCCCCCTTTGAGCCCACATCTCCCTCAAACCCTATTTCCTCCATCCAAGCTCATCCTCCATCATCCAAACCCTCCCTCCACTCATTCCACCTCTCATCTTCCCCAAATCTCCATCAAAATCCCCAAATCCCCCAAAACCCTATTTCTCCAAACTTCCCCAGTCATTTCCAGATCTGAACCCTAGGTTCCCCGGAGCGTTTCTCCCGTCGCCGTGGTTGCTCGGCGTTATTCTTCCGTTCCTTACGCGGTAATACTCGATTCCTTTAATTTCAACATAACCCACATTGACATTGTGAAACCCTAATAAAATGGATTGATTAGATGATTAGGGTTCTAATAAGAAACTTATTTAGGATCTTTATGCTAATGATTGTTTTGCCATAACAGCGAATCTTTCCGTAGTTAGCTTGTGTGACGATCTTCATTGCTCGTCAATCCCGGTATCAGGCAAGTGAAAATTGCATCTCTTGATTTGGGCCATGTCTTAGGCCATTTACCTTGCTTTAGCGTAAAAGAGACTAGACGATGAAAGGATAGCCGTTTAGACGCCTTTGACCTAGCTTGACAACGAAGCTTTGTCCGTCACCCTCATCATGCTTGTATGTCACGTTTAATTTCCCTAAACGGTACGCGTATTAACTGTTCATGTCATCCATGCATCCTTAACTGCTATTGCATTTTTAACTGCCATGTTTAATTCAAATAAACGGTACGCGGATATCTGTTCATGCCATTGCATTTTGCCTGTCACGTTTAAATACAATTAACGGTACGCGAATATGTTCATGTCATTGCATTTTGCATGCTTGAATACTCATCGTGATTGTGTAGCTTCGCTACATACTAGTGCTACTTGTTCCGGCTAGGTGCACCCCTACGCCATACTTGTTAAATACACTTTCTGGCTCGTGTTCCAGAAGACGAGCTCATCACAGCCTGAAGGCATAGGGCACTCGTTGAGTGATCCCTTGTACTTGACACTTGAACACAGCCTGAGGGCATAGGGCACTCGTTGAGTGATCCCTTGTACTTGTACTTGTTACCTGACGCTACTTGCCACAACAACCACTAGCCACTTGTACTCTCCTTTACTTTACTTGTTACTACCTTACTTTACTTGCCATGCACCATATTTTAACTGCTAGGTTGCTCGTTTATCTTTATTCCCGTTTCCTTGCACAAGTCGTTCGACTTGCTGACATGTGCCCCTTCTCTCTTTTGGGTGACACATGTTAGAGCCCGAGCCCGAGTTACTTGCTGAGGACGTGGTGTTCGCTGACGCTGAGTCAGAGCCCACGTTGATTGAGGACTACGTTGACACTGGGGATCAGTCCTAGTGTCGTTGTTTAGCTACTTTTGTTAGACTGCTTAGTTGTCGGTGCGTGGCACCTAGTTGATACTCTGTTATGTTTGTGTTATTTTGTTGGCCTTGTTCTGGGCCTTAGACTCTTTTTCTGTTAGCCTGGTGGCTTTTCTGTGATGTGGAATATTTTGTGGACGAACTTTGGGATTGGTATTTTTATCCGTCTCTTTATTATTATTGTTGTTGTTCCTTTTTGCGATTACAGGGACCTGCTTATACTAAATTGAACGCTTATCGGGTTTGGGGCTTCACAGCTCCACTCTCGTGCGGACCTTCTCACGTCTCGCCTCCATTTTAGGGAAGCGGGGCGTGACAGGTTTTAGTGGTGGCCCATGCAGGTCTTCTGTAACTGCAATTATCAGGGATAACAATAATGATATAAGATTGTCCAACAAATAAATTCGATATCCGAGTCATAAGCTATGAGTCTAATCTGCTTCGTTTTCTGTGTCACTAGATGGCAGGAAGGCGATTCACCCGTGGTGGAGGTAGTGGTGCGATCCCTCATGATGAGGAGCCTGAGCGGGAACCCACTAACGGTGAGATGATGCGGATGATGATCCAGATGATGCAAGTTCAGCAGGGCGTGCTTCTGCAAGTCCAGAATGCTCCACCTGCTCGAGCTGCCCGGGCTCTTCCGGATGCCCCTCGCTCCGAGCCGGGAGCGAAGCAATTTCGGGAGCTGGGTCCCGCATATTTTGATGGATCTGAGGGTCCCCTGGCTGCCGACGAGTGGATAAGGAACATTGAGGATAACCTGGCGATGGCGAAGATTAACCCGGCTGGATGGGTTGATCTGGCTAAGAGGCAGCTGAAGGATAACACCAGGAATTGGTGGGATGCTGAAGAGAAGATGTTGGTGGAGCCGATCGTCTGGGCTACCTTCAAGTCCAGATTCGATGGAGAGTTCTTCCCGAAGGCTGCTCGGCAGGTGATGCTGCAGCGCTTTATAGATCTGAAGCAGGGGAGCTTGTCAGTGGATCAGTACCACCAGGAGTTCACGAGGCTCAGTCGGTTTGCACCTAAGATGGTGCAGGATGCCGATGAGAAAGCTCAGCGATTTCTCCAGGGACTTGCCTTGGAGCTTCAGAGCTATGTGACCTCTTCTGACTTGGAGTCATATCAGAAGGTTCTGATTGCTGCGAGGCGGCAAGAGTTGAATTTGAATCAGAGGAAGGGACTTGTTTCCGGAGCTGGGAAGAGGCCTATGGAGCAGGCCAGGGCGGTGGTTAGGCCTGGTTTCAAGCCTAATCATCCGGTGCAGTTCAAGAGGCCAGGAGGGCCTATTCTGAAGACTTGCCATTTCTGTGGCAAGACTGGACACCTCAGGGATCAGTGTAGGAGGTTTCTGGGACAGTGCATTGTCTGCCGAGATCCTGCCCACACCATCCGGGAGTGTCCGAAGTCGAGGCAGCCTTGGCGGGCTCCTATTACAGCACAGCCGTTGCAGCAGCGAGCTCCTGTGCCCGTTGGACGTGGAGCGCCACTTGTTCCACAGAGACAGGCCTTTCGGCAGGCTGTTCCGCCGAGAGGGCAGGCCTTTCTGATGACCGAGGAGGAGAGCATGGCCGTGGATGAAGTTATTGCAGGTAACACTCATTCTAGCTATTTATCTTCCTTAGTTAGTTTGATCTTTGTTTATGTCGGTTGCTTGCTCATGATTGTTTGCTAGACTAGGATTTGATTGTTAATTGCTTGTTAGGTGTGGTTTTGGTTTGCACATTTCCTGCGCGAGTCCTCTTTGACTCTGGTGCATCGATGTGCATTTTGGCCCGGAGCTTCGTGGAGAAGCATTCCTTGTCGACGTCCTCTCTTCCTAAGGGTTGGAATATCGTCACAGGGAACGGTGTAGTCTCGGTGCATCGTGTGTGCAATTCTTGCCCGTTGGTGGTTTGTGGACGTGAGCTTTGTGCTGATTTCATTGTCCACGACATCATCAACTATGATGCAGTTCTTGGTATGGACTGGCTTGCGAGCTTCTATGCTACGATCGACTGCAGGAGGAAGAAGGTGGTGTTCGAGATTCCCGGACACCCAGTGTTTGAGTTCAGTCGTGGTAGCAGTTCGCTTGGTCCTGTCAGATTTTGGGCCAGGCCGGTGGAGGCTGTGGCTATGCAGATGGAGCTGGAGTGGCTAGCTGTGGTGCGAGATTTTGGCGACGTCTTCCCCGAGGAGATGTCTGGTTTGCCGCCTGATCGGTCTTTGGAATTTTCTATCGATCTTGATCCAGGTGCGCAGCCGATTTCGAAGGCGCCGTATCGTATGGCACCTGCAGAGTTGGAAGAGTTACGGAAGCAGTTGGATGAGCTTTTGCAGAAGGGTTATATTAATCCTAGCGTGTCTCCGTGGGGAGCACCGGTGTTGCTGGTAAAGAAGAAGGATGGTTCGCGTCGCATGTGCGTGGACTATCGGGAGTTGAATGCGGTGACCATTAAGAATAAATACACGTTGCCTCGCATCGATGATATTTTTGATCAGCTTGGAGGTTCGAGGGTGTTTTCTAAGTTAGATTTGAGGAGTGGTTACCATCAGTTGAAGGTGAAGAAGGGAGATGTTTCGAAGACAGCGTTCAGGACGAAGTATGGACACTATGAGTTTATGGTTATGCCTTTCGGCGTAACTAACGCGCCCGCAGTTTTCATGAATCTGATGAACCTGATTTTCTACGACTTTTTGGATAAGTTTGTCGTTATCTTTATTGATGACATTCTGATCTATTCGAAGTCGGAGAAAGAGCATGCCTCGCACTTAAGGACGGTGTTGGAAATTTTGAGGAAGCATCGGTTGTATGCTAAGTTTTCGAAGTGCGAGTTCTGGCTGGATAGAGTTGCTTTTCTCGGGCATGTGGTGACTGGAGATGGTATTTCAGTGGATCCCGAGAAGATTAGGGCCATCAGGGAGTGGGCTGTTCCGTCGTCAGCATCTGAGATTCGGAGTTTCCTTGGACTTGCTGGTTATTATCGGCGATTCATTAAGGACTTTTCCCGTATTGCTGAGCCGATGACCAGGTTGACGCGGAAGGATGTTGCTTTTGCTTGGTCGGGTGACTGTGAGAATGCTTTTGGTATTCTGAAGGAGAGGTTGACGACTGCCCCTATTCTTGTTGTGCCTGACTGCAGCGGTTGATTTGAGATCTTTTGCGATGCTTCTGGCAAGGGTCTCGGTTGTGTGTTGCATCAGCATGGGCATGTTGTGGCGTATGCGTCTCGTCAGCTTAAGGTTCATGAGAAGAACTACCCGACGCATGATTTGGAGTTGGCTGCCGTCGTGTTTGCTCTTAAGATTTGGAGGCACTTCCTGCTGAGTGAGAAAGTGAAGATTTTCACCGATCACAAAAGCTTGAAGTATATTTTCACTCAGAAGGAGCTCAACATGCGACATCGTCGATGGTTGGAGCTTATGGCGGATTATGATATTGACTTGCAGTTTCACCCTGGCAAGGTGAATGTGGTTCCTGATGCGCTGAGTAGGCTTCCAGCGGTGATGATTTTGACCTCGCAGTGGAGATTGCAGCAGGATTTTTGCGAGTCTGGTGTGGAGATTGTTCTTCCTGGAGAGGCTTCGTCGTTGATGTACATGCAGGTACAGTCGACAATCGTGGATCGGATTAAGGCTGGCCAGGCTGAGGATCCGAAGCTGGTGAAGATTCGGGAGATGGTGGAAGCCGGTCTGCGGACTGACTTTTTGATTCATGAGGATGGCTCGCTGAGGTTTGGAGCCAGGTTGTGTGTGCTAGCTGGGGATATTAGAGAGGAGTTGATGGTGGAGGCACACAGTTCGCCGTATTCTGTGCATCTTGGTGGCACCAAGATGTACCAGGATCTTCGTCTGAATTATTGGTGGCATGGTATGAAGAGGAGTGTGGCTCGGAGTGTAGCCAAGTGCTTGGTTTGCCAGCAAGTGAAGGCGGAGCATCAGCGTACGGCCGGGTTGCTACAACCGCTTCCGATTCCGGAGTGGAAATGGAAACACATCACTATGGATTTCGTGACTGGACTACCTCGGAGTCCGAAGCAGAATGACGCGATTTGGGTGATCGTAGATCGATTGACCAAATCAGCGCACTTTATTCCGTTCCGAGTGGGACAGTCCACTGAAGCGCTAGCAAGGAGATATATGGAGGTAAAATTCTTTTACTCTCCATTTTATTTCCTTTTCCTAGTTTAGATAGTGATGTAACGTGAATCGTGCAGGAGGTTGTGCGACTTCATGGAGTCCCCGTGAGTATCGTGTCTGACAGAGACACGAGGTTCACATCTCAGTTCTGGCAGAGTTTGCAGAAGAGCTTGGGTACGCGTCTGAGTTTCAGCACGGCGTACCATCCGCAGACGGATGGCCAGTCCGAGAGGACGATTCAGATTTTGGAAGATATGATGAGGGCGTGCATGTTGGATTTCAAGGGTTCGTGGGAGGACCATCTACACTTGGTGGAGTTCTCTTACAACAACAGCTTCCAGGCGAGTATTGGCATGGCGCCATTCGCCGCTATTTATGGGAGGAAATGTCGATCGCCATTGAGTTGGGATGACATTGGTGATCGGGAGTTGTTGGGACCTGTGATGATCGTGGAGGCCGTGGATATCGTCAGGAATATTCGGGAGAGGTTGAGGATTGCTCAGGACCGTTTTAAGCATTGGGCGGATGCTAAACGTCGTCCTTTGGAGTTTCAGCCGGGCGACCATGTGTTCTTGAAGATTTCCCCGAATCGCGGTGTGATTCGTTTTGGGAAGCGAGGGAAGTTGAGCCCGCGATACATTGGACCATTTGACATTTTGGAGAGGATTGGCGAGGTAGCTTATCGCTTGGCCTTGCCGCCGTCTTTGGAAGGAGTTCACAATGTTTTCCATGTGTCGCAGCTTCGTCGATACATTAGCGATCCATCTCATGAGGTGGATTTTTCGGAGATTACCGTTCGCCCCGATTTGACGTATGACCAGCATCCAGTGCAGATTCTGGACAGGCGTCAGAAATCGCTTCGGAACAAGATTGTCAATCTTGTGAGGGTGATGTGGCGACACGGCTCACCTGGAGAGTCTACTTGGGAGAATGAGGATGAGATGCGAGAGCGTTTGTAACGGCCGCTTTCCGACCGTTCGTATTTTCTGTGTGCACGTGCCCTATCGTGCACGTGTTTTATTTGATTATTTCTGGATTCCGAATTTTGCGATGAGATGTGCCGTTGCGATCGTTTTGGGGCGTTGAATTTTATTGTAATTATCGGGAACGCCGATTCACGGCTCGTTTTCTCGCAAAACGACTTTGAACGATAGGGGCGTTTTAGTCATTTGACTCGAAACGCCGTTTCCAATTTTACGTAAATTCTTGGTAGGCTTTACGCAAGATCAGGCTCCGTAGATCTATGCCTCTCGTCTCCACGATCGCCCCGGTATTTTCAGATTATTTTTCTGACGCCCGGATTGAAAGATATCGCTCGGAGAAATCTCGACCGTTGATTTGACCAGTCAGATTCAAAATTCGAATTGTTAGCCAGATCTGGCTAATTATCTTATTTAAATCGTTTTAAATCCTTCCTAAACTGTTTCCTATTTGTCCCTAGACTTACCCCAAATTGTACACCCTCTTAACCCAATATCCCCTCTTTTAACCTAAATCCTATAGTTATTTATCAACCCTTATTATTATTATATAATATCTAACCCTAACCCTAATCTAACCCTAACCCAAAACGCAGCCGTCAGCCTCCTAAAAACCCCAATCACCAATATCCTCTCTCTCCCCGATATCCCACCCTCACGGCGAACGCCGACCGCCGCGCCTCCCTCCGGCCTCCCTCACGCTCCACCGCCTCCCCTTTCCGAGCGAAGCCACCCGCCGCCGCGACCTCGGCCCTCAACCCCGACACCGGCCCCCCACGGAGTCCCGATCGCCCGCTCGCGCCGCCTCTTTCAGCCTCGCCGCTGGCGCATCTCGATCGCTCGATTTCCGCGTGAGGCCCTTCAACCGAGGTCCCCGCTCGACGCTGCTCCGGCGTCCCGAGCCCGAATGCCGATCTGCCGCCTCTCCTGCTCAGCGCCTTCCTCCGTCGCGATCCACTCGCCCCATCACGATTCGCGCCGCCGTGATGCCCCTCCTCCCGATCTGCCACCACGCTACTCCGATAACGGTCCCAGCCGCCTGATCCCGCCGCTCCGGCGACCCCACCATGGTCCTCCGGTCATCGCGACGCCACCTACACCGCTGTAGCATCCCGATCGCGCCGCCTCCCCGTGGCCCCTTCATCGCCGCAGCGCCCCCATCCGCATCTCCTCTCCGGCCGCCTCTCTCGGCCGCCCCGCCGCACCGCGATCCGCTACGCCGCCTCCACGGCTCTACTTCCGATGCGCTCCCCGCATCTTCCCTCATCCTCCAGCCACAGCGCGCCGTTTCCGTCGCGCGCGGAGCCCCGACTGTCGTCGGTGGCCTCACAGATCCGGCCAAGCACCCCTAGGCCAGAGGCGCCCCGCAACGACTGCTAGGCCGATCGGCCCTTGGACTGGCGTTCCAACGAGTTATCATCGTCGTTACGCCCCGTAGCTTACTGTTCTTACCGTCAGACTGACCGTGCTTGCCGCCCGGACGAGTCTCACTACGCTACCCGTAGTCAGGACAACGTTGACACCGCATGACTCACGATCTTCCAGCATCGTGATCCGTTGCCGTTACTGTTGCCTAAGACGTCCCACTGCGCTACCCGCAGCCATCACGATCCTGAGACGATCCCGAGGCGACCTCCACTGCGCTACCCGCAGTCAGGGACACGAGAACTGCCACCGTCTCCAGACCCGACGCCAGATTCAAATGCGCGTTCCGCACACCAGGTTAGTGCTCTAAACTCGTAGCGAAACCCACACCGTAGGAAACGGAACCTTAACTAAAATTGGACAACTATAATTAAATTTACTTTTCCGCACCAGTAAAACGCTGCTCACCGTAGAAATCGACCATCGGACAAATTTTCTGTGCACATAGGGTAGTGGTCGATTTAGGTTGATAAAACACCAAAATTTTGATGATTGACAAATATGATAGCCCCGATAACCTAGACACGAACCCTAATAGGACTTGATGAAATTGCGACCTGACACCGTCGACGTGATCCCTTTTCAGACAGACTACCGCGGACGCGACGACTGGACGAGACGCCCCGGACAGACGACGCACTCGCCATTCCAGGAAAGTGTACCCACTTGCGATTTGACTGTGCTTTAGTTCTAGTTTGTAGAACTGTTAGATTGTGTGTGATGAGAACCGGACGTGAAATGATAGCGTCCGGGACGACCCGTGACGGCTCAGACTTGACGACGAAGTCTGAGCCTGACAACAATGAACTGCTGACAACATAGGACTATCTTGTGTGTGCGTGCGTGTGGACATCCTAGAATAACTTTCCCCTACACTTGTCATGTCGTGTCCTGTTACACAAAAAGCCTTCGGGCGTTTCGGATGCTTTCCTAGCGGAAGTGATCCCCGTGATACAAAAAGCCTTTGGGCGTTTCGGATGCTTCCCTCCGCGGAAGTGATCCCCGTGACACAAAAAGCCTTCGGGCGTTTCGGATGCTTTCCTAGCGGAAGTGATCCCCGTGATACAAAAAAGCCTTCGGGCGTTTCGGATGCTTCCCTCCGCGGAAGTTATCCCCGTGATACAAAAAGCCTTTGGGCGTTTCGGATGCTTTCCTTGCGGAAGTGATCCCTGTTATACAAAAAGCCTTTGGGCGTTTCGGATGCTTCCCTAGCGAAAGTGATCCCTGTACTTCTTGTCCTGAGTTCCTGGATTGGGGTAGGGTTGAGCGTGCGCATGGCAAGAGGGTCTGATCCCCCTCGAACCGTAAGGCGTGAACCCTTCGTGTCACACTTGTCTTGTCTTGTCCCGTCCTGTTTGTCCTGTCTTGTCCCGCCACGTCCTGACTTGTCTTGACACCTGTAGGTTAGTCCCCGTAGTTGGTAGCACACGCTACGACTACTACTTGTCCCGTTTTACTTTCCCGCTACGTTACTTCCTGTTGTATTACCCTGTTATAACCACAGCATGCTAATCAACCAGTAAACTGTTGTGTAAAAGAACCTCAGCATGTTAATCAACCAGTAAACCGTTGTTTAAAGTTCGGTGCACTTGCAGTAAAGTCTAACCCTTCTTGTAGACTTTACCTGACGTACAGTTCCTTTTTCTTGGGTGCTGTACGTCAGGTGCTCAGCCAGAGTTCGTGGACGAGGCAGACTCACCGGAGTGCGAGGAGCCGAGGACGTCGACCCAGAGTACGTGCCCGTCGAGGACCAGACCTTGGGGTCTTTTAGTCGTCACTTTCAAATGTTACTGCTTTTAGATTTCTTTTAGTTATTTTGCTGCCATGCTTAGGCTCCTTTTAGACTTTGTACCTGTTGAATATTATATCTCTAATTTAATGAAAGCAACTTCCTTTCTGTACTTCTGTTGTTTCGAACTTTATTAATGCAAGAACCTGAAAATTTTAAAATGGTACCCCTACAGACGCTTATTGGGTCCGAGCTTCTCAGCTCTGGCCTAAGCGGGCCTCGTCACGTTTCGCTTCCGTCCATTTTGGGAAGCGGGGCGTGACAGGTTTTAGTGGTGGCCCATGCAGGTCTTGCAAAAGTTCGGAACAATAAAAGTACCACATTCATTTAATATCCACGTACAAGTCTAAAATTAGGTTTCCCAATCGTAGATGGTAGGAAGACTTAGGTAGACGTCCCACGCCATGGTTAAGATTTAGCCGTACCCGTCTTAGGATACCTTAGTAGCCTCTCCCTCCCAAACTCTGACCAAATTAGATTTCTAGAGACCGTCTTTTAGTTAGTCGCTCGCCCAGGTCCATCGACTTAGGGCCCCGCAGAATGTAACCTTGATTCCCTTAGGAATCTATCCCCTAGATCCTGATTGTAGTTTAGCTCGTTAGGAAACCTTAGCGCCGAGCTCTCCTGATCTTTAGACGACCCGATGAGTAGGACCCTTGACCTCTAGCGTCTCTCTGATCATTACACTTCTGCGTTATCAATCGTAGGGTCCCATCGTAGTTTTTAAATCATATCCTAAGTATATCCATCATGCGATCTTTTCCTTTCTCACGATTCGCGTGATTGTTCCTGACGAGTATCGTTGATCCTTCGAGTCTTTTCCTTGCCAAGTCTGATTCCTCTAAAAGTATTTTCGAAATTCCGTATTAAGTTTTTCGCCCAGCTTAAATTCTTTAAAAACCCATATATTATATATTTTAAAATTTCTTGTTTTTTTTCGGTTGAGTTAAAATTCTTTCACTGATTTTAAAAAAACCCCCTTGGTTGTAAAATTATTTTTCTAATCGTGCCTATTTTCAAATCGGTATCTTTCGTACTTCAGTTTTTTTTTTTTTAAAAAAAAAACCTTGTTATCAATTCTATAATCCAATATATATATATATATTACTTTTCTAAACTACAAAAATTATTTTTAACCACTTACCGTACGGACTTTTAAAATATTTTCTAAACCAAAGAGAACTTTAAATTTATTCTCGTATATGTATAAACAGCCCTATGTTCATCGTGCTCGTACTTCAAGAAATATTTGTTTAGACTTATTTTCATTTGCAAAGCAATCGCTACCTCACCCTACTTTTATTTCCTTCATCTAACTCTTTTTCCAAATTGTAATAAATCTTACCATCTGCTCACTCCTTCCTACAAATTTTATTAAATATAAAAGTATATGACATCATATTTTGCACGTAATTCTCCTTTCAACTATCTAATTATTTTGAAGAATATTTTTGTTCCATCCAACCAACTACCTCCTTACCCCGCCTTATTTGAACTCGTTCTTTCCGATCTTACTTCGTTCTCTTTTGGTTTAGTTTTTCTTTCTTTCTATTGTGTAGATATTAGTGCTTGTAGTTGCCCGTGTCGACTCTAGCTTGGTAGTAGGCCCTTTTGGCAGGTGATGTCGTCATAGTGCATGTGCATAGGTAGAGTGTGTAGACCTGTATGAGTGTGCCATCGTTAGGATCCTGATGATTGCCCTTGTGTCTTGAATGTGTACTCAGTGTTAACCATATTATGCTTGAAGTTGTCTGAATGATAGTATTCATATGATGTGAGTAGTGTCATAGCAGACAGTTCCTTAGACTTAGTCTTTATATTAATGAATAGTTTATCTTGGCTACATGTGATTGTATCAAAACTTTGTTTTCAAAAAAAAAATACAAATCTTTAAAGTTTTTGAAATTATCTCACAAGATCGCAAATCAATTATCCTTCCTCATCCATTACCACGACTCCACACGTTTTTCCAAATGTTTTAAAAATGTGTCACTTGTTTTAAGTTTCCCTTTCTATTCTCTCCCTCTCCATTTAGAAATGTTATGTTATGGTTGCTATAGTTTTGGGACTAGCTATTATTGTTGTAGGATTTGGTTTGCGAGTAGGCTCAGGGAGAGATGAGATTTGTTATAGAAATGATTATCTGATTTTGGAACAATAGGATATTGGAATAGATTTCTTCCGGATGAAAGGAATGGGCTGTCCAAGACTTATTTATAAACCCGAAGTGTGGCGGACTCGATGGAGAATTCTGGTTGAATGATATTATATGCGTGAAGATGAGAACTTATCAGATTTGAGGCTTAGACGAATGGTAGATAGGGATGGCTACGGAGTATGGTAGGAGTTAGGGTGATCTTGAGGTTGAGTGGAACTTTTATTAGCATCGAGACTTGATTGTTGAGTTGACGTGAGGAGACATTGGGAGTAACACGATGTGTTGAGACAAATGGATGGTTAGGTTGTCAAGATTTAATATTGGTTGAAAATAATTATAATGAGTAGGAGGAGATGAGATTTTTGATAGTTCAATTATTTGGCGGATAAATTTACGGGAAGATATGACACGGAATGTATTGAGGACACGACGATTATTGATTCGTGAAAAGGTGTTGAAAGATTGACTGAGTTTTTTTGTCTTGGATTTGGTGACCGACTAGGAAATTATTTTAGCAATTGATAAATTTTGGTAGAGATTGAAAAATTTAAAGATGATATCGAGCGATGATGTTTAGTGGAGTGGTATGGTATGAGAAAATGGTTATTATTCTTTTGTGAGAATTTGGAATTGGAAATTTGAACGGTAGTGATGAGAGTGATAGGCTTCGGTACTTATAGATATTACTATTATTAATATTATGAGTGATTCCGAGGACGGAATCATTTCTAAGGTGGGTAGAATGTAACGGCCGCTTTCCGACCGTTCGTATTTTCTGTGTGCACGTGCCCTATCGTGCACGTGTTTTATTTGATTATTTCTGGATTCCGAATTTTGCGATGAGATGTGCCGTTGCGATCGTTTTGGGGCGTTGAATTTTATTGTAATTATTGGGAACGCCGATTCACGGCTCGTTTTCTCGCAAAACGACTTTGAACGATAGGGGCGTTTTAGTCATTTGACTCGAAACGCCGTTTCCAATTTTACGTAAATTCTTGGTAGGCTTTACGCAAGATCAGGCTCCGTAGATCTATGCCTCTCGTCTCCACGATCGCCCCGGTATTTTCAGATTATTTTTCTGACGCCCGGATTGAAAGATATCGCTCGGAGAAATCTCGACCGTTGATTTGACCAGTCAGATTCAAAATTCGAATTGTTAGCCAGATCTGGCTAATTATCTTATTTAAATCGTTTTAAATCCTTCCTAAACTGTTTCCTATTTGTCCCTAGACTTACCCCAAATTGTACACCCTCTTAACCCAATATCCCCTCTTTTAACCTAAATCCTATAGTTATTTATCAACCCTTATTATTATTATATAATATCTAACCCGAACCCTAATCTAACCCTAACCCAAAACGCAGCCGTCGGCCTCCTAAAAACCCCAATCACCAATATCCTCTCTCTCCCCGATATCCCACCCTCACGGCGAACGCCGACCGCCGCGCCTCCCTCCGGCCTCCCTCACGCTCCACCGCCTCCCCTTTCCGAGCGAAGCCACCCGCCGCCGCGACCTCGGCCCTCAACCCCGACACCGGCCCCCCACGGAGTCCCGATCACCCGTTCGCGCCGCCTCTTTCAGCCTCGCCGCTGGCGCATCTCGATCGCTCGATTTCCCCGTGAGGCCCTTCAACCGAGGTCCCCGCTCGACGCTGCTCCGGCGTCCCGAGCCCGAATGCCGATCCGCCGCCTCTCCTGCTCAGCGCCGTCCTCCGTCGCGATCCACTCGCCCCATCGCGATTCGCGCCGCCGTGATGCCCCTCCTCCCGATCCGCCACCACGCTACTCCGATAACGGTCCCAGCCGCCTGATCCCGCTGCTCCGGCGACCCCGCCATGGTCCTCCGGCCGTCGCGACGCCGCCTACACCGCTGTAGCATCCCGATCGCGCCGCCTCCCCGTGGCCCCTTCATCGCCGCAGCGCCCCCATCCGCATCTCCTCTCCGGCCGCCTCTCTCGGCCGCCCCGCCGCACCGCGATCCGCTACGCCGCCTCCACAGATCTACTTCCGATGCGCTCCCCGCATCTTCCCTCATCCTCCAGCCACAGCGCGCCGTTTCCGTCGCGCGCGGAGCCCCGACTGTCGTCGGTGGCCTCACAGATCCGGCCAAGCACCCCTAGGCCAGAGGCGCCCCGCAATGACTGCTAGGCCGATCGGCCCTTGGACTGGCGTTCCAACGAGTTATCATCGTCGTTACGCCCCGTAGCTTGCTGTTCTTACCGTCAGACTGACCGTGCTTGCCGCCCGGACGAGTCTCACTACGCTACCCGTAGTCAAGACAACGTTGACACCGCATGACTCACGATCTTCCAGCATCGTGATCCGCTGCCGTTACTGTTGCCTAAGACGTCCCACTGCGCTACCCGCAGCCGTCACGATCCTGAGACGATCCCGAGGCGACCTCCACTGCGCTACCCGCAGTCAGGGACACGAGAACTGCCACCGTCTCCAGACCCGACGCCAGATTCAAATGCGCGTTCCGCACACCAGGTTAGTGCTCTAAACTCGTAGCGAAACCCACACCGTAGGAAACGGAACCTTAACTAAAATTGGACAACTATAATTAAATTTACTTTTCCGCACCAGTAAAACGCTGCTCACCGTAGAAATCGACCATCGGACAAATTTTCTGTGCACATAGGGTAGTGGTCGATTTAGGTTGATAAAACACCAAAATTTTGATGATTGACAAATAGGATAGCCCCGATAACCTAGACACGAACCCTAATAGGACTTGATGAAATTGCGACCTGACACCGTCGCCGTGATCCCTTTTCAGACGGACTATCGCGGACGCGACGACTGGACGAGACGCCCCGGACAGACGACGCACTCGCCATTCCAGGCAAGTGTACCCACTTGCGATTTGACTGTGCTTTAGTTCTAGTTTGTAGAACTGTTAGATTGTGTGTGATGAGAACCAGACGTGAAATGATAGCGTCCGGGACGACCCGTGACGGCTCAGACTTGACGACGAAGTCTGAGCCTGACAACAATGAACTGCTGACAACATAGGACTATCTTGTGTGTGCGTGCGTGTGGACATCCTAGAATAACTTTCCCCTACACTTGTCATGTCGTGTCCTGTTACACAAAAAGCCTTCGGGCGTTTCGGATGCTTTCCTAGCGGAAGTGATCCCCGTGATACAAAAAGCCTTCGGGCGTTTCGGATGCTTCCGTCCGCGGAAGTGATCCCCGTGACACAAAAAGCCTTCGGGCGTTTCGGATGCTTTCCTAGCGGAAGTGATCCCCGTGATACAAAAAAGCCTTCGGGCGTTTCGGATGCTTCCCTCCGCGGAAGTGATCCCCGTGATACAAAAAGCCTGCGGGCGTTTCGGATGCTTTCCTTGCGGAAGTGATCCCTGTTATACAAAAAGCCTTCGGGCGTTTCGGATGCTTCCCTAGCGAAAGTGATCCATGTACTTCTTGTCCTGAGTTCCTGGGTTGGGGTAGGGTTGAGCGTGCGCACGGCAAGAGGGTCTAATCCCCCTCGAACCGTAAGGCGTGAACCCTTCGTGTCACACTTGTCTTGTCTTGTCCCGTCCTGTTTGTCCTGTCTTGTCCCGCCACGTCCTGACTTGTCTTGACACCTGTAGGTTAGTCCCCGTAGTTGGTAGCACACGCTACGACTACTACTTGTCCCGTTTTACTTTCCCGCTACGTTACTTCCTGTTGTGTTACCCTGTTATAACCACAGCATGCTAATCAACCAGTAAACTGTTGTGTAAAAGAACCTCAGCATGTTAATCAACCAGTAAACCGTTGTTTAAAGTTCGGTGCACTTGCAGTAAAGTCTAACCCTTCTTGTAGACTTTACCTAACGTACAGTTCCTTTTTCTTGGGTGCTGTACGTCAGGTGCTCAGCCAGAGTTCGTGGACGAGGCAGACTCACTGGAGTGCGAGGAGCCGAGGACGTCGACCCAGAGTACGTGCCCGTCGAGGACCAGACCTTGAGGTCTTTTAGTCGTCACTTTCAGAGGTTACTGCTTTTAGATTTCTTTTAGTTATTTTGCTGCCATGCTTAGGCTCCTTTTAGACTTTGTACCTGTTGGATATTATATCTCTAATTTAATGAATGCAACTTCCTTTCTGTACTTCTGTTGTTTCGAACTTTATTAATGCAAGAACCTGAAAATTTTAAAATGGTACCCCTACAGACGCTTATTGGGTCCGAGCTTCTCAGCTCTGGCCTAAGCGGGCCTCGTCACGTTTCGCTTCCGTCCATTTTGGGAAGCGGGGCGTGACAGCGTTTCCCACTTTTGTTTCCGGACTCGTGAGAATTCGGAAATTCCGAGGACGGAATTTTTCTTAAGTTGGGGAGGATGTAACGACTGCTTTTCATGTATCTGGATTTATTATAATATAATATATGTTTTGGTGGATTTTCTCCTCTTGTGTGGTTTTCGTCTCCATAGATTTCATTTTCGATCGATTCGTCGTATTTCCTCGCTTCTTCCGTAGGATTGTCGATTTCGAAGTATGTCACTCGTGACGGACTTCATAACGGTCGTATCTAACTGTTAGATCAAGCCTAGGAGTCTTAGGAATCGATCCCGGGGCCCCGCGCTCTGTATCGGTACTTTTCTGTGCTCATTAGCCGGTGTAAGAAGGGCCACCGACCGACTAGATGACGATCCAGTCGGTCGGCAATCCTTCTTGGACCGACTAGTTAGCTTTCTAAAATTGTTCAGGAGTTACTGTTTATCGTTAGTCGGTCTAAGAACGTTGGTTGACCGACTAGGTTGCAAACTAGTCGGCCGGCAATGCTTCTTTAACCGACTAACACATCAACTATTTTTGACACTAGTTACTGTTTACTCTTAGTCGGTCTAAGTTCATCTTTCGACCGATTAGTTATCAAACTAGTCGGTCAAGTTATGTACTCAGACCGACTAACTCTTAGTTCAGGTTTTCGACTGGAGTTACTGTTTACACTTAGTCGGTCTACGTTGTTCAACCGACCGACTAGATCTCAAACTAGTCGGTCAGCAGTTGGTCTTTGACCGACTAAGCAGTGCAGGAAACCCTAGTTTTGCCCTAGCCGCCACCAAACTCTATAAATACCCCTCCAAACGTTTTCTTCTCCTCCCTCACGACCTAAAACCCTAATTTCTTCCCCCTTTGAGCCCCCATCTCCCTCAAACCCTATTTCCTCCATCCAAGCTCATCCTCCATCATCCAAACCCTCCCTCCACTCATTCCACCTCTCATCTTCCCCAAATCTCCATCAAAATCCCCAAATCCCCCAAAACCCTATTTCTCCAAACTTCCCCAGTCATTTCCAGATCTGAACCCTAGGTTCCCCGGAGCGTTTCTCCTGTCGCCGTGGTTGCTCGGCGTTATTCTTCCGTTCCTTATGCGGTAATACTCGATTCCTTTAATTTCAACATAACCCACATTGACATTGTGAAACCCTAATAAAATGGATTGATTAGATGATTAGGGTTCTAATAAGAAACTTATTTAGGATCTTTATGCTAATGATTGTTTTGCCATAACAGCGAATCTTTCCGTAGTTAGCTTGTGTGACGATCTTCATTGCTCGTCAATCCCGGTATCTGGCAAGTGAAACTTGCATCTCTTGATTTGGGCCATGTCTTAGGTCATTTACCTTGCTTTAGCGTAAAAGAGACTAGACGGTGAAAGGATAGCCGTTTAGACGCCTTTGACCTAGCTTGACAACGAAGCTTGGTCCGTCACCCTCATCATGCTTGTATGTCACGTTTAATTTCCCTAAACGGTACGCGTATTAACTGTTCATGTCATCCATGCATCCTTAACTGCTATTGCATTTTTAACTACCATGTTTAATTCAAATAAACGGTACGCGGATATCTGTTCATGCCATTGCATTTTGCCTGTCATGTTTAAATACAATTAACGGTACGCGAATATGTTCATGTCATTGCATTTTGCATGCTTGAATACTCATCGTGATTGTGTATCTTCGCTACATACTAGTGCTACTTGTTCTGGCTAGGTGCACCCCTACGCCATACTTGTTAAATACACTTTCTGGCTCGTGTTCCAGAAGACGAGCTCATCACAGCCTGAGGGCATAGGGCACTCGTTGAGTGATCCCTTGTACTTGACACTTGAACACAGCCTGAGGGCATAGGGCACTCGTTGAGTGATCCCTTGTACTTGTACTTGTTACCTGACGCTACTTGCCACAACAACCACTAGCCACTTGTACTCTCCTTTACTTTACTTGTTACTACCTTACTTTACTTGCCATGCACCATATTTTAACTGCTAGGTTGCTAGTTTATCTTTATTCCCGTTTCCTTGCACAAGTCGTTCGACTTGCTGACATGTGCCCCTTCTCTCTTTTGGGTGACACATGTTAGAGCCCGAGCCCGAGTTACTTGCTGAGGACGTGTTGTTCGCTGACGCTGAGTCAGAGCCCGCGTTGATTGAGGACTACGTTGACACTGGGGATCAGTCCTAGTGTCGTTGTTTAGCTACTTTTGTTTGACTGCTTAGTTGTCGGTGCGTGGCACCTAGTTGATACTCTGTTATGTTTGTGTTATTTTGTTGGCCTTGTTCTGGGCCTTAGACTCTTTTTCTGTTAGCTTGGTGGCTTTTCTGTGATGTGGAATATTTTGTGGACGAACTTTGGGATTGGTATTTTTATCCGTCTCTTTATTATTATTGTTGTTATTCCTTTTTGCGATTACAGGGACCTGCTTATACTAAATTGAACGCTTATCGGGTTTGGGGCTTCACAGCTCCACTCTCGTGCGGACCTTCTCACGTCTCGCCTCCATTTTAGGGAAGCGGGGCGTGACACATTACAACCTTCTCAGTTATGATTAATGGGGCACCTCATGGGGTTTTCAAAGGAAATAGAGGCATTCGACAAGGAGATCCACTCTCACCTTATCTATTTGTTATCACCATGGAGGCCTTTACCACCTTGATCTCAAAGGAAATTAATATAGGAAACATCCCTCCTATGAGGCGCACTGGTTCCATCTCACACCTGCTATTCGTCGACGACCTCCTGGTGTTCTGCCGTGCTGACAGGTCTACTTTTTTGGGCATTAAAAATTTATTGTTGGAATTTTTTAATTACACTGGCCTCCAGGTGAACTGGGATAAGAGTGCAGGTTTGTTTAGCAAAGGGGCAGGTGATAATAAAAGCTCCCTAGCAGACATCCTGGGTATCAAGATTGCTACCACTATATCAACATACCTTGGTTTACCCCTCTCCTCCAAGTACCCCAAAACTACAAACTATGGCAGATTGGTAGATAAATGCAAGAGAAGGATGTTGGGTTGGAGATCTACTTTGCTCTCTGTGACGGGGCGTATTGAACTGGTGAGGATAGTTATTTATGGAATTATGGCATTTTGGATGCACGCGTTCCGTATCCCTATGACTGTCATGAGGACCATCTCTTCCATGTGTAGGCGCTTCATATTGGGATCTTCCAGAGCTTGGGCGTGGGAAGATATTTGCAAGCCAAAGAAGGAGGGAGGGGTGGGAATGAGGCTTTTGGAGGAATTGAATGATGCGGTGGGCTTAAAGCTTACTTGGAGGTACCTCACCAACGACAGTATATGGGCCAAGCATATGCGATTAGTTTATGGGGGAAGAAAAGGATTTTTTGCGGCTAAGGAGCTAGCAACACAATCAGGTACGTGGAAGAGACTTCTCAAAAGTAGGCAAATCTCTCACAAATTAATCCGAAGGCGTGTTTGTGATGGCCAAACACCCTTTTCTGGATTGACCCATGGTTAGATTATGGCCCCCTTTGTCAGCTATTCGAGATACCTCCCGGAGCGGAGCATACCTGTGTTAGAGAATATTGGGTCAATGGATCTTAGACTTCCGAGTAGGTCCTAGACCGAGTGCAGCATCTACTGGAGCACATTGTTTTAAAGGAGGGTGCGGATGATTGTCAGTGGGTACCTGGAGATTATTTTCGGTTCAGGGAGGCTTGGGAGGGTACTCGACGATGTGGCATTTCATTCCCTTTCTATAAACTAATTTGGTATAGCAATCATGTGCCTAAATGGTCTCTCACTCTTCTTCGTGCTTTTCAGGACAAGCTGCTCACTAGAGAAATGTTAAACAGATGGGGTTTTAACGCGCCAATCAATTGTGTACTATGTGACGAGAACAAAGAAGAGTCAACTGACCACCTCTTCTTTTCTTGTAGCTTTTCTGGTTACATTTGGCGCATGTCCTTACTGAAGCTTGGAGTTAGAAATGGCTGTAATACCGGATTGATTGACATTGGGAACTTCTACATCACCAACTATGCTGGGAAGAGTGCATTGGATAAATTGGCTAGAACCGTTCTTGCTGCGGCGGTATGGCATATTTGGAGAGAAAGGAATCGTCGAATATTTGAAGAGGTGATGAAAAGCAAGACCACAGTCTTTGATGAGATAGCCAATGAAATTCGTATTGCTATGGAAGGACTTGAACCTTCTTCTGCTCAGGAAATTGCAGCATTTGCCAATTGGGAATTTAGGGATATGGGTTGAGTTTTGCTGAGTAGTTTCATTTAGGATGTGGGATTTCTAGTGGAGAGTGACGGCGCTTGTGCCCTATCCTCTCCCTAGTAATCAAACATGCCTGAGTGAACTACTGATGTACATTGTATACTATTTTGATCAATAAAATCTTACGCTTACCTTTCAATATATATATATATATATATATATATATATATATATGTCAATGTATATATATATAATAACATAGAAAAGGTGGCACCTGATCTAATAGATCAGGTGCCAAGACGCATAAAGTTGGAAAGTACAAGCCCCACATGGTCTTGTACTTTCAATGGGGCCCTCATGTTTGTGTCTTGCACCTGATCTATAAGATCAGGTGCCACCTGATCTACATGATTCCCATATATATACACACACACACACATACATATATTTACACATATACATATATGGGATTAATGTAGAACAGGTGGCACCTGATCCAATGGATCAAGTGCAAGACACAAAAAGGTGGGGTCCCACGAGTACAAGCCCATGTGGAGGCTTGCACTTCCCACCTTTTTGTGTCTTGCCACCTGATCCATTGGATCAGGTGGCAGCTTTTCTACATTAAATCATACATACATATATATATACACATATACATATACATACATATACACACACACACATACATAAATATACACACGCGCGCGCGCGCGCGCGCGCACACACACACACATATATTACATTTGAGGGAGGTTTTTGAATGTTTGTCCTACTAAGACAAGATGACTAGGACATAAGGGGATGACTAGGACATAGGGGGATGACTAGGTTATGGTGACTAGGACAAAACTTTGGAGGGAACATTGGGTGAAACATTTGAATTTTGGGTTATCCTATTTTGGGGGGAAACAAAAGTGGGGGGAAATGGATGGCTATGATTTGATCTAATGAAATGAATGGTTAGATGAGGTTTTGAGAATGTGGGAACTTTTGAAATAGGGGAAATGAATTAGATTTTTGAAAATTTGAAAACGCACTCATTCTGGGTGCTTTGAAAACAAAATTTTGAAAATTTTGTTATGTGCTTTGAAATTTGAGAGGAAAAAAATTTAGCCATACTAAATCTCATCTGCCGTTCACACAAAATCTCTTCTGCCGTTCCCAAAAAAACTCAGCCCCATCTTCTCTACCTGCAAAAATATTTGTCGAAAAAATTGTTAGGGGATCAGATCGTGGGGACGAAGAGGATGTCCATAGCCGCTGGAGCTTCCCGTTTATCAAAATAATCTTCATGAGGGATGGGATGAACCCCAATGTATTATTCGTCTATTTCTTCCCCTTTGTCTAATCAATCAACCAAATTTTCATTTGATTTTGCTGTTCTGAAACCTGTTAGATCATTGAAGGAAGGATGATTCGAGAAGTTATTGCATCGGGGAGGAGATGCTGCTGCATCCGGTAGCTGTAGAGAAGTTGCTGCATCGGGAAGCTGCATTTGGATTTCATCATATTCGATTTCATCGGATGAGAAGCTATTGCATCGGGGAGCTGCACAGGTGGGAAATTTTCTTCCTGTATTAAATTTTCTTCCTTTGTTTTGCTAACCATGATCAGGTGCTCAAATTCCAATCTGAGATTGTCAAGATCTTAACTTTTTGTTCCAACCTGTGATCGAGCATATCATCAAGACACCTTCGCCCACTTCAACGTTTGTTGCCCGTCGTCGTCTCCTGAGCCCATCCACTTAGGAGTCGAGTTCTGGGACGAGCTCTAGAATCAGATCGGAGGTGGAAAACCTAAGCTGCAATGGTCACCTCCCCATCTCTCTCTCTCTCTCTCTCAAGCCTATGAACATTTTCTAATTTGTAGAAATATTTCTATTTTCTACTGTATTTTATAATTTAATAGGCAAGTGGCTGGATATTTGTGATTATGGTGAAATTAAGGTGAAGAAAGTAAATGACATGGAATTACTTCATTTTTTTCTTATTCTCATTTTGCAGAAAATTGTTTCCTAATTTGACGATTTTGTTTTCATCATCTGCGAATTGGGATATCAAATTTTTATTGTGAACCAGGTTTGATGAAATCAATTTGGATGGAAACAATACCTGTTATGCGAATACCATGTATTATTCTTCGATTGTTCATATCTGTCAATATTAAAAAGATGATTCCATTTTCATCATCGGGTATTGTTTTCATCATCTATTTTTGTGTTCACAATAACCAATGATAACAATTTGGTTATCATCACAATACCCGCATCACCATCTGTTTCAGATCACAGAGACCAGGGATAACAATTTGGATCATTAGGTATTGTTTTCATCATTTACTATGCGAATTTTTATTGTGATCTGAAATTTGATAATTTTTAAGCGGTCATTTTTATTTATGTTTATCAGGTGTTTGCTGTAATGTATCAGAGAACAAACACTTCATGTATTTGATATAGGTGATAATTTTTCTATATGTTTTGTCATGAAGATATCATATGTTCATGTGCTTTTTAAGTGTATTGATCATGCTTCAATGGAGTTAGTAATCTTGCCCTCTCAATTTTTTAGTGCATTGATTGCATTGGCTGATACAATTCGTCAGTTAGAAATTTGCAGCAGACTTCAGAGGCAAATTGCTTGTTATCAGCCGTGCCTGATAACATTGGCCCAATACACTAAAAACACACACTAGTAATTTGTGTGGGTGTGGGTCAATACATTAAAAAAGCTTGCCTTCGGCCTTTGTGAATCTAGCCCGGTGAACATACGGCTTCGAAAACAGATCGAAGTAGTGCCTTCGATGAACTGGACTATACTTGTACGGAATTCCATTACCTCAATGACATTATTCTAGCCTGGGCTCGCTTGAAATTTCCTATATAATAGGAGAAAGAATCTAGAGCCCCCAACCAATTTCTTACATAACCGATTCTTTCCCTGAATAGGTTGCTAGTGTTCGGTCCTGATCCAAGATGAGGAACCAAACCATGAAAGTCTTCCTTGGCGTATTACCAAACCACGCCCCTATTGCCACATCGGTGGATAATGGACTGGTAAGCATTTCTCATTTTAAAGTTTCCCATGGTGATCTAATATCTTTTCAAGAAACTAGCCAATTTCATTCATGTTATCAGCCGTGCGAATTCCATTTGCAGCAGACTTCTTTAGTGATGTAATATATCATCTTTTTTAGTGTATTGATCAATCATGTTATCATATTTTCATGTGTTTTTTAGTGTATTGATCTCAATCTCGAAGAAGTCTGCTTTTTAAGTGTATTGATCATGCTTCAAGGAAAACTTAACTTCCACTTGAAACAATTTGCTGTGTTCTAGAAAGCTACCGCTTGAAACTGTGTAGAGAACGTTGCCGCTTGAAACTATTTACTTGGATGTTCTAAAAGTCACCGATGGATGGTAAGTTATAACAAAATGAGCTTTAAATTCTCATTCGAGTATGGGACAGAATTTTTGCAATCTCCTGCTATTCTTTTTTTATTCAATTGTCATATTTCTCAGAAATCCAATATACAATATATTCTTTCGTAATAATGACGTCCCCATGGTTTTCGTGATTATAAGAGTGCAATATTGGATTGGGGGCGTGAGATTTAAATATTTATAACCGCAAGCGCACGGTGTTGTAGTGTGGCTTGGGGGTCAAACACAGGGAGGCGTGGTTGTGCTTGTATCAGAAAGGACCGGATTCACCCTAGGGGTGAGCTAGCCCGAATCAAATGATGGTTTATCACGAATGGTAGGTAAGGGAGTTAAACAATAATAAAGGAAACCTGGGACTTCGGTTTCCACCCTATCATGTGATTCTCGCTAACACGACCGATGGATAGGATAACAATTGGAAATAGGGTCTATTGGTGAGATGTTGCCTCTATGAGTGATACAAGCGTCCCATGGGCCCGATATTCCGGCCGGTGCCCAGGATGATACACTGGACTTCCTGGGTTTGGTCAGTGGGCATTCCCATGTCCATTAACACTGACCGACTCTGGGAGCACTAAGCTCGCAACGATAACTCCCAACATCTCATCCTGCCGCTCCCGCGCGCTAGGATTCGATGTCTACGCTAAGGGCGTGAGCTATGGCTAGGGAGTCAACCGCCAAGTTTATTCCCCCTTGGCCCAATGGTCAAAGGCGGTCTTTTTTCCACTGATGACAATGAAACACCCCGCATAACCGATAGATTCCTATTCCCTATCGATTTCCTAGTCATATGAACGCATCAGGGAGAACCCACGAAGGGGTTTCCACCAAAATCCCAGATTGGGAAACTACTCACACATATTAGCTAAAAAGCGATCTAAATGAAAATCGACCGTTAAAAACATAATTAGGCGATTTAAATGCAATAGTAGTAATGCAATTAAAATAATATCCAGAATACTTACAAATAACTAGAAAATTACAGCCATCACAAGAGAGAAAAAATAGTAAAAAATACAACATCTCTATTTCTGGAAACCTAGGGTTTATATTTATAGAAAACGACGGCACCCGATCGGGTGAAGAATCACCCGATCGGGTGACCTGCTTCGTTAATCGCAGCGCACTTCAAAATTTCACCCGGTCTCGCGACACGATCGGTTGGCAGAAGCTTCTAACCGTTTGGATCTTTAGCATCATCAGGTGAACCGATAGGTTGATAAATCAACCGATCGATTGAAATTGTCACCCAAAAAGACAGAGATTTGCGACGTTTTGACACGGTTGGCTGGCCGTCGGGTGAGCTGTCCGGGTCATGTCTCGGAAACAGCTACAGATGAACCGATCGGGTGAAGATCACCCGATCGGTTGGATTTCAGCTCCAATTTCCCGAGAAGTTCGTCGGGTTGAACCGGTCGGTGACCCGGTCGGTTGACGCTCGCTTTGCTTCATCTGCTGTCTGGGTCATGCATGCATGCATCACCCGATCGATTGGATGTATCCAACCGATCGGGTGAGGGGCTGAAAGATAGAAATCTTTGTGTCTGACCCACTGGATCATGCGTGACTCCTCTCGTTGCTCCGGGGACTTATCATATCATCGTTATATGTCCCCTACACTGGCAAACTCCTGCAAACACGCAACAACATGGAGAAGTGAAAGAAAACAAAAAAATACGAGAAAACAGATACGAGACGGCGAATAATAACGGAAAAACACAAAAGAAGACGTGCGTGAATATATGAAATATAAACGTACGTCAAAATCCCCCAAGCTGAACCCTTCCTCGTCCTCGAGGAAGACGAGTGAGAGTAGGAGCTCAGAGGGAGAAAATAGAGAGAAAGAGAGAGAAAGAGAACTCTAAATCCTAAATCGCCCGTCAGGGCCAACAAAATCAAAAACGACACACCAAGCGAGCAAACGACAAATTACAACACTAAACCAAGGAATACGAGTCCAGTCAAGTGTCGTGGGCCCACGCGATGAAGCGCGAGTGAGTGTGGTCGTGTGCTAGCAGACGGTGTCGCTATCTACATTGTGCCATAAGCTCCATATACACAAATCCAAGAAAAGACCCAAATATCGATTCGATTTGCAATAAGCGGTGAATATATAGTTCAAGCATGCATGAGAGAAAAGTGAGAATCGAAACGCATCATGTGTCGGGGACTCCACAGCTAGGAACTAGAAAATCACCTCACTATTGCCTAGGTAATAGCTAGAAGGTCCATATTCCAAGTGTTTTCGAAAACGATGGAGGTTGAGATGATGTGGAGGAGAATACTCGGTGCAAACTCTCGCCTTTTCTTTATTCTCGGTAGGTAGGGAAATATTCACACATTTTTTTTGGGTTTTGGATATATGTATTTTTTTTCTTTCTTTCTTTCTTTTCTCTCTTTTTTTGGGTTTTTTCTTTTCTTTTTTTTTGGATTTTTGGATTTTGGGGTATATACATGTGTATACTCTCCCAAGTGGGAGAACGGTATACGACGAGGGGATTTGCACCAAGTAAAATAAAAAAAGAAATCGGATTCTAAACACTTGGGCAAGGGAGATATTTCGCTAATCAGAGCATATTCTAAATGGGTTATCCTAGTCCTAACTGTGGAATCCCGACACATGCGAAATGAAGCATACGATATATATATATTCATGCATACAGAAGCAGATAAGAGAGGCAAATACCGCATATTCAAATCGAAGGATGATAATCTAGGGGTCATTCCTGGACAGGTATATAAAACAAAATCACTAAGTAGAAGCACACCAAATAGCTAGGCACGATACACGACTCACAAAAAGCTAAGTGGACCCACGATGCATGAAATGCAAGAGGACTCGACTTTCTAGGGTTAGTGAATGTGATTATCGAAGCCATGCTAGGTGTGTGTGTGATATTGTGGCAATTCATCATCGGGTTCATCTCTAGGAGAAAGAGATAAAAAAAGAAGAGAAGAAAAAATAAAAACACGATGAAAACGACTCAAAAACGAAGAAAAAGACGCGAATGGTGCACGAAGTGCGACTCCACCAAGCTGAAACTTGCATTGCCCTCAATGCAATAAAAGTGAATACGGGAGTGCAATGAAAATGGGGGGAAAATTCGCACCGACTCAAAAAGAAATGAAAAACAAGAAAAACACACATACACAACTGAAAATAAAAATAAAAATAAAGATCACACCACACGACATATAAACAGAAAATATAAATAGAAAATCACACCACACGACAAAAATAAACAAACACACATAGAAAAACGTCACACGACGGCACAGTAAAATTGTCATCCCCCAAGCTAGATGTGACAATGCTAGCGAAATGATATGATCGTGAAAATGCAGAGATATGCAAGGGGGAGGTCAGAAAACAAAACGGAATCAAAAGGCATGAGAGGAGTAATCCTCTTCCTCCTCGGTGGAAGATGTGGGGGATGCGATGGAGTGGGCGGGAGAGGTGACTGGGGTGCGGAGAAGTGGAGAAAGTGGTCGGTGTGATGGATCGGTGGGTGTGGAGGTGTGAATGATAGGTGGAGTGGTGGTGGTGATGGTGAGTGGGAGTGAAAGAGCGACCAAGGTGGTGGTAGATGGGGGCAGAAACGGCGGTAAATAGGGTGGATACGGTGATAGAAGAGGATGGTGGGGGAAGTGATCGCGATCGCACCTGCAATTTCTTGCGGGGCATGTATGGAGTGATGGAAGTGGAGGGTGGTGGATCTATGGGGACGACAGTGGAGGGAATGGAAACGGTGGGAGTAGATGAGGTGGTGGGAGTGGAAGTGGTGATAGGGGGAGATGGTCGCCTAGGGGGTGATGGTGGAGGTGAAGAATGTGATGGTGGAGGTGAAAAATGTCGAGGGGGTGAAGGTGGTGGAGAGGGGTGTGGTGTGGGAGGTGGTGGTCTGTGGACGTGAGTGAGAATGCAGAGGATGGTGGCCATGTCCCTCTCAAGTGCGAGGAAGCGTGGGTGAGAGAAAATCGAAGGGGATGGGTCCGAGGGGGTGGAGGACGAAACGACAGCGCGAAGCGAAGCCAGCTCAGTCTCGAGAGCAAGACGAGCGGAAGTGGCTCGACGAAAGGAGGAGGAGGAGGTAGTACGGACCGGAGAGGTGGTGACGGTGGTGATCGGGACAGAAACAGGGACAGCACTACTAGGCCCAGCACCGGGGTCTCCACGGGACGCAGGAACGTCCTGCTCGCCTAAGTGGGCGGCAGGGTAAGGTGGTCTAGGTGCGCCCGGGATGAATGGAAGGTGCATCCCCCAAGAAACTCAGCATCAGGTGGAAAAGTCCAGTCTCCCACAAGCTAGATGGTCATGCGAGCGGGGTTGGGCAGAATTGTATAGGGAGATGGGGGTGTCCGTAATGGAAGGTGAAACGGCCATCGGGGCAGGGCTTAATCATGTGAATATACTGCAGGACGTCGAGATCTAGACGTGAGGGTCCTGCGGTAGTGGGCAGATCTCGGGGGATGACAATATTATATCTAGGAGCAGAGCTAAGATCGTGATAAGGCCCCCCACAACAAAGCTTGCCCTTACTGGCACGGCTAATCTCAAGAAGCTTGGAAACAAGCCAAGCACTGGCATGGATGGGAACAACTGGGGCTCGGAAAGAAATCTCGTCATCCCCGCAGACAAAAGGAAAGGCCATGGCCCACAGAATGAAGAGATCAGGGATGGTCACGGTACCGGACTCATCCCTGGGGAAAAATGTGCATGATATGATTCGGTGGGCCAGACGGAAGATGGGGTGAATGATGGAGGAGGCCTTGGCCTTACCTCGGGGATAGTGAACGTGTAGGGTGAGGCGGAACCAAAATTGATCGACGTCGAATTCGGGGGGGATACCCGTAGGGATGGATAGCGTCGTCCCCAAGGATGGGGAAACCAAAGATGTCATTGATGGTATCCAGGTGGGTGCAAATGGTTCTGTTACAGACCCGAAATATGACGACTGACCCCGACTCATAGACAAGTGTGGATAAAAATTTGAGTGTGAGGGAGGGGTAGGATACCGAGTTGGCGTTTAGGAAAGCTAACCAACCTAAATTTGTGAAGAGAGTCTCGACCTTGGTGAATACACCGAGATCGATAAGCGTTTGGGTGTGGGCAAATTTGGTCGAGAGATGCCCCCGTGCATCAAGTCTATGGTAAAAATATTTGTGCTCTTGATTCCTAAAACGGTAGCCACGCGGGCCCATCAGTGGGTCCTCAGCTGGGACGATAGGTTGGGGTTGGGGTTGGGGTTGTGCAGGTTATGCAGGTTGTGCAGGAGGAGGGCATGAGTGTGGTGGACTTGTAGTCTTGCGTCTCTTGTGAGACGAACCCTCCTCTCGCATGATACCCTTACCCCTATCTTGATCTCGGGCCATGTGGGTGTGTGTGCGTGAGTGAATGCGAAAATGTGATGAATGCACACACACAAGCAATTGAGCAAATTGAAATTCTAGGGAAAAATATAAAATTAAGCTAAGGAGCGAAGTTACCCAGTAGAGTCGAAGATCCTTGCTCGTAGATGTCCCAACGCAACGCAATAGGAAAAAAAATGTGAAGCCGCGGCAACTCTTTTCAGCAAATTTCGAAAATAGGGGGGGCTGCGAAATTAGGGTTTTATGCGGTTAAAACGAAGATGGAGGTAGAGAAATCGATGGAGGGAAGGAGATTGAGAGTGGGGGGAAGGATCTAAGGGGGTTTGTGGTCGGTTTAGGGGAGATCGAGGTCGGTTAGGGCTTAGAGAAGGCGAAACGTCGACGGAAATTCGAAGTCGGGCGGGGGAGGTGAACAGGTGAGGGCGCTGGGTTTATATAGGGTTTAAGTCGAACTGATCAGGTGAGTTTTCACCCGATCGATTGACTATTAGGTCGAAATTTTTGCTGAAAAGATGCTACAGGCGAACCGATCGGGTGATAACTCACCCGATCGGTTGGCCGCTTCACAATTTTTCCCGAAAGTTCAGTACAGCTCACCCGGTCAGTCACACGACCACGCTTCGTATCAATCGATCGGTTGATCAAATCCCAAAATTTTCCGAGACTTCAGCCCCGCTCACCCGGTTTGCCACCCGGTCTCAGCTTGCTTCACTCGACCGGTTCGTTGGAGAACAGATATGACCATTGTCTGATATGTCTCACCCGATCGGTTGAATAATCACCCGATCGGGTAAGGCCTTGTTTCCTGCAAAAATTCACAAATGACCAAAGTCTCTCGACGGAAGTTTCCGCGGCTGGATTTAATTATTAAAATAAAAAAAATAAAGCTAAAAATAATCCTAAAGATGAAGATAAAAGTTTAGAGCATGGGTTGCCTCCCATGAAGCGCTTTTGTTTAACGTCGTCTGCTCGACACCCGTAGATGATATTCAAGGCCGACGGGAGTGATGCCCTAAGATCGGCATCGCTTCAAATTCGGAGTTGGTGGCCTTTGGCGTCGGCGGCGATGACAAGAAGACTTACTCAACGACCCTCCCTCCGTTGATGGAATCCGGAGGCTTCTCCCTTATATTGGCGTCTACTGCCACTCTTTTCAGGATTCGGATCTAGTCTCTGATGAGCCCCATGGGTTCTTTCCCTTTCCTCCTCGTCGGAGGACCCTTTTGAAATCCGAGAGGGACCGTATGTGCAGCATCCGCTTTCCCAGCAACATTACCTTTCTCTGGGTCGACATGTTCTTCTAAGTCTCCCAAGCTATCGGGGGGATTTCTTGAAAGAATTTCCCAGGCCGCGGCTTCCAGAACTCTCTCTTCTTCTAACTCCAGCATATTGCACCCTGGATCATCCCGGGGGTTGGGGTGCTTCATTGACAACCCCAAGTCAAACTCGACTTTTTCGTTATCGACGTTAAGGGAAAGCTTCCCATTCTTCACATCTATTAAAACGCTGGCAGTGGCCATGAAAGTCCGTCCAAGGATGATGGGGGTGTGCGCATCTTCAGGCATGTCCATGATGACGAAGTCCACTGGCACATGCACCCCACTTACGTTGACAGGGAGGTCATCTAAAACCCCAACCGGATATTTGACCGATCGGTCTGCAAGCTATAGGGTCATACCTGTGGGCTCCAAGTCGCCCATCCCTATCCTCTTACACAGCAACAGGGGCATTAAATTGATGCTCGCTCCAAGATCGATGAGCGTGTGATGGATCTTTACCTCCTCGATCGCACAAGGGATAGAGAAGCTCCCCGGGTCTTTAAGCTTAGGCGGATTTGCTCTCTGAATGAGAGCGCTGCATTCCATCATTAATACGACCTTCTCCTTTCTGGACCCTATTGTCACCAAATCCTTTAAAAATTTTGCGTAGGAGGGAATCGTCTCGATAGCTTCGAGGAAGGGGATTTGCAAGCTTAGATCCTTGACCATGGTAAAGTATTTGACATACTTCTCGTCTATCTTGGCTTGGGCTAGCCGTTGTGTAAAAGGCACCACGTGCTTGAATACTTTGAGGATCCCTTCCTCGTCTTTCTTTTTCTCCTCTTTAGGGACTCCCTCCGGAGTCGTTGGCTTTGGTGATGAAGCACCGTCGTCATTCAATTTTTCATTGGTCACTCTACAACCAACGGTGCTTCCGGTTTCTTGGGGGGCACTCTTGTGGGGATTTGTGTTCCGCTTCTCAAAATGATAGCAGACACATTCGAATGCTCGTGCGTGAGAGCCAAAGTCTGGTTTGCTCCCCTCGGGTTCACTTCCGGTTGTGGCGGCAATAGATTTTGTGACCTTTGAAGGTTCGCCACCTGTAACCCAATCTGAGTTACTTGGTCAGTGAGAGCCCACTGACCCATCTCCAGCTTCAAATTGATCTTCTCCTGGTTGGTAATGTATTGAGTTAAGAGGGGCTCAACCGGAGAGATGGCCCTCTGCTGGCCATACTGCTGCTGCTGAATGGGCTGCTGGTTCCTTGGGGGGTACTGCTGATACTATTGTGGAGGCTGCTGCTGTTGAAATTGCTGCTGTGACTGAAACTACTGTTGCTGAGGCCTAGCCGGCTGATATATCTGTTGTTGCTGCTACTGAGGCGGCGACGGCTGATACGGTGCCCTGTAGCTAAGGTTGGGGTGGTTCCGGTTATTTGGAGAGTAGGCCAGGTTGGAGCTAGTCCGTGGAGGGTACGACGTGTTCCCCATAGGATTGTAGAATAGTGCGCTCGCTTGGTCTAACGGAGGTGAGATGTCACCACCATCGAAGTCTCCAATGACTTCGGATTCCACCGCCGCAAAATGTTGTGTACCGGCACCACCGGCTTCTACCATCAGCGCTGAGATCTGGGTCGACAGCAAGTCAAACTTACTGGATAATTTGTCGACGTCCTCGACCCTGTGGATACCCCTAGATCTAGGTGTGGCTCTCTCGTCACACCACCGCTCATTGTCCGATGCCATGTTTTCTAAAATGTTCCCGGCATCTTCCTCACTTCTAGACATGAAGGACCCCCCAACCACCGCGTCCATCGAAGATTTTAAATCATCCCTCGGTCCATTATAGAACAGATTAATTATCTGCCACTTCAGAAGCTCGTGATGAGGGCATCTCCGCTGCATTTCTTTGTATCTCGTCCAAGCTTCATGCAGGGACTCGTGGCTGGCCTGGGAGAAGGAGGAGATCTCACTCCTCAGTTTCATGGTCTTCCCCGGAGGAAAGAACTTCGTCAAGAACACATTTGAAAGCTTCTCCCAAGTGTTGAAAGTGTTCGGGTCCTTTCCCCTTAGCCACTGATTGGCCTTATCCCGCAGAGAGAAGAGGAATAACTTCAGACGGATTGCTTCAGCCGTGACACCATTTATTCGGAAGGTGTCACATTTCTCGAGGAAGGAGTCCAGATGTTCGATGGGGCTCTCCATGGGCGCCCCAGAGAATTGATCCTGCTGGAACCACGTCACCAAAGACGGCTTAAGCTCGAAGCTTTGCGTCGTAATAGTAGGAGGTCGGATGGCGGAGGTGGACTTGATGGATGGCATCGAGTATTCCAGCAGGGACTTGTGAGGTGGGGTGTTCTCCCCCATGGCTTTGGACTCTTCTCTTCTTCTCTTCTCTGCGGTAAGACGCCTCAGGGTGGCGTTTATCTCCGGATCAACAGGAATCAAGTCGTCGAGACTCCTTGAGCTCCTGCGCATGAAAATCAACAAACACCCGTGAAGCAAGAGTGGGAAAGAAACAGATAAAAATAGAAAATAAAAATAAGAAAATAAAAATGAAAAAGAATAATGCGAAAATTATCGCGAGATAGGGATGTGAGCTAGACTCAAGGGTTCAAAAGATCCAAAAATAACAAGCACGTTGCCTCCCCAGCAACGGCGCCATAGAGCTTGATGTCCCCACTGTTTTTGTGATCATAAGAGTGCAATATTGGATTGGGGGCGTGATATTTAAATATTTATAACCGCAAGCGTACGGTGTTGTAGTGAAGCTTGAGGGTCGAACACAGGGAGGCGTGGTTGTGCTTGTGTCAGAAAGGACCGGATTCACCCTACGGGTGAGCTAGCCCGAATCGAATGATGGTTTGTCACGAATGGTAGGTAAGGGAGTTAAACAATAATAAAGAAAACCTGGGACTTCGGTTTCCACCCTATCATGTGATTCTTGCTAACACGGCTGACGGATAGGATAACAATCGAAATTAGGGTCTATTGGTGAGACGTTGCCTCTATGATTGATACAAGCGTCCCATGGGCCCGATATTCCAGTCGGTGCCTAGGATGATACGCCGAACTTTCCAGGTTCGGTCAGTGGGCATTCCCATGTCCATTAACACTGACCGACTTCGGGAGCACTAAGCTCGCAACGATAACTCCCACCATCTCATCCTGCCGCTCCCGCACGCTAGGATTCGATGTCTACGCTAAGGGCGTGAGCTATGGCTAGGGAGTCAACCGCCAAGTTTATTCCCCCTTGGCCCAACGGTCAAAGGCGGTCTTTTTTCCGTCGATGACAATGAAACACCCCGCGTAACCGATAGATTCCTATTCCCTATCGATTTCCTAGTCCTATGAACGCATCAGGGAGAACCCATAAAGGGGTTTCCACCAAAATCCCAGATTGGGAAACTACTCACACATATTAGCTAAAAAGCGATCTAAATGAAAATAGACCGTTAAAAACATAATCAGGCGATTGAAATGCAATAGTAGTAATGCAATTAAGATAATATCAAAGTTTGGTAAAGATCGGAACACTTACAAATAACTAGAAAATTACAGCCGTCGCAAGAGAGAAAAAACAGTAAAAAATACAACAGCTCTGTTTCTGGAAACCTAGGGTTTATATTTATAGAAAATGACGTCACCCGATCGGGTGAAGAATCACCCGATCGGGTGACCTGCTTCGTTAATCGGCAGCGCACTTCAGAATTTCACCCGGTCTCGCGACACGATCGGTTGGCAGAAGCTTCTAGCCGTTTGGATCTTGAGCATCATTAAGTGAACCGATCGGTTGATAAATCAACCGATCGATTGGAATTATTGCCCAAAAAGACAGACACTTGCGATGTTTTGGCACGGTCGGCTGGCCGTCGGGTGAGCTGTCCGGGTCGTGTCTTCGAGGAAACGGCTACAGATGAACCGATCAGGTGAAGATCACCCGATCGGTTGGATTTCAGCTCCAATTTCCCGAGAAGTTCGTCGGTTTGAACCGGTCGGTGACCCGGTCGGTTGACGCTCACTTTGCTTCAGCTGCTGTCTGGGTCGTGCATGCATGCATCACCCGATCGGTTGGCTATATCCAACCGATCAGGTGAGGGGCTGAAAGATAGAAATCTTTGTGTCTGACCCCCTGGATCACGCGTGACTCCTCCCGTTGCTCCAGGGATTTATGATATCGTCGTTATGTGTCCCCTACGCTGGCAAACTCCTACAAACACGCAAAAACACGGAGAAGTGAAAGAAAACAAGAAAATACGAGAAAACGGATACGGGACGGCAGAAAATAACGGAAAAACACAAAAGAAGACATGCGTGAATATATGAAATATAAACGCACGTCAAATACCATTTAAGACAGTCAATAGCAAATATCAATCATCTTTCCTATTTTTAGAGTGCAATTCATATCTGTCAATATGGATGTGTGTATTTACTTATCCATTCATTCATTTATGAAATACCAGGTTTTTACCTCAACTAAAGTTCTGGTAATCTCGGCACCGGTAAATCGCGCATCCTCGAACCCGTCCAGCGACGTAGTGCTGACCTTACTCCTTATTTTTAGGATTAACTTTGCAAACCTAAAATAATGGATACTTGAATGCTGTAGTTCTGTTCAGGTATTATGTATTATTCTTGCAAAAGAATCCAACATTAGTTACGATAACGAGTTCAAAGGTAAAGCAAAATGAGACACCCTACTTAGGGGTCCATTAGTATTTACTTTTTCATGAACAGCAGGATACCGAGTTCATGTGCATCATAGAATGTGTATGCATGTGTAACGGTACGTTTTCGTTGTACTTTGTTTGTGCACGTGCTTTTGGCCGTGCACGTGTTTATTTTACACTTTATTTGATTGTGAACACTTTTGTGTGATATGCCGTTATGAACGTCTCTGAGAGTATTAAATAGTGGCACTATCTTGGAACGACACTTCTCGAGTCGTTTTTCCACAATTTAAACTTACTCGATGAGACGTGACGATTCTCACTCTTGACGGGAGACGTTTCTATTTTTAGTCTCGTCGTCCGACGTCGAAATTGAGATCCGTCTTCTTAGTTAGCTCACATTCGTCATCACGATCACCACGATATTTATTTTATAATTTTTGGAGTTTATTTGACCACTTTTATATTTTTAACAAGTTATATATTATTTTTAATAATTAATTTATAAATTATTTTCGGCCAAATAAAATTTATTTGAGTTTTAAACGTATTAAAGAATTTTTGAGCCAATTTCCAGCTCATTTGGACCAAGTCAAATCCTTGGGTGAGTTGGAGAAGTTGAATTTCAAATTTTAAATTATTTTAAACTTCTAATCCTATTAGATTTAGCCCTAGACCAAGTCAACCCATCTACACTATATAAAAAACCCCTAGGAAGACCTATTTTCGCAAGAAATTAGCCCTAGACTCTTCCAAAACTCAAATTGGACGTTGCGACGATTCGTCGCAACGTTGCGAAGTTCAGCCCCCGCACCGACCGAAGAAATCTCGCCCGTTCCCCCGCTCCGACCACTAGCCGCCCCCGCATCCAAGCCGCCCCGCATCGCAGCACAGCTGCCCCGCCCCGTTCCCCGCTTCGACCGAGAGAAGCCCTCGGTCTGACCGAGGGCTTGGCTCGTATCCGCTCCGCACAGCGCTCCGCACCGACCCCGCTTTGTCACCCCGCTCCGCTCAGCGCCTGACCGATCGACCCGCCCGCACCGACCGACGATTGCAACGCTGCAACATTGTAAACGTCGCAGCCTCGCATCCCAAGTGCACGACCGACCCTCCCTACCGATCTGACCGAAGGAATCCCTCGCACCCGCTGCTGCGACTGACCCAAAACGCTGCACAGCCCCGTTCCCCCGCAGCGACCGATAGGATCTCCCGCATTGGCTGGGTACGATCGAGAGTCATTCGTCGCAACCCCGCATCCGTCGCACCACTTGCCTTCGTGGGCACCCCAAGTTCTCCAGAGGTATTGTGGGTCCCCCAAAGGTCCCTAGGACTACTGTGGGCCCCACCTAGGTGCGTTCTCTTCGACGACTTGCCACGTACGACGTCGTCGCACGTCGTAGCCCGTCGTCGCACGTGCGAGCTTTGGAATCTGGAATCGTCGCCCGGGTTGATTGCTCTGAAATTTCCAGCGAGGAATCTAATTGGAATCTGGACTTGGAGCGCGATCTTTTATTCCAACTCCCGGCGTCGCTACCCGACGCCGGTGTAGCTTTCGCGTCGTGTTGAGGTAACGTTTTGCACCCCTAGGACCCCCAACCCAATTGCACGCTAACCAAGACTAAAAATCAGTATTTTAAAGTATTTTAAATGTTTTAGCAATCACTAATCAAGATTAATAAAACGGATGTAGGCCGGTGGACTTGTGCACGTAGGAATCGTGACTTTGGACTCGTTGGACGGTGTTTTCTTGACGTGATAGTTGCAGGCAAGTGAAACTTGCCAAATCTTGCTTAAGGCCATGTTTTTAGGCCACTTCCTTGTTTTTAACGTAAAAGAGACTAGTCAGTGAAATGATAGCTGGCTAGACGCTTACTTGATCTAGTTTGACAACGAAACTAGATCCGTCACCTAATCGATCTAGCTTGACAACGAAGCTAGATACAACCTTTAAACTTGTTGTTCATGCATACTAAACTGTCACGTTTACTTTCTTTACCTGTACGCTTTACTACTTTGCCATGTCATGTCATCCATGCATTGAATGTCGCATTCGTAGCACACGCTACACTACTTGTACTTCCTTGTCCGGCTAGGTGCACCCCTACGCCATACTTGTTAAAAACACTTCCTGGCTCATGATCCAGAAGCGAGCATTCCAAGTTCGGGGGTAAGGCCCTGGCTCGATACACGTGGAGGGGTAGGGATAAACGGTTGCTTGAGCTTAGGAGTTGGCCCGCGCAGCCACTCTAGCCAAAAGACGGAATCTCTGTGCACGAGGTGCTTACTTTACTTTTCATGAACTTATCTTGTGAATGCCATGCCATGCTCGTACTTTACTTTACTCTACTTTACCTGTTGCACTCATTACTTTAACTGCCATGTCATTGCATCATGCTAGAACTGCTAGGTTGCTTTACTTTCACCTACTTTTAGTTTTCTTGCACAAGTCTTCCAGACTTGCTGACATGTGCCCCTTGCTCTTTTGGGTGTCACATGTTAGACCCTGAGCCAGAGACAGTTGCTGAGGACGAGGCGTTTGCTGACGCTGAGCCCGAGCCTACGTTCGTTGAGGAGTTCGAGGACACCGGAGACTAGTCTTAGAGACTGATTTTACTTGCTTTTGCTTTAGGTTGTTGTTAGTTGTCGGTGCTTGCACCATTGCTTTGTTTTCGTACTTTGTACTTTTGTCGGCCATGCTGGGCCTCTTTTAGACTCTTTTATTTTAGCCTGGTGGCTTTTTCTGCGATGTTGAGATTTATTATTATGGATATTCTGAGATGCTTCTTTGTCTCTTTTCGTTATTATTATCTTTGTTTCGTTTCGCGTTGTAAGGACCTGCAGTTTAAATTTGATTGACGCTTATCGGACTTGAAGCTTTGTAGCTTCAAGTCTGAGCGGACCTTCTCACACTTCGCCTCCACGTTTTTAGGAAGCGGGGCGTGACAGGTTTTGTTGGTGGCCCATGCAGGTCCTCCTATCTTGCGATTGCGAACTAACGGAACAACGATAATAAACGGAATATCCATTAAATAAATTGCAACATCCAAGTCATTAAGCTTTGAGTCTAATTTGTTTGTTCGTTTTCCTTGTCATTAGATGGCTGGACGACGACAGACCCGATCTGGAAGTGGGCCCAATCGTGCTGAGGAGCCAGATAGGGAGCCTACCAATGCTGAGATCATGAGGATGATGCATCAGATGATGCAGGTGCAGCAGGGCATGCTCCAGAACACTCAGAGTGCTCCTCGCTTCGAGCCAGGAGCGAAGCAGTTTCGGGAGCTGGGCCCGACTTACTTTGATGGATCTGAAGGACCGTTGGCTGCAGAGGAGTGGATCAGAAACACTGAGGATAATCTGAAGATGTCGAAGGTCAACCCGGCTGGATGGGTTGATCTGGCAAAGAAGCAGCTTAAGGATAATGCCCGAAACTAGTGGGATGCAGAGGAGGAGCTGTTGGTGAGCCATATACATTGGGCTACTTTCAAGTCTAGATTCGACGAGGAGTACTTTCCGAAGGCTGCTAGGAGGGAGATGTTGCAGCGCTTCATTGAACTGAAGCAGGGGAGTCTGTCGGTGGACCAGTACCACCAGGAGTTTACTAGATTGAGCCGCTTTGCACCGAAGATGGTGGAGGATGCTGAGGAGAAGGCTCAGAGGTTTCTGCAGGGTCTTTCTCTAGACTTGCAGAGTCTGGTGTCTACGACGGACATGGAGTCATATCAGAAGTTGCTGGTAGCTGCTCGAAGACAGGAGAGGATTGCGAAGCAGAAGAGAGGACTGATTTCTGGAGCTGGGAAGAGGCCTATGGAGCAGGTCAGAGGAGTGGTTAGGCCTAGGACCAGACCTAGTCAGACGGTGCAGTTCAAGAGGCCAGGTGGGCCTACTCTGAAGACTTGCCATTTCTGTGGCAAGACCGGGCATATATCAAGGATCAGTGTAGGAAGATGTTGGGACAGTGCCTGGTTTGTGGAGATCCTACTCATGCCATGAAGGATTGCCCGAGTTCTAAACTACCTTGGAAGGATCCCATTGCCGCACAGCCGTTGCAGCAGAGAGCACCTGTACCTGCAGGTCGTGGAGCACCTCTCGCTCCTCAGAGGCAGGCCATTCAGCAGGCCGTGCAGCCGAGGAGGCAGGCTTACCTGCTGACGGCAGTGGAGAGCGAGGCCGTGGATGAGGTTATCGCAGGTAACTCTCAAACTAGTTGATTCCTTCCTTAGATAGTTTGATTGATTGCTTATGTTTGTTGCTTGCATATGTTTGTTTGTTAGAATAGGGTTTGATTGTTAGATTATTTGTTAGGTGTGATTTTGGTGTGCACATTTCCTGCACGAGTCCTCTTTGACTCAGGTGCATCGATGTGCATTATTTCTCGGAGCTTCGTGGAGAAGCATTCCTTGACGACTTCCTCTCTTCCCAAGAGTTGGAACATCGTTACGGGAAATGGCGTGATCTCGGTGCATCGTGGGTGCACTTCTTGCCCTTTGGTGGTCTGTGGACATGACTTTATGCTGACTTTATTGTCCACGACATCATCAACTACGATGCCGTGCTTGGAATGGATTGGCTTGTGAGCTTCTATGCTACGATCGATTGTCGGAGGAAGAAGGTGGTGTTCGAGATCCCCGGGCATCCGGTGTTTGAGTTCAGTCGAGGTAGCAGTTCGCTTGGCCCTGTCACGTTTCGGGCCAGACCGGTGGAGCTTGTTGCTATGCAGATGGAGCAGGATAGACCAGCTGTGGTACGTGAATTCGACGACGTCTTCCCCGAGGAGATGTCTGGGCTGCCACCCGATCGAGCTCTCGAGTTTTCGATCGATCTTATGCCGGGAGCGCAGCCTATTTCGAAGGCACCATATCGGATGGCTCCAGCAGAGTTAGAAGAGTTGCGTAGGCAGCTTGACGAGCTTTTGCAGAAAGGATACATCAATCCTAGTGTGTCTCCGTGGGGAGCACCGGTGTTGCTGGTGAAGAAGAAGGATGGTTCGCGTCGCATGTGTGTGGATTACCGGGAGCTGAATGCTGTGACTATCAAGAATAAATATCCCTTGCCTCGGATAGATGACATCTTTGATCAGCTCGGAGGATCGAGGGTGTTCTCTAAGTTGGATTTGAGGAGTGGCTATCATCAGCTTAAGGTGAAGAAGGACGACATCCCGAAGACAGCGTTCAGGACGAAGTATGGTCACTACGAGTTCGTGGTTATGCCCTTCGGCGTAACCAATGCACCTGCAGTCTTTATGAACCTGATGAATTTGGTCTTCTACGACTTTCTAGACAAGTTCGTCGTCATCTTCATTGACGATATTCTGATCTATTCAAAGTCGGAGGAAGAGCATGCATCGCACTTGAGGACAGTGTTGGAGATCTTGAGGAAGCATCGTTTGTATGCTAAATATTCCAAGTGCGAGTTTTGGCTGGATAGAGTTGCCTTTCTCGGGCATGTGGTGTCTGGTGATGGAATTTCTGTGGATCCCGAGAAGATTGGGGCTATCAGAGAGTGGCCGGTTCCGCAGTCGGCGTCAGAGATTCGTAGTTTCCTGGGGCTTGCAGGATATTATCGGCGTTTCATTAAGGACTTTTCTCGGATTGCTGAGCCGATGACCCGACTGACGCGAAACGATGTGTCTTACGTTTGGTCTGATGATTGCGAGAAGGCTTTTGGTATTCTGAAGGAGAGATTGACGACTACCCCTGTACTTGCTGTGCCTGATCAGAGTGGAGGATTCGAGATCTTTTGCGATGCTTCTGGTAAAGGTTTAGGATGTGTGTTGCATCAGCATGGGCATGTGGTTGCGTATGCTTCTCATCAGCTTAAGGCTCATGAGAAGAATTACCCGACACATGACTTGGAGTTGGCTGCCGTCGTGTTTGCGCTGAAGATTTGGAGGCACTTCCTACTGAGTGAGAAGGTGAAGATCTTCACTGATCACAGAATCTTGAAGTATATCTTTACTCAGAAGGAGCTCAACATGCGACAGCGTCGATGGTTGGAGCTCATGGTAGACTATGAGATTGACTTGCAGTATCACCCTGGCAAGGTGAATGTAGTTCCGGATGCGCTGAGTAGGCTTCCAGCGGTGATGATGTTGACCTCGCAGTGGAGATTGCAGCAGGATTTTTGCGAGTCTGGTATCGAGATTATTCTTACTGGAGAGACTTCTTCGATGATGAGCATGCAGATACAATCGTCGATCGTGGATAGGATCAAGGCTGGGCAGGCTGGAGATGCTAAGCTTGTGAAGATTCGGGAGCAGGTGGAAGCCGGTCTGCGGACTGACTTTTTGATCCACGAGGATGGTTCGTTGAGATTCGGAGCCAGGTTGTGTGTGCCAGCTGGAGATATCAGAGAGGAATTATTGGTGGAGGCACACAGTTCGCCGTATTCTGTGCATCCTGGTGGCACCAAGATGTACACGGATCTTCGTCTGAACTTTTGGTGGCATGGAATGAAGAGGAGTGTGGCTCGGAGTGTAGCCAAGTGTTTGGTTTGCCAGCAAGTAAAGGCGGAGCATCAGCGTACGGCAGGGTTGCTACAACCGCTTCCGATCCCGGAGTGGAAGTGGCAGCACATCACTATGGATTTCGTGACTGGACTACCTCGGAGTCTGAAGCAGAACGACGCGATTTGGGTGATCGTAGACCGATTGACCAAATCTGTGCACTTTATTCCCTTCCGAGTAGGACAGTCTACCGAGACGCTAGCGAGGAGATACATGGAGGTAAATTCGTTTACTCTCCGTTTCTATTTCCTTTTAATAGTTTAGATAGTGATGTAACATGAATCGTGCAGGAGATCGTAAGACTTCACGGAGTCCCTGTGAGTATCGTGTCGGACAGAGACATGAGATTCACATCTCAGTTTTGGCAGAGTCTGCAGAAGAGCTTGGGTACGAGTCTGAGTTTCAGCACGGCGTACCACCCGCAGACGGACGGCCAGTCTGAGAGGACGATTCAGATTCTGGAGGATATGTTGCGAGCTTGCATGCTGGACTTTAAGGGATCTTGGGAGGATCATCTCCATCACGTTGAGTTTGCCTACAATAACAGCTACCAGGCGAGTATTGGAATGGCGCCTTTCGCCGCGCTATATGGAAAGAAATGTCGATCGCCACTGAGCTGGGATGACGTTGGAGATCGGGAGCTGTTAGGACCAGAGATGATCGTGGAGGTCGTGGATGTTGTGAGGAATATTCGAGAGAAGATGAGGATTGCACAGGACCGTTTCAAGCATTGGGCAGATGCTAAACGGAGGACTTTGGAGTTTCAGCCTGGCGATCATGTATTCCTGAAGATTTCTCCGAACCGTGGAGTTATTCGATTCAGGAAGAGAGGCAAGCTGAGTCCGAGGTTCATTGGACTGTTCGATGTTCTGGAGAGAGTTGGAGCTGTGGCTTATCGCTTGGCGTTGCCACCGTCGCTGGTGGGAGTTCACGACGTATTTCACGTATCTCAGTTACGTCGATACGTTAGTGATCCATCCCACGCTGTGGACTTCTCGGAGATTACGGTTCGTCCGGATCTGTCTTATGATCAGCAACCCGTTGAGATTCTGGATAGTCGACAGAAGCAGCTGAGGAATAAGACCGTCGACTTGGTTCGAGTGCAGTGGCGTCACGGTTCCCCTGGTGAGTCTACCTGGGAACGTGAAGATGAGATGAGAGAGCGTTTCCCGCACCTTTTCCCGAGCAGTGCTTGATGTTGATTCCGAGGGCGGAATCATTTCTAAGGTGGGGAGGATGTAACGGTACGTTTTCGTTGTACTTTGTTCGTGCACGTGCTTTTGGCCGTGCACGTGTTTATTTTAAACTTTATTTGATTGTGAACACTTTTGTGTGATATGCCGTTGTGAACATCTCTGAGAGTATTAAATAGTGGCACTATCTTGGAACGACACTTCTCGAGTCGTTTTTCCACAATTTAAACTTACTTGATGAGACGTGACGATTCTCACTCTTGACGGGAGACGTTTCTATTTTTAGTCTCGTCGTCCGACGTTGAAATTGAGATCCGTCTTCTTAGTTAGCTCACATTCGTCATAACGATCACCACGATATTTATTTTATAATTTTTGGAGTTTATTTGACCACTTTTATATTTTTAACAAGTTTTATATTATTTTTAATAATTAATTTATAAATTATTTTGGGCCAAATAAAATTTATTTGAGTTTTAAACATATTAAAGAATTTTTGAGCCAATTTCCAGCTCATTTGGACCAAGTCAAATCCTTGGGTGAGTTGGAGAAGTTGAATTTCAAATTTTAAATTATTTTAAACTTCTAATCCTATTAGATTTAGCCCTAGACCAAGTCAACCCATCTACACTATATAAACAACCCCTAGGAAGACCTATTTTCGCAAGAAATTAGCCCTAGACTCTTCCAAAACTCAAATTGGACGTTGCGACGATTCGTCGCAACGTTGCGACGTTCAGCCCCCGCACCGACCGAAGAAATTTCACCCGTTCCCCCGCTCCGACCGCTAGCCGCCCCCGCATCCAAGCCGCTCCGCATCGCAGCACAGCTGCCCCGCCCCGTTCCCCGCTTCGACCGAGAGAAGCCCTCGGTCTGACCGAGGGCTTGGCTCGCTTCCGCTCCGCACAGCGCTCCGCACCGACCCCGCTTTGTCGCCCCGCTCCGCTCAGCGCCTGACCGATCGACCCGCCCGCACCGACCGACGATTGCAACGCTGCAACGTTGCAAACGTCGCAGCCTCGCATCCCAAGCGCACGACCGACCCTCCCTACCGATCTGACCGAAGGAATCCCTCGCACCCGCTGCTGCGACCGACCCAAAACGCTGCACAGCCCCGTTCCCCCGCAGCGACCGATAGGATCTCCCGCATTGGCTGGGTACGACCGAGAGTCATTCGTCGCAACCCCGCATCCGTCGCACCACTTGCCTCCGTGGGCCCCCCAAGTTCTCCAGAGGTATTGTGGGTCCCCCAAAGGTCCCTAGGACTACTGTGGGCCCCACCTAGGTGTGTTCTCTTCGACGACTTGCCACGTACGACGTCGTCGCACGTCGTAGCCCGTCGTCGCACGTGCGAGCTTTGGAATCTGGAATCGTCGCCCGGGTTGATTGCTCTGAAATTTCCAGCGAGGAATGTAATTGGAATCTGGACTTGGAGCGCGATCTTTTATTCCAACCCCCGGCGTCGCTACCCAACGCCGGTGTAGCTTTCGCGTCGTGTTGAGGTAACGTTTTGCACACCTAGGACCCCCAACCCAATTGCACGCTAACCAAGACTAAAAAGCAGTATTTTAAAGTATTTTAAATGTTTTAGCAATCACTAATCAAGATTAATAAAACGGATGTAGGCCGGTGGACTTGTGCACGTAGGAATCGTGACTTTGGACTCGTTGGACGGTGTTTTCTTGACGTGATAGTTGCAGGAAAGTGAAACTTGACAAATCTTGCTTATGGCCATGTTTTTAGGCCACTTCCTTGTTTTTAGCGTAAAAGAGACTAGTCAGTGAAATGATAGCTGGCTAGACGCTTACTTGATCTAGTTTGACAACGAAACTAGATCCGTCACCTAATCGATCTAGCTTGACAACGAAGCTAGATCCAACCTTTAAACTTGTTGTTCATGCATACTAAACTGTCACGTTTACTATCTTTACCTGTACGCTTTACTACTTTGCCATGTCATGTCATCCATGCATTGAATGTCGCATTCGTAGCATACGCTACACTACTTGTACTTCCTTGTCCGGCTAGGTGCACCCCTACGCCATACTTGTTAAAAACACTTCCTGGCTCGTGATCCAGAAGCGAGCATTCCAAGTTCGGGGGTAAGGCCCTGGCTCGATACACGTGGAGGGGTAGGGATAAACGGTTGCTTGAGCTTAGGAGTTGGCCCGCGCAGCCACTCTAGCCAAAAGACGGAATATCTGTGCACGAGGTGCTTACTTTACTTGTCATGAACTTGTCTTGTGAATGCCATGCCATGCTCGTACTTTACTTTACTCTACTTTACCTGTTGCACTCATTACTTTAACTGCCATGTCATTGCATCATGCTAGAACTGCTAGGTTGCTTTACTTTCACCTACTTTTAGTTTCCTTGCACAAGTCTTCCAGACTTGCTGACATGTGCCCCTTGCTCTTTTGGGTGTCACATGTTAGACCCTGAGCCAGAGACAGTTGCTGAGGACGAGGCGTTTGCTGACGCTAAGCCCGAGCCTACGTTCGTTGAGGAGTTCGAGGACACCGGAGACCAGTCTTAGAGACTGATTTTACTTGCTTTTGCTTTAGGTTGCTGTTAGTTGTCGGTGCTTGCACCATTGCTTTGTTTTCGTACTTTGTACTTTTGTCGGCCATGCTGGGCCTCTTTTAGACTCTTTTATTTTAGCCTGGTGGCTTTTTCTGCGATGTTGAGATTTATTATTATGGATAATCTGAGATGCTTCTTTGTCTCTTTTCGTTATTATTATCTTTGTTTCGTTTCACGTTGCAAGGACCTGCAGTTTAAATTTGATTGACGCTTATCGGACTTGAAGCTTTGTAGCTTCAAGTCTGAGCGGTCCTTCTCACGCTTCGCCTCCACGTTTTTGGGAAGCGGGGCGTGACATCATGTAAGTCATAAATATACAAATGCAATGCTCAATTTTCTTTCCAGATATAGGATTTAGTATACAAACTTTATTTTCATGATTGCTATGTAAGTGTGTCCACTCTAATAAAACATGAAACCTACTCGAGTCTACCTCAAAAAGTTCAGGGAAAATAGAATTTTGTTTACTTTTATTAGGCTGTTTTGATCTTGATACCGAAACGTCACATTCTAATAGAAGTTCTAAAGCACACCTTTTAAGTATATGCCACTGCCACGATTGTATCTTATGAAGTTATGAACCATATCTCCATTATATTTCAAGATTCGAAACAAAGAGGAATATGCTTAAGTTTGTGCTGTATTAGACAAAGAACCTACAAGATATATTCTAAGACATGTTCCAACTGTGAAGCTACTACTGGATAACAATCCCTTGATTGCTTTTGCACTCATTCAAGGGTTTTCATTAAGGAAGTATACACTACATAAAAAGCCCAATCATAAAGCTAGAAAGGAAATGAAAACATCTTGTAATGCAGTGGTATTTGGGATGACATCAGTCAGCTCATAACCTGAGGGTTGATTGTCAAGGAGACTGGAGATGGTGGCCGGATCAAAGTCGAAGGAGGCATCATCTCCAATACATCAACACATGAGGATTGATCGTCAAGGAGACTGGAGATGGTGGCCGGATCAAAGTCGAAGGAGGCATCATCTCCAATACATCAACACATGCCTTCACTGTCATAGCTGGACAAAGCAGTGGTAACATTTGCAGCCATGGTGCAGCATGTTGAGCTATCTGAAGCTGGGAGGTCACTAACATAATAGTACAAGACCTCACTGTCACAGCTAGCAGCAGTCATGTTGATCTGGGCGGCAGTTGTATTGATAGCTTCTCATATGTTCGTCAGACAGCCGTGGAGTCATCTGTGCTGGGGAGGTCCTCTGTGAAGAAGCTATGTCATCTTCATCGCTTAAGTCGAGGATTTGAGCCATGATTGGGCTTGGAATGGCATCCTGTTTAAATATAAGGAGATGATGAGACTCAGTTACATCAGTATGCATATGTTCCTATGATGTCTATAGAGAACACTGACGCTTAATGCTTAACATCTTTTTTCGCAAAAATGGGTGTCAGAGAACAAAATTCTTGAATCAAAATAATATGTACCAACATATCTTTGAGCATTGACCATGTTATATTCTGTACATATGTAGTAGCTTCAACTTTGTAATCTCCTTAAAGTTATAGTGTCTTTAAGAGTACAATGAACTTGAATCAAAATAATATGTACCAACATATCTTTTAGCATTGACCATGTTATATTCTGTACATATGTAGTAGCTTCAAATTTGTAATCTCCTTAAAGCTGTAGTGTCTTTAAGAAACAATGAAATTGAATCAAAATAATATGTACCAACTTATCTTTAAGCATTGAACATTTTATATTTTATATTCTGATCATATGTAGTAGCTTCAACTTTGTAATCTCCTTAATCTCTATTTGAGAATAGTAAGAGTGGTGTGTTTTAAAAAGAAGAAACTATTCTTCAAACATGTCTAGAGAGAGCACATATCCTCTATGTATTTTAAAGAAACAACAAAGCTAAAGAGTGTATGCGATTCTACAAGTTGTGTCGGTTTCAAGTCCTCTTTTTGGTGGTTCTCATGTAGTGCACCACGTGAAGAGAACATTGTACGAAGAACTCAATTCATAAGCAAAGGAATGAGGAGATAATGCAACTATTTTACTTTTCTTTTTATTATATTTAAACAACTATTTTCATTGTACATATACACATTTACTCCCCGTTTCAACAAAATTAAAAGGGTTAATGCTAAGAAAATAGGAATAATCCTCATGAAATGCTTGGATCCATCACCCTGCTAAATAAAATGGAACAGATCAAACCACATCAATAGGTAAAATTTGGTTTAAAAAATAATATTCAATAATTTTATGCAATGCATGGATTCATTGGAATTGTCCTGTGAAAAATCGATGTTTGCACATACATTACAGACAATAAAAAACAAATAGTGTGTTCATGCAATAAATAATTTTGGGAAAAACAACAACTCACCTGAAGAAGAAATTTATCACTTGAAACCCCAAAAAATGCAAGCCGATAGCTTGAATTTCAGTTTAGTTTGAATTTCACCAAGTTTAGTAAATCAAATATGAATATAAAAAAGGTATAAGATATGAAAAGTAGGATAATGTCATCAAGCAACAAACCATCCCCAATGTTGCTAATTATGTTCCATGGTGTTCCCATACTCTCTGCTTGTACCTACAAATAACTCCAGTATAATACTTTAATGCCAAAAAAATCCATGACCCATGAGCAAATGAGGGAAGCTACAATCAAGTAACATTTGAATACATCCCATGTGCTTGCCACAACTTATCATTTTTTGATCAAGTAACCTGCTTCCCATTAATCATATGAGTCTAATGACATTTACATTTCAGAGAAACATTTGGAATGTAGGATTTTAGTCCAGACTTGGCCCAGCTTAACCAAAAGAATGATGATAGAATCCAATATTCTATGACCATGTATTAGCTGAAATATTAATCATATATAGATGAACACTTACTGAAGATAAGAGCATTGGCTTTTACATGTATGATTGTGGCTAAACACAGGACTAAACACTGTTTCAATTTCTTTTTCTTCCGCTCAGGCAAGCCCTTTCCTCCTCATATACATATAAATTTGTAATAAAGAATCCTAAATTGTTGCAACTAATCATATATAGATGAACACTTACTGAAGATAAGAGCATTGGCTTTTACATGTATGATTGTGGCTAAACACAGGACTAAACACTGTTTCAATGTCTTTTTCTTCCGCTCAGGCAAGCCCTTTCCTCCTCATATACATATAAATTTGTAATAAAGAATCCTAAATTGTTGTAACGGCTGCCAGCATATATTTACTTACCCCCTAAGTTGCCTTGCCATAATCTAGGACCTGGTAATCAGGACAAATCATCATCGCTTCATTATACTCAAAGCTACTGAATCAAATATATATGGTCAACTGTGCCTGTGCACATCCATATATAGCATCCGTGTGGCGTTTTCACCCACAGCCGTCTGATTGAATCCAACGACACACACACTAACTTGTCGCTAGGATTGTCAGAGTGTTTGTAACATTTACGATCGTGCCATTTCGTTGCATTCACCTATGATCAACAAACCATGCATGCATGCAAAACAACATACATCTCAAAAACCCTAAATCTATAATGCCCGATGTATCAAAAACCAACATCGGAATGAAGCAAACTAAATTTTTTTGAATCCACGTCGAATTATCGGACGGTAGAAAAAGAAATTTCAATCGCTGCAACTGTTTTGAATCCTAGGGCGGACTAGGACAAGATAAAGAGTGGCTGAGATTTGATCTTGAGGAATGGAAGATTGAGATTTAATTCAAAGAATTTGAGAACTTGAAATCTCTCTGTATCTCTCATCATAAAGGAGGCCCCATAGAAAACGCTGCAAGCACTTCCCCCGAATTTTGGTATTTATAAAAGAAAGAGAGGAATGTGTGTTTAAATTCTACATTTATCTGTTTTCCTAATGATTTTGTAGGGGATCAAACAATACTTGCATGCACAATTTCAAAGGGGAGAGGCAGCCAACAAAATTAATTAGTGTAAAATCAAAAGCAAAGATGGAGATTAAAGTTTAGCAAAAGTTGAAGGCATTAATTGAAGAGAGAGATTGAGGATGAAAAAAGAATTAGTAGCAGACTTTTCTTCCACTGCACCGAGGCCCGAAGCATCATACAGAGAACGAATACACCAACTGGTAGAGGACAACTTCCAACACAACTTTTGCAGTGGGGTACTAGAACAAATCAAAATTCCCATTTTCACTTTTTAACCCTACACCCTGCACACACCCACATTTATGCACTTCACCACTTCATTTTCGTGCCCCCCATAATCACTACATTTGTGCAGAATAATGCCTCTTTCCCCTTTTTGCTAAAACCCCTACCCTTTCACTTTTTACCCCCACACCATACACACACTCCTACCCACACTTATGCACTTCCCCCACTTCATTTTCATGCGTTTTCTTTTGGTCAGGGTAAAAAAATTTTCCCAACAGTCGAAGGCACCCGCACCGAAGGCTCCGTTCATTTAGATTTTGGAGGGAAAAATAATACGCCGAAGGATAGATTTTTGTTCGTTTAGATTTTGAAGGGAAAAATAATTTTTGGGAAGAAGAAAGATTTTGAGGGGATATCTTAAATGAACCGTACCCGAGGGCGTGCATTATGGGCGCCCGCGTCGAAGGCGTTGTTCGTTTAGATTTTGAAGGGGAAATAATTTTTGGGAAGAACAAAAATTTTGAGGGGATATCTTAAATGAACCGTGCCCAAGGGTATGTGTTATGACGCGTGTGTGTGTGTGTGTGTGTGTGTGTGAATAATGGGTACTGTACGACATATGAGGCTATGCCTCATATACCAAAACACAAACGTGGGGGTGGGTACAACAAGTACAAGCCCATGTGGGGCTTGTACTTCTCCACTTTTGTGTCTTGATAAATGAGGCATAGCCTCATATGCCATTTGATACCCATTATATATATACTAGTCATAACCCGTGCCCGCGGGCACGGTTCATTTTAGATTTTCCCCCGCAAAATTTTTGTTCCCCAAAAAATTATTTCCACGGTCAAAATTGCGCAAAACAACAAATTTGCGTAAAAATATTTAGCGACATGGACGCATTCAGCATGGAACAACAAATTCGGCGCGAGCGCTTTCGGCGCGAAACAATAAATAAGTGTTAAAAAATTTAGTGGGCACCTTCGGCGTGGAACAACAAATTAGTTTTAAAAAATTTAGCGTGCGGGCTCTTTAGGCGCCATTTAAGATATTCCTCCCTCAAAATCTTTGTTCCTCCAAAAATTTAGCTCATCTTTAGTTCCTACCAAAAATCCTAGTTCTTCCCAAAATTTAGTACACTTCAAATTTAGTTCTGCTCCAATATTTTAGGGTTCTCCTGACCAAATTTTCACTTTCCAAAAGTTTTTGTTCTCCCAAAATTTAGTTTTTCCCAAGAATTTAGTACCCTTAAAATTGATAGTCAACAATTTTCCCCATCAATACTTGAATCCCTTATTTTTATACGAACAACAATTATTAAAGCACAACAATTGTTATTTAATTTCCCCACCAATTTCTGTCCCCTAAAATTTAGTCCCCCAAAAAATTTAGTCCCCAAATATGCTTTCAGTATGAGACAATATTCCTTCAATTCTACATACTTGGTTTAGCTGCTTGCTAGCAAAATCTTGACACTTACAGTTTTTGGCACCAACCTGCAGGTATGATTTTTTATGTATGCGTACATTGGCAAGCTACATATCTAATGCACAAATTTGTTTGTTCCAACCTTTTAGGTAAGTACTTTGCGAGGAAATTTTTTGGTGCTTGTTCTGAAGAAACACTTGTATCACTCTGGAGTTTTTGATGCCACTACAAATTTTACTTGGAAATCTGGGAATTTACTTGGTTTAACTTCACCAATTTAATTAGTAAAATTTTTTGGGGTTTGTTCTAGGTAAACACTTGTGAAGCTTACAACGGGAAACCAATGTGAAGCTTTTTTCTATATCTTTTTGCTGGAAACATCCCATTGTTTTTGTAAGATATTTTAACAAAAATTAAGCTTCTTCTATGTCTGTGAGAGTTCTTCAATGATCATTATAATATTTTGCTGGAATGATTAACAAATGTGTTTGGTTCTAACAAAAAAGAGTTGACATAAGACCTAAAATGATCAATATATGCACTTGCTGGAATATTTCACAAAAAACGAACAACAAAAAAGTGTTAGTATCTTTCTATATGACATACAATTGAATGTCAGCAGATTTTTTTCAGGAAAAATATGATGTTTTTTCATCTACATAAAAATTGCATATAGTGTAGCAAAATGTGCTTGTACGAAGCTTCAAATAGATCTCATCGGCCCGGTGGCTCCTTCCCGCAACGCCTTTCTTAGTCTATTTTGAAGAGAATGCCTAAGGGAACCTACATCATCATAGAAAAAACAAATATCAAAACGCGTCATATTTTAAATTACCACTCAAAGTAGACAACACTGCAGAAACCAACTGAAATTTATTGTCGATCTGCAAAATGATCGCTTTGCTACTAAGCAACCCATCTCTGTGCAAGTCAATTCTGATGGGCATCTGCGTCGCTCCATTATCTTCTGTCGGCTACAACAAAATAAAAAACACATCAATTCACCTAACTCGATCAAATCTTCAAAAATCAGTTCAAAAGATGCTATTCAACACAGGGTGCCCAATCAAACTATTAAGCACCATTGATTTTAATCAGAAAATATGTGCAATAAAAGGATATGATTTTTAATCAAAAGAGTAATGAAACCACATAATTTACCTTATACAATCTAAGTACACACTGATGAGAATTTGCCATTTAACATATGTTTATATCTATTATGCACACGGAGTCCATATTTCTTTGTTACATGGCATATGAGAAATGTTAATGGAGGTGCAAAATGTAGAAAAAACATGCAGCAAATGTTGAACTCAAAATAACTGTTTGCAACAACTTACTCAAATTAACCCAACATTCACAACATCTACGATAGGTCTGTCAAATTTGGCTCTAATCCTAGTAGATGTAGGAGATAGGTCTGTCAATGAATCAAATGCATAGGCCAATCATGCAGTAAAGTAATCGCATAAACATACATATCACCAATTGTTACACATCTACGATATGTAAGATACTTCTACAGAATAAAAGTTAGTGTCTCTAACACACCTGAACATGACATGGATGCCCCTTATTATCCAACATTTACAAATGCATAAGATCATAATTTACCTACAACATACATATAAACTGAAGCATGTTAATTTTTCTATATATCATGGCATATGAAGTTGCATACAGAGGATACTTAAGTTTCAGAGTTGCACCATGTTTGGCCAGTATTGGCATGAAAATGTGAATTTCATATCTGCAAGCATTTGGAGGTCCATAACAAACCAGTTAACATTGTAGAACATGAACTCAGATGGTCTATTCAATAGAAGAATATTTTTCTTCTGCATCAAATCCAATGATCTTCATCTTTGTACTGGCAAAAGGCACGTCGTATGCTTTTGTAAAGAACAATGTTTGCACACTTTCAGAACCTCGAATCAAGGGACCAACTCAATTAATTTTCATGTCAAATGCGGAGCTCTAAGCTTTATATTCTGGTCAATTGACACCTAGATTCTAAAGGGAAAGCACATGGCAGCCTTGATATTTGTCTTATCTTCTAATGGACTGAGAATATACTTCTTAAGCTGGGGGTTTTTTGGTTTCTTCAGCAAATTTAAGTAACCTTGCTGTATTTTTACTGGATATGCAAAGCCTCCAAACCAACCAAAATGCAGATAGTAAAGGTCAAGGCGGACTATTAATTCAGATGCTAAATGAATGAGAACATGTTCAAAGCCTTATTGCTTTGCCATCTTATTCTCATATCAACTTTTTAAGGAATTTCACTGGCAATTCATGTTTATGTCGAATCTGTATTGCATTTCTTAAGGGCAGAACATATTTATTAAGCTGCTTTCAATGCATTTGCATGTCCATAGTCGAGTATTAGCTTTCTTCGTTTACAATAATGAAGACTATCAAGCAATATACCATCATCTATAGAATCTAACAATTACAAATTTATAATGATACAGACCAGTGATGAAACTTTTGACGAATTCACCTATCATTTAAATGAATAAAATAGATACAAAGTACACACTTACATGGAGAGTGTTTCCAGACTTGTCAGTTGTGCAATGTTGCTCATTCATCAACTCCCATGCAAAGATAATAGGATCATCTTTATTTTCAACTCCAGTCAAGTGGTTCTTCCATCAAGTGGTTCTTCCTTGTTAAAATCGTCTACAAAATTAACAGATTAAATCATAATGAAACAAAGGCCCAAACTTAAAGACTGTTTTCTTCAAAAAGCATTAATATGATATTACCTAGCTAAATAAGCAATGATATATATTTCTATCTTATTTTGTTATCATGGCAATTGTTTAACTAAATAACAACTGACAATAATAGAACCTAGTTTTAACTTAATGGGAAAAAGCAAAGTTCATTCCTTGAATTAGATTATTGAGGGAGTTTCTCTCAGAATAAAGCACACCTCTTTTTCTTTAACATTGCATTAAGGTAAAACTTAGCTAGCACCAACTGATGCCTACATTGCACCACCTTTCCCTTTAAATACAATAGGAGATCAGCATAATTGCTAAATGACCACGAAGGATCCAAAACCATGATAATGTAGTAACACTCTAATTCGTGTGTATGTAAGCTTGATACCTTTTCTCCCAGCAAGACAGCAGGATGTACGAAATTTTCTTCGCCTTCCTGCCAGTGCTTCTTTATAAACTGTTACATATCATAAGAACTCACATATCATAGGAACTCACATTTTCATAGGAACTGTTACATATCATATCATAGGAACTCACATTTTCCAGCCTCCAGGACATGCAAATAGCAACATACGGATATACACATAGTAGAAACTCAAGCCTCAAATTCTAATGCAAAATAGCACTCCTATCAGAAAATCTTTTTTTATTCATTCATAAATTCCAGTAATTTAATTTATACATGATGATGACTTACATATGATTGATTGGATCTTGGATGCAAATTTTTTAGAAATATGGTCACTATTCATGGGAGGTTTTCGAACTTTATTTGCAATCTACAAACATTGATAATAACTAACAAAATCTTCACTCCTAGTGCCAATGAAAGGTACTCATCAAAAGATATAAAAACTCAAATGAAAGGTCTCTAGTTTAATCAATAAAGTGAAAATGCAAGTAGACTAACATATCCGCAAATCACATATATCACATATACATGTTATTATTATTTTTTGAAATATGGTCACAGTTCATGGGAGGTTTTCGAAATGTATTTGCAATCCACAAACATTGATAATAACCGACGTAATCTTCACTCCTAGTGCCAATGAAAGGTACTCATCAAAAGATATAAAACCTCATATGAAAGGTCTCTAGTTTCATCAAGAAAGTGAAAATGCATGTAGACTAAAGTATAAGCAAATCACATATATCACATCTTACCAATATGTTCACCATGACACTCAACATAGCAACATGTCAAAAAAAATTATTTGACATTAAGCTTGCAGTATAGCAAAGGAGGGCACAAAGTACAACAACTTTTATACATGAATCTTAGAACACAGTGATTAGAAAAACAAATGATAAAATTGAGGCATTAGCTTTAACTTGGGCATTAACAAATGACAAATCACATGTATCCTCAAATAGCTTTAACTTGGGCTTTAACAAATCACATATCCTCAATTAGCTTTAACAAATGATAAATGACAAATGACAAATCACTTGGGCATTAGCTTTAACTTGGACATTAACAAAATTGAGGCTTTAGCTTTAGCTTTAACAAATGACAAATCACATGTATTGGGCATTAGCTTTAACTGTATCATCTCAATCACTTCCCTTCTCCATATTTAACTGATGTCCAAAAAATCCAAAGATAACACAAAAATCACAAAAAACTCTGAAGACACATTTCTACAACATGGGTAAATTAAAAAGTCGCTGTAGAACATCAATTGCAGATGACTCAACAAAAAAACTGAAGTATTAGCACATCAAATAGCAGGACAATAAAGAATGATACATGGTATAGGACAAAGATACCTAAAGATATATCTGAACCCAGGTCTCATATGTTTCAGTGTTGATTACGGGAGTAAGACCTGTATTAATATTTTTCAGACTTAAATTAAACATGTATACCTCGTTTGATACTGAAACTACAATATTTTAAACAATTCAAGAAGAGAGATGGCAGTTATTGGTCATCCATCATATATTATTCACTCAATTTCAGACCTACATTGGTCATCCATCATCAAACTTATTTTATATCATGTTAACTCAATTTCAGATTAGCCAAAACCTAACGAACATCATATATTATTCAAGCCAGTGTTGTTTATAGTGAAAGCATCTTAAAAACTTATTTTTTTATGAACACTAATAAATAGTCTAAAGTTTATACAAAATGTCTATTAAATGATGGGAATCAAGAATGAATCAAAAATTTCTATATATGGATCTCATCTTAAATGAGAATCAAATTTTTAGACATCAATTTCAACAATTTCTATAGTTTTGAATCCAAGTATAACTCATAATGAGAAAAAAATGGAAACTCAGAAAGTGATAGTTCTCTACAAATAGATCAAGCATTATGTAATATAGAGGATTACCAGTATACATCATATTAAGCATGCAATCATAGTTTAAAAGGTAGAACAAAAAACAGCTAACCTCATATGAAGATGAGTTGTTGCTGTTACTGAAGGTCCGATCTTCTACTAAATCCTTCTAGTTCAAGCAAGCAGCGATTCTGGGTTTTGGAAGACAACTGCAAATCCATAAGATGCGATGAAAAAGAGTTGCGACATGCTCAACAAATAACAAAAAGGACCAAAAGGGCTACCTTGATAGAGAGGACGAAGAGAACATTCAGATGACATGAAGGTCAAGTAGCCAAAATTACATAATAGAACTCAATGGATTCTTGCAGGCAAAATTGAATAGAACTCAATCAACTAATAACGTAAACTAAAATTGTTACATGAAGGTCAATTGATAACATCAGTATTATCCGATCAACCAACATCCGAATTATCCCAAAATTACTTAATACAACAAACCTAAACCAACAATGTAAACTAACAATCATGACAAACAAAAAATACATAATACAATTATGGTAGAAGCATTCAACAACGGGATTTTTTAGACATGTAAACCAAGTGGATTCTAACTTCATAGAGTTTCAGAATATACACAGCCCAAACCTTCGTATCAAGAATACTACTTGCAAATCCAAAACCTAAAACGTCATAAAATTGAAAGAGAACTATTTCAGGACTTAAGACAACATTTTTTTACATCGACTTATAATATCACACAACCTAAACTATATGCTAAAAGAAAAAACCCTTAACTATGAACAAATATACACAAAAATACATTCTGGATTGAACAACCATGCAGTCCAATTTCAAAAACACCATCTCTCACACCGGCATTTAAAACCAACAAAATTTACATATGACGCTAGGGCCGTGTGTCCTGAAAATTAAAAATAAAATCATAGATTAGAATAGGAAAATTAGAAACGAAGATATATCTAATTACTTTGTACAACTCACTATTATTACCTTCATCATGTTTAAGCAGAAAACCTTTTACTCATCACATTATAAAAAGATGACGTGTCAAGCTCAATCCAAAGTGGAGAGTTAATAGGATGAGCAATAACCTAGATAAATTAAGAACATAAAATTCCTAGAAAATTAATATATATTTGAAAATATGGAAAATTTTAAAATTATACATTTATTTACCTTTTTTCGTTGGAGTGGTGGATGTCGTGCTTTCTGGAACCAAGCAAGCTCGGCAAGAACCATCTTCCACTTCTACAACAAAAAAGGTATTTGGATGGTCAATGAAGAGGATATTTTGAAAAACAAAATCTAAGATTTTTATATTACCTCGGAAAAGAAGATTGCTTTGTCTTCAATGTGACTCGTCGCCGTTGCTTGTAAAGTTCTTTTAGCAATTTGCTGGAAATAATAATAATAATAATAAACAGTCACTAATTTTTAATTTCAAAATGGGAATGTTTGTAACGGTATGCATACCTTATCAAAACAAAATCCGATATAACCCCGTAGCCTGACATTTATGTGATTGTTTTGAAGTAACAGAACCTGTGAGAAGAAAAATGTTAATGCAAACATAGTATATTAAAAATATAATGGAGAATTATGATAAGAAACTTACAGTTTTTGCCAAATCTGCATCATCATCTATCTATATAAAAATACAAACCAATATTTTATCAAACAAAGCATACCGAAAACAATTAAGTCATGCAATGAAATGTAGTAAAGGAAAAAATTTCTTACCCTGTCATATATGGTAATGTGGGTCCACATTTTAAAGCTTGGTAACGTATGATAATGCTATACCTGCATGTTAGACAACAATCGATAATAATTTTTTAAAACATCATTTAAACAAATAATATAAATAAAACAATGTAAAGAAAGAGAGTTAAAAAACTTACATACAATTTTTATCATACATTGGAAATCATAGCAGAACTTCTGGGTAAACGATGTTTACTGTGTTATTTATGTTGGGCTGAAGAAGGACACATACACGATCAAAAGATGTGCACCTTGAAAGTGCAACATAAAGATGTCCATGACTGAAAACTGGGGTCCGCAAATCAACTCCAACGAATTTTACAGATTGTCCTTGGGCTTTATTAATCGTCATAGCATATGTCACACGGACAGGAAACTGCCTTCTTGTCATATGAAAAGGTAATTCTGTAGCCGATGGTGACAAAGATATTCTTGGAATAAACACAAAACAACCGGCTTTATCCCCATTTAAAATTTGAGCTTCAATGACACGTGATGCACATCTGACAACCATCAATCGAGTGCCATTGCAGAGCCCGTCTTTTGGTGCAATATTTCGTAATAAAATAATAGGACAACCAACCTTAAGCTCAAGTGTAAATTGTGGCAACCCAGGAGGATCCAAAGAGTTTATGTACTCAGTTGGATATCTATTCATAATGGTTGGATCGGTTTCATCATTTTCAGAAAAACTGTCTGCAGCTTGATACGTAATCTTCTGTCCCGGAAAAATGTTTAATGCAGCAGCATTTATAAAAGTAACATCATCATTCCGTGCAGAAAGAATTATTCGTTCAGTAAGGTATGCCGGAGTCACGGCACCCTCAATATCAAGCTGCGGATAAATTCGAAGTATTAACTCGTTTAAAACCTTGCACCTGAATATGTTAGAAGGAAGTTCTACCACTTCTGTAGGATTTGTCCCAACCTAATACATATAGATATAATTTTAGTGAAGGAATGGGTAAGATAAAAATAGTAAGTAAAATTAAATTAGTCATGAAATAAAATACCTCCAAAATAAATTTTGCAAAATTTGCATTCTCAACCGATGAGTTATTTAACCGCATATTTTGATCCAAGATCAAAACTTGTACAGAGCACCATAATACAGATCGTCTCAATGAGGCACCAACAATTTCTTCTCGAACCCCCTTTGGTATGACGGGCAAGATTTGTCGGAAATCCCCACCAAGAACAACAGTAATACCACCAAATGCTCTGGGGTTATCACACATATCTTGTAACGATCGATCCACTGCCTCAACACAGTGCCGATGTTGCATAGGTACTTCATCCCATATTATAAGTTTTGCTTTTCTGAATAATTGAGCTTGCATGGATTGCTTGCTAAAATTACAAATTGAAGTATCATGCACATCTAACGGGATACGAAATGTGGAATGAGCAGTCCGACCTCCGCTAAGTAGCAATGATGCAATACCGGAAGACGCGACGGTGATAACTATATTTCCAAGACTACGCAACATTGTTGCTATTGCATTGTACAAAAAAGTCTTTCCAGTTCCAGCACCACCGCTCAAGAAGAATGTAGTACCTTTATTTTCAAATACTGATGAAGTAATTGCTGAATAAGCATTGCGTTGTGCATCATTGAGGCAATCAATGTCTTTTTGTGCATCCAATTGTTTCGCTTTATTTATAAGTTCCTGATGTTCATGCAACAATCTATTGCCAACAATTTCATTCCAATCTCCAGCAGAAAGTGGCATTGGTGGAAAGTCGGATAGACACTTACCGTACTCCTCAAGCAATTCATTGATAAGGAATAATCCATAATCTTCAAGTTGGCCTTGAGTTGGGGTAGAAATTGCAAATAAAGTTTGCAATTTATGTGGAAGATCATCGCACATGTGCATTGAAAATTCATTCCATAATGCAAGGGGGTCGATCGGCACACATTCGATAAGAATAATACAAAACAGTCTTCGTAATTGATATCTTGTTTTCATAATTGAAGCCTCGGCAAGACATTGTCTCCACTCGGAATCATCTTCAAGAAGACCTCTTGCAATACATGTTGCTTTGAATGTAGGGTACTCGATCGAATTGAATGTGCGTAAATTTTCCCACGATGTTGGCCCTTTTACAACTGTTAGTAGCAACCGTAGATAAAATCTCTCACCAGAATTAGGGGAGGCAAAATACATTCTGCCAATGGCATATCCAGATTGTCTTGGAGTCCAGACCTTTGTTGACGAATGCCACACAAACTTTTGGGGAAATTCTTGATATGTGAGATCATGCGCAGACTCATGTAAAGCGCAACATGTAAAAAATTCAGTCAAAGTTGTCTTATCATTTTCAGCCCTAGACCTTATTGCATCTACATCTTCATCTGGATCAAAAATAACACGGTGTTGCCCTGGTAAATGAAGTATCAATCTTTGAACTGACGGAATCTCTTGATGCAAAGGATGCTCGAATATTCGCCAGGCAGCCTCAGGTGGTCCAATATATCTTGCATCAAGGTATTGTTGGATCTCATTTACTGTGCCCAATACCATTGTGGTCCGATCATGACCTTTATAAATATACTTATGAATGTACTTCACACATCTTACCCCGGCACAAACTTCGACATTAATGTGGCAGTTAAAGCGCCTTGAGAGATACCTGTTGTGCGGCACAACATCTCGGTTATCAACCTGATGCCCCCTTACAGTATATAGATGCCCATTACTACGACGACGGTATATAGGATATCCATCACGATCCAAGGTTGTTGCTTCTGCATAATTTCGAGGGTATTTCTTAGTACACTTACCATTTTCCATGCATGAGGCATTTGGATTCCGAGCACCACATGGTCCATGTACCATACATTTTGACACAGTATCGAATAATGCAGGATCTTGAGCAGGATCAGGAAATTCAGCACATACAATTCTATCCACTTGATCATATGTATGAATCTTATCGGGTCCACGAAGAAAGAAAAGAGCATGCATATGTGGAAGACCCCGTTTCTGAAATTCAATTGTAAATACATGTGCTACTTTCTTTCCAAATACATTATTGCCATCAATCTCCTTCATCAAAGACTTTCTTTTTAACTCAAATACACGTGCGACTAAATCTGGACGGTCGGTAGCCTTTTGATTGGGCAGTAGAGCCGAAGTAATTTCTGGCCACTTTGGATTTGCGGTCATGGTAAGAAAAATATCCGGGTGCTGGTTATAACGTGTGATAGCCATCGAGTCTTGAAATATTTCAAACATGTGACGTGCACTGCCAGTGAAAGATGAAGGAAGTATCATGCGCTGTCCAATTTGGTCGCATCTGGCATATGCATCGATATCTGCAAGACCCTGATAGAGCTCTGAGCGGAGTTTTCATTGATTAAGTTTGATGAATGTCAAACGATGTTGCTCAATTGCTGCCCAAGCATCAACTATGAACTCCTGGAATAACTTTCCCGCTCTCAAAATTGAAGAATACTCGTTCTGTCTTTCAAACAGACGGTAGCTATAAAACTCACATATGGTCAGGCGTCTACTTGATGCTATGTTTTGAACTGGATCCCACTGCTTCAACTCAGGTTCCCATCCAAGCTGACCATCAGGAAATAATAAGACGTAGTGTAATGGTACGTATGCAGGATGAGTCTCATTGATTTGCATTAATTGATGATTTCCTCGAAGATGTAAAACTATATCTCGCATCCCGGAAGGTCGATAGCCATCGCCAGGTAAAATAACCGCAATCTCATCTACGGTTGGGAGGTTATAACGGCGACGATCCTTGTTTGAATTGTAATGCAGATATACAGGAAGATCATGTCCACATGAATCTGCTTGAGATAAAACAGAATACGCCTGACAATATAGTTTGATGAATGGATTTATGCCCGATAAACAATTTTGAATAATTTTTAAGACATCCTTGCTCAAATGTGGATTTCTATTACTTCGGAACTCCATAGCAGAATCCGGATCATATATGTAAAGTTGACAATAACTTGCTGTTTGATCCGGTTGGGGCAGAAGTGATCTTGTTCGATGGCGTAATTCCCCATGAATTGTAAATATGTTCGGGCCCCTGCCAGCAATCAATCTTTGATCCATTGTCACACCAAGGCTGGTAAATGCATTAGTTGCATTATACTCCCGAGTATACATTCGAAATGATTTTGATGCCTCACTGTCACCATCATATAATTCTCTAAGTGATGGAGGGGGTTCATTAAGTTTCGGCAATTTTACTTTTCCTTGCAAACAACATGTTCCAAAAAGATGTGTTCTCAAAGTTGACTTCGACAACTGTTCATCCAACCAGTGTAAGGCTGAACAATGAGGGCATGGAATGTTCATTAATCCAAGATGGTGCCGACCAAAATCAACCAGAGTTGGTGGACCAGAGCCATGCTGAGTTGACCGACATCGGAAGATCGAGGATGAGCCAGCGTCTTCTTGTTCAACTGGAGAAGTTGTTAATCCAGGTGTTATTTGAGGTATTTCAACTGGAGAAGTTGTTAATCCAGGTGTTATTTGAGGTATACAGATAGGAGTCATATATCGAGATATGTTTCGTTGAGCTTTTTCTCGTTCTCTCCTTTGACATTGAGCTAAACACCTAGCCAAAATAAAACCATAATATAATTAAATAAAATTAAGTTAAAATAAAGCAGAGGAGCTCTTATGAATAATAACCTGGCATATGGTTCATCATCTTCAGCACATATCGTAGCGTTGTGCGAGGCTGAGACCTCATCTACATGTTCAACGGGAGAAGTTGGTACTGCATATGTGCTTTGAGGCATGTCGAGTACACTGGTAGGAGTCATATATCGAGATGTGCTTGCTTGTATTTGTTCTCGTTCTCTCCTTTTGCGTTGAGCTAAAGCCATATCCAAATTTAAACAGAAAAATAAACACAACTAAAATACATGGCTTGGTGAAAAGGTTTTATGTACAGTCGGGTTGATAATGACCTGACAGATGGTCCAGGAACTTGCACGAAAATCATATCGTTACGCGAGGCCGAGACAGCATCTTCTTGTTCAACCGGAGAAGTTGTCACGGCTGGTGTTATGTGAGGTATATCAAGGACACATTCAGAAGGCAGAGCATGAGATATGTTTCGTTGTTCCTGTTCTCGTTCTCTCCTTTTTCGTTGAGCTAAAGCCCTATCCAAATTTAAACAGAAAAATAAACACAACTAAAATACATGGCTTGGTGAAAAGGTTTTATGTACAGTCGGGTTGATAATGACCTGACAGATGGTCCAGGAACTTGCCCGGAAATCATATCGTTAAGCGAGGCCGAGACAGCATCTTCTTGTTCAACCGGAGAAGTTGTCACGGCTGGTGTTATGTGAGGTATATCAAGGACACCGTCAGAAGGCAGAGCATGAGATATGTTTCGTTGTTCCTGTTCTCGTTCTCTCCTTTTTCGTTGAGCTAAAGCCCTATCCAAATTTAAACAGAAAAATAAACACAACTACAATACATGGCTTGGTGAAAAGGTTTTATGTACAGTCGGGTTGATAATGACCTGACAGATGGTCCAAGAACTTCCCCAGAAATCATATCGTTACGCGAGGCCGACACAGCATGTTCTTGTTCAACCGGAGAAGTTTTCACGGCTGGTGTTATGTGAGGTATATCAAGGACACCGTCAGAAGGCAGAGCGTGAGATATGTTTCGTTCTTCCTGTTCTCGTTCTCTCCTTTTGCGTTGAGCTAAAGCCCTATACAAATTTAAACACAAAAATAAACACTACTAAAATACATGGCTTGGTGAAAAGGTTTTATGGACAGTCAGGTTGATAATTACCTGACAGATGGTCCAGGAACTTGCCCGGAAATCATAGCATTACGCGAGGCCGAGACAGCATCTTCTTGTTCAACCGGAGAAGTTGTCACGGCTGGTGTTATGTGAGGTATATCAAGGACACCGTCAGAAGGCAGAGCATGAGATATGTTTCGTTGTTCATGTTCTCGTTCTCTCCTTTTGCGTTGAGCTAAAGCCCTATCCAAATTTAAACACAAAAATAAACACTACTAAAATACATGGCTTGGTGAAAAGGTTTTATGTACAGTCGGGTTGATAATGACCTGACAGATGGTCCAGGAACTTGTCCGGAAATCATATCGTTACGCGAGGCCGAGACATCATCTTCTTGTTCAACCGGAGAAGTTGTCATGGCTGGTGTTATGTGAGGTATATCAAGTACACCGTCAGAAGGCAGAGCGTGAGATATGTTACGTTGTTCTTGTTCACGTTCTCGTTCTATCCTACTGCGTTGAGCTAAAGCCCTATCCAAATTAAGCCCAAACTAATTACAATTAAAATACATTATTAGCGTATATTAGATGTTCATTTTGAGAATATGGTATATGTTCAATTAAAATACTCCCATTTACATAATCAAGCTCTTCATTTTTGAAATTAACATTTTGAAATTCAATTGGGTACATGATAATACAAAATTAACATGATATCAAGTTTAGCATTAAAAAATTACACATTCATTAGAATCTTTGAATTTTTGCTACTTCTATGTGTCCTGAGAATTTTTGAATATATCTGAATTATCTCAATCCTCAGCACACATATATCTGAATATTTGATTAGGATCACTTGAGAATTTTTGCATTCTAGCATTGCTTCTATGATCCTCAGGACACTTTGAATGGTATCAAAATATCAAACTCACAACATAATGAACAGGATATCAAGTTTAGCATTGCATATATATGAGATTTGTGTATAATGCCAATACCCACAACATAAATCTGATTTGTGCATGAGATTTGTGTATATTGGCATTATACACAACATAAATCTGCCAATATTCATCAACATCATTTTTGAATCCTGGACTATGCCAATATTTATGTGATATAGCTAACTTAAGAAAAATCACAAAAATCTAGAATATGCCAATATTAATCCTAGACTATGCCAATATAAATCACAGAAATCTCATACACAATCTGAGAATATAAACTGGACTAACCCCAAATAATGCCAATATTCATTAACTGAGAATAATGAATAAACTGATATTAATGCCAATATCCATTTTTGAATCCTGGACAATGCCAATATAAACTGAGAAAAACAATGCCAATAGTCAAGTTTTTGATTTGGTTTAAAGTAGTTGCACTTTCAGTCAAGTTTCATTCTAATGCAACTGCCATGAATTGGTTTATCTTAAAACTTTCAGTGTATTTTTTTATTGACATATCAAAGACATATCCTGATGTATTTTGATATTTTGATACATCATGACTTCAATTCCTATATAATGTGAATAGAAAACAGAATATTCACTTGGTAATGTGAACAACTCACTTGGTGAACATACTTGATTCCTATTTACATGATATTCCTATATAATATGAACATACTCAATTCCTATTTACAGGATATTCCTATTTACTTCACCAATTTTCAATCTTCACCAAGTGAACATACTCAATTCCTATTTACAGGATATTCCTATATAATGTGAAATGTTCCTGTATAATGTGAACATACTCAAGCTTCACCAAGTATAAAAACAATTTTCAATCTTCATACATCATAAAAAACAATTTTCAATCTTCAATCACTCAGTTATCACATATGCTACTGATAATAAAAAATATCAGTAATTATCATGATTCAATCTTCATACATCATAAAAAATATCTCCAAAAAAATTGTGTATTGTCCTGCAAAAATGAAATTGAGTATGTTTGAGAATTAACTCATAGGAATTGAATGACTAAGGATAATATCTCAAAAATGTGATAAATTTTTGAATATGAAAAAAACAATACTCAAGCTTTCATTTGCAAACTCATTTCTTAAAATATTCTTTCAATTGCAGTTGCAAACTCATTTTGAATATAAAATTCAGTTTATATTGGGTGTATTGACTGAAATATTCTGTCAATTGCAAACTTAATTTCAAACTCAAATTCAAACTCAAGCTTTCTTAAATTTCAAACTCAAGCTTTGTCCTGTCACTCAAACCCAACATTCAAAATTTAATATATGTCCTGTCTTTCAAATTGGATAGAGCTTCATCACCATAGCAAAAATTTGTTTATAGCAATGAAAAAAGGCAAAGTTCACAAAGCTCACCAATTCACAAAGGATGTGATGAAGCCCTCAAACCCACAAAGCTCACCAAGAGCTTATCAAAATGAAAAATCTTATCGGCTAGCTCCCATCCAATTTCATTTCAAGTATACTCAACAGAATACATAATGCTGGAATTTGAAATCTGCACATGACAAAATTCAATAAGCTAATGAAATCAAGTATGTCAAGCATACATTCATAATTCACATGACACTTGCTCATTTGAATATTAACAGGACAAAATTCACAGGACAAAATTCAAAATCCACAATTCAATAAGCATACAAATCATAATCCTCACAGGACACTTGCTCATTTGAAATCTTCATGTATAAGCTTATGAAATCAAGTATGTCAAGCATATTCAAAATTTGACCTTGCTCATTTGAAATCAAGTATATATTCAAAATTAAATATATTCAATAAGCAAGTATTCAAAATTTCAGTATATGCAATATTTATATGGTTTATGGCACAATTAATGAGCAAGTAGTCAAAACTGAAATGATTTAATAAGCAAGTATGTAAAATGAGCAAGTATTCAAAATTTTCTCATGGATATGCTAATATTAGTCCTATACTTTGTGGGTTTCTCAGCATATCCTTTGTGGGTTTCACAGTATATATGATGTTCAAAAATAGATCATGTCCCAAACTCAGCTCATCATTCAAAAATTTGTTCACTCAATGGAATAACAAAATTCAGGACAAAGCTTGTATTTGTTCACTCAATGTTTGCATTGATCTATTCTAATAGTTTTTGGATGTTTGTATAGTTCTTCATGTTTGGATGTTTGGAGTTTGGAATAATTATTGGTGAAGATCTATTCTAAACATGTTTCCAAACTCCAAACATGAAGATCTATTCTAATAGTTCAATTGTTTCACAATTCTTCATGTTTGTAAATCTGTTATATGATCAATAATAAACTGAGATATGAATCAAATCCAACATATCTAAACTGAGATAAAAAATCTAAACTGAGATCAAAGTTTATCACAAACTAAACTGAGATCAAATAAGAGATCCAGCATATTTGAAAGGTGATATGAATCAAATATGCTGTAATATATGCTGTTATATGATCATATAATAAATCACATCCAATATATGCTACTTGAAATTTAGGCTACTTGAGATAATGTAAATCTGTTATGCTATATCCAATATATGTTATATGATCAATTTCTCACATCAGCATATGATCATATAATATAGGCTATATGCTACTTGAAATTTCTCACATCAGCATAAGAACTCACATCCAATATATGTTATATGATCAATTTCTCACATCAGCATATGATCACATATGTAAATCTGAGTTATCACATATGCTACTTGAGATAAAATATGCTACTTGAGATCAATAAAAAATCACATATGCTACTTGAGATCAATAAAAAATCAGGACAATAAAAAATCTATATGCTCCTTGAGATCAAAGTTTATCACAAATCTCCTTCTGTGTGAGATAAAAAAGACAATAAAAAATCTCTTATATGATCAATAAAAAATCAGGACAGTTACCACAATAGTTCTTCATTCATCAATCCAAATTTCAATTTGCAAATTTGCAAATCAAAATAACAGTTCAATTGTTTTTGCAAACATCCAAACATCCATATGCAGAATTTGATAGCTTTGACTTTAAATTCAAAATAGTTGGATGTTTGCAATAGTTCAATTGTTTTTGCAAACATCCAAACATCCATATGCAGAATTTGATAGCTTTGACTTTAAATTCAAAATAGTTGGATGTTTGCAATAGTTCAAACATCAAAAACTGAGGTGAGAAGCTATCACTTTAAATTCAGAATTTGGATATGCAGAACATCAAAACATCAAATTGATGAATGATCAATCCAAACATCCAAACATCAAAAACTATCATACTCAAATTGTTTTTGCAAACATCCAAACATCAAAAACTATTACAAACAAAAACTATAGAATAGATGAATGAAGAACTATTCTGATGAACTTTGTGATAGAAGTGATGTATTGAACAATTTTGGATGTGATTTTTTATTGTCCTTCATTCATCTATTGCAAAACATCCAAACATGAAGAATTGGTGATTGTTTGGAATAACTATACAAACATCCAAACATCCAAACAGGATATCACAAACATGAAGAACTATCATTTTAATAGTTCAATTGTTTACAAACTCCAAACATGTTCTTCATGTTTCCAAACTCCAAACATGAAGATCTATTCTAATAGTTCAATTGTTTCCAAATCTGAGTTTGGAATAATTATTGGTGATATCCTGTTTGGATGCAAAAACTATTACAAACAAAAACAATAGATGAATGAAGAACTATCATTTTTGGATGTTTGCAATTGTTTTTGCAAACATCCAAACATCAAAAACTGTTTGGATGTTTGGATGTTTACAAAAACTATACAAAAACTCTATGTAAATCAAAATTGTTAAATTTGTATTGAACATCAATTGCAAATTCAAGTTCAATGGCAAACATCTACACAGAATATCTCTATTGCAAACATCTAATGCAATAGATGTTCAATACAAATTTAAGTTCAATTCAAGAACTTGAATGAAGAACTATTGCAAACATCCAAATTTAAGTTCTATTCAAGTTCAATCTCTATTCAAGTTCAATCCAAATCTCTATTGCAAACATTTTCCTGTAAACATTTGAAATTGGAAGTGACAAAGCTCTCCATTCCAAATTCAATAATGTCCTGTATTCAAAAATGTTTATAGGAAAATGTTCACTTCCTGTTTGCAGTCATCCATTCCTGTATTCCAAATTCAATAATGTATTCCAATAAACATTTTCCAAATTCAATAATGTATTCCAAATTCATCCATTCCTTTGTCACTTCCAAATTCAATAATGTCCTGTATTCAAGTTCAATCCAATTGGAATTGGAAGTGACAAAGCTCTCCATTCCTATAAACATTTTCCTGTTTGCAGTCATATTATTGATTTGGAATGGATGACTAAGGAATTCTCACATTATCAATTATGCTACTGATAATTCTCACCAATTCAAACCCAACATTCACACCCAACATTCTATATACAAAATTCAATTTCAAAATGCAAGGTGCAATATTCAATATTCATGTTAGCAATACTCATTTTCAAGTTCAGGCAAAATTTAAGTCTTTTGACTGAAATGAAATTCTTTCAAGTTTCAAAATTGAATATGTTTCTAATTTCTTTGAAAATATTCAGTCAAAATAGTTTGAAAAATAAGCACAAAAATTTGTCATTGGTTTGAAATTTTCATTTCAGTTTGAGAATATCATTTCAGTTTGAAACTTGAACTTGATCTAAATGAGCTATATAAGGATGTTACAATCTTGAATACATTCCAATATTCTAAAAACCACTAAAAATTACATATGCTACACTATCAGGTATACATTCTTGTATATAAGGATGGAAAAAAACCAATAAAAAACAAATAAAAAACACCAATCTCTGAATGTGCAGCAAGATATAGATAAAAAACAAAATTTGAATGCATTGTTATATCAGGATATCCTGAGTACATTCCAGTATTCTAAAAATCTAAAAATGAATAGAGATAAATTTGACTTTTTAAAGCTGCAAAATTGGCACATTCCTTAATCATTCATGATTGACAATCCTTGATCCATATAAGTGAATGCTGTCCTATGAGTGAATGCTGTCCTATATGATCAAATTTTTGGCTATCTGAATTCCAATTTTTGGCTATAGCCAAAAAATTCCAATTTTTGGCTATCTGAATGATTGACAATCCTTGATCAAGCCAATTTTGATGGTCAATCATTCAGATAGCAAATCAAGCAAAAAATTCCAATGAATTGGCTATCTGAATGATTGGCTATCAAAATTCCACAAAATCAAGCAGATCAAATTGGATATCTGAATGATTTTTTGCTTGATGGCAAAAGCAAAAATGATTTTTTCCTTGAGCAAAAATGATTTTCATTGGAATCATATTCCTTGAGCACCTATCAAAAAAATCAATTTAAATCTTTGAATGCAAATTATCAATGTGAGTTGATAACCAATCAAAAAAATCAAAAAAATAAGCACTCAAGTCACTCAGTGCTCTTGAGGTAAATAGCATTTTCATTTAAATTTGTGTGAATGGATGTGTGAATTGAGATATTAAATTGCTCAAGTCACTCAAAAATATCACTCAGGAATTTTATATCAAGAAATATCACTCAAACCTATTAGAAAAAATACGTATGGGAGGGAAACAAATATCACTCAAATATCACTCAATATTAAATCATTCTCAATATCACTCAAATTTCAGTTCAAAAAAACATGGAATTGCCAATTGCCAACAAAACTTGAGAAATTTCATATTAAATCATGGAATTGATTCACATGATTCACAGTGGCAAAATTCGCAGTTCAAAAAAACTTACCAATTTCTCAAGCTTGTCCTGTTATTCAGTTGCAAACTTCCATGATTCAAAAGAAATGCAATTGTCCTGTTATTAAGTTCAAAAAAACTTGATAAATCAATTTCTCAAAATGTATGAAATAATCAAACTAATCAAATTCAAACATTGTCCTGTTATTCAGTTGCAATCTAATCAAATTAAATGGCTCATATACAACCAATCTAATCAAATTTCAAGTTATCTTGATTTGCATTATCTCATATCTAATGGAATGACATATGTGATTTCAGCATGTCAGCAATTTTGAATCTTGATTTCAGCATGGATGAAAACTTGAATCAAGATAATTTTGCAACCTTATACAACCAATTTTTACATCCTTAAGAATATTAGTTTTCAGCATATGTAAGTATAAAGATTGTAAAAACCAACAAAATTATCTCATTGTCCTGTTAATATCAAGATTCTAAATACATTTAAATTTAAAAAATTATCTCATTCTGATAGCATATGTAATTATCATGACTATCACATGACATATCCTGATAGCATATATAAAATTTTCATACATTCTGAGTACTTAAACATTGTCATACATCCTGATAGTGTTGGGTTATTAACAGGACATATCCTTATAATTACAGGATATGTAATTTTTTTAGATTGGATAACATTATCCAATATCTCATTACCCATTTCTACAAACAACACACCCAATTACACAAAACATTATCTCATTGTCCTGAGTTATATAATCCATTACCCAATTACACAAAACAACAATCCATTACCCAAACAACACACCCAATTACACAAACAACACACCCTATCCATTTCTGAGTTATATAATGAGATTCAAGATATGTTGATATGTGTATGCAAATCACATATGTCATTCCATTGCAGTTATCACAAATGTCATTCCAATTTTCATACATGCATATCTAATGTAATTCCAATGTCATTCCAATGTAATTTTCAATGTAATCTTTATATGACAGGACAATGAGATAATTTTTATGACAGGACAATTTTTATATGTCATTAGATATCCAATTTTCAATCTCTATACTTACAAAATTTTGTTGGTTATCTCATTATCTCATTTTGGTTATCTAATTGTCCTGTCATATAGATATCCAATGACATATAAAAATTTTATGACAATTTTGTTGGTTATCTCATTTTATGACAATTTGTTGGTTATCTCATTTTGGATATCTAATTGTCCTGTCATATAGATATCTAATGACATTCCAAAATGAGATTAGTTTGATTATTTCATACATAAAATTTTGTTGGTTATCTCATTTTATGACAATTTTGTTGGTTATCTCATTTTGGTTATCTAATTGTCCTGTCATATAGATATCTAATGACATATAAAAATTTTCAATCTCATTGTGGTTATCTAATTGTCACAAACTTTGGAATGATCCAATTTTCAATCTCATTTGTGACATATGCATATCTAAGATTACATTACAAAATTACAGCATATATATAGCATTACACATATATATAGCATTACACATATATTACACATATATTACACATATATACAACAATTATTACACATATATATTACACATATATCTGCTATCAGGATATGTATGTATGCCAAAGTTCAAAGTTCAAAGTTCTATATATATATGCTGATATATATGCAATATAGAATTTCAAACTCAATTCAGGATTTGTATTTATATATATCAGTCATTAACAACAGAAAAATTATTTTGCATACATTGAACTCAAATTTGTGAAATGGAGGGTGCTTGCCTTGATCTCCTTGCTCTCCGTTGAGTTGATGTGCTGGAGGTAGAAGAGGCTGCTGATGTGCTGCTTGGAGGAAGCTGGAGGTAGAAGAAGATGGAGTAGCTGCGATGTTCTCCTAAAAATACCTTGGGCTTGCTCTTCGTTGAGGGAGGGTGATTGAGCTGAGGTAAAAGAGGAGCTGAGGTAGAAGACGGTGTTGAGCTGGAGGAGGTAGATGGAGGAGGTAGGAAAAGATGAGGATGATGGAGCTCTCCCTTGCTCTGCTTCCTCTTGGCGTGCAAAGAAGATCAGTAACCCTCAAAATGGCGCGCAATAATGATGTGATCAAAATCATTTTCCCTCCAATTCGAGATTTTGATCATTTTGATGTGATCTTTTCCCTCCAATTTGATCATTTTCCCTCCAATACAAATGAAATCATTCTTATCTTATATCAATTTCTCATATCTCAATTTCTCATATCCCATATCTACATACAAATCTCTATAAACAACACACCCAATTACACATAACCAAATTCTCTTATCCATTATCTCTTATCCATTATCTCTTAACCAAAATATCTTATACAACAACAATACACACATATCCACATACAAAAATACACATAACCAAAATCTCTTATCCAATTTCTCTTATCCAAAAACCCATGATAACATCCCTGTTTTATAATATAGATATATATATCTCTCTCTGTGTGTGTATTTTTGTGACTCTGTAATGTGAGTATGTGATCTTTCTATATTTAAGCATATAAAGATATTCCTTTATCTGTTGTCTGTATTGTCTCAGCATTCATAGTAGCCTGTAATACTGTATGATATCATAACCGCTCTTGCGGGTCAGATCCGCACACAATGAGATTTATTTGAAGTGGGAATCATGGGTACAATGATTTAAAAGTTTTTGGCTAATGGCGAGGTTTGCATGGCTCAGAACTCGCTTCGGAGATGAAGGGTTCAAGGTCGTCTGGAGGTCACCTGAAAGTCGCCGACTCCCGGTAGCTGAGGCGACCTTCCTGTGAGAACAACAACTTGTCAGAAAGGCAAGGCTAGCTGCCAGCCCTTAGCCCCTCCTTGCTTAAGTCAGTATATGACTTGAAATGTATGCGTCGGGCACGCTGGGTGATCTTAAGGCAGATCGGTGAAGCATGGTGAGCTTATGTGGAAGGCACAGATACGTGGAAGATATCTCACCTTTTGTATGGAAATAAGTTAGATGATTTTACTGACCAACCCCTCTATGGAGGAATGCATGGGGTTTTATAGGGCTAAGAGGCGGTTGTTCCCCATCTTGCAGCTGTCGAATCAACCCAGCGGGCACTCAAGTGGTGAAGTGATGGGTTGGCAAGCTGTGTCAAGGATTTGTTCTGCATTAATGGTTCCAGATGGTGTCAGATGAATTAAAGAGACGCGAGGGACGCCATTAATTCTCGCCCTTAACCTCTGACATTAATAGAGGGGAGGTGAGCCTACGTCACCCTGTCAGAGATATTTATGCCTGGCCGCCCTTGGGGGTGAACTATAGCTCGACAATTAAGCCAGGCTCCTTTGGTCGGTGCTTCTTGTTGGAGGGTATGTGACGTCCCCTGGTTTTTAAAGCATGCAAAGTGCAATTTGATGGGGGGATACCTGATTTAAATATTTGTACCGCAAGCGCACGGTGTTGTATTGTGGCTTGGTGGTCGAACACATAGAGGCGTGGTTGTACTTGTTTCTAAGAGGAACCGGTTCACCCTACGGGTAAGCTAGCCTGAACGATCGATGGTTTGTCACGGAATATAAATACGGAGGATAAACGATATAAAAGAAAACCTAGGACTTCGGTTTCCACCATATCATGTGTTCTCGCTATTACGACCTACTGATAGGAAAACGACCAGAATTAGGGTTTATTGGTGGGACGTTGCCTCTAAAAGTGATACCAGCGTTCCATGGGCCCGATATTCTGGTCGATGCCCAGGATGATACGCTGGACTACCCATTTCGGTCGATGGGCATTCCCATGTCCATTAACACCGACCGACTCCGGAAGCACTAAGCTCGCAACAATAACTCCCAACATCTCATCCCGCCGTTCTCACGCGCTGGGATTCAATGTCTACGCTAAGGGCGTGAGCTGTGGCTAGGGAGTCAACCGCCAAGTTTATTCCCCCTTGCCCCTACGGTCAAAGGAGATCTTTTTCCCGCCGATGACAATGAAACACCCAGCGTAACCATCTAAATTCCTAATCCCTATCGAAATCCTAGTCCTATGGATGCATTAGGGAGAACCCACGAATGAGTTTCCACCAAAATCCCAAATTTGGGAACTACTCACAAATCATAGCTAAAAAGTGATCTAAACAAAAATCAACCATAAAAATCATGATTAGACGATTGCAATAAAGTAGTAGCAATGCTATTAAGACTATATTAAAGTTTAACAAAGATCAGAAGACTTACAAAAACAGAAAAATTCCAGCCGTCACAAATAGAGAAAAAAGACAGAAAAATAATAGCTTTTGTTTTTGGAAACCTAGGGCAACTATATATAGAAATCGACATCACCCGATCGGTTGAAGTATCAACTGATCGGGTAAGCTGCTTCGCGCTTCAGCCGTAGGCTTCGAGAACTTCAACCGGGCGCTTGGTCTGACCGGGTGGAGCGAGCGGGTCATCGTTTGAAGAGATTCAGCATTAGGTCAACCGATCGGTTGGAAATATCCCCAAATAGACAGAGAAGTCTATCGATTTGGCACGGTCAGTGGGTGTCGGTTGAGCTCTCTGGGTCGTTCTTTGGAAGAATCGGCTACAGATGAACCGATCGGGTGAGATGTCACCCGATCGGTTGGAATTCAGCTCCAAATTGGCCGAGAGCTCTGCTGTGTTCAACCGGTCGGTGAACCGGTTAGTTGGGCTGCACTTCGCTTCAGCTTCCATCCGGGTCGTACATGTGTGCATCACCTGATCGGTTGGCTGTGTCCAACCGATCGGGTGAGGGCTGAAAAATGGCGATCTTCATCGTTTGACCCTTTGGATCATGCGTGACTCCTCCCGTTGCTCTGGGGACTCATGATGTCTTCGTTATATGTCTTCTACATTGACAGTCTCCTGCAAATACACAAAAACACCAAAAAGTGAAAGAAAACTAAAAATCCCAAAAAAATGGGCACGTGACGATGAAAAACAACAGAAAAACATAAAAAAGACGTGCGTGAATATATAAAATATAAACACACGTCAAAATCTCCCAAGCTGAACCCTTCCTCGTCCTCGAGGAAGACGAGTGAGAGTAGGAGCTCGGAGGGAGAAAATAGAGAGGGAGAGAGAGAAAGAGAAGTCAAAATCCTAAATCGCCCGTCAGGGCCAACAAAATCAAACACACCACACTAAACAAGCATACGACAAAACACATCACTAAACTGAGGAAATATGAGTACAAACAAGTGTCATGGGCCCACGCGGTGAAGCGCAAGTGAGTGTGGTCACATGCTAGCAGACGATGTTACTATCTACAATGAGCAATAAAGCTCCATATACACATATCCAAGAAAAAACCCAAATATCGATTCGATTTGAAATAAGCGGTGAATATATAGCTCAAGCATGCATATGAACAGAGTAAGAATCGAAACGTATCATGCGTCAGGGACTCCACAGCTAGGGACTAGAAAATCACCACACTATCACCTAGATAAAGCTAGAAAGTTCCTATTCCAAGTGTTTTCGAAAACGATGGAGGTTGAGAAGATGTGGAGTAGAACACTCGATGCAAATTCTCGCATTCCCTTTATTCTCGGTAGGTAGGAAAATATTCACACAGGATTTTTTTTGGGTTTTGGATATATGTATTGTTTTTGGATTTTTGGCTATACATATATATATTTTTTTCTTTCCTCTTTTCTTTTCTTTTTGGGTTTTTCTTTTATATTTTTTTTGGATTTTTGGATTTTGGGTATGTACATGTGTACTCTCCCAAGTGGGAGAACGGTACACGACGAGGGGATTTGCACCAAGTAAAATAAAAAAGAAATCGGATTCTAGACACTTGGGCAAGGGAGATTTTCTTCGCTAATCAGAGCATAGGCTAAATGGGTTATCCTAGTCCTAACTGTGGAATCCCGACACATGCAAAATGAAGTATACGATATAAATATAGCATGCATATAGAAGCAGACAAAAGAAGCAAATACCGCATATTCAAATCGAAGCATGATAATCTAGGTGTCATCCCAGGACAGGTATATAAATCAAAATCACAAGGTAGAAGCACACTGTAAGCTAGACACGACACACGACTCACACAAAAGCAAAATGGACCCACGATGCATGAAATGCAAGAGGACTCAGCTTCCTAGGGTTAGTGAATGTGATTATCGAAGCCATGCTAGGTGTGTGTGTGTGATTCTGTGGCAATTCAACATAGGGGGTCATCTCTAGGAGAGAGAGAGGAGAAAAAGGAAAGAAAGAAAAAGAAAAACACGGTGAAAACGACTCAAAAAAGAAGAAAAAGACACAAAACGACGCATGAAGTGCGACTCCCTCAAGCTGAAACTTGCATTGTCCTCAATGCAATAAAAGTAAATACGGGAGGGCAATAAAAATGGGTGGAAAATACGCACCGACACAAAGAGAATAAAAAACGAGAAAACACACATACGAAACTAAAAAATAAAGAAAGAGGAAAAAGAAAAGTGGTAAATAAAAGATAGAAAATCACACCATACGACATATATAAACAAACACACCATACAAAAAACATGACATCACACATAAAAATCGACTTCCCCCCAAGCTGGACATGATAGTGCTAGCAATAAGATATGATCGTGAAGATGCAGGAATATGCAAGGGGGAAGATCGAAGAAGAAAAAGGAAAAGAAATAAAAAAGCAGGAGAGGAATCGTCCTCGTCCTCCTCGGCAAAAGATGGAGGGGTGCGGAGGGGAGAGGTGGGGGGTGTGCGGAGAAGTGGGGAGGGGGTGCAGGATGTGTGTGGATGGGTGTGGAAGTGTGGACAATGGGTGGTGTGGTGGTGATGATGGTGAGTGGTAAGGAAATGGAGACCAGTGCGGTGGTAGATGGGGTAGATACGGCGACGGGAGAGGATGGTGGGGGAAGTGATCGCGAACGCACCTACAATTTCTTACGGCGCACGGATGGGGTGACGGAAGTGGAGGGTGGTGGATCTGTGGGATCGATGGAAGTGGTCATGAGTGGAGGTGAAGTGGCAAGAATGGAAACAGTGGTGGTGGGAGGGGATGGTCGCCCAGGGGGTGATGGGTGTGGTGATGAATGTGATGGGGGAGGTGAAGATCGTGGCGAGGTGGGAGGAATGGGTGGAGGTGGACCAAAAATGTGAGTGAGGTGGCGGAGAATGGTGGACACGTTCCTCTCTAGTGCGAGGAAACGTGTGTGAGAGAAGATAGAAGAGGATGGGTCCGAGGGGGCAGAGGACGAAGCACGAGCACGCAGTGAAGCTAGCTCAGTCTCGAGAGCGAGGCGAGAGGAGGCAACACGGAGAACGAAAGAAGTAGAGGCTGGACGGGAAGTGGAAGTGGTGCCAGTGGCAGTGGTCATGCCGGTACCAGAGGCTAGGCCTAAGAAGGCCTCAGTCAGAGCCTCAGAAGTGATAGGGCTAGAAGCCGGGGTGGTATGACTGGGGCCAGCCCCGGAGTCTCCTCGGGACGCATGGATATCCTGCTCACCTAAGTGGGCGACAGGGGGAGGTGATCTGCGTGTGCCCAGGGGAAGGAATGGAAGACGTAACCCCCCAGAAAATCGGGGTCGGGAGGGAATGTCCAATCTGCCACTAGAACGATAGTCATACGAGTGGGGTTGGGCAGAATGGTATAAGGAGCAGGGTGTTAGACGCAACGATCTAGGATCTTTGGTTTGATGATGACAAACGTGTGCGAACTATTTAACGTGTGTGCTAAGTGTGTTTCAGAAATGGCAAAGTGGTAAATTCTCAAAGTGATGACTTAGTCAACCGGTCGAGAAATTGCTATCCACACAGCTAATGGACTTGGTAAAAGTGCTATACACAAAGTGATTTGACTTGGTCAATATGGAGAGAGATGGAATCTATTTGAGATTTGGTCAAATCAATTAGAGGGATGTGCTCAAATCCTATTCCAATTCCATCCTATATTCAAATCCCTAATTCCCTAACTTCATGGGATTCTCTTTTGCCAAAATACAAGACTCATGCCATAATCCTCATAGATAAAAACCCTAAGGGAAGCCGCATCAAAAAAATCCCTAAGAGAGCCTACACACCTTTGTTTTTTTTGGAACAAATTTTTTAAGAACATGCCGAAATTGGGGGGATAGCTGAAAAAAATCAAGAGAGAGGGCTGACATTTTTAAAAGAGCAGGCACATCATGTTTTTTTCACACTGAGAAATTCTTAGCAGCCGACCAAAATTTTTGTCAAGCATAGACTTTTAAAAAATTTCCAAGGCTGCCTCAATTTTTCCAAGCAATCTCCAAGAGCAGGCTTCTTCATCAAAATAAATTCCAAAGCTCTTCAATTATTTATCATCTATTTCGAATCCCAAGAGCATCAGGAGTCGACCTCTTCTTCAAAGATAATTCCTCAAGAGACACACGCAACTCTTGGGAGAGGCAGCCGAAGTTCTTGGGAGATGGGTTCTTCGTTATTTTTTAAAGGACTTCCGTAAGAATTGAGAAGGCCGCACAAAAGTCGAATCAAAGGTAAGAGCTTTTTAAATTAATTATTAAGAGAATAATTCTGTGTTCCCCTTTTTATTTGCAGGGATACAAAGCACATATCATGGCCGGTCAAAAGAGAGGCAATTAAAGTCTGTGCATTGCAAGGCAACGAAAATTTGTGTTGCATCTCAATTCAATTTGCTGCATCAACGAAAATCTGTGCTGCCGAAAATCCTTTGCTAGGCCTGCAATGCCATATCAATTCAAAGGCAAGGCACCATCTTGCTAGGAGCGAGGAGATCGCAACTTGAGTTACGAAGAGAGAGGAGACATCTACATCTACGTCAGACAAGATCTGACTTGTGCTTATTGATGAAGACATCGCCACTACACGAACTGAGCCTTCTAAACTCTGTTCTTTATTATTTTGTGTAGTTGTTGTGTTAGATCTTCGTAGGGAAAACTTTACCATCTTTGGGGACTATTTTGGGACTTGTCTGGTTGGGGCTAGACAAGTGGGACCCAGCTAGTTTGGGACTAGCTGGTAGAAAGCATTACTAGTATTGATAGTGAGAGAAAACACAGTAAGTGGGATACTGAGAGCCTGGAGAGTGTAGAGACGTAGAGGTGCTCTGAGCGTGCTCTAACTTGTGGTTTTGTACCTATTGCACTATTCAGTACTAGTATCTGCTTTGGGGGCTGGAGTAGGTCGTTGGGGCGACCGAACCATGGTAAATCTGCTATGTACTCTGTGTCTGCATTTTATTTACTCTGATGCTGCTATAACTGCATGAGTTTGTTCGTGGGTTACACGAATTATTTTATAAGCCTATTCACCCCCCTCTAGGCTAGGATCTAGATCAAACAAGTGGTATCAGAGCATGTTTTAGGATCTAGCCTAGGATTGACCATGGATCACATTGATAGTGCTTTTGCAGAGGGTCAGTCTGTTTCACGTCCCCTAGGTTTAATGGAGGTAATTATGCTTATTGGAAAAATCGAATGAAAATCTACCTTATTTCTGTTGATTATAAAGTTTGGCAAATAATTGAAAAAGGATATAAACTGACTGTTATTAAAGTAGACAGTGTTGAGATTGAAAAACCAAATGACAAATGGGATGATAATGATTGGAAATCTTATTCTCTAAATGCTAAAGCTATGAATGCTCTCATTTGTGCACTTGATAAATCTGAATATAATAGAATCTCACATTGTTTAACTGCGCAGGAAATATGGCATACATTAGAGGTGGCGTACGAGGGAACGTCACAGGTGAAGGAGTCTAGACTTGCACTTCTGAGCACAGAGTACGAGGGATTTCGCATGCTACCATCAGAGACTATATCAGAGATGTTTGCAAGGTTCACCAACATCGTCTACAAGTCTAGCTCGCTCGGTAAGCCATATTCTAGTCTTGAACAGGTGAGAAAATTATTAAGAGCACTGCCAAGCTCTTTCAGACCTAAAGTCACTGCCATCCAAGAAGTGAAGGATTTATCACAGATGAGGGTGGAGGACTTAATAGGTAATCTAATGTCTCACGAGCTTGAATTGCAAAATATTGATGAAAGAGAGAAACCTGAGGAAAAGGAGAAAGCTACAAAGCCACTTGCTCTGAAAGCTGGTGAAAGTGAAGATGATGATGAGGACATAGCGCTAATGGTCAGAAATTTCAGAAAGTATGTCCAGACCAAGCAAGGAAGAACAGAAATGGCATCCAGGTTTAATCGCTCTAACTTTTTTCAGTCTTCTAAGAAAACTTATGATCAAAATGCTACTAATAGAATGACTTGTTTTAAATACAAGAAAAGAGGACATGAATGAGGGATTGCCCACATGAGACAGCTCAGGTCACTAAAGAAAAAGGAAAATACAAGGTGCTAACTTGGGATATGGACAGCAAAGCTGAGAGTGAGGAGGATGATCATGTTGCCATCTCATTCCTGGCATTGATGGGAATACACGATGAGGTAATTTCTGGTAGTAAAGCTGAACTACTTACTCTTTGTAAAGAAATGCAAGATAAAATAGTAGAGCTTGAGTCCACTATAGATGATTATCAAAATGAGAACTTTGAAATGCAACAATCTGAATATGATATGTCTAATGAGATTGAAAATTGAAAATTGAAATTGTTGCTCGTGACTCTACTATTGATATATTGAAAAAGGAAAAATCAAGCTTTAATGATGAAGTACCTTGTCTCTCTTGCCCTTCCTTGTTGAATAATATTAGCATGCTTAAACTTGATTTGATTAAGCTCGAAACTGAAAAAGACTATGTGATTAGAGAGCTTAATGATAAATTGGACATGTTGGATAATGACTTTAAAATAAAAATGATTGAATTTGAAAAGAAGGAAGAGAAAAACAAGAGAGCTTTTATAAGTAAATGTACTTTGCTTGTGGATGAAAATAAATTGTTAAAATCTAAAGTTTCTAATCTTGAATTAGCCATTAAGAAATTCTCTATGGGAAAACAATCGTTGGATACCATTTTAGAGAATCAATTGTATGGCAATAATAAAAGGGGGCTTGGATTTGGTTTGAAAAACGTAGCCAAAATTCAAGAAATTTCACAATGTACCCTCTATTGCAAAGAACATATATGCAAAGTGCTTTACTTGTGATAGTGTAGGCCACACATCATATTATTGTAAATTTAGGAACACAAATATCAAGTTTAAACAAGTGTGGGATCCTAAAACAATAATGGCTAACACTAGTGGACCTTGTTGGATTCCAAGGTCACACTTAAAACCTTTCATGTAGGTGAGGTGGAGATTTGGCGAGGAATAATAAATTGGAAGCTTCATTCTTTTAGCTCCTTAGCCAAATAGTGACGAGAAGGTATAATTTTTATCCCTCTTTGCATTTCATTGCATACCTTCATAAATTGTTTTGTGTGCTTGATTTATTTTTGTTTGTTATGCTTGTTTGCATGATTTTTTTATGTTTTTATTTCTGAAAAAAAGAATTTTTTTAAAAAAAGGCTTAAAAGAATACCCTTTATGATTTATCTTAAGTGGTATTGTATGAATGTTTTAATCTATCCCTTGTAGAAGTTAATTCATTATTGTTGTAGCTACATGAACATGTTATTCTCTTTTTAGTAGCCATGACATGTCTCGTAAATTTCGAATTTGACTTCTACACCTACATTTGCACTTTCACGATAATTGACTTTTTAGTGATTTTGGAGATTCTTTTGAAGAATAATGGAAAGTGAATGTAGGAATGATTAATTTCTGAATTTTCTAAGGGATATGAAGTGTTTAGCCATGAATTAAAATTGAGCACAAAAGAATTGAAAAAATATATATTTGCTCCGTATTAAAAATGGATACACTTCATGGCTAATACACAACCCACGAGTATCCAACTTATGCTACATGGGTAATCATTAGTGTTGGTGTATATAACTCGTCAAGCAATGCCACCCCACATTTAAAAGTCCTTTTAGGCCATGTTTTGGGGTTCGGTTAATTGAACTCATCTTTGATGAGGTGGGAAAAATCAACCCTCGTGATAATCAAGAAAAATTGGAAAATGTGGATTGATTTGGTTGATTTTCTGAAATTGAATCTCCTCTTGTACTTTATTGTCTATATCACTACACTTACACTAAGGTGGAGAAGTCTTGTTATGAAATCCTATGAGTTTGGATTGTCTATTTTTTGGAAAACTCATTCAAATTGCACGCTACATTTAATAATGGTTTATTTTTTCATGGAATACTTTTGTGACTTCATTCATCCACTTTTGGTGATTACAAAGGGGGAGAAAGAAAAGAAAGATTTGACAGATATTATTTGTTGAAGGGGAGATTTGATGTCGGTATTATTTATTGAAGGGGAGCATGAAACATAATGTTGAAGGGGGAGCTTGAGAAAAGGGGGAGCATGCTTTTATATTTACTAATTGTTGTGCATGATTTGTAATGCTTGAATGACTCATCCATACATCATATATCATACACCCTTCAACAAACTTCACACACCCATCTATTGCTCAAATCTTTTATAGGTTTGTCATCACCAAAAGGGGGAGATTGTTGGACGCAACGATCTAGGATCTTTGGTTTGATGATGACAAACATGTGCGAACTATTTAACGTGTGTGTGAAGTGTGTTTCAGGAATGGCAAAGCGGTAAATTCTCAAAGTGATGACTTCGTCAACCGGTGGAGAAATTGCTATCCACACAGCTAATGGACTTGGTCAAAGTGCTATACACAAAGTGATTTGACTTGGTCAGTATGGAGAGAGATGGAATCTATTTGAGATTTGGTCAAATCAATTAGAGGGATGTGCTCAAATCCTATTCCAATTCCATCCTATATTCAAATCCCTAATTCCCTAACTTCATGGGATTCTCTCTTGCCGAAATACAAGACCCATGCCATAATCCTCATAGATAAAACCCCTAAGGGAAGCCGCATCAAAAAAAATCCCTAAGAGAGCCTGCGCACCTTTGTTTTTTTGGAACAAATTTTTTAAGAACATGCCGAAATTGGGGGGATAGCTGAAAAAAATCAAGAGAGAGGGCCACATTCTTTAAAAGAGCAGGCGCATCATGTTTTCTTTCACACTGAGAAATTCTTAGCAGCCGGCCAAAATTTTTGTCAAGCATAGACCTTTAAAAAATTCCCAAGGCTGCCTCAATTTTTCCAAGCAATCTCCAAGAGCCGGCTTCTTCATCAAAATAAATTCCAAAGCTCTTCAATTATTTTTCATCTATTTCGAATCCCAAGAGCATCAGGAGCTGGCCTCTTCTTCAAAGATAATTCCTCAAGAGGCACATGCAACTCTTGGGAGAGGCAGCCGAAGTTCTAAGGAGATGGGTTCTTCGTAATTTTTTTAAAGGACTTGCGTAAGAATTGAGAAGGCCGCACAAAAGCCAAATCAAAGGTAAGAGCTTTTTAAATTAATTGTTAAGAGAATAATTCTGTGTTCCCCTTTTTATTTGCAGGGATACAAAGCACATATCATGGCCTGTCAAAAGAAAGGCAATTAAAGTCTGTGTGTTGCAAGGCAACGAAAATTTGTGTTGCGTCTCAATTCAAGTTGCTGCATCAACGAAAATTCGTGCTGCCGAAAATCCTTTGCTAGACCTGCAATGCCATATCAATTCAACGGCAAGGCACCATCTTGCTAGGAGCGAGGAGATCGCAACTTGAGTTGCGAAGAGAGAGGAGACATCTACATCTACGTCAGACGAGATCTGACCTGTGCTGATTGATGAAGACATCACCGCTACACGAACTGAGCCTTCTAAACTCTGTTCTTTATTATTTTGTGTAGTTATTGTGTTAGATCTTCGTAGGGGATACTTTACCATCTTTGGGGACTATTTTGGGACTTGTCTGGTTGGGGCTAGACAAGTGTGACCCAGCTAGTTTGGGACTAGCTGGTAGAAAGCGTTACTAGTATTGATAGTGAGAGAATCTGCGAGCCTGGAGAGTGTAGAGACGTAGAGGGTGCTCTGAGCGTGTTCTAACTTGTGGGTTTGTACCTATTGCACTATTCAATACTAGTATCTGCTTTGGGGGCTGGAGTAGGTCGTTGGGACGACCGAACCCGGGTAAATCTGCTGTGTACTCTGTGTCTGCATTTTATTTACTATGCTGCTGCTATAACTGCATGAGTTTGTTCGTGGGTTGCACGAATTATTTTATAAGCCTATTCACCCCCCTCTAGGCTAGGATCCAGATCCAACACGGGGGGGTGTCCGTAGTAAAAAGTGAAACGAGTGTCGGGGCGGGGCTTGATCATGTGTATATGCCGCAGGACATCAAGATCTATATGTGTGGGTCCTGGGGCAGAAGGAAAATCTCTGGGGATGACGACATTGTACTGGGGATATGAAGCTATGATGGTGATGAGGCCCCCACAATAGTATTTGCCCTTGCCGGCGCGACTAATCTCTTGTAACTTTTGAATAAGCAAGCACCATCATGAATAAGGATGCGAGGGGCCTCGAAGGCGATCCCGTCATCACCACGAATAAAATCAAATGTCATGGCCCACAAAATGAAAAGATCAGGGATAGTCACGGTCATGGACTCATCCCTGGGGAAGAATGTATAAGATATGATTCGGTGGGCCAAACAAAATATGGGTTGAATGATGGAGGAGACCTTGGCCTTACCTCGAGGATAATGATCGTGTATGGTGATGCGAAACCAAAATTGATCGACGTCGAAGTCCGAGTGATATCTGTAGGGACGGATAGTATCGCCCTCTAGAATGGGGAATCCAAAGCTAACATCCTAAGTGGGCAAAGATGGTCTCGACTTCGGAGAAAACTTCGAGATAGATAAGCGTTTGTGCATGTGCAAACTTGGTGGAGAGGTGCGAACGTGTGTCAAGTCTATGATAAAAATCTTTTTGTTCAAGACTCAGAAAACGGTAACCACGCGGGCCCAACAGTGGGTCCTCAGGAGGAATGATAGGTAGGGGTTGGGGCTGTATAGGCCATGTAGGAGGAGGACGTGAGATGGGTGGACGTGTAGACTTCTGTCTCTTGCGAGAGGGCTCCTCCTCATGCATGATAGCCTTACCCTTATCTGTTTCCCTAGCCATGATAGTGTGTGATGCAAGTGAATGCAAGATATGATGAATGCACACAAACAATGGCAATTGAGCAAGAATATAGTATTAGGGAAAAATTGAAAATTGAGCTAAGGAGCGAAGTTACCCAGAAGGGTAGTCAATCCTTGCTCGCAAATCACCCAACGATGTGTAATTGGTGGGAGTGTGAAGCCGCGGCTCGTCTCTTCAATAATTTTTTTCGAAATAGGGGGTGGTCGGGCAAAAATTAGGGTTTGGATGGGGATGAAAGAGAGATAGGGATTGATGGAGAGAAGGAAGGAGGAAGTGGAGAGATCGATTGAGGGGGATTGGTGGTCGGTTGAGGGAAGAACGTGGCCGGTGTGGGCTTGGAGAAGTCGAAATGACAGAGGAGAAATCGAAGTCGGGTGAAGAAAATGAGTCGGGTGAAACGGGGGGTATTTATAGGGTTTTAGGCCAACCGATCGGGTGAGATCTCACCCGATCGGTTTAGCAAATTTTCGAAAAATTTGTTAAAATGTGGCTATAGGCGAACCGATTGGTTGAGATTTCAATCGATTGGTTGGCCGCTTCATGATTTTTCCCAATGTTCTGTGCAATTCACCCGGACGGCCACACGACCACTGCTTCTACCAACCGATCGGTTGATTTAATCGCAAAAAAATCCGAGAATTCACCTCGTCTCACACGATCTGCCACCCAGTCTATGCTTATTCCACCTGCCTGATTCGCTGAAGAACAGATATAGGCCATTGTCTGATACGACCCACCCGATCGGTTGAGGGGTCAACTGATCGGTTGGGGGCTTGTTTCCTGCAAAAGTTCACAAATAGCCTAAATCCCTCGACAAATGTTCCTGTGGCTAAATTTATTCAACAAAATAAGAAAAATAAACTTAAAAATAAACCTAAAAACAAAGATGAGGGTTTAGAACGTGGGTTGCCTCCCACGAAGCGCTATTGTTTAACGTCGTTTGCTCGACGCCCAATAGATGATTTTCAAGGAGGACGGGGGTGATGCCCAATGTTTGGCATTCCTTCAGATGTTGGAGTGGTGGCCTTTGGTGTCGTCGGTGGTAATAAGTAGACTTTCTCGACGATCTTCCCTTTGTTGATGGTATCTGGGGGCTTCTCCCTCACATTGGCGTCGACCGCCACTTTTCTTAGTATCCGGATCTCATCAGCGGTAAGTCCCATGGGCTCTTTCCCCTTTCTCCTTGTCGAAGCAACTTTTTTGAATCCGGGAGGGATCGTATGTGAGATACCTGCTTCTCGAGCAACTTCTTTCTTCTTCGAACCGACATGCTCTTCAAGGTCCCCCAAGCTGTCGGGGGGGGAGGGGGGGAGGGGGGAGGGGTTCCTTGAGAGAATTTCCCAGGACCCAGCTTCCACATCTCTTTCTTCTTCAATGTCTAGCATATTGCAACCAGGTTCATCCGAAGGGTGCTTTATAGACAACCCCAAGTCAAACTCGACCTTCTGGTCGCCAACATTAAGGGATAACTTCCCTTTCTTCACATCTATCAACACGCCAGCGGTGGCCATGAAGGGCCATCCAAGGATGATGGGTGTATGAGTATCTTCGGGCATATCCATCACCACAAAGTCTACAGGCACATGCACTCCGCTGACATTGACTGCAGGTCGTCTATAATTCCCACCGAATATTTGACCGATCTATCAGCTAGTGGAAGTGTCATACTCATGGGCTCCAGGTCTTCCATCCATATCCTCCTGTATAGTGACATGGGCATTAGACTGATGCTCGCTCCCAAATCCACGAGCGCCCGATGGATCTTCACTTCCCCAATCAAACAAGAAATGGAGAAACTTCCCGGGTCTTTTAGCTTGGGTGGATTCGCTCGCTGGATGAGAGCACTACATTCTGCTGTGAGAACGACCTTTTCCTTTCTGGAACCCCTCGTCACCAAATCCTTTAAAAATTTCGCATAAGAGGGAATTGTCTGAAAGGGATCTGCAAGCTCAGATCCTTGACCATAGCAAATAACTTGCCGTATTTTTTTTATCAATTTTAGCTTTTGCAAGTCGTTGTGGAAAAGGCACAACGAGCTTAAATACTCTAAGGTTCTCCTCCTCTTGCTTCTTCTTCTCTTCTTCAGGGACTCCCTCCAGAGTCGTATTCTTCGGTGACGAAGCTCCGTCATCATTTGATTTTTTCATTGGTCGCCCACCAACCAACGGAGCTTTCGGTTCCGTAGAGGGCACTTTTATAGGAATTTGTCTCCTGCTTCTCAAGACGATGATGGACACATTCACATGATCGTGCGTTAGTGCCAATGTCTGATTTTCCCCCCTTGGATTCACTTCCGGTTGACCCGGCAATTGGTTTTGAACCCTTTAAAAGTTTGCCACCTGCAACCCCAGCTGGGTTACTTGGTCGGTGAGAGCCCTTTGCCCCATCTCCAGTTTCAAATTGATCTTCTCCTGGTTTTTGATATACTGAGTCAAGAGGGACTCAACTGGGGAGATGACTCGCTGTTGGCCATATGGCTGCTGCTGCATGGGCTGCTGATTCCTGGGGGGATACTGTTAGTACATTTTGGGGGTTGTTGCTATTGCTGATACTACTGCTGCTGCTGTTGCCTAGGCGGCTGATATACTTGTTGCTACAGCTGCTGAGGCTGCTGATACGGTGTCCGATAGCTAAGATTTGGGTGGTTCCGGTTATTGGGAGAATAAACCGGATAGGAGCTAGTCCGTGGTGGATACGGTGCATTACCCGTCGGATTGAAGAAAAGTGCGCTAGCTTGATCCACCGGTGGTGAAATATCACCACCCTCGAAGTCTCCCAAGACTTCCGCTTCCACCACTGCTACTTATTGGGTGCTCGTACCACCAGCTCCTACCATGAGCTCTGAGATCTGGGGCGATATCAAATCAAATTTGCTAGACAACCTGTCGACGTCCTCGACTCTATGAATGCCTCCAGATCTGGGTGTTACACGCTCATCGTACCACCACTCATTGTTTGATGCCATGTTTTCTAAAATGTTGTCGACATCTTCTTCACTTTTAGACATGAAGGACCCCTCTAGCCGCGACGTCCATCGAAGATTTTAGGTCATCCCTCAACTCATTATAGAACAGATTTATAATCTGCCACTTTGGAAGTTCATGATGAGGGCATCTCCACTGCTTCTCTTTGTATCTAGTCCAAGCTTCATGCAGGGACTCGTGGCTGGCCTGGGAGAAGGAGGAGATCTCACTCCTCAGCTTCATTGTCTTTCTCGGGGAAAAGAACTTAGTCAAGAAAGCGTTCGAGAGCTTCTCCCAAGAATTGAAGGTGTTCGGGTCCTTTCCCCTAAGCCATTGCTTGGCCTTATCCCGCAGAGAGAAGGGGAATAGCTTCAGACGGATTGCTTCAGTTGTGACACCAATAATCCTGAATGTGTCACACTTCTCGAGGAAGGAGTCCAGATGTTCATCGAGTATTCCAGCAGAGATTTCTGGGGAGAAGTGTTCTCTCCCATGGCTTCAGATTCTTCCCTTCTTCTTGCTGCGTTTAGACTCCGCACGGTGGCGTTGATTTCCGGATCAAGTGGAATCAAGTCGTCTAAACTCCTTGTATTCTTGCGCATGTAAAACAAGAAATGCCCGTGAAGCAAGTATGGGATAGTAACAGATAAAAACAGAAAATAAAAATAGAAAATGAAAAATGAAAATGAAGAATGCGAAAACTATCGCAAGGTGAGGATATGAACTAGACTCAAGGGTTCGAAAGGTCCTAAAATTAACAAGCACATTGCCTCCCCGGCAACTGTGCCATAAAGCTTGACGTCCCCCGGTTTTTGAAGCATGCAAAGTGCAATTTGATGGGGTGATACCAGATTTAAATATTTGTACCGCAAACGCACGGTGTTGTTGTGTGGCTTGGGGGTCGAACACATGGAGGCATGGTTATGCTTGTTTCTAAGAGGAACCGGTTCACCCTACGGGTGAGCTAGCCCGAACGATCGATGGTTTGTCACGGAATGTAAATACAGAGGATAAACAATATAAAAGAAAACCTAGGACTTCGGTTTTCACCCTATCATGTGTTCTCGCTATTACGACCTACAGATAGGAAAACGATCGGAATTAGGGTTTAGTGGTGGGACGTTGCCTCTGAAAGTGATACCAGCGTCCCATGGGCCCGATATTCCGGTCGATGCCCAAGATGATACGTCGGACTACTCGGGTTCGGTCGATGGGTATTCCCATGTCCATTAACACTGATCGACTCTGGGAGCACTAAGCTCGCATCGATAACTCCCAAAATCTCATCCAGCCGTTCTAACGTACTGGGATTCAATGTCTACGCTAAGGGCGTGAGCTGTGGCTAGGGAGTCAACCGCCAAGTTTATTTCCCCTTGGCCCTACGGTCAAAGGCGGTCTTTTTCCCGTCGATGACAATGAAACACCCCGCGTAACCATCTAAATTCCTAATCCCTATCGAAATCCTAGTCATATGGATGCATTAGGGAGAACCCACGAAGGGGTTTCCACCAAAATCCCATATTTGGGAACTACTCACAAATCATAGCTAAAAAGTGATCTAAAAAAATCAACCGTAAAAATCATGATCAGACGATTGCAATGAAGAGTAGCAATGCTATTAAGACTATATTAAAGTTTCACAAAGATCAGAAGACTTACAAAAACAGTAAAATTCCCGCCATCACAAATGGAGGAAAAAGACAGAAAAATAACAGCGTTTGTTTTTGGAAACCTAGGGAAACTATATATAGAAATTGATGTCACCCAATCGGTTGAAGTACCAACCGATTGGGTGAGCTGCTTCACGCATCAGCCGTAGGCTTCAAGAACTTCAACCGGGCGCTTGGTCCGACCGGGTGGAGCGAGCGGGTCGTCGTTTGAAGAGATTCAGCATCAGGTCAACCGATCGGTTGAGAATTAAACCGATTGGTTGGAAATATCCCCAAAAGAGACAGAGAAGTCTGTCGATTTGGCACGGTCAGCGGGCGTCGGTTGAGCTCTCCGGTTCGTTCTTTGGAAGAATCGGCTATAGATGAACCGATCGGGTGAGATGTCACCCGATCGGTTGGAATTCAGCTCCAAATTGGCCGAGAGCTCTGTTGTGTTCAACCGGTCTGCGAACCAGTCGGTTGGGCTGCACTTCGCTTCAGCTTTCATCCGGGTCGGACATGCGTGCATCACTCGATCAGTTGGCTGTGTCCAACCGATCGGGTGAGGGCTGAAAAATGGCGATCTTCATCGTTTGACCCCCTGGATCACGCGTGACTCCTCCCATTGCTTCGAGGACTCATGATGTCTTCGTTATATGTCCCCTACGCTGACAATCTCCTGCAAATACACAAAAACACCAAAAAGTGAAAGAAAACTAAAAATCCCAAGAAAATGGACACGAGACGACGGAAAACAATGGAAAAACATCAAATATGACGTGCATGAATATATAAAATATAAACACACGTCAGTAGGCGAGCTTGTCCTCGGCATGGCGAGCTTTACAGTCGGACGTGCGAGCTTCTCTGGTTGACCTCAGGGGCTAGCTAATGGCATGCTGAGGCGAGCTTCCCTGGATCGAGGCGATCTTCTGCTCGGGCTAGTGCCTATTTTTGGGGAGAGGGGTCAATGAGGAGTTTGCTTGGGGCCACGGTGCATTTGGGCCTTCATTTCATGGGCCGACCTAAATGTCGTAACAATTGCCCCCGTCATTCAAGCTCGACGCGGCAAGCCCGGCTTCAGCTTGGATGACGAATCGTACTCCCACTGGATGAAGGTTGGTCAGCAGCATTCAATGAGACTTGACTACCAAATCTCAAAAGTCATGATGGGCATCTAGATATGGGGAGAGTTTGAGGCACCCGTTTACTGAATTGATGACGTGTGGCTGAGGTGACTGGAGGATAATTCGAGGCACCAGCCCAGACGTGCTCAGATCTCGCCACATGGCCTACATTAGATGGTTATGATTGCTCGCTTCCTCCTATAAATAGAGATGGAGAGGGGGTAGAAAAGGGTTTTACCTGAATTTTCGAAACATTAGCTTTCCCCCTTCTCATCGCCCAGAGCAGCTGCCGTCGACCGTCGTCGTTCGTCGGAGCTCTGTTTGTTTGTTCTTCTCTAGGTACACTCTTGATCCTATCGATGCCTTCGTCTGCTTCTTCTGTGACTTCTTCCTCTTCAAATGTCACGTTGAACAGCACCTCAGGGATGTTGGCAGGGGTGTGCCATCGAGTCGGAACCGGTGGTGTTGGAGATGCCATCGATGTCGTGGCCGGGATAGCAGGAGGTAGACACGACATTTGAACATGCTGTCACATCATTGTCGGTGATCATGAGGGACCCTAAGAAAGGGAAGGCACCCAAGTCGATCGCCAAGGTCGCCAAGGTCACAGGAGTCACGACTATGGTCCCAGTGGGAATCCTGGCCCAAATGTCTTAGCTGTTACCCTCCGTGATCCCTGAGATCTGCGCCAAGTATATCCAACCCGCCTACACAGTCTACCTCCCCGAGCTCAGTGAGCAGGTTTACTTCCCTAGGGACTACGAGGTTGGCGTGTACTACCCGACCTTCGCCTTGGGGCTCCGCTTCCTGCTCCATCACTTCCTTCTTCTTGTTCTCCATTTTCTCAAACTCCCCTATTTTAAGTTGATGCCGAACTCCATCAGCATGATGGTCGGCTTTCTCGTTCTCTGCTCTGCCCATGGGATAAGTCCGATGTTGTCGCTCTTCTAGCACTTCTTCGAGGCAAAGAGGAAGGAGGACTACTACTATGTCTGTGCGTAGAGGCACGATGGTCGGCTTTCTCATTCTCTCCTCTGCCCATGGGATAAATCTGACGCTGCTGCTCTTCTAACACTTCTTCGAGGCAAAGGGGAAGGAGGACTACTACTATGTCTGTGCGAAGAGGGGTATGCTTCTTGTCCTCGAGCTGTCGGGCAAAGTGAGGGACTGGAAGGAGAGATTCACCTTTGTCTTGACTCCGATGGACTTGGCTTTGAGGTCGAACTGGGGGGCTCTGAATCCCTCAGTGAATTCCAAAGTGGTCCTAGAGGGTAGCGACCTGGAGAATACCAAAATTCTGGAGGAGATCCCAAGGGAGAGCAGGGTCTTCAAAAGACTGGTCGCGGACGAGATGATCTCCGAACCCGTCTTGTTTGAAGGTACTCTGAGTTTTGCAAATAAATTCTGAAATGCTCACCCTGATCTGTTCTTTTTTTACAGGCACGGCCATGAGCGTGTCCATAGAGGAGGTGATGAAGAAGGCGAGGGTGGCATCATCAAAATAGCCACCGAGCAAAGGCAAGGGCCAGCAGCCCGCCTCAAGGAGCTCGACACAGGCCGAGCAGAAGCGGAGTTTGGAGGCGTCCACTACGGCTCGGGCCGATAAATGGCAGTGGACCAAGAAATCAAGGAAGGAGCCTGTGGCCACAGCTCCTACATCCTGCTCAAGCGAGGCGAAAGTTAGCGAATTAGTCAACCTCGACCCAGAGGAGCCCACAGCCAGCCCTGTGGCTGCTGAGTACCAAGGCCTACCGATCAGCACCACATCCACTGTCTCCAATAGTTCGACTGCCCACTGAGACCCCGACGACGTCGAACACTACAAGCCGTCTGGTGGTTGCGACCTAGCCCTATGGTTGCCCGACGTATGGGCTGGAGAAGCTGGGCCATCCGTGCTGCGAGGCCATGCTGGACACCTTCAAGTCGAAGAAGGAGGCAGTTCTCGCCATTCTGTCGGATCGTGTCGCGCTACCCGGTAGGGACCCAGGAGTCTGTCTTCGACGAGGCTGGTGTGGCAGCCTGCATGGTGGAGAATAGTGTGATACCAAGGGACCGCGATGCCCTGTGGAATGTTGGTGCCGAACTGCTCTGCGACACGGCCATTTGGCATTGCATGCATGTTTGTCGTCCTTCGTCTTAGATGCTAACTTCTTCTTTTTTTGGTATGCTCATGATATTTGATCTTCTTTGTAGGCGGTTGCCTCTTGGGTGTCTCTATAATGACACCCGTCTGAGGTTAACTGGCTTGCGACGACGCTTAGGAGGAATGCAGTCACCCTTAAGGGCACCAAGGCGAAGCTAAAGGACGACATCGAGAGGCTGGCAAAGGTTCATGGAGATTATCAGACAGAGAAGGACGAGACCACCTAGCTGGACAAGGCCATCGGGGAGCTACAGAAGAGGGTCTGCGAGAAGAGGTCCGAAGGGTTACCACCGAGAAGTTGCTGGCCTCGAAGAAAGAGGCGGCCGCGGTGAAGATCGCCGAGCTGGAGCAACAAAAGACCGAGCTGGTGAAGGTCGACCTAGACAAAGTCACGGTCCAGGCTGTTCTTCAGTACCAGAACAGTGAGCTCATCCCCGTGCTGATGGCCATGAGGGCAGATGGCTTCTATGACGGTCTGGAGGCCGGATTCGAGAGGGCAAAGGCGAGGTTGGGAAAGTTCTACCCCAACTTGGAGATCGACTTCGCCCAGCTGTCGGCGGCATCTGATGATGAAGCAGAGGCTTTTGCTGCTTCTTAGGACAAGGTGGTAGAGATTCTGGCCGGCGGCGACCATCGAGGTGACCAAGCAGACTCCCAGGCCCCAGAGGGAGGTAGTCAAGGGAGTGGCGGCTGAGTCGAGGCACCATAGGTTGTAGTGAAAATGTATGGCCGGCCCTGGTGCCGAGCCTGGAGTCTTTTTCTCTTTTTTTGTTTCAATCCTGAGATGTAAGAAGTTAATATGAAATAAAATTGAAATTTTTTGCTCACTGTCCTTGTTGCTTGTTTTGCCCGTTATGCAAACTGTGCCTTTTATGTGTATGCCACTGCCTCTCTCAAAATAATGTGAGCTTTACTCCCAAGCGCATGAGATCGTGCAAGTAGTACCTGGAGAGTCCAGAATCGAATCCTCAGGACAAGTCGACTTGAGATAACACAAATTCAACTAATCAAATATAATATACGGTTAAGAAAACAACCACCTTTATGAAGGTGAAGAATAGTGTAGAGATTGGTTGCACTGAAAGTGGCTCCTAAAAGTATTACGGTATCACGAAAGTTTGGTATTCAATGAGACAAATATGCTACGGTTGTGAGTTCTTTAGGAGTTTATAGTCGCTGAAATTTCACGTCTTTTAATATCACACGACGCTTCACCCGGTCAAGGCGTGAAGGCGTCGGAAGATGAATCGATGAAAACTAGTCAAAATAGCCTTAAACGTATTAATAGCAATGTTGATCTCATTAAGCAATAATCGCAGCGATAAGTTCAGATTAGAGAACACAAATTAGCTAGCCTTATCAGGGCCTAGCCATAGGGCACATCAACAATATCGACAATAAGCAAATACCCATCAAATACGTTGCAGAAATCAACATAACTAGCAATTTAGACATGATAATAGGGCTAAAGACATGAGATTTAGCGACTACATACTCCTAACTACATCACAACCATAGCACAAGGAGATTAGCCATGCATGGTGCAATAAAAATCAGATTGCATAGCAAAATACATCGTTTTAGTAGCAACATACAATGAAATACACCAAATACGGGGTATAAGTTCAAGAATTTATCACCAAATCTCCACTTTAGAACCCAAAACTCTCTGAGAATAGGAAGAACAGCCTCTGGAAATTTTCAAAATTTTCTCCTGGAGAAATACGCACTGTAGCCGCTCCAAAAGTCCCAAAATACGCCAGAATACGCCCCAAAACCCTAGAAATACGCTTATATAATAGCATTCCGGGTTTGGGGGCTTAACGGGTTCCAAAACCCGCTCCAAAATTACTTTAAACCCGATCTGCCAGCCGCTAGTAATCTCGGTCGCACATCGCAAGTGGGATTGCGTAGATATGAGCCACGTGTGCTCCAAGATTCGCGCACGCCCGATCCGCCTTCGACCCTTCGAATCCGATTTGGGATGAACATGGAACGTTCGATCGAGAGATCGAACGGTCGAGATCTCGCCCGCTTTTTCGAATTCGAATTCGAATCCTCCCGGATCTGGTCCGTCCAAACTTGATCGCTCGGTCGAAAAGTCGCCGCGTCGCCGCTCCGCTGATCGCTGCATCAGACCGTTGGATCGAGCGACAACCACGTGGGATCGTGCCACGTAGCCGCCAAGAATCATGCATGCTGCTGCGAGATGGGCTGTCGACATCCGTTTGATCTCGATCGAACGACCCAGCTTTAGCCGCGTCGCTGGCATTCGATTGTTGAAGCAGCGCCGTTGGATTTAGATCGGATGGTCGTGGTTGTGTCGTGTGGCGCGCCCAAAATCGTGCGCCGACGTATATACTTATTTAAGCGTATTTTCTTCCGTATTTCTCCATTTAATTGGTATTCTGCATTCGAAAATACACAGTAATTAGCACATATATCAGAAAAATACAAATATATAGTCGTTGGAATCGTGAGATCGAGACGATGCTAGGAAAAATATAAAAAGTGCAGAAATACTCTATTAATTACTGTTTTGTGCTCAAATAAGGTGTTTTCTCTAATAAATGATGATGTACAAAATACGAATGTATTAGAGAACAATTAAGCATCATATGGGCACAAAATAGGACTAATTAGGGGGTTAAATACGCAATATTCACTCCGAATCACACCCCCAACTAGCGTTTTGCTAGTCCCTAGCAAAAAGAGCGATGAATACGAATGATTAATAAAATAATAAATTCTATCAATTGCTTATGGTATGGCTCAATGGAACGCTTTTCAACATGATCCTGGCCATCAATATACACAATCCATGCACAAGATCAAGCACATGAAATTTACTCTAGTTTAATTTGAATAAATAACATACAAGCATCTTTTTGCGCAAGCGAAAGTATAGCACGTCGTTATATTCTAGTCTTCTCATTTCCAAGGAATTGGCCTATCAGAACAATCATTCAAAACATGGGTATTGAAGTTGCTCAGTATATTCACCATTTATTTTCTTTTATTAGTTCCGCGTAACGCGCATCAAGAAACATTTGCGAAAAAAATATAACTTGGATCGCTCCATTAAATGAGTGAGGTTCCGGTCAATGGCTCCCAAATCAGACGATAATAGGGCATTGGGCCAAAAAGGACCCCTCGGAGTGTACTACTCGAGCCAACCAAGTTATTTATTTATTGGCACACTTGTTCAATTCATTCATTTTAAATTTTAGCCAATTTTTTTTCTTTTTTTTTCGTAAGCAACTCAACACCCATAAATCGAACATAAACATCAATAACGAAGGCCAAATTTCCTCTTCAACTTGAATACTTTTCTAATAAATCGTGTATACTTAAGCTTTTTCATCACATTAGCATGCATGAAATAAACTCAAACTATTTCAAGATATTAATCATGGCAATTGAAAATTTTCATGAATAGCATATTAACGAGCAATTCCATGAAAAAAAATTAATATTTCAGGCCATAAGCAATTTTTAGACTCAATTAACGCATAATCACCCGCATTTGAGGTATACGAAGGAGTTTAAAAATGGTGAGATCAGTGGTTCATTCTTTCCTTATGCCATGCTTTTGACAAAAAAATCCTAAGGTCTCATACACACCCCCCAACTAAAGATGGACATTGTCCTCAATGTCGAAAGGGGTACGAGTTTATTCAAGCAAGCATCCTAGAAAGCATATAAAATTCTACGCTACTGGAAAGAACACACCGTGTTCAAATGGCGGATCCTAAATCTTTAATGGTGGAGGAAGTTGTTCAATTTGATCCTTGCGCTCCTCGGCGAGTAATCTTCCTCCTTTAGCTAAATTGGACTCCAGCAACACAACTCCAAGCATCTCTATAAGCTGTTTACCAATGTCCTGCAAGAGATGAGTTATGTCAGTCCAAATTATTTTAAAATTCTTCGCCATAAACATATTCCAAATATAGTCATCAAAATAGGTGAAGTAAAATAGAGCATGGTGATGACAACTCCCTGAAAAATGTGCACTACGCTCGGTATGATGCTCAGTCAATGTGGAGAGGGATAAATGATTTTGGGAAAAAACTGAGGAAGGGAATGGTTCGGGCTCAATATTGACGACCTTTGAACTCATGTCCCTAGTCGTCTCCTCCTCCTGTTCATCCAAAATTGCTCGGTCATCCTCTACTTTACACACACTTCCTGTCATGTCAATGTTTTCATTCGTGACATCATCGTGACATGGCTCGCTCGGTATACCTGCAATAAAAGATAAACTCACATTAGATTCTGGAAATTGAATTTCAAAAGATTTATTTTCTTCTAATCAAGTGGAAATCAGCTTAAGATTTTCAATAGATTGCTGAATCTACCGACTCCGAGCGAGGAATTTCTCTTGGAATTGATGGGACGTGGCCTCCTGTGTCTGAATAAGCAGTTGAACTTCCTCTTTCAAGTGTTGCAAAGGTACGTCTACGCTTTGCTCTCCTTGATCAAGGCTTGAAGGCTCCGTTGAATCGCACTCTGAAGTCTCTTTCATGATTTCTTCGTTCTCTTGTAAAGACTCCATGTACTTCCATGCCTCTGTCGGCGTCATGACTCCCAAGAATTCCTACAGCTGTGGTCGTAGTCCACCTAGGAAGGACTCCATAAGCTCTTTCTTTGTAAACCCATGCTGCGGATAGCTCGATATTATGTCTGTGAACCTCCTCCAGGCCTGAAAGAAAGTTTCACAATCAGTCTGATTAAAACCAACAATCTTGAGCTTCTCCTTCATATGTTTGTGTGCAATTTCATACTCTGCATCATACGAACTGTTTGTGCGATAAAAATTCATGTGTTCCAAATATTCCATTTTTAAAAAGAAAACAAAAAATAAAATAAAATAACAAAACAAAAAATCTAGATTATAAGATGGAAGGATCTCACCGAATGTTCCTCCAAACGAACTGAAATCGTAGATCGCAAGTACTGTTGTCCCCGGCAACGGCGCCAAAAACTTGCCTCTCTCAAAACAATGTGAGCTTTACTCCCAAGCGTAGGAGATCGTGCAAGTAGTACCTGGAGAGTCCAGAGTCGAATCCTCGGGACAAGTCGACCTGAGATAACACAAATTCAACTAATCAAATATAATATACGGTTAAGAAAACAACCACCTTTATGAAGGTGAAGAATAGTGTAGAGATTGGTTGCACTGAAAGTGGCTCCTAAAAGTATTACGGTATCACGAAAGTTTGGTATTCAATGAGACAAATATGCTACGGTTGTGAGTTCTTTAGGAGTTTATAGTCGCTGAAATTTCACGTCTTTTAATATCACACGACGCTTCACCCGGTCAAGGCGTGAAGGCGTCGGAAGATGAATCGATGAAAACTAGTCAAAATAGCCTTAAACGTATTAATAGCAATGTTGATCTCATTAAGCAATAATCGCAGCGATAAGTTCAGATTAGAGAACACAAATTAGCTAGCCTTATCAGGGCCTAGCCATAGGGCACATCAACAATATCGACAATAAGCAAATACCCATCAAATACGTTGCAGAAATCAACATAACTAGCAATTTAGACATGATAATAGGGCTAAAGACATGAGATTTAGCGACTACATACTCCTAACTACATCACAACCATAGCACAAGGAGATTAGCCATGCATGGTGCAATAAAAATCAGATTGCATAGCAAAATACATCGTTTTAGTAGCAACATACAATGAAATACACCAAATACGGGGTATAAGTTCAAGAATTTATCACCAAATCTCCACTTTAGAACCCAAAACTCTCTGAGAATAGGAAGAACAGCCTCTGGAAATTTTCAAAATTTTCTCCTGGAGAAATACGCACTGTAGCCGCTCCAAAAGTCCCAAAATACGCCAGAATACGCCCCAAAACCCTAGAAATACGCTTATATAATAGCATTCCAGGTTTGGGGGCTTAACGGGTTCCAAAACCCGCTCCAAAATTACTTTAAACCCGATCTACCAACCGCCAGTAATCTTGGCCGCACATCGCAAGTGGGATTGCGTAGATATGAGCCACGTGTGCTCCAAGATTCGCGCACGCCCGATCCGCCTTCGACCCTTCGAATCCGATTTGGGATGAACATGGAACGTTCGATCGAGAGATCGAACGGTCGAGATCTCGCCCGTTTTTTCGAATTCGAATTCGAATCCTCCCGGATCTGGTCCGTCCAAACTTGATCGCTCGGTCGAAAAGTCGCCGCGTCGCCGCTCCGCTGATCGCTGCATCGGACGGTTGGATCGAGTGACAACCACGTGGGATCATGCCACGTAGCCTCCAAGAATCATGCATGCTGCTGTGAGATGGGCTGTTGACATCCGTTCGATCTCGATCGAACGACCCAGCTTTAGCCGCGTCGCCGGCGTTCGATTGTTGAAGCAGCGCCGTTAGATTTAGATCGGATGGTCGTGATTGTGCCGCGTGGCACGCCAAAAATCATGCGTCGACGTATGTACGTATTTAAGTGTATTTTCTTCCGTATTTCTCCATTTAATTGGTATTCTGCATTCGAAAATACACAGTAATTAGCACAGATCTCAGAAAAATACAAATAAATAGTCGTTGGTATCGTGAGATCGAGACGATGCTAGGAAAAATATAAAAAGTGCAGAAATACTCCATTAATTACTGTTTTGTGCTCAAATAGGGTGTTTTCTCTAATAAATGATGATGTACAAAATACGAATGTATTAGAGAATAATTAAGCATCATATGGGCACAAAATAGGACTAATTAGGGGGTTAAATACGCAATATTCACTCCGAATCAGCCACCAACAGTCTGCTATTGACGAGCTCAAGGCTGAGGAGAAGAAGAATGTTGTAGAGTTACGTGTCTGCTCCGAATCTAATGGCGAGCTGTCGAGAGGGGGGTGATAGGAAGGATGTCACGGTCGCTTTTTGATCGAATGTTTTTCGTGCGCGTACTTTTGTTCGTACGCGTGTTTATTTTGGACTCTTCTTGTATCCGAACTCTATGATGTGATATGCCATTGTGACCCTCTGGAAGAGCAATTATTTGTGTAATTATTTTGGAACGTCATTTCATGGGTCATTCTCCCACAAATTAACTTTGTTTGAAGAGGTGTCGTGATTTTCACTTTTGTCGTTAGAACTTTTTATTTTTAGTTCCGTTTCTCGTCGCCCTAGCCCTGACCAATCTTCTTTGTTTTGTTTCTTTCATCGACACAGACACCCCGGTATTTTTCTCATAATTATCTGGTTCCGTTTGACCCATTTTTACACTAATTTCCATACTAAACTTTATTATAGCCTAAGTTTTCAGATGATAATTTCCCTAAGCAAGGCTCATCTTCTTTTCCCCTTAACTGTACCATACACTCTCACTCTCTCCCCCCCGTTTACCCTCAAACTACCCAAAATCCCGTGTTGTATAGCAATATGGGAATCTTATCTTACGTATCCATCCAAATCTGAAATTGGGATATTCACCACCCAAATTCCCACTTTCCTTCTTTACACCCTCCTCTATTTCCCTTAGTTGTATCCCATTCAAACCCTAAATAGCAACCCAAGCCCATTATAAACCCGATAACCCTAGGGCTATTTTCATCTCGCGTGAAACTTCCTTGCACCGCCATCGTCTTCTACAGCCATCCCGTTTCTCTCCGGCCTAACCCCTAGCCCCGTCGGCCCTCCGGTCGAACTTCTCTCTGACCTAGCCTCAGTAACCATCGGTGTACTCCTCCTGACGACAGCAGCACCGCCTGGAGTGCACACAGTACCGCCCAGCGCCTGAAGCGGGCGCCTGTCCATCGTTTCTTCGAGCAGCTATCGCCCCAGCGGCTTTTTCCTCGTGCCGCCAGCCTCCTCTCCGGTGACCACATCAGAAACTGCCTGTTCTGTCGCCTGTGTTGCTGCAAGCCACCCATAGCAGCCCCCGACGAGCAGCTGCATCGCCCTGCGACCCCTTTGCGTGGCAGGGATGCTCTGCAGCCCCCATGCTGTTGACGGCTTCCCCTTGCACCGCTCGACATCCCTCCACCTCTGTCCGCCGCTAGGCAACCCCGGTAGCAACGTAGGGGATCTCCTATCAACGGTTAGGTATGTTTATTAAGTGTTTTTGAGAACAATATGCTAATGAAAATATATGAACAGTAAGTTAACCTAGTTAACATGGTAGTAAAAATAATTTTGTGATGTAAACCCATCTTAGGATAGAGAACTTATCAAAAATCGGATCATTAAATGTTTTAGGATTGACTAATAATTCTAGTCCATCGTTACAAACTTAATTCGTACACGTGTTTTATCAACAGAGAACCCGTCGTTCCGTACCGTTCGTGCTACCGGAATCCAACCCCTGACGTCGCCACCCGACGTTAGAGTAGCTCTCACATCGTGTTGAGGTAAGTCCCACTCCGTAGGAAACCCCACCTCGCCTGTTAATCAACCTAAAAATCGTAGCTTCTGAATATTTTTGTAACTCACTAATCAAGATAAATAAATGGGACTGTAGGCTGGACTGCGTTCTGAACACATAGGTAGACTCGGACTTGATTGATCAGGATCACGACTTGGTTGTTTTTCAGGAAAGTGATACTTGCCAGTGTTTTGTTTAGTACACGTCTTAGGCCATTTTGTACAGTAGCGTAAAAGAGACTAGGCGATGAAATGAGAGTCGCCTAGACGACCATATTTGATCTAGTTTGACAACGAAACTAGATCCGACACCCTACTTGATCTAGCTTGACAACGAAGCTAGATTCGACGCTTTTTACATGCTTTCATTCATGCTGCCATGTCATGTTTAATTTCAATTAACGGTACACACTGTAACTGCTCATTGCCATATCATGTTTTGCATCGAAATGTTTCATCATGACTGTGTCGCACACGCTACACTTATTGTAACTATTGAGGCTAGGCACCTGCTTTACGGGCACAACCCTATGCCAAACCCAAAAACACTTCCTGGCTCGTGATCCAGAAGTGAGCTCATGTACTTGGGAAACCAAGGCTTGATACACGTGGAGGGGTAGGGTTAAGCTGTCACGCAAAGTAGAAGGATGCCTGATCCGCTCCTTTAGCTGTAAGGAGTAAACCCTATGCACAATGTGAAATGATATTGTTCGTGACTCGTGAAACAATGTTTCTTGTAGCTTCTGCTACGATGTGCATGCATGTCATCATGTCATCTTAAATTGTTGCATTCTTTAAATGTCATGTCATGTCATTATATTAGAACTGATAGTCGCTTTTCTATTATTTGTATCCTTGCACAAAAGTTCTCCGCTTTCTTTTGGAAGACTTTTGTTGACCTGTGCCCTCTTCTCTTTGGGTGTCACATGTCAGGTTCTGAGTCGGAGTTGGCCACAGAGGATGAGCAGTTCGTGGACGCTGAGTTTAAGGTACCTGCAGAGACCGAGTTCGAGGACACTGGTGACCAGTCCTAGACACCTGGAGTCTTCTTAGTTGTTGTCCCTTTTTAGTAGTTGCAGTTAGGTTTCAGTGCGTAGCACCTGACTCTCCTTGCTTTTGTTTCGATCATGATTTAGTCCTTTTATTCAAACTTGTACTTTTGTGACTTTTCTGTGATGTTGGAATAATTTTTGGATGTTGTTGGTGGATGTTTCTTTTATGTCTGCTTTATTATTATTGTTGTTGTTTCGTCGCTATGCAAGGACCTGCTATTTGTTTCATATACTGACGCTTATCAGACTGCAGCTTCACAGCTCCACGTCTGAGAGGACCTCCTCACGTCTCGCCTTCCATACTTAGGAAGCGGGGCGTGACAGGTTTTGTTGGTGGCCCATGCAGTTCCTCCCTTGCATCCGTGAAACGCCGGAACAACAATAATGATAAACAACATTCAATTAAATATTCGAAACATTTAAGTCATGATTAAGTCTAATCTGAACGTTTTCTTGTCTTAGATGGCGGGAAGACGCAACGCCCTGCTGGTAGTGGATCTGGAGCTGGTGGTGGAGCAGGACGTGTTGAGGATGCTGATAGAGAACCCACCACGGCTGAGATGATGAGGATGATGTATCAGATGATGCAAGTTCAGCAAGGCATGCTACAGAATGCCCCTCGCTTCGAGCTAGGAGCGAAGCAGTTTCGGGAGCTGGGCCCAACATATTTCAATGGGTCGGAAGGACCATTAGCTACGGACGAGTGGATGAAGAATACGGAGGATAATCTGCTTCTCTCAAAGGTTAACCCGGCTGGATGGGTTGACTTGGTGAAGAAGCAACTGAAGGACAATGCTCGCAGTTGGTGGGAGTCTGAGGAGCAGATGCTGGAGAAGCCTATTTCCTGGGACACTTTCATGTCGAGATTTGATGAGGAGTATTTTCCTTGAGCTACGAGGAGGGAGCTGATGCAGCAATTTATTAGTCTGAAGCAATGAAATATGATGGTGGATCAGTACCACCAGGAGTTCACTAGATTGTGTCGCTTTGCGCCAAAGATGGTGCAGACCGCTGAAGATCGAGCTCAGAGATTCTTGCAGGGTTTATTTTTGGAGCTGCAGAGTCTAATGTCCTCATTGGACTTATATTCTTACCAGAAGTTACTGATCGCTGCTAAGAGGCAGGAGCTAATTGCCAACCAGAGGAGAGAGCAGTATTCAGGTGCTGGGAAGAGGCCTATGGAGCAGGCCATGATGGAAATTGAATTCCACCCCAAGTAATTTTGATGATGAGCACACCAAATGAAGCTTAGTGTACTAACTACACTACAATGAAGTGTGCATGATATGCGACAAATGAGAAACTTTATACATACTCAAAGAAGCACAATCTACGCTCAAAGACAAGGATGAATGTTGCTAATATCAATGATGAAGCTCAAAGCTCAAATAGAACAAGAAGCTCAAGTGAAGCTCACTCCATCAGTTGATCAAGCTTCCGAAGACGTGTCATAGTCTATAGTGAGTGTGTTGTGTCTTTCTTAGGGTATTGTTAAAGCCAAATCGTATAGACAATCACACACACTCAAATGATTTCAAAAACGTTTTAAATATCTTTTTAATCATTTTCAAAAAGATATTGAGAGCTTTTTCTAGTCGTTTTATATTTCCGTAGTGAAACTCCACTACACCCTGGAGTTAACTACTTGATTGACTAGCTGTGGTTCAGAAGAAACTCCTCTAGGAGTCGACTACCAAAGGTAGGGAGTCGACTACCAGCTAAGAATCAATTTCTCCTAAAACACACTGGGAGTCGACTACCACTCCTAGGGAGTCGACTACCACTCTTAGGGAGTCGACTACCAGCTGTCGAAGTTTGACGTTTTGACTTGATTTTTGAAATATCTTTGATTGATTTTCTCCCATGATTTTCGGGACAAAAGTCAAAGGATTTTGAATTTTGAATTCTCAGATTTCTCCTATAAATAGAGGATCATTTTCATTGAGAAATATACAACAACTATCGAATTCAAATTCTCTTGTGCAAAACGCTTTAAAGTTCTCAGCTCTCATTCTCTCTTAGCCACATCTGTTTTACTCTTGATCTTGCAATTTTGTTTGTTATTATTTTCTGAAGATCATAATCTTATTTTATTTGGCTAACTGTTTTTCAAATCCGTATTATTTGTTCTCGAATTTTTATTTAAAGGATTTTTGAAAAACATTAGTTCTAGATCACAAAGACTTCAATTCGTATATTTGTGTGATTTAGAATCTTATTTTATCAAGCCACTACACGTAATTGTCTATTACTGTTTGGCTATAGAATCTGGGTGTAAATCCGATCTCCACCAATCTATTGTGGTGAATTGGATATTGATTTTATTTTGAGATTACCCTTTGGTGTAAGGTTGTTGTTGTTGGAAACCCTAGACAAGTCTAGGTGTTACGGTTGGAAATCCTGGTCAAGACTAAGTCATTGGAAATCCTAACGAGTGGAGTTAGGTATTTGTATTTGCCAAGGCAGATAGTGGAAATCTCGTACCGGATTGGTCGGGGACTGGACGTACCCAAAAGTTGTGGGGAACCATGATAAAAATTCTTATGTCTGTGATTGCTTATCTGTGTTTGTTCATCTTTGCTCTTACTTTATTATTTGCTAATTGTTGTACATCTATTGCAAAGATTAACCCTCTTTTATCCGCTGTGAAGAAAGATATAATATTTGTATTACTTGTAATCTTATCTATCTTAACTGTGCTTATAAATTCTCTGGGAGTCGACTACTGTTCATAGGGAGTCAACTACCTGCTGTGAAATTACTATATGATTATAAGATTACTTTGTTGATTAAGAACCAAGCGTAGATCACTCTACTTGGTTTCTTAGGCAACATTGGAAGGATTTATTTTGAGTTAATTTGTAAAGAACGAAAACGTTTTATCTCTATACAACACTATTCAACCCCCTTCTAGTGTTGTTTGCCATCCACATGATCCAACACTTGGTATCAGAGCGAGGCTACAAAAGTGATGGCGTCAACATCTTTCCATTCTGAAGGACTGAATACCATGCGACCACCACTGTTCAATAGAACTAACTATGATAGCTGGAAGATCCGAATGAAGACTCACCTGGAGTCATTAGACATTGAAGCTTGGACCGTTACTAAAGTCCCGTACATCGCACCTACCGACATTGAATTTGGGAAATGGTCAGCCGACGACAAGAAGAGAGCAAATCTCAATGCAAAGGCAATGAATGCACTATTTTGCGCCGTAACAGGAAATGAGTTCAATCGAGTTTCCCAATGTGAGACAGCACACCAAATATGGTATACTCTTCAGGTAAGTCACGAAGGAACTGAAAAGGTAAAGGAATCCCGCATAAACGTTTTACATTCAAAATTCGAATCCTTTAAAATTGAAGAAGGAGAGAGTATCACAGATATGAATACTCGTTTTACTAATATTACGAATGAGCTTGTAGGATTAGGAAAGGAACTTTCTAAATACGAACAGGTAATGAAGATACTAAGATCCCTCCGACCCGAGTGGAAGGGAAAGACAACTGCCATTCGAGAAGCTCATAACGTAAATACCTTCGAAGAACTAATGGGAAATCTCATGGCATATGAGATTGAGCTTGAAGAAGATAAGAAGATCGAAGAAAAACCAAAGAAGAAGAATCTCGCGTTTAAGGCCCAAGAAGAAGATTCCGACTACACGGACAAAGAAGACCATATCGCCTTCATCTCAAAGAACTTTAAAGAGGTCAGCATAAGTAAGTATGGTAAACGCTCTTTTAGACCTACTAACGGTATTACTTGTTTTGGTTGCAATAAACCAGGGCATGTCAAGAGAGACTGTCCATTGGAAAGAAACAATCGTGATTCCAGAGCGTGGGCAGAACAGAGACAATAATGAAAAGAAAAAAAATGGAAGAAACAAATTTCGACGACCAAAGAAGGAAGCTTATGCAGCCTTCGACCAGAGCGACGATTCCTCGTCCGATGAATCCTCAGCAGAAGATAATGATGACAGAAGAGAAATAGCACACATGTGATTCATGGCTTCTACATCCTCTAAGGTAAGTTCGCATCATGATTCATCTAGTGACAATGATTCGTCATCAAGTGATGATGAAGACATGGACTATTGGGGAGAATATAAGGAGCTATGCAAAATGCATGAAAAGCTTATAAAAGAACATAGAAAAACACTTAGAAATATTAAAAAGGATGCTAAAGAAAAAGAAGAAATCATTAAAGAAAATAGTCTCCTTAAAGAAAAGAATGATTCTTTACAAAACGATATTTTATCAGTAAATGAAAAGTTTGAGAATCTGAATAATCTTCTCGTATCTGTCAAAGATAAATACGACGCTATGATGAAAATTATTAAGAATTTCAACAAAGGAAAAGGGAAGCTAGATAGTATAATAAATAACCAAAAAGCCTCATCTAGCAAAACTGGACTCGGTTATGATTCACATCATACCAAGAAACAGGTTAAGCATACTAGGATGCATCATTCTAACAAAATTTTTGAGCATCTGGATACCGAAGAACTTGTCCGATCAACAAAAGAAAAGATACACTACAAATTTTGTTCAACAAGTTCACTTAAGCAAAAACTATACTTTTTATGAAGGAACTAAACCACACTGGGTTTGGCTTCCTAAAGACTAACCCTCCGGACTCAAAAGCCAAAGAGTACCATAAACGTTTACTTTTTTAGGTACTCTAAAAAAAATAGAAAGGAGAAAACAAGATCCAACGCTTGATAACCGGATCAGCATCAAAAGCTTTCTTTTGCAAGTTAATCAATTTTTTTCAAAATATATATGCTTAAATTTATGAGTTAATATTTTTATCTCTTTATATGATTATAAATGTTTACGTTATATTTTTTTTAAACATCACTTGTTCAGAAAACGCACTCAGTCTTGGATCAAAAACCCCTCGGGATGAGAAAACGACTCAACCCAGTAGGGAGTCGACTACCTATATAAGGGAGTCGACTACCAGCGTATGTGCGGAATTCTGGGTTTGGTTTTTTTGACTAACTCCTATTGGGTTCTATGGAGTTAATTGTTGGATATTGGACTCCCCGGATTTGGTTTTGGATGATGAACAAACATAAATATATCGTGAACTAACACTTTGTGAGCGCAGTTATGGAGATCGTCGCCAAATTCATATGAATATCAATTACGACGTCTCAAGACTTCTCAAAGCACGTGATCGTATGCCTAAAGCTTCGTTGAAGCTTATGGACCAATTTAGAAGTCATGAAGATTCGATTGAAGCTATTGAAGACGGTATCGTCGAGTTTTATTTATAGTCTTTAAGCTTCTTTCGTAGAATGTTAAGCCTTGAGTAGGTCTTACGGTTTAAATCTTCATGACGCTCATATCTTAGCTCTAGGATCTTAGTAGAAGTCCATACAATCTTTCCCGAAGCTTCGCGCTTCGATTCACGACTTCTTGTGCATGTTAGTTGGTTCAAGAAGAAGAACTGACCGACTAGATGGTGATCTAGTCGGTCGGCAAAGCTTCTTGGACCGACTAGTTTTTGTCAGTCATTTCCAAGCACTTTACTGTTTACAGTTAGTCGGTCTAATTTGACTCACCGACCGACTAGTTTGTGAACTAGTCGGTCAGTGATGCTTCTGTGACCGACTAGTTGAGATTTCCCTGTACATGCACATTTGAGCCTGAGCTACTGTTTATCGTTAGTCGGTCTATACTCATTTGGCGACCGACTAGTTGATGAACTAGTCGATCAACTTTCCTTCTTGGACCGACTAGTTTAGCTTTACTGTACATGCCATTTTTCACCTAACTTACTGTTTATCGTTAGTCGGTCTATGTTCATTTGACAACCGACTAGTTGGTGAATTAGTCGGTCAACATTTGTTCTTGGACCGACTAAGTCAATTTGTGCTCAGACTTCAGTTTTATCTGTTAGTCGGTCTCAGTTGAGTAACCGACCGACTAGTTGTGAAACTAGTCGGTCAGCTACTCTTCTTGGACCAACTAGTTCCTTTTGTCTGTGCTTAAACCTTTTGGTTGTTCCTCATTTAGTCGGTATACGTTAATTGACCGACCGACTAGTTGATGAACTAGTCGGTCGGTGGTTGTTCTTTGACCGACTAGTTGGGTTCAGAAAAGAGCCGTTGGAGCATTAATTGAAACGTTTTTCTTTCTCTCTCTTCTCTATCCTAAAATACTTGATGGGCTGCATTCATTGCAGTCAAGGCTGATATTATTGCAAGTTTAGATATCAAGAGAAATCATTCCAAGCTCATTCAAAGCTCTTTCATTCCATTCAATAATCTCTCCTCACTCTTACTTCCAAAGAGAGATTCATTGAGTGTGAATCCTTCCAATCCAAGTGCTTGATTCTAGGTCACCAACTTCCCCATAGCTCTCCATCGCTGATCTACATCTTGGAGCTAGGGTTTGGTGCCACTTCTTCTTCCTCAAAATCATCCTTGCCCTAATTCGTAAGCATTACTCAAGGCATATGTATTTTGTCAGTAAGAAGTTTCTTATTTCATTTCAATTTCATATTGTAAGTTTCACTCTCGGTTGTGAGAGTGTGGTTGTGATCCCGGGTTGTGGGAGTCATAAATTACTTTGTGTATGATTTGACTTGTGAAGGTTTTTCACAAGAATTTCATAGTGGAAATCTTGAGTTAGGGTTTCTAACTCAAGTATCCGGAGGGGATCCGGGTGGTTGGGACGTAGGATGACCGGGAACAAGTCGGGGAGACTTGGGTGGATCCGAACCCAGTAATATCTATTGTTAGCATTGTTAATTTTGTTGTTGTCATCAATTTAAGCTTCCGCAAATTGTTTTGGTAGTTGTTTGCACGATAATTAGGAATTATACTCCTTGTTATTTTTCAAGTACTATTCACCCCCCCTCTAGTACTTGTGCAGTAGCTTGTAGGGCATTACATTTGGTATCAGAGCCAAATACTTAGCTATGTCTGCCAACGACAACAAGACCGTGCGTCCACCTTCCGACTATGGCACCTTAAGGAACCGTGAAGGAGCATCTTCGGTGATGGAAGGACATTCCTCAACGAGGCCTCCATTCTTCAACGGTACTAACTACAGGTACTGGAAATGCCGGATGGAAACTTTCCTCCGGAGTGCATCTCTATGGAGGACCACGATGAAGGAATATGTCGAGCCCGCCAAAGAAGACTTTGAGAAATGGACAACCACGGAGGTCGCCGCGAAGGTAAGCAATGCCAAGGCAATGAATGCATTGCAATGCGCATTGGAGCCCGAGGACTTCAATAAGATATGCACATGTAAGAGTGCATATCAAATTTGGAACTCCCTCCTCATACTACATGAAGGGACGAGTAGGGTAAGAGACTCTAAACTCGTTGTTGTTAACAAAGATTACGAAATGTTTCATATGCAACAGGGCGAGAAGATGAAGGAGTATTACGCTCGCTTCGTCGACATCATAAACGAGTTGGAGGCTCTCGGCAAAACCTACACCCAAAAGGAGAAGTGTTCAAAGCTTATCGAAGGACTTCCTTCTTCTTGGGAAAGGCGTACCTTCGCCATCGAGGAAGGTAATGATATGAATAAGTACACCGTAGTTCAACTAATGGGTACTTTAATGTCATACGAGGTACGCAAGGATAGCAAGTTAAAATTGCAGGAAAAGATGAAGTCCTACCTAAAGCAAGACGAGACAAAGAAGAAGGCTATTGCTTTCAAGGCCGCTCCATCCACATCCACATCAACCGATGATGAAGACTCGGAAAACGAGTTGGACTTGGAGTCCATAGCACTCATGGCCAAGAAGTTCAACCGTTTCTTCCGAAAATGTAACTATAAGAACAAAGCTAAAATTTGGTTCTTCTAACGCCTCCTCCTCTCCTTTGTGTTTCAAGTGCAATAAGCCAAGACACATGAAAGCGGAGTGTCATCTAAATAAGAAAAAGGAGAAGTGGAAGGTGCCGAAATTCGATAAGTCCAAGAAGTACAAGAAAGGGAACAAAAAGGGGCTTGTCGGGGCAACATTCACCGACTCCGAGGATTCCTCAAGCGAAGAGTCAGACGATGAGCAAGTGGAGCAAGCACACATGTGCTTCATGGCAAGAGAGGAGAATGATCAAGGATCTTCCTCTTCCGATGATAGCGACAACGAAGGCGATGAGGTAACTATGGATGACCTTAAGAATGCTAATTCTCAATTATGGTCTAAGTATACTAAATTAGTAAATAGGTATACTAAAGTAAAAGATGACCTAGCTAGCATTCAAACCTCGCCTAAAACTATCATCACCAACAACGACACCGTTGTTGAAGGGTTGAGGAATGAGATTGTTAATCTCAAGACTCAACTTGAACATGTTAGCATTGAAGATCCGGAGGAGCACAAGATAGCGGATTTGACTTCTCAAAACTTGACTTTGAGTATTGAGAATGAGAATCTTAAATCTCGTGTTTATGTGCTCACATCGCAAGTATCCAATTTGGATACTTCTATGCGTTCTCTCACCGAGAAATATGAGAACACATTAGGCCGAATTAATAAATTCAATAAGGGTAAGGACCATTTGGATAAAATCCTAAGTGACTTACTTCTGGCCAATCACCACATTGGCTTGGGGTATACGATGGGAAGTTCATCCAAATTGGCCATTACTTTTGTTAGGCCAACTTCCGGTGACTCAACGAGTGGTAGCAAACACTCTATTGGTAGTTCTTCTACCAATGGTGCTTCCACCTCGTCCACACCCTCTTTCGGAAAGAAACCCACTTTGGGTGGACCTCCAAAGAAGGGGCATGCTTATATGTACACCAATACTATGCCACGTAGGAACACACGTCCTACTCCATCGGCTCACACATATAATGATTTTTATGGAACACATTCACGGGCACATGCACACCATGTGAGACACCCTCACGCACGTGTTCCCTCACATGCATATGTTCACCCACATCATCGTATGAATAACTATCCACATGCACCATTCCATCATGTTCCTTATGCCTATCCACAACATGCATCACGTAGAAATTAACGTCCATGCATGCACCCAATAGGATGAGGGCTCTCAAGATTTTCACTATTTGGAGCCCAAAGGACACAAGCATGGATGAAAAACAAGTTTACATGAATGCTTATTTTTCGGATGTTGTGCATAGTAGAAATTATGTGGGGAAGTCTAAGTCCAATTGGACTTGGCTTCCAAAGGTCTAATCTTTTGGACCCAATGACCTTGGGTACCATGATATGAAATTTTCTATCTTTAGGTACTCAAGGAAAAGAAAAAGAAAAGGAGCAACAAATTTAAATTTAGCTCCAAGGGGAATTGGATACTCGATAGCGGGTGTTCAAAACACATGACGGGTGACGCTCAATTGCTCTCCGGAGTGGTTCCCATTGCAAATGGAAACCGCGTCGTATTTGGAGGCAACGAGAGCGGAACCATCATAGGTGTTGGTAAAATGGGTAATCCTTCTAAACCCATTATATGTGATGTTTACCTTGTTAAAGGTTTAAACCACAATCTCATTTCAATAAGTCAACTTTGTGACAAAGGTTACAAAGTTAACTTTGCGAAAGGAATGTGCCATATTTTAAGAAAAGATAATAATGAATTATTATTTTCCGGCACATGCCATAAGGATATATATATCCTAGATCTTCCAAGATCATATGAACAATGTCTTATTGCCAACATAAGTGAACAACACTTATGGCATCGATGGTTTGGTCATGTGAACTTTGGAACACTTTTTAAGCTTTTCAAGTTAAATTATATTAGAGGCTTCCATATGCTTGTCTTTCAAAAGAAAAGATTTTGTGACTCGTGTCAACGAGGCAAGCTTCCAAAATCTTCATTTAAACCTAAGAAAAGCATTTCTTCTAAGCGGCCTCTAGAGCTATTACATCTAGATTTATTTGGGCCAACTAGAGTTGCTTCATTAGGTAATGCTAGATATGGACTTGTCATCGTTGATGACTTTTCTAGGTTTACTTGGGTATTTTCATTGTGTAATAAAAATAAAGCTTTTGAAAACTTCACAATTTTTGTTAAGAAAGTACAAAATCTCTTAGGAACCACCATTGTCACTATTCGTAGTGATCATGTAGGTGAATTTGAGAATGAGTCTTTTGAGACATTTTGTGATGAAGTTGGTATTACACACACCTTTTCATTCCCTCGCGCACCTCCTCAAAATGGTGTTGTTGAGAGAAAGAATAGGACGCTAGTGAAATGTGCTCGCACTATGCTTGATGATAGCCAACTTGGCCATCAATTTTGGGCGGAAGCGGTACACACCGCTTGCTATGTGTTTAATAGAATACTTTTGAGGCCCGGCACTAAACAAACTTGTTATGAATTGTTGTTTGGTAGGTTGCCTCAAGTTAAACATTTTCGTGTTTTTGGTTCAAAATGTTTTATTAAGAACACGTATGGTAGTTTGGACAAATTCGATCCAAGATCCGATGAGGGGATTTTTGTTGGATATTCTTCGCGTAGCAAAGCCTACCGGATATTCAACAAACGAACCTCAACGATCGAGGAATCGCTTCATGTGTCATTTAATGAAGGATTTGTTCCAACTAGAATTACTAATGATGATGACTCTATGGATGTCTTATGTGATTCAATTGGTAATTCTAACTCTAATGATTCTATTGATTCTATTGAGACTAACCCGTCTAATGAAGTTGTTGAGAATGTTCCTAGTGATCAAGGTATTCACAAACGGCTTCATACCGTTCGTGACCATCCTCATGAGCAAGTCATTGGCAATATCCATGATAGTGTCAAGACGAGATCGCAAGTGAACTACTTCGCTCATTGTGCCTTTGCCTCCTCGATAGAGCCAAAGAATGTTAATGAAGCATGAGAAGATAGCGCTTGGATCTTAGCCATGGAGGAGGAACTCATTCAATTCGAGAGGAATGAAGTTTGGGAGCTTGTTCCATTGCCATCGAAGAAGCACACCGTCATAAGGACAAAGTGGATCTTCAAGAACAAAATCGACAAAAACCAAGTCGTCGTCCGGAACAAGGCTCGGTTAGTTGCTCAAGTCTATCGTCAAGAGGAAGGTATTGATTTCGAAGAATCCTTCGCTCCGGTAGCTAGATTAGAATCAATTAGATTATTATTGTCTTTTGCATGCCATAAGGATTTTAAATTATTTCAAATGGATGTTAAAGGTGCATTTTTAAATGGAGATGTTGTTGAGGAAGTTTACGTTTCTCAACCTCCGGGTTTTATTAATGAAAAATTTCCAAATTATGTTTTTAAACTAAAGAAAGCGCTTTACGGCTTGAGACAAGCTCCTCGAGCTTGGTATGATCGCCTAAAGAATTTTCTTTTGGATTTGAATTTTAAAATGGGAGAAGCTGATTCTACACTTTTTGTTAAGCATTCGAATAATGATATAATTTTAGTTCAAATATATGTTGATGATATCATTTTCGGTGCTACTAACTTTGCTCTTTGCGAAGAGTTTTCTAATGTGATGAAGGAACAATTTGAGATGAGCCACATGGGTGAGCTCAAATATTTCTTAGGTCTCCAAATTCGTCAAATGGACGATGCAATCTTCATCCACCAAATGAAGTACCCGGTGGAGTTGCTAAAGCAATTTGGAATGGAGAATGCCTCTGGAAAGAAGACTCCAATGAGCACGACTACGCATCTTGATAAGGATACGGGCGGTAAGGATGTAGACATTCGTCTATATCGAGGTATGATAGGTAGTTTACTTTATCTTACCGCAAGTAGGCCCGATATTATGTTTGCCGTATGCGTATGTGCTCGTTATCAGTCTCAACCTAAGGAGTCTCACTTAGTAGCGGTAAAACGTATTTTTCATTATCTAAGTTATACACTTGATTTTGGATTACTATACCCAAAATCTAGCACGTATGAGTTAATCTCATATAGTGATGTCGATTATGCGGGATGCAAATCCGACAGGAAAAGTACTAGTGGCACTTGCCATTTTATAGGAAATTCCCTTGTCTCTTGGTTTTCCAAGAAGAAAAATTCCGTATCACTTTCAACCACCGAGGCGGAATACATTGCCGCCGGTGCCGCGTGTGCTCAAGTTCTTTGGATGAGACACACACTTAAAGACTTTGGTATAAACTGTGATACTTGCCCTATCATGGTTGACAACCAAAGTGCAATATGTCTTTCCAAGAACCCGGTACACCCTTCCCGTTCGAAACACATAGATGTCTGACACCATTTCTTAGATGATCATGTTGCTAAAAAGGACATCATATTAGTGTACGTTGAAACCCAGAAGCAAATCGCCGATATTTTTACGAAACCCCTAAAGGAGGACTCCTTTGTGCGGTTGCGTCGAGAATTGGGGATTATGGGCGAATCCGAGATATATGATTCATTTTTTATTCAATATTCATGCATGCTATTCTATTCGTTATATTTGCTCATGCTTGAAGTAATGAAATTTTCTGGATTTTTGTTGAATTTTCGGAATTTTCGCTCGATTTGTGCGTAATCGTCAAATTTCAGATTTTCGATGTTTAATTGGGTAGTATAATGATTAATGAGAGTATTTTGATGTTTCATCCAAGTGTGATTAGGAGAGAATTCAAATTTCATAGATTTTCAATTTTTGGACCTCTTTAGTCGATTCATGTTCAATGACCGACCGACTAGATTGAGATCTAGTCGGTCAGTAAATGAACACAGACCGACTAATTCTTGTCAGTTAACTTGGGTTCTGTCACTATTTACAACTAGTCGGTTCAAGCTCATTAACCGACCGACTAGATCGTGATCTAGTCGGTCAGTGCTTGAACTGTGACCGACTAGTTGTGACGGGGACAATAGCGTCTTTTGAGCTCCCGACCGACTTAAATCGCTTCTAATCGACTATTTTCTTTTCTAATCGATCGAATCGTTCCATCTCCCGCCAAGAACTCCCGACCCTTTCGACTTCCACTCCCACCGTCGTCGTTTCCGGCCTATCTCCGGCCATCTCTCTGGCCAATCTCCCCTAGGGTTTGCTCTCCTCCCTCTCCTAGACACCTAGGGTTAGGGTTTTGCTCCTAGGGTTAGATTCTAGCTCTTAGGGTTTTTTTATTTCGGCTTCTAGGGTTTCATTTGATTTCGGCTAGGGTTTCTTAGATTTGATCTCTTGTGCGTCGTGTCTTGCTTCGATTATGGCAAGAACACGAATTCCGATCACTCCCTCTAGCCCCTCGCCGATGACCGTAGAACCTACCCCTACGGTTCCCGATCAACCTACGCGAGCCCCTCCTAGACGTCGTTCAAAAACCACCCAACCCTCTTCATCTTCGCCTCCTCTTAAGCGTAAGAGGACTGCGACTGTGAAACCCCGTGCCCGATCTCAGCCCAAGCCCAAGCCAGTAATTTTTCGTGCTCCCACTCCACCCGGTGCTTCGGATTTCGACACCGAGTACTTTCCCGAGCCTGAGACTCATAGGGAACCCACTCCTCCTACCCATCCTGAGTCTAGCTCCTGACCACGTACGTCTACCCGTAAGCCTAAGGGAAAGGCTCCGATGCCGGTAGGCGATGTCGATATCTCGTTGTGTCACGACGACCCTTTGTGTCTCGCGGCTTACAACCGTATCGAACATTGCCCACTGCTTCTGGAGCATTTCGTCCAGATTAGTGACTTCATAGGGCTAGCTGATCTTCTGTCGTCTTCGGGTCTTATCGATTACCTTCGATATGATCCTAAGGCGAATCCTCACCCCTACCCTCGTTTAGTAAAACTGTTCTATGCCAATAGGATCCGGGGTCAGTACAATGGGACCCACTCTGTTGAGACGACTGTTTTGGGGACTCCTATAGTCCTCACAGCAGAAATCTTAGGAGAGATTTTGGGTATCTCCTCGTCTGGCCTCCTCCCCTCTGACATCTCTGTTGATGATATCACCTCTCTTGATCAGGTCGTCCTATCCCAGATCTTCCATGAGATTCCTCCCACCATGATTGGCGTGCCCTCCAAATCCTTCAAGCCTAATGCATGGGTCCTGAATTTGATTCTGAAGTCGTGCTTGCTTCCCAAGTACGGCTCCTCATCTCTACCGTCCCAGCCCTTCTTGAAGTTGATCTATGCTATTTTCATGGGGAGCTCGATTAACTGGGCTCGCATTATACTCGATAAGATGGACTCTTTCGAGTGTATTCGCAAGTCCATGAAATCGGCTCATATCCCCTTCCCGTGCTTGTTGACCCTTGTTTTTCGCCACATCCGTGTTACATTGCCTCCTGACGATGAGCGTCCACTTGGTCCTCCCCTGAACGCGACGGCCGTCAAGAAATCTCTTGCGGCACTCCGTCACGTTCAGAGGACGACACCTTCAGCGTCTGCCTCTGCCTCTGCCTCAGCTGCTCCCTCTACCACTCTTGCTGATGTCGTTCGTTCGATCCGTCGTTTGGAGTCTCGTCAGGCTCGTTCTGAGGAGATTCTCTGCCGTATCGCTCGACGCCTTGATATTGAGGTCCCTCCGTCTTTTTCTGACGAGGATAAGTTGGATGAGGAGGACATTGAGGAGCTTTGTCGTGTTTCCACTCGTGCCCCCGAGGGCACTTCTGGTGCTGCTGCTGCTGCTGCTGCTTCGTCTGCTGGTGCCCCCGAGAGCACACCTGTTGCCACCGCTCCTGTTGTGGATGCTCCGACTGGTGCTCCCGAGGCCACTACTGTTACTGCTCCAGAGATTGCCACTTCTGCCGTCGCTCCCGTTGACCATCCAGATGTTCCTGTGACCACCACTTCTCCTGCAGAGCCTGCTGCTGCTGCAGATCCTGCCGCTTCCTCTTGAGCTTCTTTGAGGACTCTCCGATGCTCCTTGGATGATACATCTAGTGTGAGAGAGTTTGGTTAGGATAGAGTGGGGTTCTGGATCATTTTGATGTATTTTGATACTTTTGATGATGTATCTTTATGTATTTTGATGATGTTGTATGTTTTGTGTCACTCCAATATATGTGTGATATGATGATGTATTTTGTGCCCCAATCAATGGATCGATGTTTTGTATGTCAGTGATGTTTATTTTTGATGTACTCTGGTTCCTATTTATATACATCGACGTTGACATTTCATTCTATTGTGCATAATTTATAATTTCTTTTATGTCTCTGATGTTTGATTTCGTCGCTCGACGATATTAACTTGGTTTAATAGAAATTTCTTCTATGGAAACATAGAATTGTTTTCCATGCACTAAATTAACCAAGAATGTTGATATTGGAGAGTATATTCCATAACTCAATCCGTAAAAATGATTTGAGTTTTGATGAGTTCGTTTTACGATTATCAACTATGGTTTCATTGACACGCCTTGATTTTACTCGTATTTTTTTGGTGTCACTTGAACCGTCGTCGTATTCTACGACTCCCGTGCTTTTTAATTTGAAGCCATTGTTGTTGTCGTTGTTCTCCTCTCGCTCTTTTTGCTTATGCCAAAGGGGGAGAGATATAATAATAACGATGTGCTAAATGATAATTTAAAGCATTATTCCAAGAATCTAACTTGATATATTAGATTCAGGGGGAGTTAAGATATATAAAAGGACTAGTCATTACCCGTGCCCATAGGGCACGGTTTATTTAATGGCTGAGTTTTTCTCCCCCACAAATTTCAAGTTCCCCCAAATTTCAAGTTTTCCCACAAAATTTCAAGTTTCCTCCCAAATTTAACTTTTCCCCCAAAATTTAAGTCCCCCCAAAATTGTCATTACCACCTAGGACAAACTTGCCACGTAGGACAAAGCTTTGTCCTAGTAGGATAAGATTCAAAATCTTCAAAGAACTGGAAAAAAATGGTCGGAAGGGGTGAGAATAAAAAGTGTGGGGGGTGTGTGGGGAGGGTCCATGGGCAAAAATACAAAAACCGGGGTTGTAAGTGCAAAATTCCCCACCTCCTCTTTTATCTCTCAAAATATCATGTCTTATATTTTCTCTTATCCAATTTCCCTGTTTTATATAATAGATATCCAAATTCTCTTATCCAATTTCTCATGTCCAAATTCTCTTATCAATTTCTCTTGATAACATCCGTCTTTTATATAATAGATATCTCTTATCCAATTTCTCTTGTCCAATATCTCTTTTCCAATTTCTCTTGATAACAACTCTCGTTTGTAATATAGATATCTCTTATCCAATTTATCTTGATAACATCACTCTTATCCAATTTTTATTTTCCAATATCTCTTATTCAATTTCTCTTGATAACATCCCTCTTTTATAATATAGATATCTCGTATCCAATTTCTCTTGTCCAATATCTCTTATCCAATTTCTCTTGATAACATCCCTCTCTTATAATATAGATATCTCTTATCCAATTTCTCATGTCCAATATCTCTTATCCAATTTCTCTTGATAACATCCCTCTTTTATAATATAGATATCTCTTTTCCAATTTCTCTTGTCCAATATCTCTTATCCAATTTCTCTTGATAACATCCCTCTTTTATAATATAGATTATCCAATTTCTCTTGATAACATCCCTCTTTTATAATATAGATATCTCTTATCCAATTTCTCTTGATAACATTCCTCTCTTATAATATAGATATCTCTTATCCAATTTATCTTGTCAAATATCTCTTATCCAATTTCTCTTGATAACATCCCTCTTTTATAATATAGACTAGTCATAACCCGTGCCCGCGGGCACGGTTCAATTAAGATTTTCTCCCGTGAAATCTTTATTCCCTAAAAAATTATTACCGTAGCCAAAATTTAAAAGAACAATAAATTAGCATAAAAATATTTAGCAGCACGGGAGCCTGCGGCACGGAACAACAAATTCGTCGCGTGCCTTCGACGCGAACAACAAATTAGTGTAAAAAATTGCGGGGGCGCCTTCGGCACGGGCGTCGAAACCTTCAGTTGGCATCGAATATTTTTCATCATTCAGATCATAAGAAACAGTTGCTTATTATTAATTAAATAAACCCTTAGATATTTTGATATATATATATAATCATTGTTATTTTAATTGATAGATGTAATATCTCATGCTACTAAGCTTCAAAAGGGATACAAATATATCAAATTGAGTATCCAAATGAGCCTACCATGGACAACAAATCATTGACAAATTAAGAGACATTTTTGTATGAAAGAGTCTTCTTTTTCATTCAAATAAGAGGAGAGAACATACAAAGATACACATACATCATAAACACACACAATCACACAACCCCCTTTCTTTTTAAGTATGACATGATATTGCGTTATGATTAAGAGTCACATAGGTGTAAATTTCTTACAAAAAAATATGGTAAGCAGCATTCAGATCCCATGTTCTATCGGGTACTTGTAACTAATTAGCCCTAATCTTTGACAGTGCACTCAAACCATCGGTGCATTAGCTCTTAAGACTGAATCTTGTAGTCAAATTTACAGGCTTTCTAGTGGGATTAATCATTGAGTCATAGATTTGTGTCACATGGGATTCATCAATGAGTTATAGATTTGTGTCACATCCTATTTCTGTACATTTTTTGTTAGACTGAGTTAATGCCCTGTTAGATTCTCAGTTATCCGAGTGTTAGTATCAAAGATTATCGGTTGTTCGTTAAAATACCTTATAGAATAGAAGATAAGTGTGCAATGTACCCACATACAAAAATATTAGCACATCACAATTGTAGGTTAAAATATATTTTTCTTTTGAAACATCCATGAGAATCCTACACGGAGCCCAGTTCATTTTCATCAAACATATGCATCCTAAATTTCAATATCTGAAGACTTTATTCGTAAGCGCATCCAAAAGAACAAATGCATTAACATTTACAATTAGTTATAGAACGTATAAGCATACAGAGAGCTAGTGGCTCATATCCTTGCATTTCAAATGATTTAATCCGACTTTTCGAGCATCTTACATTAGAACCTTGCTACAATGAACAAATCTTCTCATTTCTGTAGTCATGTGAATGCAACATGGCTTCTTGCCCCTTCTTATTCTTTTCTGTATCCTCTTCCTTTCTTTGTGTTGTTCTTAATACTACATTCATTCTCATTTTTCGGTGTGTCTCTCTCTGTTGTCCTTATTGTCAGCTTCCTCCTCATTGCTGGTGTTATCTTCCTCGACATTGCCAGTATCTGCACATCTATCTGATTCTGAATTAGGGGAATAGCATGTGCATAGACAAATAACACAATCAAGTGAAAGTTGAAAAAATAAATGACAATAGTTGAAGTATGGTAATTGTTGGGTCAGTGCTCACCACTCTACCAAGGATAACAATTACAGGAATTGTCAGAAGCCATCGCACTTCTCCCAAACCAGAGACTGCCAATGCATATAAAGACTTGATACACATGGTTCGTGCACCTTTCTAGCAAGATAATGCATGTAGGTAGCAGCTTTTGCCCAGCAACCACTTAGGAAAACACCTATTAAAGGCATTGTGTGGAAACTCAGTTAACAACTTAATATTTTAAACTGTTAGAATTTTTTAATGGCATGTTTTAAATGGCAATTTCAAATATTTTTAACAATGCCACTGAGAACAAAGATATAACAGACATTTTCAGCATTCAGTTTTGCAAATAAAGCTTTAAGCTGATATAACATACATTAGTTTTATTTGTCATTGTTAAACTACAAACTTGGACCTCCCATCTATTGAAAAAAAAGGTACCAGCATGTGAAATCCAGTAGCATTATTTCACATGTTGTTATCCATGTAGCATTGTTTGAAATTGGCATGTGAAATCCAGTTTTTATAACAGAGTTTCACAGATTTTTCGATAACATGTGAAATTGGCATTGTTATCAAAAAATTAGGTTATAATATTGTTAAATGGCATTGTTTGAAAACTCAGTTAACAACTTAATATGCTAAACTATTAAAAATTTTAAATGGCATGTTTTTAAATGCCAATTTCACATGTTTTTAACGATGCCACTGAGAACAAAGATTTTGAGTTTTAACAATACCTAATATTCTAAATCTATGTAGCATTGCTTATAATATTGTAACCTAAGTTCTTGATACACAATCATTGTTATCAAAAAATATGTGAAATTGGCACGGGTTATGAGCAATATGTACCTTTTTTGCTCTGGAAATAGGGGATCTTCAGTTTCTTTTCCTCGCACCTTCGTTTGCTCGTTAAAATCTGTGAAACATATGTAGAATACAAAAGTTGTTGGTAGTAAAAGTAAGAGTGGCGTAAAGAGAAGAGAACCAATAACATGTTTCTCCACAACATAGTCATAGCTATCCAACCTTTGCCTAAGAGGATTCCCTTTATCCCCAGGCCATCAAATGAGAGGTTCAATTTGCTGAACCGTAGGATGCCATTGCATTTCAAAAAGTAATCAAGTATTTCCTTGCAAGAGAACATAATCGGTCAAACTACAACACCAGGAACTTGATGAACTCATAATCAATGCAAGCATATGAATTAATTCAAATGTTTCAGGGATGAAAATTTTACCATTCAACATGAAGAGGCAGAAGTTGAAACTGGCCGTGCTAATAATACAGCATAGACTGTGTTGTGATTAAATTTCACTTTATCAATTAAAAGATGATGCAATACAAAGAATAGAATTAATCTAGCTTCTTCATCAAGCTAATGTAATCCCAGCTTGTTAATCTGCATATTTCGGATAACACCTTCCAAGTCATATATATTTTTACAAACCAATACCATGTGGATGATTGTCATACCTTGGATATGTTTCTAGTATACATACATATATCTATGATTCTAAATATTGATGCAACTAACTGAAATCGTTTTTCAACGTCGTGTTTCATAGTTATTTCAAGAACTTCTTTGAATTAATTTATTAGCTTAACAATAGTGATATTCACATGAATGAAAATTCACATGCATGTGAATGATCGAAAGCTAGTGCCACAATATTTGTAACTACATAGTTTGTAATATTAAGGTTGTCTAAACACATGCACCACATTGTCATCGTGATGCAAAAGAAATGTTCAAGATAAAATTTTGATAAATGCCCAATTTCCCAGCGATGCTCACCTCCCAGAAATCTTCACCGATAAAATTAATGTAATTTCAGAGTTCTGATAAAAATCATAAAGATATTAGGATAGAATATTCTCTACATATTGTACAACACAAAGATCATTGAATATCCATGTACTTTTTCCTCCATCTTTAATGACATTGTTAGTTAAAGCTCATACTATATGCTGAGTATTTTTATCATTATTCTAGAGTGTTCTATGCAAATGGCACACTGTGAGCAGACTTTGAGATCAAACTGGGAAACAAATATCCATACTCACTTTGAGCAAGGAGGCCCATCGATTTCTGCTTCTTGCTGTAGGCGTGATGCATCGATCATCCTGATTCCAAGAACCTCGAAGAAGAAGAGACTTCTATGCAAATGACGCACTATGAGTGTAATTTGAGATCAAACTGGGAAATAGAGATCCATACATATTGTAAACATCAAGGCCATATTGAGATCAAACTGCCAAAAAAATAGCCAAAAAATAGCATAAAGAATGAGTTATGATGCACAGGAACACATAAAGAATGAGTTATGATACTGCCAAAAAAATAGCATACATAGGATTTGAATGGGTTTCTTTACGTGAAAAAAACACATACACGTAAAGAATGGTTTCTTGACGTGAACGGGATTTGAATGAACATTTGATACTGCCAAAAAATCAAATAGTTCCCTTTTGGTTTAACATTTGATTTCAAAAAAATTTTATTTTGACTACACACATTGCGACAGAACACTAAACCAAACAAAACCCATAAAGGAAACAAAGATTATTGCATCCAGATTTTTGATGTAAAAATGTCAATGTGATGCCCACAAAAAGCATACATAGGATTAAGATTTTTTGAGACCAAAATTAGTTCAGCACAACAATTTAGTTTTTTAGCATCCATTCAGTTTTAGTTTTTTGCATCAGTTCAGTTTTAGTTTTTGATGTTTGCATATGAACACTAAAATTGAACTGATTTCTGCATTCAGTTTTTTGCAGAAACTGAATGTTAAATTGAACTGAATGCAGTTTTATTGAAAGGATTTAGTGAATGTAATTAGTTCAGTTTTGCAGAAAACTAAACACATTCACTAAAACAAAAATTGAACTGATTTAGTGAATGTTATCAGTTCAGTTTTAGTTTTAGTTTTTGTGAATGTTAAATTGAACTGATTTCTGCATTCAGTTTTAATTTTAGTTTATGACACACAAAAAGGACCAAAATTTAGTTCAGTTGTAGTTTTAACAATTTTAGTTTTTTTGCATCCATTCAATTTTAATTTTTTTACATCAGTTCAAGATGATATGGGTGTTCATATCAGTGTTAATTTTTTTGATTATTTTTGCATTTGTTATCAATTCATATCAGTTTCAAAGTACAGAAGAAATATGAGCATGTAAGACCTTTTTTTGTCTCATAAACACCCAGCAAAAAATAAAAAAAAACCAAATACTGACTAAATTTTGCTCACTTTCAATAAATCCCTTTAGAACAAATCAGTTTCAGTTCATATCACTTTCAGACAACATTAACAAATCATCCTAAAAATTTAACAAATCCCTTTAGAACTTTAAAAAAACCAAACACTAAGTTTCACTGAAGATTAACATTAACAAATCCCTTTAGAACAAATCACTTTCAACAAATCCCTTTAGAACAAATACCTTTCAGTTCATATCACTTTCAGCCAACTTATGTGTGTGTGTGTGTGGGAGAATGGTGTTTTTTGTTTCAAAGAAACAAATTGGCAAACACATGTGGGGTGACACAAAAAAATGAAGAACCAAAAAAAAATTGAAGACCATAAAATGACATAAAAAAGAGGTTTAGAGTTAGAAGCTCTCACCGAGGGTTGAGGTTGAGGTTGCTCTGCTACAGAAATGGTTGCTCACGTGAATCAAATTGCAGACTGGAATCAAAGTTTTAAGCAATGACATGCTTCTGAAAATCACATGAAGCACCCCCTTAAGCAAACATAGAGTTTAGAGGTAGAGTTAAGCTTGCTCACTGTTGAGGTTGCTCAGATGAAGCTCTCACTGTCGAGAGGTTGCTCTCAAGCTCTCACCTACTGAATGGTTGATGTGGGGGGAAAAATCTGACTTTCAATGTTAATTGCTTAGAATTCAATATTAATTACAGAAACATAACTTATAAATTCATTATTAATTACTTAGAAAGCAACAAAAAATGGAATAATTACCTGACTTCCAAAGCAATGCCGTTGGCCTGACATACAACCCATGTAAGTTAGGCAAAGGCATAAATTAAACTTAAAAAGCAACACAAAAATTATAAAAGTAAAACCAAAACTGAAATTGGCCCATCTTTGGTCATCAAGTCCACAAAATTGGCATTTTTGCATGTAATAGGCCAAATATTAAAGAAACAATACAATGATAAGAACTAAAGGCAGTCTTATGATGTACGATATTTGCTTAACGAAAAATAAAGAAGTAAAGAAGGGAAAAGAAATGCAGATCAACTGCTGGGCCATCCCCAAAACAAAAGAAATGCAGATCACATGGAATTTGATCCCAAAAAATGCATATCAAAGTTTATTTTTTTGTTTTGTTATTTTTTTTAAAAAAATATTTTTTACATGATATTTGTAGCATTCTGCTATGCCAAAGAGCTGTCTTCACAGCAAATTCTCCTTGCATATATGAAATACTGTTCTTCCAACATAAAATTGGGAACCATAAGGGTTCCTTTAAATTGACTCTAAAGAAGTAGCATGAGGTTACATCATTATTAAGTCAATAGCATTTTTTTCATGAGCAGTTCTATTTATTAAGCCAGACCTAAGTTCGGAGGATGCCAAACCTTGAAGTGAACATTGGTTGGTGGACTTTCCAAATGGATTACTCTTCAACTAATCTTCTTCCTGATTTCTACCGAATCCTGAAAATGACACAAAGTGGAGAAACATTTTTATAATGGGAAATTCTTTGCAAGATGTTTTATTTGGAAGACATCACAATATTAACATTTTGCAGATGTTTCATTTGTGCTCACTATTCTTGATAATCAAAAAGTGCCACCACATTTAAACAAAAGCCAAAAAACTGAAAACTCAATGTACCTGAGAGACGGAAAACAGCAATGTGGAGGTTTCTTCTCTAAAGTTTTTTCCCTCTCCATGTAATAGCTCAAAACTCAGAAGCTTTTTTTCTCGTAAGCTCAAAGCAACCCATGGTAAAACAACAGTCCTTGACCGGAGTGCAACGACCCCGACCCAAAATGCCTTATATCCATGGTAAAAGAACAATCCAAAAGGGTAGATATGATCTCTTCATCAATGTCTCTTCCCTTCCAGTATTGCAAGCTCTCTGTAAACAAACAGAATCTCACTAAAACACAAACCGATTGCAAGCTAGAGTTAAGGTGGTCAAATAGGAGCATTATTGATTCTACTTGCAACCCCAAATCTCACTAAATTACAAACCAAAGTTTTTATTCAACTCAGCAAATCGGATCTCCTTCTTGAAGACTTCCTACTTCAAGGGTATGTGCATTAGGACAATACTAAAATTGTGTCGTCTTAACAATCATAACATCAATTAAAACAATTATACACACCGGTCACTAAACAAACATGAACCGTAGTATCTGTTGATATTATGAAATATGAGTTACCTTCTATTATCTTTTTCCGTGGATTTTATTATGTGATTCACGGAAGTTGTAGCTTTGTCCGCGTCGGGTAGGGTTTCGTTTGGAAGTTCACGTATCACAGAGCAAGCATGAATTTTGGCATCGAGAATCTCATATGAAGTATCTTTAGATTCATGTACTTCAGATGCCAGGTTTACAGATCTCCTTCTTGAATACTTTCTGCTTCAGAATCCAAATGAATTAGACAATTATACACTGTTGGTGGTTCGATAACAATAAGATAAACAGACTGACATACCTAATGGCATCAGTTTCCCTTGTTTTCGCTTGATGGGTCATGGCAGCTACATCACCAAAGTTAATGATAAGATAACATCAAAATTGATTAGATGAGATTAAATTTTTGTTCAAACTTCAAAGTTTACCTCTAACTCGTTACAGAGCTTCTGTTTTTTATTGTTATCGTTTTTCTTTTTCTTCTTAGTCTTCAATGTCTTCTACTTGATTGAACTAAATAATTCAAAATGAAAGATCAAAGTTTAAGACAGGATAAGATCAAAATATCAAACAATAAACAAAAGAAATTATTAGTTCCTACCGGTAACCTAAATTTTAATTTAACAACCAACATTGTGTTTTGTAGCATAGTAGCAAGGGCGAGTGTGTTGATTTTAACATAATTCACAAAAAAATTCCCAAGCAATATAAACTAAAAAAACAAACGTTAATATATAGATTAAATGCAGCTCAAATCTTAATATCATTCATGTATAAAATGTAGTTCCTTTGAGATCACTAAGTTATTTGGTTAAAAGGTGCGAAATGGAACATTTACCTAATTAATAGTTCTATAAACAAAACCAAAAACCAAAAAATGATAGTTTTAATAACAACAATAGCTACTACAGAAATTTGAAAATGCAAACTACAGATTAATTTGATAGATGTAGAAAGCAATTCAAAATGTTAGATTCCTAATAAAGAATTTCCGATTGTTATTATGTGACTACTTTTCAAGTGACTTTGTAGGTTCCTATATTTTCTTTGTCAATTTCTAATCTCAGGTAAATAATAGTTATCATATGTCGTATTGCCAAAGGCTTATCTGTCTAAAGCTATTCAGCACACATATACCATCTTTGTTACATTCCAGGCAAGTTCTTTGTTGGAGTCTAGTAATAGAATCCAATACACTGTGCATATTGAAAAAAATTTAGTTTATAGGAATAGAATTGTTGCACTTGTGTTAACATTTCTTCAAAATAAATGTATAGACATCTTTAGTTTATAGCAATTTGATGTCCAGAATTTGATGAAACCCAAAATTTGATGAATTTGAACATTTCAACTTGCAATTCAAAATAAACCACAGTGAAACTTAATTGTGTTGATATTTTGGAGGAAAACGTCAAGGTCTTAAACTCGAAAACCCCTGTACTTTATCAAAGAATAATTGAAAAGTACATGACACATGCTAGATCCTAAACAAAATTGGAAAGGAACAGAGTATCAAACTATTACATAACTAATTTGCAATTGAAGTCAAAAAAATTGTTTAGTTTTTATTTCCTTTTTGTCCAATGTTTAGCAATGTTTAGCAGGGTTTGACTGATTGTAAGTTTCAAATATAATGTAAAGGTAATTAGAATTATGTGATTCACAGTTAAAATTATATAATAAAAGCTGCAGCTTCACAGTTAAAATTTAGTTCCAATGTTTAATTCTAATTACACTGTGATCCAATCAAGTTAAAATTTAGTTCCAACCCGTGCCCAAGCAAGTTAAAAGTCACAGTGTAATTAGAATTACGTGAATCACATAATATAATGTAAAGCTGTAGCAATTCCTCAAAAGATTCACATAAATCGTCAAAACAAATCATAAACCCAAATTCGAGGATATTGAGGAAGGATCTCTCACCATGGAATCAACCCATCGAACTATGCATAGAAGATCTCCTGAGATGTTTTTTCTGAAAAAAATGAATGAAGATCCTGAGACACGAAAAAAAACAGAAAATCACCCAAAACTGAAATGTTTTAAGCCTAAATTTGATAGAAACATAAAACCTTCGAGGTTCATAGATGTTTTATGCCTAAAATATCATGCAATTTATGTTTATTATCAGTAACAAAATCAACCAACAGTGAGATGTAAGATTAATAAGTATTGGACCAACAGAAAAAATATTAAAGTATTTTTTGAGAAGAGTATAGCAAGTTTAGCAGTTTAAAAATGTTTTATCAAGACTTTGGCAATGCACGTATTTTGCTAGTCTTAAACAGAGTTCCTTTTGCAGATGTCTATTTTCCTTTTTCCTTTTCCTTTTAAGCAGTTTGTTGCATACTTACTTTTAACCACAAAACTAAGTAAATATGATCAATAATTTCAAGTATTTAAACATGGTTGTATTTAATAATCATGTACGTAAGACAGTATTATATCATGTAAAGGATTTTCATGTAATATGATAGGAAAACTATGATCAAATTAAAATTGGAAAACTTTGCAGTGAAGGAGGTACAGGTGAAAAATATTGGTAGCGTGTGAAAAAGACTGTGCATGTGAAAAAAATTTCCCCCAAATTCCATGATATTAGCGACATTAATCTTGTGCAATTTCCCAAATTTTTACTAAAATCTTGAAGAAGAAACATGTATAAATTTTTTTAAAAATTTTGGGATACCTTGACTACAATGGAACCAGCGAGAGCATCGAGATCATGGAATTGGTCCTGACCTAATTGGTCCTCCAATTGAGCACCCTCGGATCCTCAAGCATGCTGGCCTCCTCAGCGGTCTTGTGCTTGGTCGGAGTTTGCCGGAGAAGAGAGGGGTATGATGAGGAGGACAGGGAGGAGGGGAGGAGGAAGCGGCGGTGGATGTGGCGAAGGGGAGGGCGATGAGCAGGTGGCGGAGGGAGAGGACTGGCAGACGACAAAGAGGTTGAGGGCGGTGGTGGGGAGCTCAGGGGAGAGGGGTGGCCGTGGGCTGAGCCGCTGCGTAGGGGGGCCGGGGGTGGGGGTCTAGGTCATGGCACGGGAGAGGGTTTGGCTGAGATTTTTTACGGTGGGGAGAGAGAGCGCGCCCACACTTCTTCCCCAAAAATTTTGTTTCCCCCCAAAAATTTTGTTTCCCCCCCAAAAATTCAAACTCAATTTCTCTTAACTTATCCAATTTCTCTTAACTTATCCAATTTCTCTTATCTTATCCAATTTCTCTTAACAACATCCCTCATATATACCCAATTTCTCATCTCTTATCAAAAACTCTTATCCAAAAACCCATGATAACATCCCTGTTTTATAATATAGATATCTCTTATCCAATTTCTCTTGTCCAATATCTCTTATCCAATTTCTCTTGATAACATCTCTCTTTTATAATATAGATATCTCTTATCCAATTTCTCTTGTCCAATTTCTCTTGATAACATCCCTCTTTTATAATATAGATCTCTCTTATCCAATTTCTCTTGATAACATCCCTCTTTTATAATATAGATATCTCTTATCCAATTTCTCTTGTCCAATATCTCTTATCCAATTTCTCTTGATAACATCCCTCTTTTATAATATAGATATCTCTTATCCAATATCTCTTGTCCAATTTCTCTTGATAACATCCCTCTTTTATAATATAGATATCTCTTATCCAATTTCTCTTGTCCAATATCTCTTATCCAATTTCTCTTGATAACATCCCTCTTTTATAATATAGATATCTCTTATCCAATTTCTCTTGTCCAATATCTCTTATCCAATTTCTCTTGATAACATCCCTCTTTTATAATATAGATATCCCTTATCCAATTTCTCTTGTCCAATATCTCTTATCCAATTTCTCTTGATAACATCCCTCTTTTATAATTTAGATATCTCTTATCCAATTTCTCTTGTCCAATATCTGTTATCCAATTTCTCTTGATAACATCCCTCTTTTATAATATAAATATCTCTTATCCAATTTCTCTTGTCCAATATCTCTTATCCAATTTCTCTTGATAACATCCCACTTTTATAATATAGATATCTCTTATCCAATTTCTCTTGTCCAATATCTCTTATCCAATTTCTCTTGATAACATCTCTCTTTTATAATATAGATATCTCTTATCCAGTTTCTCTTGTCCAATATCTCTTATCCAATTTCTCTTGATAACATCCCTCTTTTATAATATAGATATCTCTTATCCAATTTCTCTTGTCCAATTTCTCTTGATAACATTCCTCTTTTATAATATAGATCTCTCTAATCCAATTTCTCTTGATAACATCCCTCTTTTATAATATAGATATCTCTTATCCAATTTCTCTTGTCCAATATCTCTTATCCAATTTCTCTTGATAACATCCCTCTTTTATAATATAGATATCTCTTATCCAATATCTCTTGTCCAATTTCTCTTGATAACATCCCTCTTTTATAATATAGATATCTCTTATCCAATTTCTCTTGTCCAATATCTCTTATCCAATTTCTCTTGATAACATCCCTCTTTTATAATATAGATATCTCTTATCCAATTTCTATTGTCCAATATCTCTTATCCAATTTCTCTTGATAACATCCCTCTTTTATAATATAGATATCCCTTATCCAATTTCTCTTGTCCAATATCTCTTGTCCAATTTCTCTTGATAACATCCCTCTTTTATAATATAGATATCTCTTATCCAATTTCTCTTGTCCAATATCTCTTATCCAATTTCTCTTGATAACATCCCTCTTTTATAATATAGATATCTCTTATCCAATTTCTCTTGTCCAATATCTCTTATCCAATTTCTCTTGATAACATCCCACTTTTATAATATAGATATCTCTTATCCAATTTCTCTTGTCCAATATCTCTTATCCAATTTCTCTTGATAACATCTCTCTTTATAATATAGATATCTCTTATCCAGTTTCTCTTGTCCAATATCTCTTATCCAATTTCTCTTGATAACATCCCTCTTTTATAATATAGATATCTCTTATCCAATTTCTCTTGTCCAATTTCTCTTGATAACATCCCTCTTTTATAATATAGATATCTCTTATCCAATTTCTCTTGTCCAATATCTCTTATCCAATTTCTCTTGATAACATCCCTCTTTTATAATATAGATATCTCTTATCCAATTTCTCTTGTCCAATATCTCTTATCCAATTTCTCTTGATAACATCCCTCTTTTATAATATAGATATCTCTTATCCAATATCTCTTGTCCCATTTCTCTTGATAACATCCCTCTTTTATAATATAGATATCTCTTATCCAATTTCTCTTGTCCAATATCTCTTATCCAATAACATCCCTCTTTTATAATATAGATATCTCTTATCCAATTTCTCTTGATAACATCGCTCTTTTATAATATAGATATCTCTTATCCAATTTCTCTTGTCCAATTTCTCTTGATAACATCCCTCTTTTATAATATAGATATCTCTTATCCAATTTCTTTTGTCCAATATCTCTTATCCAATTTCTCTTGATAACATCCCTCTTTTATAATATAGATATCTCTTATCCAATTTCTCTTGTCCAATATCTCTTATCCAATTTCTCTTGATAACATCTCTCTTTTATAATATAGATATCTCTTATCCAATTTCTCTTGTCCAATTTCTCTTGATAACATCCCTCTTTTATAATATAGATATCTCTTATCCAATTTCTCTTGTCCAATTTCTCTTGATAACATCCCTCTTTTATAATATAGACTAGTCATACCCCGTGCCCGCGGGCACGGTTCAATTAAGATTTTCCCCCGCAAAATCTATATTCCCCAAAAAATTATTTTCACGGTCAAAATTGCGCGGAACAACAAATTTGCGTAAAAATATTTAGCGACATGGACGCATTCGGCGTAAAACAACAAATTCGGCGCGGAACAACAAATTAGTGTAAAAACATTTAGCAGGCGCCTTCGGCGCGGGTGCGGTTCAATTAAGATTTTCCCCCGCAAAATCTTTGTTTCCCAAAAAATTATTTCCTCGGTCAAAATTGCGCGGAACAACAAATACGCAAAATCTTGAGCTTCCCTAGACAGCTTAATGCTGGGAGAGCAAGAGAAGGCCCATTCCTCTATTTTGTCTTTTTTCCAATTTCCAAAGCGCGCTGACAGCGTAATCCTGCGTACTCTTTTTGCCCACAAAAAAAGTTGGACCCACAAAAATTTAATCCCAACCGTTCATTCCCCAACAATTAATCATGGCCCTCTTTCTATCAACCACTTTGTCCTAGTCAGCTTGACCTATTCAGCCCTAGGAATCAAAAATCATTGTCAAATGTATAATATAGTCATAACCCGTGCCAGCGGGCACGGTTCATATAAGATTTCCCCCCGCGAAATCTTTATTCCACAAAAAATTATTTCCATATCCAAAATTGCACGGAACAACAAATCGGTGCGGAACAAAAAAATATTTAGTGGCACGGGCGTCTTCGGTGCGGAACACTAAATCGGCGCAGGTGCATTCGAAATGGAAGAACAAATTCGGTACGGGTGCCTTCGGGGCAGAACAACAAATTCAGTGTGAGTGCATTCAGTGCAGAACAATAAATTCGACGCGGACGCTTTCGGCGCAGAACAACAAATTCGGCGAAAAAAAAATTGCGAGCGCCATCAGCGCAAAACAACAAATTATGCGAAAAAAATTCGGTGCGGATGCCTTTGGCGCATAAATCTTTGTTCTCCAAAAAATTATTTCCACGGCCAAAATTGCACGGAACACTAAAGAAGCGTTAAAATATGTAGCGGAGTGGGCGCCTTCAGTGTGGAACAACAAAGTCGGCACATGCGAATTCGACACGGAACAATAAATTTGGCACGGGCGCCATCGGCGCGGAACAAATTCGATGCATGCGCATTCGGCGTGGAACAACAAATTTGACATAGAACAACAAATTATGCGCGGGCGCCTTCGGCGCGGAACAACAAATTCGGCGAAAAAATTTTGTGGCCTTCGTGCCTTAGGTGCGGACGGCTTCGTCGCTCTCCCCAAAAATTATTTACCCTCGAAAAGTTTTTAAGGCACGGGCACATTCGACGTAGGCGCCTTCGACACGGCTGAGAGAGAGAGAGATCCCCCAAAAGCTTGGGTCAGATGAGTATTTTTCCACCAAAAGTTTTGTTTTCAAATACAAATTCCAAAGTTTTAAGTGTTCAAACCAAATTTCAATTTTCAACCTTTCCCCGAAAGTTTCACCCCAAAACTTATCCTAGTCATCATGCTCCATCACTATGGTGTTATTCAACATTATAGTATAGTCATAACCCGTGCCCGCGGGCACGGTTCATTAAAGATTTTCCCCCGTGAAATTTTTGTTCCCCAAAAAATTATTTTCACAGCAAAAATTACACAGCTCAACAAATTAGCGTAAAAATATTTAGCGACACGGGCGCCTTCGGCATGGGCGCGGGCCCCTTTGGCGGGGGCGCATTCGATGCGGACATGTGCCCTCAGGCATGGTTCATTTAAGATATCCCCTCAAAATCTTTGTTATCCCAAAAAAAAATTTCCCCCTCCAAAATTTAAACGAACAAAAATTTTGCGGGCGCCTTCAGTCACTAAAGGGAAACTGTATTCTCAGACTGCAAGCTCTCATTTGGACAACAAAGATGCACAAAATCCCATCTGTGACATTTTGATATTTGGGGTGCAACATCAATATTGGCAACATGATTTTGAGCAATAAAAATGGATTACAATAGTCAAAGCATGTGTTTGCAGGTAAAGCTAAAAAAATCCAAGCAAATATCTATGTCCAGACTCTAGAGGCTCCATCCCTTGACTGGCCGAGGTCTGAGACTACTTCAAATTTGTTTCCCCTAGAAGATGAAAAAAGCACAGATGATGTGATAGAAAATATGAACAAAGATTTATTTAACAATGAAAAGGTTAAGCAATGGTCGTTCTGCAAAATAGCAGGAAGCCGCATGAACATAAAATCACAGTAGTTGCAGCAAGAGTGAAGATTCTTCAAGAGTCATGAACACCACCACTAAGTCACATTTCCATTATTGGATGTGGAAAGAGCAAGCACGATGCCATTATCACATAACACAAAAAGTTATCACAAAGTCACATTTCCATTACAGATTTTTATGCACGTTGCCATTATCACATATCACAAAAAGGTATCATTGATTATCTCACAAAACAATTTCTAGCATGTAAAACATGGGATCAGTTTCAACAACAATTTCCCTACAAAGTTTGAAAATGGAAAACCAAAAATAATTAATTACAAAGAGTTCTATCAATGGTGTCTTAGGTCTGGACCCATCAATACAGCTTGGTTGATTGATTGGAGAAATCTTTACAGCTTGAAGTAACTTGCCTGGGCCTGAGTTATATAACCTGCCTGGGCTATCGATATAACCTGCATGTTAAGATCTTTACAACTTGAAGAAATATTTACAATGTCACATCTTTACAACTATGAGAAAACTGCAAGTGCAAAGAGCAGCTGGCTCATAAGTGATTGGCCTCTGCCCTCATTAAGATCACCCTCTGCCTCTTGGTTGTAGTACATGTTGCTGATGTCTAAGCTCAGACACATTGCTTCACCCTCACTATTACTGTATTGATGGCTTGGAGGACCACACCCTAAGAAATCCATGTTAATCAGAGAGTGATCTAAAAATTTCTTAATGAAACACAAAAATATCTTGACTCGGATATATTATCTTGAGTTAAGTTGGGTATCAAAAAAATATTCAATTTTTTTGATACCAATTATGCAAAACTGCATATTCAATTGGTGCATATATCATATACAATTGGTGCATATGCACCAATTCAATTGGTATATGATATGCATCAATTGGTATCAAAAAAATTGAATATCAGTTTGAATATTCAATTGGTGCATATTCAATTGGTATATCAAATCTCAATAAAAAATCAGTTTTGCACACCCAATCTAAACACACCCAATCAATTCTGCACAATTTGAACCATAAACACACACATTCACTCATAAAGGATGTATTCAGCTATTAAAATGCAGTTACCAAGTAATTTGCATATCAAATCAGTTTGAGATTGCATATCAAATTTAGACCACCATCAATTTGAGATTGCATTTTCCATCTAGCATATATTTTCCCATCCATCATATATTGCCAATTTTCCATCCAATTTATAATTTCCCATTCAGATATTAGTTTGACTCATTATTAAGTATACACAATTCAAATTACATTAGAATTTCAGTTGAAATGTCATTGTTAGGAATTGCATTTGAGCTTAGTAGGAATTTCAGAATTTATTAATACTTAATCAACAAATATCAACATATCAACTCAAATTCATACTCATTATTGAGTATACACAATTCAAATTGCATTAATTCAAAAGATTACATAAATAAATTCTGTTTACATTTGATTTTATTTTGACTCATTATTGAGTATACACAATTCAAATTACATTATCTTGAATTGAAAGTTTATCAAGTTGACATTATTTTGAATTGAAATCACAAGTGACAGGATCATTATCTTGACTGTGATCCTATCAATTTACATTATCTTTAATTGAAATTATTTTGAATCATTATTGAGTATACACAATTAAAATAACAAATTGAGTATCAATTCAAATTACATCATTTTGAATCATATGAACATTTGTTACTGGCACATATGAAAATGTTTGACTATTTTGTTCAAAAAAATAGAAACCAAAACACTTTATTCAACATGCATATTCATTTGAATAAAGTATGCATGTTTTGAATAAAGTATGCCTGGCATATTCAATTTAATAGCAAATTAAATATCAACTTCCAAGCAGGATAATGTTGGAGGGAAGTTGATACAATAGCAAACACATCCTATGGATATGCATTCATATAGACTAAAAAATTAAAGTGATGATATTGTTGGAGGGAAGTTTCAAAATTAAAGTGCTCAGGGATAGGAGGTTTTTTTGAAAAGTTTGGAAGTGCCCAGATTTGGGCTCATTATCTACACTTTTTATCTACATTTTTTAGATTCTAGATTTTTATGTAGACAATCTGGAATCCTAACTTCCAAACATTGGTGATCATAACTTCATTATCTGGGCCCAGCTTTGTAACTTCATGTATTTAGTTTGATGATGATCCAGCAATATACCTCAAAGCAGCTTCATCTTCAATCTCTCCCTCATCTGCCCACCTTTGTAAGTTCATGTATTAAAATACAGTCCAGATTGTCTATATACCTCCTATCCCAGCTCATTAGATTCCAGATTTTTGAAATGAGCCGATATTTTTGAAATGAGCCCAGCTTTGTAACAATTCAATTTTTTTAGTCTAAAGCACTTCCAAACATTGATGATCCATAGGATGGTTTTGACAGGATCTTGATTTGTTTTAGTCTATAGCAAGATCCTGCTATGCTATTTGGCATGTTAGACTAAAAAAATTGATGCTATGCATAGGGTTAACTGTTATTCCATCATGTCATATGCATATTTAGAAATTGGCAGGGTAGACTAAAAAAATTAAACTGGCGATGCTATTGCAATAAACTAAAAAAATTAAATATCAAATTCCAAACAGGATATTTAACTAATTTCTCATGTCGTATGACAGGATGTGTTTGACAAATATTCCATTTAAAAAAATTTCTTTTCAAAATTTCATTCAAATTCCATTCCATTTAACTAATTTCTAACTATCAACATTTCTGCATTTTTTGCACCATTTTTTGCCTGATATTAATGCTAAATTTACACTTCATTCAAATTCCATCAATATTTGTTAACTATCAACACATCCAGTCATATTCCATTTAAATAATTTCTAAATAACCAAATATGCATACGAAATTTTGTATCAGGATACTGCCAAATAGCAAAATTTCTAACTAAACTACATTATAACCTTCAGGACAATTTCAATATGAGCCATTTGAACTGGATTCAGGTCAATTTCAATATTCCATTTAAAAAATTGAGTATCAATTCAAATTACATCATTTTGAATCATATGAACATTTGTTACTGGCACATCTATAAGCATTTTCCCTTATCCTCAACATTGGTTCATAAGCATCCTGAATTTCTCAGTCCTCAATGCTTACAATTGTTTTACATTGGCTTGGAATGCTGATAGCTGAATTTCTTAACTCAATCCTGAATTTCTCAACTCCATTAGCATACCATTGGTTTTTAAATTCCATGAGTATTCCTATAATGAAATTTGAAATTTGAAATATATAGGCAAATATTCTCATGGAATTCCATATTCCATATCTTCAGAAAATTTGAAAGTCCATGCATTTATTGAACTTCATTTTCAAATGCCCAAATTCCATATCTTCAGAAATTTCATGAGAAATATGCTCAAAGTATATCAACATTCCATGAGAAATTTCAAATTTAAGAATTTCAGAATTCAAATTCAAAATTAAATTCAATTTCAACACCATAGTTGATTTTTCTCTCAAAAATTATATCAACATTTCATTTGATAATTTCATGTTATTGTCAACATTTTGAAATTAACAAAATCAAGCTCTCTTTCATGCAGGTATACTTTCTTGATAAATTCTAACCAATTTCCACAGGACACTTTCATTTTCATATGCTTAGACACTTTCATTTTGATAAATTCTTCAGTATTAACCAAATTAACCAAAGCTTGAGTGACTGAATATGTTGAGAATTTTGAGTGACCTCAGTCTCCAAAATTTTCAGTCTCCAATTTTCAGTCTCCAATTTGATAAATTCTTCAGTATTCACATTGCTTCTATGATCATCAATCCAATATCAAACTCACATTGCTAATGGATAATTCCAATATCAAACTCATAATCAACATTGTTTTCAAATGCCCAAATTCCATATCTTCAGAAATTTCATGAGAAATATGCTCAAAGTATATCAACATTCCATGAGAAATTTCAAATTTAAGAATTTCAGAATTCAAATTCAAAATTCAATTCAATTTCAACACCATAGTTGATTTTTCTCTCAAAAATTATATCAACATTTCATTTGATAATTTCATGTTATTGTCAACATTTTGAAACTAACAAAATCAAGCTCTCTTTCATGCAGGTATACTTTCTTGATAAATTCTAACCAATTTCCACAGGACACTTTCATTTTCATATGCTTAGACACTTTCATTTTGATAAATTCTTCAGTATTAACCAAATTAACCAAAGCTTGAGTGACCGAATATGTTGAGAATTTTGAGTGACCTCAGTCTCCAAAATTTTCAGTCTCCAATTTGATAAATTCTTCAGTATTCACATTGCTTCTATGATCCTCAATCCAATATCAAACTCACATTGCTAATGGATAATTCCAATATCAAACTCATAATCAACATTGACAGGACACTGAAATTTAGGTAGAAGAGTAAATTGAAATAGCTACTGGGCTTAACATAATTTACAGGACACATTTTGTCAAACATTGCTTCAAACATTGCTGCAAACATAATTTACGTGACACATTAACATAAATTGAAACTTGCATCAAACATTGCAGACATTTGCTCAAGATATCATTTGCAAAAAACTATCACAGATATCACTCATCAATAGATTGCAAAAGAATTGCATATGAAAAAAACTCCATATGTGATAGTTCAAAAATTGACAATAGATTGAGCTGCTCACATGTGCAAATTTTAAATTGACAAAAAATGTGAGCTGCTTGATACTGTCAATGTGAGCTGCTCACATTTGCAAATTGACAGCTCACATTGCAAATTGACAGCTCACATTTTAAATGGACAGTATCAAGCAGCTCACAGTTGCAAAAAACTATCACAGATATCACTCATCAACAGATATCTACATTTGCTCAATGTATGTTTCTTCAACCCTCATCAATAGATTTGTATGTGACCTGTCCAATACAAAAGTTGGGTATAACCAAAAACATGTCCAATACAAAAGTACACAGTCAATTTGGATAACATTTTCAAATTGGGACATGTTTTTGGTTATAACCAAAATGTTATACACATATCTAAATTGGGTTATAAACATGTCCAATACAAAATTACAAAAGTCAAAAATTCAAATATTGGGTTATAAACATGTCCAATATCTCTAAATTGGGTTATAACCCAATTCCTCATACAGGAGAGGACACATTGAAAATGTAACACAATTTCTCATATAACCAAAAACATGTCCAATACAAAAGTACACATTCAATTTTTCTCCATTACTGAATACACATCTATAACCAAAAACATGCCCAATACAAAATTACACCGTCAATCAATTTTTCTCCATACCTGAAAAACCAAACTCAAAACACCAAGCTGTGATGAAGCTCTAACCAAGGGATGAAGCTCTCACTGAGAGGTTGATCTGCAAGGGGAGTGTGGGTACATGATAATACAAAATTCAACAGTCAGTAAAAAATTCAATTGGGGGAGTGATATGTTTAGCATTCAGTAAAAAATTCAATTGGGTACATGAAGATTACCCAATACATAATGAAGTCATGGGCAAATCATTATGTATTCAATTGAGTAATCTTCATAATTCAAGTTTAGCATTAAAAAATTAAAGTGATATATTTTTGATAAACATATTAACAGGACAATATATTTGATATGGAAAACATATTATGAAGATTATGTCAACAATCAAGTCCAGGTTATATGAAAATTATGGGTCTTGGGTTATATGAAAATTCTGAGTAACCAAGTCTTGGTTACTCAATCTTCATATAACTCATTCTTGATTGTGTCTTGGTTGAGTCTGAGTAACCAAGACTTGATTGAGTCTGAGTAACTAAGTCTTGGTTACTCAATCTTCATATAACACAATCAAGACTTGATATGGAAAACATAGTATGAAGATTATGTCAACAATCAAGTCCAGGTTATATGAAAATTATGGGTCTTTGGTTACTCAATCAAGTCCAGGTTATATGAGGATTGAGGTTATATATGAAGATTGAAAACATATCCTGAGTTATATGAAGATTATGTCAACAATCCAAGACTTGGTTACTCAGAATATTGGTTACTCAAAAAATTATGAAGAGTAAAAAATTTTGGGTACTCAATCAAGTCCAGGTTATATGAAGATCACAGCATCACTCAAAAAAAATTTCAACAGCCAATATGAAAATTATGTAAACAATCATGTCCAGGGTTGATTGAGGATTGCTTCTATGCTAACCTGGACATTCACTCACTGAAATTTTTCAACAGCCATATGCTAATTTCCAGGTATGAAAATTAGCATTGCTTCTATGCTAACCTGGACATTCACTCACTCAAACATATCTAAGGTTGGATAATCAATTTTTTTGATATATATTATCCAAGTTTAGCATTGGTATCTATTATCCAATTTTTTTGATATCAATTTGTTTGAGTGAGGATATCAAGTTTAGCATTGCTTCTATGCTCTGCTATGTTTCAAAAATTACTCATTCAATTTTTGAATCTCATCCAGTCCAGTTTTTTTTGAATTCTCACCAATTCTTAATTTGATATACCTGAGTTATATGAAGATTATGTCAACAATCCAAGACTTGGTTACTCAGAATATTGGTTACTCAAAAAATTATGAAGAGTAAAAAATTACGAATTTGTCCTGCAAGCTTGATGTATTTTCAATAACACTCACCCTCCACACTCCAATAATACAGCAACAACAATTTTTATCATTCAACCAAATTTTGCAAACTGTACAAAGAAATGAAGAACACAAAGTGTGCAATGAAAATCCTGTCAGGCAATCAAAATTTTTGAAATTGCATCCATGTAAAAAACACCAATTTCAGGCCTATCTCAATTTACAGTGTGCATTGGTGGCAATCAAAAGTTTTGAAATTGAAAAAGTGTGCATTGGTGTTTTTTACATACATGTCAACATTCAATGAGAATTTCAAGTTAACATCCAAGTTCTCATTGAAAATATTGATTGCCTGTGTTGTGAAAATTACATCAATGAGATACTCATTGAATGTTGAAATTCTCATTGAAAATACATCCAAGTTCACATTCAATGATTGATTGCAGGGCAAATTGTTTGCAGGGCATTTGCTCCAAGTTCACATTCAATCATTGAATGTTGAATTTCAAAATGTGTAATTTTGATTGATTGCACATTTTTGAAACAATTATATTAGCATTGTCCTGCAATTCTATTTAGCATTGTTCTAATGTAAATGGAGTTTTATGAATATTCATGGAGTTTGAAACAATTCTATTAGCATTGTTCCAATGTAAATGGAGTTTTATGACCAACTCAACCATATATGTAATTAAAATAATGAATCTATATATATCAGTAAACATGATGGAGTTTTATGACCAACTCAACCATATTGTCCTGCAGTTCTATTGGATGACATAGGAATTGGTGATGTTCACCAAGTATAAACACAATTTTCAATCAATCCTGATGCTAATGTAAATAGAAAACAGAATATTCACTTGGTAATGTGAACAACTCACTTGGTGAACATACTCAATTCCTATTTACAGGATATTCTTATTTACTTCACCAATTTTCAATCTTCACCAAGTGAACATACTCAATTCCTATTTACAGGATATTCATATATAATGTGAAATGTTCCTGTATAATGTGAACATACTCAAGCTTCACCAAGTATAAAAACAATTTTCAATCTTCATACATCATAAAAACAATTTTCAATCTTCAATCACTCAGTTATCACATATGCTACTGATAATAAAAAATATATGTCCTGTCTTTCAAATTGGATAGAGCTTCATCACCAAAGCAAAAATTTGTTAATAGCAATGAAAAAAAGGCAAAGTTCACAAAGCTCACCAATTCACAAAGGATGTGATGAAGCCCTCAAACCCACAAAGCTTACCAAGAGCTTATCAAAATGAAAAATCTTATCAGCAAGCTCCCATCCAATATCATTTCAAGTATAATCAACAGAATACATAATGCTGGAATTTGAAATCTGCACAGGACAAAATTCAATAAGCTTATGAAATCAAGCATGTCAAGCATACAATTCATAATTCACATGACACTTGCTCATTTGAAAATTCACAGGACAAATTTCACAGGACAAAATTCAAAATCCACAATTCAATAAGCATACAATTCATAATCTTCACAGGACACATGCTCATTTGAAATCTTCATGTATAAGCTTATGAAATCAAGTATGTCAAGCATATTCAAAATTTGACCTTGCTCATTTGAAATCAAGTATATATTCAAAATTAAATATATTCAATAAGCAAGTATTCAAAATTTCAGTATATGCAATATTTATATGGTTTATGGCATAATTAATGAGCAAGTAGGAAAAACTGAAATGATTTAATAAGCAAGTATGTAAAATGAGCAAGTATTCAAAATTTCAGTATATTCAATTTATTCACCCAGTATATTCAATTTCAGTATATGAAAAAAACATAGAGAATTGGTAATATTGAGAAAGTAGGGAATTTTGCATATGAAAAAAACATTTTCTTCAAACTCATTTCTTAAAATATTCTTTCAAGTGCAATTGCACACTCATTTTGAATATAAAATTCAGTTTATAATCTTCCCACACAAATTTCCCACACAAAGTTTGGGAATATTGCATAGAGAATTCAGTTATTCAGTTATTTTTGAATATGAAAAAACAATACTCAAGCTTTCATTTGCAAACTCATTTCTTAAAATATTCTTTCAATTGCAATTGCAAACTCATTTTGCATATAAAATTCAGTTTATATTGGGTGTATTGACTGAAATATTCTGTCAATTGCAAACTTAATTTATTCACTCAAGCTTTCATTTGCAAATTCAGTTTATATTGGGTGTATTGACTGAAATCAAATTCAATTTATTCACTCAAGCTTTCATTTGCAAACTCATTGCTATTTGAAACCCACATGACATTTGCAAATCCACAATTCAATAAGCATACTTGCTCATTTTTTCACAGGAGCAAGTGTCTATATTCACTCAATAAGCATTGTGAACTTTGAGGGCTTAAGGGCTTCATCACATCCTTGCTCATTGCTTATTGAGGGCTTCATTCACAGGAGATTGTGGGCTTCATTCACTGGAGATATTGCTTATTGAGGGCTTGAGGGCTTCATTCACAGGAGCAATATTCACTCAATAAGAATTGTATGCTTATTGCTCCTGGCATGTGGGTTTCACTCAAGCTTTCATCTTGCTCATTTGAATTCAAATTCATAATCTTCACAGGACACTTGCTCATTTGAAATCAAGTATCTATATTCAAAATCAAGTTTGAAATCTTCATGTATAATCTTCATGTATAAGCTTATGAAATCAAGTATGTCAAGCATATTCAAAATTTGACCTTGCTCATTTGAAATCAAGTAATAAGCAAGTATGTAAAATGAATTTTGAGTCCTGTCATTGAATATGAAAAAAAACAATTAAATCTATTGAATATGAATTTTGAGTCCTGTCATTGAATATGAAGTTTGAATATAAAGTTTGAGAATTGCATATGAAAAAAACAATTTTGGGTCCTGTCATTGAGGGTGATCTTCGTAAACTCATTTTGAATATGAATATAAATCTATTCAATAAGCAAGTAAGCAAGTATTGCATATGAAAAAAACAATTTTTGCAAACTCAGTTTGAATAGAAAGTTTGAGAAAGTGATGAAGCTCACCCAGCGTTGAGGTGGAGAGGAAGGGATGAAGCTCTCAAGCTCTCAAGCTCTCAAGGTGGAGAGGACACTTGCTCTGCTTGATGTGCTTGCATAGAGAAGAAGAGGGTGCTCTTCGTGGTGTGCTGCTTGGCGTATGTGAAGGAAGAAGAAGAGGGTGCTCTTCGTGGTGTGCTGCTTGGCGTTTGTGAAGGACGAAGAAGAGGAAGCTGGAGGTAGAAGAAGATGGAGTGGGATGTGATCAAAAGCCCAAAAATTTCCCACACAAATTTTGAGCTGATGTGATCAAAACTCATTTCCCGCCAGAAAACTTCCCACACAAATGGTGATGTGAAGAAGGCAACAGATGAGTGTAAATTCAAATTTTTTTTAAAAAAATGAGAGTGAAGAGAAGGCAACGTGATGTGATTTGAGGGAAGTGTTTAAATTTTTTTTCAAAAGTCAATATCTCCTCTCTCAATTTCTCATCATACCCTATATACATACACACCAAATTACACATAACCCTCATCAAATTCAACATCACACCAAATTACACATAACCAAAACCAAATTCTCTTATCCATTATCTCTTATCCATTATCTCTTATCCAAAATCTCTTATACAACAATACACATATCCACATACAACAATACACTTAACCAAAATCTCTTATCCAATTTCTCTTATCCAAAAACCCATGATAACATCCCTGTTTTATAATATAGATATCTCTTATCCAATTTCTCTTGTCCAATATCTCTTATCCAATTTCTCTTGATAACATCCCTCTTTTATAATATAGATATCTCTTATCCAATATCTCTTGTCCAATATCTCTTATCCAATTTCTCTTGATAACATCCCTCGTTTATAATATAGATTTTCAAATCCGATATTTCAATAACCTACATTTGGTATTCGATATTTCAATAATCGATTCTCATTTTATATACTTCACTCGTCTGCTTGATGCGTATTATTATTGTTTAAATTGGAATTAACGTGTCATCAATGTAGGGGGAGTAAGTAAATTTCATTTGAATTATTATTTGTGATTATTATTTATGTTGGGTTGTCATCACCAAAAAGGGGGAGAATGTTGGATATTGGACTCCCCGGATTTGGTTTTGGATGATGAACAAACATAAATATATCGTGAACTAATACTTTGTGAGCGCAGTTATGGAGATCGTCACCAAATTCATATGAATATCAATTACGACGTCTCAAGACTTCTCAAAGCACGTGATCGTATGCCTAAAGCTTCGTTGAAGCTTATTGACCAATTTAGAAGTCATGAAGATTCGATTGAAGCTATTGAAGACGGTATCGTCGAGTTTTATTTATAGTCTTTAAGCTTCTTTCGTAGAATGTTAAGCCTTGAGTAGGTCTTACGGTTTAAATCTTCATGCCGCTCATATCTTAGCTCTAGGATCTTAGTAGAAGTCCATACAATCTTTCCCGAAGCTTCGCGCTTCGATTCGCGACTTCTTGTGCATGTTAGTTGGTTCAAGAAGAAGAACTGACCGACTAGATGGTGATCTAGTCGGTCGGCAAAGCTTCTTGGACCGACTAGTTTTTGTCAGTCATTTCCAAGCTCCTTACTGTTTACAGTTAGTCGGTCTACGTTGACTCACCGACCGACTAGTTTATGAACTAGTCGGTCTGTGATGCTTCTGTGACCGACTAGTTGAACTTTCCCTGTACATGCACATTTGAGCCTGAGCTACTGTTTATCGTTAGTCGGTCTATGCTCATTTGGAGACCGACTAGTTGATGAACTAGTCGGTCAACTTTCCTTCTTGGACCGACTAGTTTAGCTTTACTGTACATGCCATTTTTCACCAAACTTACTGTTTATCGTTAGTCGTTCTATGCTCATTTGACGACCGACTAGTTGGTGAATTAGTCGGTCAACATTTGTTCTTGGACCGACTAAGTCAATTTGTGCTCAGACTTCAGTTTTATCTGTTAGTCGGTCTCAGTTGAGTAACCGACCGACTAGTTGTGAAACTAGTCGGTCAGCTACTCTTCTTGGACCGACTAGTTCCTTTTGTCTGTGCTTAAACCTTTTGGTTGTTCCTCATTTAGTCGGTATACGTTAATTGACCGACCGACTAGTTGATGAACTAGTCGGTCGGTGGTTGTTCTTTGACCGACTAGTTGGGTTCAGAAAAGAGCCGTTGGAGCATTAATTGAAACGTTTTTCTTTCTCTCTCTCCTCTATCCTATAATACTTGATGGGCTGCATTCATTGCAGTCAAGGCTGATATTATTGCAAGTTTAGAGATCAAGAGAAATCAGTCCAAGCTCATTCAAAGCTCTTGCATTCCATTCAATAATCTCTCCTCACTCTTACTTCCAAAGAGAGATTCATTGAGTGTGAAGCCTTCCAAGCCAAGTGCTTGATTCTAGGTCACCAACTTCCACATAGCTCTCCATCGCTGATCTACATCTTGGAGCTAGGGTTTGGTGCCACTTCTTCTTCCTCAAAATCATCCTTGCCCTAATTCGTAAGCATTACTCAAGGCATAGGTATTTTGTCGGTAAGAAGTTTCTTATTTCATTTCAATTTCATATTGTAATTTTCACTCTCGGTTGTGAGAGTGTGGTTGTGATCCCGGGTTGTGGGAGTCACAAATTACTTTGTGTATGATTTGACTTGTGAAGGTTTTTCACAAGAATTTCATAGTGGAAATCTTGAGTTAGGGTTTCTAACTCAAGTATCCGGAGGGGATCCGGAGGGGATCCGGGTGGTTGGGACGTAGGATCACCGGGAACAAGTCGGGGAGACTTGGGTGGATCCGAACCCAGTAATATCTATTATTAGCATTGTTAATTTTGTTGTTATCATTAATTTAAGCTTCCGCAAATTGTTTTGGTAGTTGTTTGCACGATAATTAGGAATTATACTCCTTGTTATTTTTCAAGTACTATTCACCCCACCTCTAGTACTTGTGCAGTAGCTTGTAGGGCATTACATTAATGGGTTCATATCCTAAAGGCAACTTATACCCAATAAGCTAAACTCTATCCCAACCATTTATTTCTTGATCCATTGGCCCTCATTCTTCACAATCCTTCACCTCTTTCTTAAAAACCCCCAAAGAGAAACCCTAGGGTAGCCAACTACCCCATTCCCCTCCTTCTCTTGAAAAATTTCTCTTGGTGCTTGGGTTATTTGGAGCTCTCTCAACTTTTGATTTCATCCCTTACTCAAGGTAAATTTTTTCTCACCATCTTTACTTCATATTTTCTCTTGCATATCTAGTATTGTTAACTCTTGTTTTTACTCTATCTAGATGCCTCTCAAGGGAATATTTTCTAAGAAGAGAAAAGTTTCAACTGAATCTATATCTGAGAAAGAAACAATCTTACCATATCTGTTTAGGAGTACCACCTATGAACATTTTGTCAAAATCTCTAAAGAACCTATTCTCCATGAGAGATTTGTCAAACTTGATGATGTAGTAAACTATGGGAGTGATAACATACTAGAATTTCAAAACTTGACCAACCTATTTTCTTCTGAAAACACTTATCTCTGCTATCCCAGGCTTGTGCACCTATTTTATGCTAATATGGATTACGATCTTGCTAAAAGCCGATTTGTCGCCAAAGTTTTTGACACAAAACTTGCCATAACCGTCAAATCCCTTAGAGAAGCCCTATGCATTCCATACACTGGCATGTTACTTGATAAAATAGAGATGACCGATAGTAATATCTTGGAGAGAATGTATTTGTCCGGAAAGTACTTTCAAACTAAACTCCCTTGTAGCGATCTTCGCTATCCGGGTAGAATTCTTGCTAATATACTATCTTACAATATTACCCAAAAATCTGGTAGTCACTCTATATTGTCTAAGAAGCAGGCCAAATGTATCTATGTTATGTTAGGAAACATCCGCGTCAATTGGGCCAAAGTCATCATGGACTCTATTCTTGCTTCGGCTTCTTCAGATAGACCATCATCCACTCTAGCACATTGACACTATCTCCCTATCTTGTTTATTAGCTATAATGTGACTTTAGACAATGAAATCACAATTCTAGAACCGGCATGCATATTTGATGTCCATGCTCTTGGAAGAATGAACCTACATCATGACATTGATGAGAACATTCTCGAAGAAAAACTTGTTGCTGAAGGAGGATCGTCATCCTCCAGGATAGGTAAGAAAATTGTTGTTTCAGATTCCGATGAGGAAGAAGAAGGAAAAGAAGAAAAAGGAAGCGAGGAAGAAGAAGAAGAAGCACCAGCATACATCTTGGAACTTCAAGAGATGCTTTTGAAGAAAATTGGGAGGTTAAAGATATCACAAGAGAAAGGTTTCGATGACCTCAACAAAAAGGTGGACGACCTCAAAGAATTCGTGGTCAAAAGCAACAAAATGACCGAGGAAACGCTTGTCATGATCCTTGATGAGATCAAGGAATTGAAGAAGAACGACGGTCATCCTTGATATTTCAAGCAATATCTCTCAAACAATGGTTCTTAAAACAATGATTTCAAACTTATGGTCTGTAATAACTCTATTATCGTGTGATGATTGCTACCTCTTCATATCTATGAAATTATCTATTACGCAAAATATTGGTTCATCTTATGCTAACATTTCTTTTGTAGGAATAGTAATTGAATTCACCTCCAAAAAAATCATGTTATGATTTATATGTTAATATACTTTGTCTTTAATTTTTTTTGTTGATGACAAGGGGGAGAAAAATATGAAATGCAAAAATGAATATATCATATGACTGTATTGTTTTGCTAACGGCTTTGATGCAGGGGGAGAACCGCATCAAAGCATAGGGAGTAAGTATACTTTCATGTATTTTCATATTTCAACTTACTTCATTTTTCATTTGGGTGTCATCATCAAAAAGGGGGAGAGTGATGGAAATTGAATTCCACCCCAAGTAATTTTGATGATGAGCACACCAAATGAAGCTTAGTATACTAACTACATTACAATGAAGTGTGTAGGATGTGCGACAAATGAGAAACTTTATACACACTCAAAGAAGCGCAATCTACGCTCAAAGACAAGGACGAACATTGCTAATATCAATGATGAAGCTCAAAGCTCAAATAGAACAAGAAGCTCAAGTGAAGCTCACTCCATCAGTTGATCAAGCTTCCGAAGACGTGTTCTAGTCTATAGTGAGTGTGTTGTGTCTTTCTTAGGGTATTGTTAAAGCCAAATCGTTTGGACAATCACACACACAAATGATTTCAAAAACGTTTTAAATATCTTTTAAATCATTTTCAAAAAGATATTGAGAGCTTTTTCTAGTCGTTTTATATTTCCGTAGTGAAACTCCACTACACCATGGAGTTAACTACTTGATTGACTAGCTGTGGTTTAGAAGAAACTCCTCTATGAGTCGACTACCAAAGGTAGGGAGTCGACTACCAAAGATAGGGAGTCGACTACCATCTGAGAATCAATTTCTCCTGAAACACACTGGGAGTCGACTACCACTCCTAGGGAGTCGACTACCAGCTGTCGAAGTTTGACGTTTTGACTTGATTTTTGAAATATCTTTGATTGATTTTCTCACATGATTTTCGGGACAAAAATCAAAGGAATTTGAATTTTGAATTCTCAGATTTCTCCTATAAATAAAGGATCATTTTAATTGAGAAATATACAACAACTATCGAATTCAAATTCTCTTGTGCAAAACGCTCTAAAGTTTTCAGCTCACATTCTCTCTTAGCCAAATCTGTTTTACTCTTGATCTTTCAATTTTGTTTGTTATTATTTTCTGAAGATCATAATCTTATTTTATTTGGCTAATTGTTTTTCAAATCCGTATTATTTGTTCTCGAATTTTTATTTAAAGGATTTTTGAAAAACATTAGATCTAGATCACAAAGACTTCAATTCGTATCTTTGTGTGATCTAGAATCTTATTCTTTCAAGCCACTACACATAATTGTCTATTACTATTTGGCTATAGAATCTGGGTGTAAATCCGATCTCCACCAATCTATTGTGGTGAATTGGATATTGATTTTATTTTGAGATTACCCTTTGGTGTAAAGGTGTTGTTGTTGGAAACCCTAGACAAGTCTAGGTGTTACGGTTGGAAATCCTGGTCAACACTAGATCGTTGGAAATCCTAACGAGTGGAGTTAGGTATTTGTATTTGCCAAGGCATGTAGTGGAAATCTCGTACCGAATTGGTCGGGGACTGGATGTACCCAAAAGTTGTGGGGAACCAGGATAAAAATTCTTGTGTATGCGATTGCTTATCTGTGTTTGTTCATCTTTGCTCTTACTTTATTATTTTCTAATTGTTGTACATCTATTGCAAAGATTACTTTTAATCTTATATATCTTAACTGTTCTTATAAATTCTCTGGGAGTCGACTACTGTTCATAGGGAGTCGACTACCTGCTGTGAAATTACTGTGTGATTATAAGATTACTTTGTTGATTAAGAACCAGCGTAGATCACTCTACTTGGTTTCTTAGGCAACATTAGAAGGATTTGTTTTGTGTTAATTTGTAAAGAACGAAAATTTTTTATCTCTATACAACACTATTCAACCCCCCTTCTAGTGTAGTTTGCCATCCACAGGATCCAACAGGCCAGAGCCGTGGTTAGGCCAGTGATGAAGCCTAATCAGTCCGTGCAGTTTAAGAGGCCAGGTGGGCCTATTCAGAAGACGTGCCATTTTTACGGCAGGACCGGCCATGTGAAGGATCAGTGCAGGAGATTTCTGGGCCAGTGTTTAATTTGTGGCGACGTCAAGCATTCAGTGAAGGATTGCCCGCTTACTAGACAGCCGCAGAAAGCACCAGTAGCTGCTGGACGTGGAGCGCCTCTCAATCCCCAGAAGCAGTCTTTTCAGCAGGTCGTTCAGCCTAGGAGGCAAGCTTTCACGATGACCGCAGTAGAGGCGGAGGCTGAGTATGGAGTTATTGCAAGTGATCCTTAGACTAGTCTTTACTTTTCATTAGATGATCTTGCATGTTAGATTAGATATTGTTTTCTAGAATAGGTTTTGATTGCTAGTTTGTTTGTTAGGGGGTTATTCTTGTTTGTGCTTGTCCCGCTCGGGTTCTCATCGACTCTGGTGCATCCATGTGCATCTTATCCCAGATTTTTGTGGACAAGCATTCTCTGATGACTTCCCCTCTTTCCAAGAGTTGGGACATCGCTACATGGAATGGTGTGATCTCGGTGTCCCCTGGATGTCAATCTTGTCCCTTGGCAGTCTGTGGATTCGAGCTTTATGCCGATTTTATCTTCCACGACATTACCAATTATGATGCGGTTCTTGGGATGGATTGGCTTAGTTGCTTCTTCTCTACGATTGACTGCCGATGGAAGAAGGTGGTGTTCGAGATTCCTGGTCATCTGACCTTCGAGTTCAGTAGTGGTAGCAGTTCGCTTGGGCCTGTCAGATTTCAGGCCAAGCCAGTGGTGGAGCTTGTGGCTTTGCAGATGGAGGTGACTAGACCAGCTGTGGTTAGACATTTCGATGATGTCTTTCCCGAGGATATTTCAGGACTGCCGCCTGATCGGGCTCTTGAGTTCTCGATTAATCTTATTCCGGGAGCGCAGACCATTTCGAAAGCACCATATCGTATGGCTCCGACAGAGTTGGAGGAGCTACGTAGACAATTAGAAGAGCTTTTACAGAAGGGTTATATCCATCCGAGTGTGTCTTTGTGGGGATCACCTGTTTTATTGGTGAAAAAGAAGGATGGTTCGCGTCGGATGTGCGTGGACTACAGAGAGTTGAATGCTGTCACCATCAAGAACAAGTATCCCTTGCCACAGATTGACGCCATTTTCGATCAGCTTGGAGGATCGAGTGTATTTTCTAAACTGGATCACATGAGCGGATATCACCAGCTGAGGGTGAAGAAGGAAGATGTGCAGAAGACAACATTCAGAACAAAGTATGGACACTACGAGTTCGTGGTTATGCCTTTCGGCGTGACCAACGCACCCGCGGTATTCATGAACCTGATGAACCTGATATTTTATGAATTCTTAGATAAGTTTGTCGTTATCTTTATTGACGACATCTTGATCTATTCGAAGTCGGAAGAGGAGCATGCTAAGCACTTGAGGACAATTCTGGAGATTTTAAGGAAGCATCGGTTGTATGCAAAGTATTCCAAGTGCGAGTTCTAGCTTGATAGAGTTTCCTTTCTGGGGCGTGTGGTGTCAAGAGATGGAATAGCCGTGGATCCGAAGAAGATCAAGGCTATCAGAGAGTGGCCGACTCCGTAGACAGCATCTGAGATCAGGAATTTCTTGGGCTAGTAGGATATCATCGGCGCTTCATTAAGGATTTCTCTCGTATTGCAGAGCCAATAACTAGACTGACGAGGAAGGATATACCATTCATTTGGTCTGATGCTTGTGTGGAAGCGTTTTCTATTCTGAAGGAGAGGTTGACGACTGCACCTGTTCTAGATGTGCCTGATCGGAGTGGAGGTTTCGAGATCTTTTGTGATGCTTCTGGCAAAGGTCTCGGTTGTGTTTTGCATCAGCATAGGCATGTGGTCGCGTATGCTTCCCGGCAGCTGAAGGCTCATGAAAAGAATTACCTGACGCATGATTTGGAGTTGGCTGCAGTCATATTTACGCTCAAGATTTGGAGGCATTTCTTGCTGAGTGACTCAGTAAGAAAGTGAAGATCTTCACTAATCACAAAAGCTTGAAATATATCTTTACGCAGAAGGAGCTCAACATGTGACAACGTCGATGGTTGGAGCAGGATTTTTGTGAGTCTGGTATTGAGATTGTGCTTCCTGGAGAGGTTTCGTCATTGATGTGTATACAGATACAGTCGATGATCGTGGATCGGATGAAGGCGGGTCAGGCTGGAGATCTAAAGCTGAAGAAGATCTGTGAGTAGGTAGAAGACGGTCTACGGACTGACTTTTTGATTCATGAGGATGGATCGCTGATGTATGGAGCCAGAGTTTGTGTGCCAGCCGGAGATATTAGAGAGGAGTTACTTGTTGAGGCACATAGCTTGCCGTATTCTATGCATCCTGGAGGCACCAAGATGTACAAGGACCTTCGCCTGATCTATTGGTGGCATGGTATGAGCAGAGTGTGGCTCGCCGTATTCTATGCATCCTGGAGGCACCAAGATGTACAAGGACCTTCGCCTGATCTATTGGTGGCATGGCATGAGCAGAGTGTGGCACGGAGTGTTGCCAAGTGTTTAGTATGTCAGTAGGTTAAGGCGGAGCATCAGCGTACGACATGGTTTCTACAACCGCTTCCGATTCCAGAGTGGAAGTGGCAACACATCACTATGGATTTTTTGACTGGACTACCTCGGAGCCCGAAGCAGAATGACGCTATTTGGGTGATCGTAGACCGATTGACCAAATCTGCGCACTTTATTCCTTTACGAGTGGGACAGTCCACTGAGACGCTAGCGAGGAGATATATGGAGGTAAATTCTTTTACTCTCCATTTTTATTTCCTTTCCCTAGTTTGGATAGTGATGTAACGTGAATCGTGCAGGAGATCGTGTGACTTCACGGAGTCCCCATGAGTATCGTTTCAGATAAAGACACAAGATTCACATATCAGTTTTGGCAGAGTCTGTAGAAGAGCCTGGGTACGAGTCTGAGATTCAGTACCACGTACCGCCCGCAGACGGATGGCCAGTCTGAGAGGACGATTCAGATTTTGGAGGACATGCTGAGAGCGTGCATGTTGGACTTCAAAGGATCTTGTGAGGATCATTTTCATCATGTGGAGTTTTCCTACAATAACATCTACCAGGCGAGTATTGGCATGTCGCCATTTGCCGTGCTTTATGGAAAGAAATGTCGATCGCCACTGAGCTGGGATGACATTGGAGACATGGAGCTGTTAGGACTAGAGATGATTGTTGAGGCAGTGGAAGTTGTGAGGAGCATCATGGAGAAGCCGAGGATCACTCAGGACCGTTTCAAGCATTGGACAGATGCTAAACGGCGACCGTTGGAGTTTCAGCCTGGAGACCACGGCTTTCTCAAGATCTCTCTGAATCGAGGAGGCAATCGATTTGGAAGGAGAGGCAAGCTGAGTCTGAGGTATATTGGGTCTTTTGACGTCCTGGAGAGAGTTGGAGCTGTGGCTTATCGCTTGGCATTGCCACCATCACTGGAGGGAGTTCACGACGTGTTTCATGTAGCTCAGTTACGTCGATACGTCAGTGATCCATCGCATGCTGTGGATTTCTCGAAGATCACGGTTCATCCGGATCTAACTTATGATCAGCAACCAGTTGAGATTCTGGACCGACGACAGAAGCTGTCAAGGAATAAGACCGTCGACTTGGTTAGAGTGCAGTGGCGTCATGGTTCACCTTGGGAGTCTACCTGGGAGCACGAGGATGATATGAGAGAGCGCTTTCCACACTTATTTTAGAGCAGTGGTTGATGTTGATTCTGAGGGCAGAATCATTCATAAGGAGGGTAGGATGTCACGGTCGCTTTTCGATCGTATGTTTTTCGTGCGCGTACTTTTGTTCGTACGCGTGTTTATTTTGGACTCTTCTTGCATCTGAACCCTATGATGTGATATGCCATTGTGACCCTCTGGAAGAGCACTTATTTGTGGAATTATTTTGAAACGTCATTTCACGGGTCGTTCTCCCACAAATTAACTTTGTTTGAAGAGATGTCGTGATTTTCACTTTTGTCGTTAGACCTTTTTATTTTTAGTTCCATTTCTCGTCGCCCTAGCCGTGAACAATCATCTTAGTTTCGTTTCTCTCGTCGACACGGATGCCCCGGTATTTTTCTCATAATTATCAGGTTCTGTTTGACCCATTTTTACACTAATTTCCCTACTAAACTTTATTATAGCCTAAGTTTTCACATGATAATTTCTCTAAGCTAGGCTCATCCTCTTTTCCCATGTATCCTATACTCTGACTCTTCCCCCTTTACCCTCAAACTACCCAAAATCCCATGTTGTATAGCAATAGGGGAATCTTATCTTACGTATCCATTCAAATCTGAAATTGGGCTATTCACCACCCAAATTCTCACTTTCCTTCTTTCCACCCTCCTCTATTTCCCTTAGATGTACCCCAATCAAACCCTAAATAGCAACCCAAGCCCATTATAAACCTGATAACCCTAGGGCTAGTTTCATCTCGCGTGAAACTTCCTTGCGCCGCCAACGTCTTCTACAGCCATCCCGTTTCTCTCCGGCCTAACTCCTAGCCCCATCGGCCCTCCGGTCTAACGTCTCTCCGACCTAGCCTCGGTGACCACCAGTGTACTCTGCCTGATGACAGCAGTGTCGCCTGGAGTGCGCACAGTGCTGCCTAGCGCCTGAAGCGGGCACCTGTCCGTCGTTTCTTCAGGCAGCTGTCGCCCCAACGGCCTTTTCCTCGCGCCGCCAGCCTCCTCTCCGGCGACCCCCATCGGAAACCACTTGTTCTACCGCCTGTGCTACTGCTGGCCATGCACAGTAGCCCCTAGCAAGCAACAGCATCGCCCAGCGACCCCTTTGCATGGCAGCGACGCTCGGCAGCCCCCGTGCTGTTGACGGCTTCCCCTCGTGCCACTCGACGTCCCTCTGCCTCTGTCCGCCGCTCGGCAACGCCGGTAGCAACGTAGGGGGTCTCCTATCAACGGTTAGTTATGTTTATTAACTGTTTTAGAACAATATGCTAATGATAATATATGAACAGTAAGTTAACTTAGTTAACAAGTTAGTAACAATAATTTTGTGATGTGAACCCATCTTAGGATAGAGAGCTTATCAAAAATCGGATCATTAGATGTTTTAGGATTGCCTAATAATTCTAGTCCGTCGTTACAAAATTATTCGTACAAGTGTTTTATCAACAGAGAACCCATCGTTCCGTACCGTTCATGCTACCGGAATCCAACCCCTGACGTCGCTACCCGACGTCAGAGTAGCTCTCACGTCGTGTTGAGGTAAGTCCCACTCCGTAGGAACCCCCACCTCGCCTTTTAATCTACCTAAAAATCGTAGCTTCTGAATATTTTTGTAACTCACTAATCAAGATAAATAATTGGGACTGTAGGCTGGACTGCGTTCTGAACACATAGGTAGACTCGGACTTGATTGATCAGGATCGCGACTTGGTTGTTTTTCAGGCAAGTGATACTTGCCAGTGTTTTGCTTAGGCCACGTCTTAGGACATTTTGTACAGTAGTTAAAAGAGACTAGGCGATGAAATGATAGTCGCCTAGACGACTTTATTTGATCTAGTTTGACAATGAAACTAGATCCGACACCCTACTTGATCTAGCTTGACAACGAAGCTAGATCCTACATTTTTTATATGCTTTCATTCATGCTGCCATGTCATGTTTAATTTCAATTAACGGTACGCACTTTAACTGCTCATTGCCATATCATGTCATGCATCAAAATGTTTCATCGTGATTGCATAGCACACGCTACACTTATTGTAACTATTGAGGCTAGGCACCTGGTTTACGGGCACAACCCTATGCCAAACCCAGAACACTTCCTGGCTCTTGATCCAGAAGCGAGCTCAGATACTTGGGAAACAAAGGCTCGATACACGTGGAGGGGTAGGGTTAAGCTGTCACGCAGCGTAGAAGGATGCCTGATCCGCTCCTTCAGCTGTAAGGAGTAAACCATGTGCACAATGTGAAATGATATTGTTCGTAACTCGTGAAACAATATTTCTCGTAGCTTCTGCTACGATGTGCATGCATGTCATCATGTCATCTTAAATTGTTGCATTCTTTAAATGTCATGTCATTTCATTATATTAGAACTGCTAGTCGCTTTTCTATTATTTGTATCCTTGCACAAAAGTTCTTCGCTTTCTTCTGGAAGACTTTTGCTGACCTGTGCCCTCTTCTCTTTGGGTGTCGCATGTCAGGTTCTGAGTCGGAGTTGGCCACAGAGGATGAGCAGTTCGTGGACGCTGAGTTCAATGTACCTTCAGAGACCGAGTTCGAGGACATTGGTGACCAGTCCTAGACACCTGGAGTCTTCTTAGTTGTTGTCCCTTTTAGTAGTTGCAGTTAGGTTTCAGTGCGTAGCACCTGACTCTCCTTGCTTTTGTTTCGACCATGAGTTAGTCCTTTTATTCAGACTTGTACTTTTTTGACTTTTCTGTAATGTTGGAATAATTTCTGGATGTTGTTGGTGGATGTTTCTTTTATGTCTGCTTTATTATTATTGTTGTTGTTTCGTCGCTATGCAAGGACCTGCTATTTGTTTCATATACAGACGCTTATTAGACTTTAGCTTCACAGCTCCACGTTTGAGCGGACCTTCTCACATCTCACCTTCCATACTTAGGAAGTGGGGCGTGACAGAGGAGCCGACCCCGCGACTTTTGTTGGTGGGCGAGCCACCCTGGAGTTCTTTGAGAGAGCGGGTATTGGGCCGTCGCCAACCCTGCAACCTCTGTAATCGGTCGGAAATTGGGCTGTCACTGACCCTGCATGACCACTCCAAATCTGATGGCGAGCTACCGAAAGGGGAGCGATGGGGAGGAGCCGACCCCGCGGCCTCTGTTGGTGGGTGAGTTGCCCCAGAGTTCTTTGAGAGGGTAGGTATTGGGCCGCCACTGACACTGCAACCTCTATAATCGGGTGGGTATTGGGCCGTCCCCGACCCTGCATGACCGTTCTGGATCTGATGGCGAGCTACCGAGAGGGGGGCGATAGGGAGGAGCCGACCATGCGGCCTCTGTTGGTGGATGAGCTGCCCGGAGTTCTTTGAGAGGGCAGGTATTGGGCCTTCATCGACCCTGCAACCTCTATAATCGGGTGAGTATTGGGCCGTCGTCGACCCTGCATGACCACTCTGGATCTGATGGCAAGCTACCGAAAGGGGTCCGATAGTGAGGAGCCGACCCCGCGGCCTCTGTTGGTGGGTGAGATGCCCTAGAGTTCTTTGAGAGGACCGGTATTGGGCCATCGCCGACCCATATGACCGCTCCAGATCTGATTATGAGCTGTCGAGAGGGGGCAATAGGGAGGAACCTATCCTGCGGTCTCTGTTGGTGGGCGAGCTGCACCGGAGCTCTTTTTTTGAGGGTGGGTATTGGGCCGTCGTCGATCCTGTAACCTCTAAAATCAGGTGGGTATTGGGCTGTCACCGACCCTGTTGACTCTCTGGATCTAATGGTGAGCTACCGAGAGGGGGCGATACGGAGGAGCCGACCCCGCAGTCTCTGTTGGTGGCTGAGTTGCCCCGAAGGTCTTTTGGATTGTTGGTTGTCTTGTGAAGGCTTGGGCTTCCCAACGTATAGCCGACCTTTGCCAAGTATGAGAGGGCTAAAATGTAAATTCAGATTACTCTCTGAATGTACAAACACAACAATTTATTAAAAAATATCGACTGAATATATAAGTGCATTTATTGAAAATATTTGTGCAAGTGCTCAGCATTCCAAGGATGGGCCATCTCCTCGCCCACCATGGTCGCCAAAATGTACATTGTCGGTCCTACGACATCGGTTATGGTGTAGGGGCCTTTCCACTTTACGGAGAGCTTGCCTCGTCGACCGGTCTCAGGTCTGAAAGTGGCGTCCCGGAGGACGAGGTCGTCGACTCTGAAACTTCGCTTCCTGATGCGGGAGTTGTAGTACCTTGCCATCCTTTGGCTGTGCTTGATCAAACTTGTTAGCGCACGATCCCTTACCTCATAGACGAGCTCAATATTGAAGTCAAGGTCCTCTTCAGTGGCTTCTTCATTGTAGTATTGGAGCCGGAGTGATTCTACACAGACCTCCACCGGGAGACGTCCTCCGCCCCATAAGCTAGCATGAAGGGGCTCTCACCTGTTGATGCCCTGCAGGTTATGCGATAGGTCGAAAGGATGCCAGGTAGTTCATCTGGCCAAGACCCAGGGGTGCTGTCGAACTTCTTCTTCAATGACTCCAGGATGCACTTGTTTGCTTTTTTTAGCCAAGCCATTGCTCTACAGATGCACCACGAAGGCGAAATAAAGGTTGATGCCCCAATCAGAGCAGAAGCTCCTAAAGTCTGAGGAGTCGAATTACTTCTCGTTGTCCGTCACTATGGAGCAAGGTACCTTGAAGCGGCATATAATTGACTTCCAAACGAAGTTCTTCATGTCCATCCAAGTGATGCACACCAACGGCTCTGCCTCGATCCACTTTGTGAAATAGTTGACGCTGACGACGAAAAACTTACTCCCTCCTGCTGCCATGGGAAACGGGTCGAGGATGTCGAGCCCCCATTTGGTGAACAAGACCGACTAAGGATCGGGATCAAATCAACGGGCAGGGCAGTTGTATGTTTGAAGAATCTTTGGCACTCCCCGCACCGCTTGACGTAGTAGGTCGCGTCCTTCACCATGGTCGGCCAATAATAGCCTAGTCGGATCGCCTTGTGCGCCAGGGGGCGGCCTCTGTAAAGATTCCCACAGAGCCCTTCATGGATCTCACACATGATCACCCCCACTCTCCTGGCCCAAGGCACTTCAGATAGGGCAAGACATCGTATCTCGTCCGGCGCTTTTGGTAGAGCACGCCGCCGAAAATCATGAACGTCAAGGCCCGTCTCTCGATCTTTTGTGCCTCCAATTTGTCCTCTGGCAGGGCTCTGCTCTCCAGGTAGGCGACGATCGAGCTCATCCATGATTGCTCCCGGTCGACGCATAGCAGATTGCTCTCCCACAGGCTTGGTGTCAGCAGGTTCTCGATGTAGATGGCTTTCCCAATCTCGGACGGAGAAGAGGATGCCAGTTTTGAGAGGGCGTCGGCATGGAGGTTGTTCGACCTCGGGAGATGCTGGACTATGGCCTTCTTGAATTTGAGTAGCTCGACACTAGCGCACTTTATATACAGCTTCATCAAATCTTCCCACGCCTCGAAGCTGCCTTCAATCTGCTGGACGACGAGCCTTGAGTTGCTGATCAACAGCACGTTCTCGCCCCCAGTGCCTTGTAGAGCTTCAGCCCATTGATAGCGACCATATATTCTGCCACATTATTGGTCGTCGAGAAGTGGAAGCGGAGTACATACTCCAGCAGGCTTCCCTCCGGGGTCTTGATCATGATGCCGGCTCCGCTTCTCGACCCAGTGGCCGACCCATCATATGGACGATCCACAGATCGCCTTCGGTTTGCGTAGAAGTAGAGGGAGGATTCTCGTTGGTGAGCTGTTGTGGTTGTGTGTCCAGTTAGGATCAGGCGCTACACTGCTAGTCTCTTCGATGGTGCACTCCGCCACGAAGTCTGCCAATGCTTGACCCTTGATCGCTGCCTTGGATTTGTAGATGATGTCGACCTCGTTGAGCTTGACACTCCAGTTCAGCATTCTGCCCAACCTCTCTAACCTCCTCAAGTTCTTCTCAAGCGACATGTTTGTGTATTCAACGATGGAATGCACTTGGAAGTATGGCCGAAGCTTCCTTGCTGTTAGTATTAGGCAATATGAGACCTTCTCCATCGGGCTGTAGCGGGTCTCTGCCTCCCAGAGCACTCGGTCTGCATAGTAGATCGGCCTCTGAATCCCACCTTCTTTGATTAGGACCGAGCTAACAGCTTCTTCGGTGGTGACGAGATAGAGGCCGAGCTTCTCTCCTTCCTCCGGCTTAGCGAGCAGTGGCGGGCTCTGTAGATATTCTTTAAGCTTGTCAAAAGCTCGTGCATAGTTGTCATCCCATTCCACTTCATTCCTCACGCCCTTCCTCACGTCGAGGGTCTTCTGCAAGATTTTGAAGAAAGAGAGTGACCTCTCGGCGGACTTCGACAAGAACCTCCCCAGTGCGACGATCTGGCCATTCAGCTTCTATAAATCTCTGATAGTATTTGGCTTGCTCATGTTGACAATGGCGGATATCTTGTCGGGGTTAGCCTCGATTCCTTGCTTCATGATCATGAAGCCGAGGAACTTCCCAGACTGGATACCGAAGATCACTTTGTCGGGTTGAGCCGTAGATTATAGCGCCGCACTTTCTGGAAGGTCTCCTCAAGATTGACAAGGTAATGCTCGGCCTTCTTAGACTTCACCAGCAAATCATCAATGTAGACCTCCAGATTCCTGACGACCTGGGAGTGAAAGATCTTGTTCACCATACGTTGTTAGGTCGTCCTGGCGTTCTTCAGGGTGAAAGGCATCTTGGTGTAGCAGAATGTCCCCCGTTCAATGATGAACTACGTCTTCTCCTCATCGTTGGGGCACCATTTGAATTTGATTGTAGCGGAGAAGGCGTCCATGAAAGTCAGCAGCTCGTACCCGGAGGCGTTGTCCACCAAATGGTCGATCTTCTGCAGTGGGAAGCTATCTTTCGGGCAGGCTTTGTTGAGGTCTGTGAAGTCCATGCATATCCGCCATTTGTCACTGGGCTTCTTCATCATGACCACATTGGCAAGCCACTCAGGGTAGCTCACATCTCTAATAAATTTGGCCTCCAATAGTCGCTCCACTTCCTTACCTGATGCCTGCTTCTTCTCGTCTCCTGCCCCTCTCTTCTTCTGCCAGATTGGGCGTGCTTCAGAGTCGACATGTTGCTCATGGGCGATCACCTCTAGGTCGACTCTGGGCATGTCCAAGGGCGACCACGTGGATATGTCTACATTTGCCCTGAGGAGGTCAACTAGACCTGCCCTAAGCTCCGCGGCGAGCTTTGTGCCGATCAACACCGTCTTGCCTGCTTCCTCCGCCACCGGCACCTCTTCTACGTCCTCTATTGGAGCAGGTCGTTGATGAGCGAAGTCCTTCCGATCGTCGAGGAGTTCAATCGGCAAGGCCTGCTCTGACTGCCCATCCATTTGGCACTCAAATCGGGACGGGGATACTAGGATTAGAATTTGTAAACAGCAAGCGCACGGTGTCGAAGTGTGGCTTGTGGGTCGATCACAGGGAGGCGTGTGTTGTGCTTGTGAACATTTGGGATCTGGATCACTCGGTGGATGAGCTAGCCTATTCTCTAGGTGGTTGTCATGATAGTAGATTAATGGAAAAGATGTAAGAGGTAAAAAAGGTAACATATGACTTTGGCTTCTGCCCTATCATGAGTTCTCACTATTACGACCGAGGGATAGGAATGCGATCGGATTCTAGGTTTTAGCGATGAGACGTAGCCTCTAATAGTGGTACCTAGCGTCCCATGGGACTGATATTTCGATCGATGCCCAGGATGATACGCTAGGTCTACCTAGGTTTGGACGGTGGGCATTCCCATGTCCAACACCGACCGACTGCAGGAGCACTAAGCTCGTAATGATTGCTCTCGACATTTCATCCGAGCCGTTCCCATGCGCAAGGAGTCAATGTCTACGCTAAGGGGGTGAGCTATGGCTAGGGAATCAAACTCCCATTTTATTTTCCCTTGGCCCGATGGTCAAAGGCGGTCTTTCTCCCTCCAATGACAATAAAACGCCCCTGCGTAACCATCTAAATCCCTATATCCTATCGAATCCATAATCCTATGGCCGTTCTAGGAAGAACCCACAAAGATGCTTCCACTAATGTACCAGATTGAAGAACTACTCACTATTCATGGCATGAAATGTAACAAAACAGATTATAGCCATCAAAATGGAAATCATGCAATAGATTACTATAGCAAATAGAAGTATAAATTTAATATTAAAATATAAGAACGATCAAGGAACTTACAAATAGAGTTTAATTCAAAGCAGCCAAAAATCCCCCAAAAAAGCTTTAAAATGGGGATTACGTTTCTAGAAAAACCTAGCTCTATTTATACAATTTGGCAAGATGCCAGGGAATATTCCCACTAAAAGACAAAAAATAGACGTTCACCCGATCGATTGAAACTTCAACCGATCGGGTGAGACGATGAGAAACTTGGTCTTCGGCTCTGATAGATCTCCCCCGATCGCTGAACCGATCGGGTGACTCTTCGAATTCTCGAGCATGGGAAGCAGTAGCTACATAGGACCCGATCGGTTGACAAGTCAACCGATCGGGTGAACTTTGGCTCTCAAAACAGCGATCTATGCCACATCCACCCGATCACTGAACCGATCGGGTGAAACTGCCTCTTCCTCGGGACTGATACGGCCGCACGAACCGATCGGGTGCATCTGTCAACCCGATCGGTTGAGAGCTGATACGTGGTTTATCTTAACGATTGACTCTCAGGGTCTCGTGCGATACCTCCCGTTGCTCCAGGGACTCATGAAGTTAGCCTTGTTATCCCCTACACCAGCAATATCCTGCAAAAGCACACAAACACAACGAAAGTAAAAAGGAACTAAAAAACACAAAGGAGCGGATTCGAAACAACAAAAAATGATGGGAAATTACGGAGAAGACGTGCATGAATATATAAAATATAAACGCACGTCAAAATCCCCCAAGCTGAACCCTTACTCGTCCTCGAGGAAGACGAGTGAGAATAGAAGCGCGAAGGGGAAAATAGAAAGAAAGAAACAGGAAAAGAAAATGAAATCCTAGATTACCCGTCAGAGCCAACGAAAACTAACACAACACACTAAGCAAGCACGCCAGAAGCATAGCACTAACCCTATGAATACGAGTCCCTACTAGTGTTGTGGGTTCACGCGGTGAAGCGCAAGTGAGTGTGGTTGTGAGCTGGCCAACAGTGTAACTATCTAAATCGTGCAATCAAGTTCCATATACATATCCATGGAATGACCCAAATATCGAATCAATTCGAGTTAGCGTTGAATAATAGTTCAAGCATGCATGAGATTAGAGTAAGAGTAGAAACATGTCATATGTCAGGGACTCTACTGCTAGAAACTAGGAAATCACCGCACGATTGCCAAGATGATTGCTAGAAAGCTCCTATGCCAAGTGTGTTCGAAAACGAAAGGAGTTGAGTAGGTGTGGAGGAGATCACTTGGTGCAAATTCTCGCCTTCCCTTTATTCACGGCTGTAGGAGTAATATTCACAATAGAAGATTTTTGGGGTTTTGGATTTTTGTATATTTTTTTGGATTTTGGCTATACATATTCTTTCTTTTCTCTCCCCTTTTTTATATGATTTTTCTTTTTCCTTTTTTTGTAGAAGTGGGATAATGCGCATTCTCTGACAGCGGGAGAATGATGCGCAGGTAAGTGGCAAAATTGTGCACTCTCCCAAGTGGAAGTAAAGTACACGACGAGGGGATTTGCACCTAGTAAAACAAAAAGAATTCAAATTTTAAACACTTGGCAAAAGGAAATTTTTCGCGGATTAGAGCATAACATAGGTTATCCTAGTCCTATTGGTAGAGTCCCGACACATGTGATTTGAAGCGTAAATATATAGATGATTCATGCATAATGAAGCAGAAAGTAAAGGCAATATACCGCATATTCGAAATTGAAGCATGATAGTCTAGGGGTCATCCAAGGATAGGCATATAAACAAAATCACGACCTAGAAACGCACCAACTTGCTAGTCACAAAACACAACTCAACACCAAAAGCAAAGTGAACACACGGAGCATAAAATGCAATAGAACTCAGCTTCCTAGGGTTAGTGGGGATAGTTATCGTTACTTAACTAAGTGTGCGTGGGGTTGAGTGGCAGTTTCATCATGCGTGGTCATCTCTAGGAGAGGGAGAATAAAAAGAAGGAAAGAAAAAAAGAAAAACACGACAAAAACGACTCAAAACGGTAAAAAACACATGACTGATGCACATAGTGCGACTCCCCCACGCTGAACGTTGCATTGCCCTCAATTGCGGGAGGGCAATAAAAGATGGGAGGGAAGGATGCACCGACAAAGAAACAGGAAAAATATGAAAAACACTCTAAACGAGACGTAGAAAGATAAAGAAAATAAATACGGAAAGCAACTATACAAAAGACATACACACGAACACACAAGACAAGCACACAGCAAACAAGCGACACGACGACAATCACGGAAATCAGTCCGAGCTGTTATCGAAGGATTGTAGAGAGATGGTGAAGTGGAAGGTGAATAGTGGACAAAAGATGATTGTGAGGACGATGGAGAAGGTGTGCCGACAGGAGAAGGAGGGGCAACAGGCTGTATCATGGGCGGATCGAGATTGATCGATCGATCGTGGTGGATTGGGATGGTTCAGGGTGAACTGGCATATGGTGCCAATCAGGAGGATCCAAGGGTGGAAGATGTACTAGTGCAGTATACGAAGGATCTGGATAGAATTCCCATGGTAAATGGGAAGTGCGAATGGGGATTTTCTCAAGAGATGATGGTGGGAGGACAGCAAAAGGAGTATTGTCAGGACCATAAAGGTAGACTGCACGTTCGCGACCAAAATGAGTGATCATACCAATATCGATCAAGTAGCCGCGATCGATGCGGGTCTGTCCCGGTAAAATTTAGAGGTTAGATGGTAGCCTCAAAACATGACTGATAATTAGAGTGATAATCCCACCACAACAAATAGGTCCGGAGGTTGCACGGTTAACGGATAAAAGCTCATGGATGATCCAATGGGCGGTGTTGATGGGTAATGGGTCATGTCCACGGATCCTGTCTTGAGACATGGCATACAGAAAGAAAAGCTCATCCCTAGACATCGTAGAAATATCCACGCGGAAAAAGATGGTGTTGGCAAAGAGGCAGTGGGCGTAGCGGTAACATGGGTGTATAATGTAGGAGGCAAGTGCCTCCGATGGAAAGGCGGGATAGCGGGTGAATCGTTGCCAAACGCCATTGTCCTGCAAGTAAGACTAGATATCAGACCGATCATGAGTTGAACATTCAACATAATGATCGGGGTGAGGGAAATTCAGCGAATTGTTTAGCTCAGCAAAAGTCATGGTGAAGTCGGCATTAAAAGCACGGAAAGCGAATCCCTAATCATACACTTCGAGCGAAGAAAGGAACTCGAGTGTGAGTGTCCGATGGGTTGGGGCATAAGCACGCAGTAGGAAATCACACCCAATGCAGTCGAAAAGTTTGTTGATGCCCCTCAAAAGTCCGAGAGATTCGAGCGTGGGGCGATCAACGAAAAGGGTAGGTCGCATGGGGCGAGGAAGAAGGGCATGCACATGTGCAGATTGTTCCTCAGATGAAGGATTAATGCCAAAGAAAGATGGGGGAAAGGGCCGTGTAGGTAGTGTCTGTGTGATGAAGATGCTTGCTCTTTTCCCTTCCTAGACATGGTAATGATGTAGGAGAAGAACAATAACGTGGGGGATGGTGTCTAGGATGATGATAAATCAGATGTAGGAGGCAGACACAAAATCAAAACATTGCTAATGAGAAGAGAAACATAAATCTTGGAAAGAAGTTACCAAGCAATGATGCTACTCCAAGCTAGATGCACCCCTCAAAATGCCCTGGTAATAGGTGGAGAGCCCGCCACCTCATTTCTCAGGTGGAACGGTTAGGTTTTTGGGTTTGGTAAAACATGGGTTGGTAGGGTTAGGGTTTTGGGGGATTTTGACGTCAGGCTTAATAGGAGGAGATGGGCGAGTAGATGGTGTTCATGGTGTTCGGTTATGGTGGTGGGTTGACATGATGCCAAGAAATTACTGGTGGGAGGCGAATTTGGTGTTTGGGCATTGTGTCCCCTCTTTTTCTTCGAAATGGGTCATGTGGGGAAGATGGGGGCTTTATTGGGATGCAGCGAACCAGTCGGATGGAGTCCAACCGATCAGGTCACTGCATCGGTTGAGTTCTAAATGAGAAATGAAGCTACAGGTCACCCGATTGGATGAGTGTTCACCTGATCGAGTGACTAAATCTCAGATAGTTCCCAGGTCACTGGAAAATGTGATCCGATCATCCACCCGCTCGCCAGTCGTGTACCTGGTCGGGTGATTCTTCAACAGATCCAAAGCTGTCCCTTCACAATCCTGCACAAAATTTCAAAATTCTTTAAGTTTCAAAACAAGGATCCCCTGAGCTGCAAATCTATTCTAATATATACCAATTAGTCTTATTGAAAGTGAGTAAAGGGTTAGAACATGGGTTGCCTCCCATGAAGCGCTTGGTTATAATCGGCAGCTCGACTCCTCAGTTCGTGATCAATGCGGATCCGGAGGATTTGCAATGGAGCTGTCAGTCGTTGAGCTTTTGACCAGAGAGATTGCGGGCTCGCTGATTGAATAGTGCTTTAAGCGATGTGCATTGACCTTAAAGGATTCTTCTCTTCCCATGATCTCAATGGCTCCATGGGGGAAGACCTTGGTGACTCGGAATGGTCCCGACTGTTGGATCTGGATCCTAGCTACTTATGTACTACCACAGTGGCTTCTCCAGCGATCTCCGATGACTCTAGTGGCAGCGTCTTCTTCGTGCAGCTCGACAGTGATGTTCTCGTCCTCGGTGACCGTTCGACGGCGAGAATATCTCGAGGCGTTTAGCGGCAACGTCGACTTGTCAGGCAGTGGTGGCTTCAACAAGGGACGATGACGCTTCAATCTTCCACGGTGACGGAGGCGAGAGGATGTTCAGCAGCGGTGACTTCGTCTTCGGCAACGTCGTGCAGCGGTGATCTCAAAGGTGCCTGAGGGATACTTCTCCTATGGCTTCGAAGACGGAGGGCGTGCAGGCGCTCGTTGCTTCTCCGACGTAGGCAGCAGCACCGGCGGTGGCGAACAGTGAGGCTTTGATCTTCTTCGATCGTTTGTTGGCACGTTTCGAACGACGATCACCGAAGTGCTCCACGACAGCGTGCTTCTCTGGGTGGCGACGACTCGAACGCATTCTCCGGTGATGGCTCCGGCGGTTTCTTCACGGTAGCGATGTTTTTCGTGGATGACGACAATGACAAGAACACCGGAGACGGCGTGGTTTGACAATGGCAGTAGCTCTCCTACTCTGATGGTGGAAGCGACAACTCTGAGCAGCGGCGGTGAACGTTTCAACTCTGATAGCTTGAATGGCAACAAGCAACGCATGCAGCTTGATGATGAAACAATTGATGCGTAGGGCTTTTAGGTGCTGGGCTTGCGTGACTTGATGAAGAGGTCCCCCCATTTTTTTGACTTTGGCTTGAGGGTTTGCAGCAAGTAGATGATGAAGAGGAGAGTTTTTTGATTGGCTTGCGGCAATGGCAGGGTGTTTGGTGCGGAAACAGGGGATCCTCTTTCTTTTTGGCTTTTGCCCTCTCTCTTTTCCCTAGTAGCTGAAGATGGGTTTATAGGGTTTTTACTAGGTTTTTTGCTTGAATCTTTCAGTCGTAATGTGATTGTAGCCCTAGCCCCTTTTTGAAATATTGTATGCCGCATACTTTTAACCATAGAAGAAGATGGGTATATATAGGACAAGGGTTTATTTTGAATATGGATATGAATAGGAGATTTGAGTTGGATTTGGTAGTTTGAATATGAATTTTGAATTGGATATGAAGATTTGCAAAGATATGCAATGGGGTTTGATAGCAATTCAACTTGGATATGGAATAAAAAGATCATTGCAAATCTTGCTAATTGATTTGACCACATCCATCTCATCCCATATAGGACCAAGTCCAACTTGCTTTATCCAAAGCTCTCTCTCTCTATCTCTCTCACCCAAATAGCTATATGAATAGCAACTCCTCCAAATATAACGTTTCCTCAATCCTGAAACACACTAAGCACACACGTCAGATATAACGACACGTTTGTCATCATCAAACCAAGATCCTAGATCGTTGCTTCCAACAATCTCCCCCTTTTGGTGATGACAAACCCATAAAAGATTTGAGCAATAAGTATGGGTGTGTAAAGTGTGTTGAAGGGTGTAATGCAATATGAAGTGTGTTGAAGGGTGTAATGCAATATGAATCATGGAATGAGATATTCAAGTATTACATCATAGCATGCACAACATTATAACAAATATAAAAGCATGCTCCCCCTTCTCTCAAGCTCCCCCTCTTTATGTATTTTTCAAGCTCCCCCTTCAACAAATAATACCGACTGTTTGTCAAATCTTTCTTTTCTTTCTCCCCCTTTGTAATCACCAAAAGTGGATTAATGAAGTTACAAAAATATTCCATGCAAAAATAAACCATTATTAAATGTAGCGTGCAATTTGCATGAGTTTTCAATAAAATAGACAATTCAAGCTCATAGAATTTCATAACACGACTTCCCACCTTTGTGTAAGTGTAGTGATATAGACAATAAAGTACTAAGTGAGATTCAATTTCAAAAAATCAACCACATCAATCCGCATTTTCAAATCTACATGAATATCACTAGGATTGATTTTTCCCACCTCATCAAAGATGAGTTCAAGTTACCAAACCCTAAAACATGGCCTAAAAGGACTTTTAAATGTGGGGTGGCATTGCTTGACAAGTTATATACACCAACGCTAATGATTACCCATTTAGCATAAGTTGGATACTCGTGGGTTGTTTATTAGCCATGAAGCGTATCCATTTTTCATACGGAGCAATTTTCATTTTTTTTCATTTGCAATTTTATTGTGCTCATTTTTATTCATGGCTAAACACTTCATATCCCTTAGAGAATTCAGAAATTAATCATTCCTACATTCACTTTCCATTATTCTTCAAAAGAATCTCCAAAAGCACTAAAAGGTCAATTATCGTGAAAGTGCAAATGTAGGTGTAGAAATCAAATTTGAAATTTTTGAGACATGTCATGGCTACAAAGAGGATAAAATCATGTTTATGTAGCTACAACAATAATGAATCGACTTCTACAAGGGCTAGATATGAACATTCAATAATACCACTTATAGAGATTCATAAGAGGATATTCAATAAGCACAAATTTTTTTTTGTTTTTCAATTTTTTTGTTTTTTAGAAATAAAAGCATTTAAAATCATGCAAGCAAGCACACAAAACAAAATAAAAACAAGCACACAAAAACAATCTATGAAGGTATGCAATGAAATGCAAAGAGGGATAAAAATTATACCTTCTCGTCGCTATTTGACGAAGGAGCTAAAAGAATGAGACATTGTTCCGTATGAAAAATGGATATACTTCATGGAAAAATTTGCTCCTCTCCAAATCTCCATCACACCTACATGAAAGGTGTTAAGTGTGACCTTGGAATCCAACAAGGTCCACTAGTGTTATCCATTAAAGATTTAGGAATCCACACTTGTTTAAACTTGATATTTGTGTTCCTAAATTTACAATAATATGATGTGTTGCCTACACTATCACAAGTAAAGCACTTTGCATGTAAGTTCTTTGCAATAGAGGATATATTGTGGAATTTCTTGAATTTTGGCTTTTCAACATTTTTCAAACCAAATCCAAGTACTCGTCTAATATTGCCATATAATTGATTCTCTAAAATGGTATCCAACTATTGTTTTCCCATAGAGAATTTCTTAATGGCCAATTCAAGATTAGAAACTTTAGATTTTAACAATTTATTTTCTTCCACAAGCAATGTGCATTTACTTATAAAAGCTCTCCTGTTTTCCTCTTCCTTCTTTTCAAATTCAATCATTTTTCTTTTAAAGTCATTATCCAACATGCAGAATTTATCATTAACCTCTTTAATCACATAGTCTTTTTCAGTTTCGAGCTTAATCAAATCAAGTTTAAGCATGCTAATATTATTCAGCAAGGAAGGGCAAGAGAGACAAGGTGCTTCATCATTAAAACTGTACTTTTCCTTTTTCAAAATGTCAATAGTAGAGTCACGAGCAACAATTTCAAGTTTCACTTTTGCAATCTCTTTAGACATATCATATTCAGATTGTTGCATTTCAAAGTTCTCATTTTGATAATCATCTATAGTGGATTCAAGCTCTACTATTTTATCTTGCATTTCTTTACAAAGAGTAAGGAGTTCAGCTTTACTACCAAAAATTACCTCATCGTGTATTCCCATCAATGCCATGCATGGGATGGCAACATGATCATCCTCCTCACTCTGAGCTTCGCTGTCCATATCCCAAGTTAGCACCTTGGATTTTCCTTTCTCTTCAGCGACCTGAGCTGTCTCATGTGGGCAGTCCCTCATTCGATGTCCTCTTTTCTTGCATTTAAAACAAGTCATTCTATTAGTAGCATTATGATCATAAGTTTGCTTAGAAGACTGAAAAAAGTTAGAGCGATTAAACCTGGGTGCCATTTCTGTTCTTCCTTGCTTGGTCTGGACATACTTTCTAAAATTTCTAACCATTCGAGCTATGTCCTCATCATCATCTTCACTTTCGCCAGCTTTCAGAGCAAGAGGCTTTGTAGCTTTTTCTTTTTCCTCACGTTTCTCCCTTTCATCAATATTTTGCAATTCAAGCTCGTGGGACATTAGATTACCTATCAAGTCCTCCACCCTCATCTGTGACAGATCTTTCGCTTCTTGGATGGCAGTGACTTTAGGCCTGAAAGAGCTTGGCAGTGCTCTTAATATCTTTCTCACCTGCTCAAGGCTAGAATATGGCTTACCGAGTGAGCTAGACTTGTAAACAATGTTGGTGAATCTCGCAAACATCTCTGATATGGTCTATGATGGTAGCATGCGAAATCTCAAGTACTCTGTGCTCAGAAGTGCAAGTCTAGACTCTTTCACCTGTGACGTTCCCTCGTGCGTCACCTCCAAAGTATGCCATATTTCCTACGCAGTTAAACAATATGAGTTTCTATTATATTCAGATTTATCAAGTGCACAAATGAGAGCATTCATAGCTTTAACATTTAAAGAATAAGATTTCCAATCATTATCATCCCATTTGTCATTTGGTTTTTCAATATCAACATTTTCTACTTTAATTACAGGCAGTTTATATCCTTTTTCAATTATTTGCCAAGCCTTGTAATCTACAGAAATGATGTAAATTTTCATTCAATTTTTTCAATATGCATAATCACCTCCATTAAATCTAGGGGGACAGGAAACAGACTGACCCTCAGCAAAAGCACTATCCATATGGTTATTCATGGTAAAACCTAGGCTAGATCCTAAAACCTGCTCTGATACCACTTGTTGGATCTGGATCCTAGCCTAGCGGGTGAATAGGTTAATAAAAAATTCTCGCGCAACCCACGAGAAATCACACGCAGTAATGAGCACAACCAGAGTAAATCAGAGACAATCACAGAGTACGCACAGATATACCCTGGTTCGATCGTCCCAACGACCTACTCCAGCCCCCAAAGCAGATACTAGTATTGAATAGCGCAATAGGTACACAACCACAAGTTAGAGTACGCTCAGAGCACCCTCTATGTCTCTACACTCGCCAGGCTCTCAGCACCCCACTCACTGTATTTTCTCTCACTATCAATCCTAGTAACGCTTTCTACCAGCTAGTCCCAAACTAGCTGGGTCCCACTTGTCTAGCCCCAACCAGACAGGTCCCAAAATAATCACAAAAGACATGTAAGGTTTCCCCTATAGAGAACGTTACATTAAGACACGAATAAAAGAGTTAAGGGTTTAGAAATGCTCAATTCATGTTCGTGTAGGCGTCTCTATCAATCAGCACGTCGTCAGCTCCAATCTGACGCAAGCGGTGTCTCAATCCGACTCCTCGATGTCAAGTTGTGCACTGGTCTGTGCATTAAGTAATTTCAGTTCAAAACCCAATTGTAAGCGGTTGGTGCATAGAGCAATCCCCTTAATCAAAATTCACGTCAGCGGGTGAGTTCCTCTCTTCGTTGTTCACGAGAATGCAATCTTTGATCGGGGCCGTTGATCCGTTTTCATGCAGCGATCTTCGGCGTTCGTTTCCACTTTTGCTCAAAAGCTATCCACGGCAGCACGAGTTCACTCCATCTGTGTTTCAAAATCTTTGTTCAAGAGCTAGGGTATGCAGGCGAAAGTACCTCCTTCCGACCTCGCTTCGAAGACGGCGGCGACTTCGTGGTGACGGCGGTCCTACGACGGGCTCAAGATCTCGTTGGTGACTTATATACTCCCGCATCGGCTTCTCCAGTGATCTCCGATGACTCTAGTGGCAGTGTCTTCTTCATTCAGCTCGACGGCGATGTTCTCATCCTCGGCGACCGTTCGACGGCGAGAATAGCTCGAGGCGTTTAGCGGCAACATTGACTTTGTCAGGCGGCGATGGCTTCAACAGGGGACGACGACGCTTCTATCTTCCATGGCGACGGAGGCGAGAGGATGTTCAGCAGTAGTGACTTCGTCTTCGGTAACGTCATGCAGCGACGATCTCAAAGGTGCCTGAGGGATACTTCTCCGATGGCTTCGAAGGCGGAGGGCGTGCATGCGCTTATTGCTTCTCCGACGTAGGCAGCAACACCGGCGACGGCGAACATCGAGGATTTGATCTTCTCCGATCGTTCGTTGGCACGTTTCAAACGACGATCATCGAAGCGCTCTATGGCAGCATGCTTCTCTGGGTGGCAACGACTCGAACGCATTCTCCGATGATGGCTCCGGTGGTTTCTTCACAGTAGCAACATTCTTCGTGGATGACGACGATGAAAAGAACACCGGAGACGGTGTGCTTCGACAATGGCAGCAGCTCTCTTACTTTGACGGTGGAAGCAACAACTCCGAGCAGCGGCGGTGAACGTTTCAACTCTGATGGCTTAAACGGCAACAAGCAAGCATGCAACTTGATGATGAAACAATTGATGCGTAGGGCTTTTAGGTGCTGGGCTTGCGTGACTTGATGAAGAGGTCCCCCCCCCTTTTTTGACTTTGGCTTTGAGGGTTTGCAGCAAGTAGATGATGAAGTAGAGAGCTTTTTAATTGGCTTGCGGCAATGGCAGGGTGTTTGGTGCGGAAGCAGGGGATCCTCTTTTTTTTGGCTTTTGCCCTCTCTCTTTTCCCTAGTAGCTGAAGATGGGGTTATAGGGTTTTTACTAGGTTTTTTTGCTTGAATCTTTCAGCCGTAATGTGATTGTAGCCCTAGCCCCCTTTTGAAATATTGTATGTCGCATACTTTCAACCCTAGAAGAAGATGGGTATATTTAGGACAAGGTTTCTTTTGAATATGGATATGAATAGGAGATTTGAGTTGGATTTGGTAGTTTGAATATGAATTTTGAATTGGATATGAAGATTTGCAAAGATATGTAGTGGGGTTTGATAGCAATTCAACTTGGATATGGAATAAAAAGATCATTGCAAATCTTGCTAATTGATTTGACCGCATCCATCTCATCCCATATAGGACCAAGTCCAACTTGCTTTAGCCAAAGCTCTCTCTCTCACCCAAATAGATATATGAATAGAAACTCCTCCAAATATAACGTTTCCTCAATCCTGAAACATACTAAGCACACACGTCAGATATATCGACACGTTTGTCATCATCAAACCAAGATCCTAGATCGTTGCTTCCAACACCGACCACTTAGACTTGAGCTTTCCATGAAAAAGCCTCAGCCTTGAATTGAATAGGAGAACTAAGTCTCCTACCTTGAATTCTTTCTTTAAGATATGCCTGTCGTGCCACCGCTTCAATTTCTCTTTGTAGATCCGGGCATTTTCGTATGCGTTGAGCCGGATCTCATCAAGTTCATTTAGTTGGAGTTGTCAGTGGCTAGGATTAGAATTTGTAAACCGCAGGCGCACTGTGTCGAAATGTGGCTTGGGGCTCGAACACATGGAGGCGTGTGTTGTGATTGTGAACAATCGAGATCCTGATCACCCGATGGGTGAGCTAGCTTAATCGCTTGTTGGAGTCACGATAGTAAACTAATGAAAAAGGTGTAAGAGATAAAAAAGGCAACCTAGGAACTTGGCTTCTGCCCTATCATGCGTTCTCACTAATACGATCGACGGGTAGGAATGTGATCGGATTCTAGGGTTTAGCGGTGAGACGTTGCCTCTAATAGTGGTACCTAGCGTCCCATGGGCCCGATATTCCGGTCGATGCCCAGGATGATACACAAGGTCTACCCAGGTTCGGACGGTGGGCATTCCCATGTCCAGCACTGCCCGACTCCGGGAGCACTAAGCTCGCAACGATTGCTCCCGAAATTTCATCCAAGCCGTTTCCACGCACGAGGAATCAATGTTTACACTAGGGGGTGAGCTGTGGCTTGGGAATCAAACTCCCGTTTTATTTCCCCTTGGCCCGACAGTCAAAGGCGGTCTTTCTCCTGCCAGTGACAATAAAATGCCCCAGTGTAACCATCTAAATCCATATATCCTATCGAATCCCTAATCCTATGGCCGTTCTAGGGAGAACATACGGAGGGGCTTCCACCAATGTCCCAGATTGAAGAACTACTCACTATTCATGGCATGAGAAGCAATAAAACAGATTATAGCCATCAAAATGAAAATCAAGCAATAGATTACTATAGTAAATGGTATTATAAACGCAATATTAAAGTATTGAAACGAACAAGAAACTTACAAATAAAAATAAATTCAGAGCAGCCAAAATCCCTTAAAAAGCTTAAGAAAATGTGGATTACGTTTTCTGGGAAACCTAGCTCTATTTATACATTTTGGAAAGATGCCAGGGAATATTCCCACTAAAAGACAAAAATAAACGTTCATCCGATCGGTTGAAACTCCAACCGATCTGGTGAGACGATCGTTGGACTTGGTCTTCGGCTCTGATAAACCTCACCCGATCGTTGAACCGATCGGGTGAGTCTTCGGGTTCTCGAGCTTGGGAAGCAGCTGCTACAGGTGACTCGATCGGTTGACAAGTCAACCGATTTGGTAAACTTTGGCACTCAAGACATCAACCTGTGTCACATCCACCCGATCACTGAACTGATCGGGTGGAGTTGTCTCTTCCTCTGGACTGACACGCCACATGAACCGATCGGGTGGATCTGTCCACCCAATCGGTTGAGAGCTGATACATGATTTATCTTGACGATTGGCTCTCGGGGTCTCGTGCAACACCTCCCGTTGCTCCGGGGACTCATGATATTAGCCTTGTATGTCCCCTGCGCTAGCAATATCCTGCAAAAGCATACAAACACAACGAAAGTGAAAAGGAACTAAAGAACACAAGGGAATGGATTCGAAACAACGGAAAACAACGGGAAATTACGGAGAATACGTGCGTGAATATATAAAATATAAACGCACGTCAAAATCTCCCAAGCTGAACCCTTCCTCGTCCTCGAGGAAGACGAGTGAGAATAGGAGCTCCGAGGGAAAAATAGAAAGAAAGAACAGAAAAAGAAAAGGAAATCCTAGATTATCCGTCAGAGCCAACGAAAACTAACATGCCACACCAAGCAAGCACGCGATAAGCATAGCACTAAGCCTAGGAATACGAGTCCCTGCTAGTGTCATGGGTCCACGAGGTGAAGCACAAGTGAGTGAGGTTGTGAGCTAGCAAACGGTGTAACTATCTAAATTGTGCAATCAAGCTTCATATACACATATCCACGGAATGACCCAAATATCGAATCAATTCGAGTTAGCGATGAATAATAGTTCAAGCATGCATGCGACTAGAGTAAGAATAGAAACATATCATATGTCAGGGACTCTACTGCTAGAAACTAGGAAATCACCGCATGATTGCCTAGATGATCGCTAAAAAGCTCATATGCCAAGTGTGTTCGAAAACGAAAGGGGTTGAGTAGGTGTAGAGAAGAGCACATGGTGCAAATTCTCGCCTTCCCTTTATTTACGGCGATAGGAGTAATATGCACAATAGGAAAAAAATTTTGGTTTTTTGGATATTTGTATATTTTTTGGATTTTGGCTATACATTTTCTTTCTCTCTCTTTTTTTGAAGTGGGATAATGCACATTCTCCAAAAGCGGGAGAACGATGCGCAGGTAAGTGGCAAAATTGTCTACTCTCCCAAGTGGAAGAACAGTAGACGATGAGGGGATTTGCACCAAGTAAAACAAAAAAGAATTCGAATTCTAAACACTTGGGCAGAAGGAAATTTTTCGCGAATCAGAGCGTAAGCAGCATGTGTTATCTTAGTCCTATTGGTAGAGTCCTGACACATGCGATTTGAAGCGTAAATATATAGATGATTCATGCATAAAGAAATAGATAGTGGAGGCAATATACTGCATATTCGAAATTGAAGCATGATAGTCTAGGGGTCATCCAAGGACATGTATATAAAACAAAATCACAATGTAGAGGCACACCAACTAGCTAGTCACAACACACAACTCACACAAAAGGCAAGTAACCCACGGAGCATAAAATGCAATAGAACTCGGCTTGCTATGGTTAGTGAGAATGATTATCGTAGCTAAGCTAAGTATGTGTGTGGTTCCATGGCAGTTTCATCATGCGGGGTCATCTTTAGGAGAGGGAGAATAAAAGGATGGAAAGAAAAATAAAAACACAACGAAAACGACTCAAAAATGGTAGAAACACACGACTGACGCACATAGTGCGACTCCCCCAAGCTGAACATTGCATTGCCCTCAATGCAATAGGAGTAAATACAGGAGGGCAACGAAAGATGGGAGGGAAGTACACACCGACAAAGAAATGGGAAAAACATGAAAAACACACAAAAAGAGACATAGAAAAATAAAGAAAATAAATACCGAAACGAACTATACAAATTACATACACACGAACACACAAAACAAGCACACATCAAATAAGTGACACGCCGACAATCACAAAATATTGATTTCTCCCAAGCTGATTTCAATAATGCCAGAAAGAAGATGTGATCATGCTGAATCAGAAAAATGGCTAGGGGAAAATTAAAAAAAAAGGAAAATCATGGTGCAGGAGCAGAAGGCTCCTCATCCTCCTCGGAAGAGAGTGGAGGGGTGCGGTCGAGAGAAATGACAGGTGTGCGAAGAAGTGGAGAAAGGGGTGGAGATGGTGGATGGATGGGCGCGGTGGGGATGTGAATGATGGGTGGAGTGTCGGTAGTAACAGAAGGTGGTAAGGATATGTCGACTGATGATGAGGGTGTTGGTAATGATCTCACGTGCACATCGATCTATTTCTTACGACGCGAGTATGCCGTGGTGATGGAGGTGAAAGGTGGGGGGGGTGGCGGGTCAGTGGTAGTGGGAGGGAAAATCGTCGAAGAGGCGATACGGGAGGTGATGGGGGTGGGGATGGTGGTGGAGGACCGTGGACATAGGTAAGAAGGCGGAGAATGTCGGCGACGTTTCGCTCGAGAGCGAGGAAACGGGGATGTGATAGGAAAGAAGTAGATGGATCCGAGGGGGTGGAGGAGGATGCGCCAACACGCAAGGCAGCTATCTTGGCCTCGAGAGCGAGGTGAGCTGACGTAGCATGGTGCACGACAGAGTGTGTGCCGACAGCAGTGGTCATGTCGACATGAGAGGCCAGGCCATGCAGGGCCGTGATCAGGGCCTCAGAAGAAACGACAGCAGCAGACGGGGTGGTGACACTAGGTCCAGCCCCGGGGTCTCCTTTGAACTCAGGGATATCCTGGTCACCCTAGTGGACGACAGGGGAAGGTGGTCAGGAGCGTCAGGGAGAACAAACTGAAGGTGTAGCCCCCCCCACAAATTCAGGATCTGGTGGAAAAGACCAATCTCCCGAAAGCTCGATGGTGACACTGTCAGGGTTGGGAAGAATGGTGTAAGGAGCAGGGGGATGGCCATAATGGAAAGAAAACCGACCGTCGCCTAGAGGTTTGATCATATGGGTGTGCCTCAGGACATCAATGTCAAGATAGGTAAATCCTGGGGCATGGGGAAAATCGGGGGGAAGCACGATGTTGAAGGGAGGGTGTAGGGCAATGATAGTGATCAGGCCATAGCAACAATATTTTCCTTTGTTTGCATGGATAATATCAACAAGCTTTTGAATCAGCCACACCACAGCATTGATGTATGCGCGGTGCCTCGAAAGTGATCCCGTCAACACCGGGGATGAAAGGAAAAGTCATCGCCCATAAAATGAATAAATCTGGGATGGTCAATGGGCCGAACTCATCCCAAGGAAAGAAAGTGCTAGAGATAATACGATGGGCGAGACGGAAGACCGGGTGGATAATAGAAGAGGCCTTGGCCTTCCCCTTAGGATAATAATCGTGTAATGTGAGGCGTCTGTAAGGACCCTGTCTATGGGGAAAACACTAGAAGGGGGGTTGAATAGTGTTTATGCAAATTTAAAAGGAATTTACGCCAAATAAAATGCAATCCAACAAATAGTGCAGAATAGAAAAATGACCCAAAGAGAAACAAACACACGCAAACATAGAGATGTTTCAAGGGTTCGGATTACCCAAGTCAACTCCCGACTTATTCCCGATAATCCTACGTCCCCACCACCCGGATACCACCGGATACTCAAGTTAGAACACTAACTTGAGGTTTCCTTAAAGCCCACTTGTAGCAACCTTACAAGTGCAATCGAATACAATCGATGTCCTTGACTCCCACAACTAGAGCAAGCAAAACCACTCTCACAACCGAGAGCACAAATCAAATAACGAAAGTTATGAAATATGAAAGCAACACTTACAATCACATATGCCTTGAAGTAGAACTTAAAGGAGGAGTGTGATGTGTGTTGAAGAACTCTCTTAGAAGAGAGGAGAAAGCCCTTTCTCTTGACTGCACCAATTGCCTATAAGATCAATCTTTGGTTCTAGGTTGGAGAGCAAGAGAACAAGATTTGGGAATACTTAGGGCTTTGAATTTGAGAGCTTTGATCTTTGGAAATGAAAGCTAGAGAGATTTTGCAATGAATGAGTAACCTTCCAATGAAACAGTAGAAGCTCTATTTATAGCTTTCTCAAATCCACAAAACAGTTTAGGCAAAAACCCAATTGGAATCCGTGAGAAAAATCTCAACGGATATAATCTGAACTCGCGACAGTCGACTGTTGAACAACACGCAGTCGCCTGGTGCACAGTCAGCATGGGTAGGTGAGAATTCATAACGGTGACTTATCACGTGGACAGTCGACTGATGAAGCAAAGACAGTCGTCTGTTAAAACAACAGGCGACTGTAATTTCTTCGACAGGCGACTGGCCGAGAGAAGAGTAAGTTAGCCAAATACTGGAAATCTCACAAGATACAGGACAGACGACTGATTCAAGTAATACAGTCGACTGTTAAATAGAACAGGCGACTGTAAAACCTTAAACAGACGACTGTCAAAAGCAAGAGAAATTTCCAGATAGCTGAGTCAAAGAAATGACTTACAGACAGGCGACTGTTGCAGCATAGACAGTCGACTGATCTAAAAGACAGTCGACTGTAAATACAGCATTTGTCGACTGGCCGTAGAAGTCAGATCAAACAGAGTTTGGGCAAGGATAGACAGGCTACTGGTTTACAATACACAGTCGACTACCACTAGGACAGGCACATGTGAATCGTTCAACAGTATCCTGTGCGAAGTAATCAGAGAAGGCCCAAAACTATATTGTCATAGTCTGTGCATAACAGGCGGCTGTAGAACAAAACACAGTCGACTGTTTTTGAGACAAACGACTGTAAACTGTTCAGCAGTCAGCTGTTATGAACAAGCCTAGCACAAACAAAAGAAAATTGAATTGGGATCAAAGGGCAAATGGTCTAATGAAGTCCTATGACAGAATGTAGATGTGTGTGAGTGCTCCATCAAAGTTCTACTTCTAAGCTACATACAAGAAGAGATAAAAGAAAAATTACATTGACGAATAATCTCTTCTTTCCATCGTATGAGCTTGAAGTCTTTACGGAGCTTCAATCAACAATCTACGATCATCCAATTCATGTCATTTACCTTCAATGTCGTGTGTGAGTCATCCATTGCAAGTTAATCTTCATAATAAGCTTAGGCAATGGATTAACTGCAAAATAGGGGATTAGTCACAAGTATTTATGTTTGCTTATCGTTAACACCAAGTAGGGAGAAGTCCAATACTCAACATTCTCCCCTTTTTGATGATGACAGACAAACATAAACAAAAAGATAAATAATTGTGCGTAATGAAAACTTACTCCCCCTACATAGATGCCAATCAAGTTAGTCAACAAATATTAAAGCATCTACATAACAATTGAAGCAAATGAGTGAGATATGAATGAATTTAATTCAAGAAATCTAGGAAATAAAATCCCTATTCATTGTAATCTTACTCCCCCTGAATCTAAGGCAACGTAAATCTTAGATTTAAGCGTTAGAACATACTTAGCACATCCATTAAGAATCTTGTATGTTTATTTCTCTCCCCCTATGGCATTATCCAAAAAGGTGTGAGCAAATAACAACAACAATAATAGTGCTAAATACGAACTAACAACAATCAAGGAGTATAAAGATATATCGAATCAAAACTCATAAAATCACATCATATACACATGTGAGTAAAGGAATTGAAGTCCAATATCAACAGTTTAGATATACGAAATGAAAATAATTTCAAAAATTTCATCACATCAGAGATAGCATGAAATAACCAATATCGAATCCATATGTTGTCTCAAAAGCACATCAAAGAGAATATAGCATACATGGAGACAACATATCATTACATCACACAGATAAGATATACAGTATAGCATAGTGTGACATAAGATAAACAGCAACATCATATATAGATATATAGAAAAAGAGTACATCAACGGATGGTCATCTACATGACCATCACAAAAGATACATCATGATTAAGACAAAAAAATACATTGTAACGGCCGGTACTCGCTATTTGTCATACGGCTGTGCGTATAGCAATTTCGAGTACCTGATTGGTTTTGTGCTTGGTATGTGAGTCGTGTCGTTGAGTCGATAGGGCCGTAGCACCTTGGTTGCATCCTTAGTTAGCCAACCCCGACGTGTGCTCAACTTTGAATTACGATCGTATTTGGACCCCGTACCCTTTACACGCGTTACGTGCACGTAGCCTTGTTCGTGCACGTATTTATTTTAGACTTTGTCCGTGACCGAAACCTATAGTGCAATATGCCATTGTGACCCTATCTGGGAGTATTAAAATTTTGGTGTTAAGTTGGAACGTCATTTCACGGGTCGTTCTCCCACGATTCGATCTTATTTGAAGAGACGTCGCGATTTCCACTTTTGTCGTGAGGCCTTCCTATTTTTAAATCCGCTTCTCGTCGACGAAATTGTGATCCGTCTCCTCTGTCTTCTTTCTCTCGTCGTCCCGGTCACTCCAGTATTTATTTCACAATTTTACAGTTTCGTTTGACCTATTTTTCACCTTCTGCCCAACCAATTATTGGATTAGCAAGTTTAACCTAGTTATTTGTCCCTAATAATTCATGATAATAATATTACTCCCTGATGCTATAGCCAGCCCATTGCCTATGCCTTGGCTGCACACCTAGAGGAGAGAGAGAGGGTGTGGGGTTCTTGTTTTAATTCGGGATGATAACTATAACCTTGTTACTATTTTTCTTATTCAAACAACCACAGGCCCTAGCCCATGCCCAATAGGTATTAACCAAGCCCATACCTAATAAGTTTTAACCAAGCCCATACCTATCAATCACGTGAGCACCCCCCCTTTAAATAGCAGCCCTAGGGCAATTTTATCACGCAATAACCCCTCCCTAGCGCCGCAACACGATTTTCTCTCCCCTCATCAAACTCCGACGTGGCCTTCTTCTTCCTCCGTGCAAAAACAACGCAGCAGCCGCCGCGTTTTCTTCGACCTCCGACCCTGACTCATCGTCGGCGACTTCCTCAACTCAACCCCCTGCCTCGTCGCCTGCACGCTGCCACAGTGGCTGCCGTGAGTCCCCTCCGACCGACTGCACGCCATTGCACCGTCGCAGGCCGCCGTGAGGAGTTGTAGCTCCGCCGAGGCGCCGCCACTTCATCTCCTTCCCGATTTCAAGTCCCCGACTTTCTCCTCCTCCTTCCGACTTCATTCCGATCATCTGAACCCTCGGCGACCATCGCCGGCAGTTCGTTCCGGTGTCGCAGCCCGTTCAGGCGCTGCAGCAGTAGCGGCTCTTCGCAGCAGCGACACACGGCGACGCCGCCGCGTCAGCCGTCCCTCTCCGACGTCCCCTTCGGTCCTCCGACCAAACCCGAGTCCCGTCGCCCTGTTGCATCGTCGGAAACATCTCCACGGCGCCCAGCGTCGCTGACAGCAGCCTCTGTCCGCTGATTCTTCGCGCAACGGTCACTCTCCGGTGACCCACCTCCGTGCATGGCCTCCACCGCCGCCCTCCCGACCGGCCCCCTCGCCTTCCCCATCGACTCTCCGCCTATAGCGTCGCCATGGAGACCCTGCTGCTCGGCGGGGACTGCCACTAAAGCCCTGACCTCCGGCGACCTGTGCCCTGATCTCCGACGTTCCTCGCTCCTCCTCTGTACCCAAGAACAGAAGTTTAAGGTTAGCACGTTATTTTTGATTGCTGGGATAAGTTTAATTGTTAGGGGAGTTGCCATTGATATATATATACATTAAGAGTTACTTGGTATTGGGTTTTAAGTAAACTAATTTTTTAATATGCCATGTTAAGGATCTGTTGGTTTTATTTTTGGTTGCCCAGTTAGAGTTTTATTAAACAAGCTGTATTCTTATATAGGAGTGCTACATACTTACTTACATGTATCGTACTAGATAGTGTATATTAGATGTTAGAATATGGGAGATTCAACAGTAGCTTATTATTAGCTTAGGTTACTATTATAAACAGTTGGGTACTTATTCTCTAACAACTGTATATAGTTGTCATGTTTTAATATTGATGTGGACCCATCTTAGGGTATTGAACTTAAGTAAAACTGGATCATTAGATGTTTTATGGTTGTCTAATAATTTTAGTCCATCGATACGAACTTATTCGTGCACGTATTTGAGTGACAGAGAAACCGCCGTTCCGTACCGTTCACGAAACCGGATTCTAACCCCTGGCGTCGCTACCCGACGCCAGTGTAGCTTTCGTGCCGTGTTGAGGTTCCGTAGATCCGTTGGTTGACCCAGACCCTGCTGGACTACAACCTTGCCGAAATCTTTCAGGCAAGGAATGAGACTTTAGTTACTGCTTTTATACTTTTCTAGAATTGATGTTAGAACTGCTAGATTTATTTCTGCAAAATACTTGAAAATGATCGCATGCTATTTTCTGCTAGAACCCACTTTTAAAATGCAACTTAAACCTCACATGCTAATTAATAAGCCGGACATTATAATTGTGTAGATCTTTGTAGAAGATCACAGGCGTGGGCCTCTCCTATACGGAGGTTGGCACTACTCTTGTGGAGCGTCTGCTGGCTAGCCCAGAGACGGCTCGCTTACGGATAGTTAATCGATGACGGGGGTGACCATTGAGAACTGGTGCTCCCCAGCTTTGGCTCACCCGTGACTGGTGCACTCCGGTATGATACGTAGTATCATTCATGATTAATGATTTGTTTCGGATCGAAGACGGGGGTGACCATTGAGAACTGGTGCTCCCCAGCTTTGGCTCACCCGTGACTGGTGCGCTCCGGTATGATACGCCGTATCATTCGTGATCCTTGTCTTAACTCGTGTCTAGATGGAGCGTTTGTTGGCTCGTGTCCATAACACAAACGACTCGCGGGTGGGGTAGGACAAAAGAGTCTATCTGGGCCTGGGGGTAGCTCCCCTCCGCCTACGCAGCTTGAGTCCTTAGGCTTTATCTTTGTATCGCAGTTGGTACACTCCTGCCTGCTTCGCAGGGATGCATTCCGGTCGTTTGACCTTTTTCTAGTCTTGGACAATCTGACCAGATGGACACCCCTGGCAGATTGATAGAACTACATGAACAACTCTTAGACGATCTGACTAGATGGACACCCCTAGCGGATCGATAGAACAACCCTTACTTATTTCCTGTTTTCTAGAACTCCTGTGTAGGTTGTCTTTTAAATTCCATATAGAACTGCTAGAATTGTATAACTGTTTTAATTATGGTCTCATTAGTTCGTTGCTGACATGTGTTTTGCACATGTCACAGACTTGACTGAGCTGGCATCACCTGAGGATCCCAGCAGACTCTTCACTCTTTAGTTGCCCCTGGTACGTGCAGTTAGTTTCTATGTTAAACTCTTTGTTGGTTACCTTCCGCTTTGAATAGTATCTTATTTTACTGTTTGACTATTGTTTCATGTTAAACCATTCGGTCGAACCTTCTCCTCCGCATCATAACTTGCCTAGACGCTTATTGGACCCCGAGCCTCAACGGCTCGAGTCCATGCGGGCTGGCCATGTCTCGCTCCCCAAATCTTTTGGGAAGCGGGGCGTGACAGTTTTTGTGGTGGCCCATGCAGGTCTTGATCGAATGATTTATCGAAACAATAGTGCTACAGTAACTATTCAACGACCAACAATATTTGAGTCTAACATAAGTTAGTTAGGTTTAGACTAGTTCCTTGGCCCCCTCTAGTTTGGATTTGAGTGAGAATATAGGAATAAGATGCGGTTAAAGTGATGTATTTTTAACACATTTGATAGTTATAAGGTTGGATTCTTAGCTTGATAAGGAACCATGGAAGTGAGAACATTGAAATCGAGAGAATGAGGTCGACTCTTAGTATGCTGCTCGTGATAGGAGTGTGGTGATTAGAAGTCTTGTCTTAACGACCAAGGGCGTAGATCTACACCGATCAAGTGAAATGTTATGCAACGGATATTATGAGCATATTTATATATGAGCAGAGTAGCAACAGTATAACCCGAGTTTTGAAGTAACGTGGTTGAAGTAAATAATATGATCATTAGAGATGAACAGAAGAGATTCAGAGTGATAATGTGATGACGAGATTGATCTTATGTTGGATTGTATAAGATCGACAACATGATCTGTTTCGGACACAGTGATTTAAAGGAAATAAGAATCTTGGGAATGTCATGGGAGTTTCAAAGTCGACCGTTCGAATACGTATAGAGTGCGTACTGATCACTGGATTTCAGTTACAGTTTACGAAATGGTGAAAGGCGATGACTTCTCCAGATCATGTGGATGGATTATAGCCACCAGTGACTAGCAGTTTAAGTGTCAATGGAAATTCTGGATCAAGTCAAGTGCGCATGGTTGGGTTTTACGAGTGCTCAATGATTAGGAAATATGGGAAACGAGTTAGTAGATTGCCTTGGTTGTTTGGATTGAAAAGAAAATCGTAAGTAAGTCTGATGCCCGAAAATCTAGAATTGGTTGGTAGTTTCACTTTAGAGATTCCTAGAGACAGCCGAGCCAAGAAACAATTGAAGCTGAGGACAACAGGATCATTATAACAGGTTCCCATGAACGAGCTTTTGAGTTGGAAATTTTATTGGTGTTTATAATGATTGGGACTAGCCAATTAAGGCTGATTAGTTGGAGGTTGTTTAACCACCCTAGATGTCAAATATTGGGAGTGCCTGCACATTAGAGCCGTGTGGTTGTTCTGCCTTCTCCGTAGATCCATGAGGAGGATTATCCGGCTCGTGTGAATATATATATCATTGTCGGGCATGCTTAGTATTATTACTTAGGTATATGTGGGCTTATGGATGAATAATGGACTATGTGTATTGCGATGAATGTAATGATTATGTGTATATAGTACATGAATAAGTATAGATTCTTATGAAAGATAATAAGTGTGTGGAAAGCTAAACCACTCTAGGGATGTCTGTGTATATAAGAGTTAGTGTTGGGATATCTACTGGGGGTGTATGTAGTTGGAGATACTTAATAATGGTTGAAATAATATGTTGGTAAAATTGTGTGTATATTAGGTATAATGATACTAGGGTACTTATGGTTGAATGTGCATCCTTATTATTTGATCTATATGTTAGTACGCGTGGGCGTGTGCTCGTACGTATGTATGTGCTTACTATATGAATATGTGCGATATACGTACGGTAATAGGGTTATAAATTTTGTTTGGTATTGTTTGCCTTTACGGGATGTTGTGTGTGTACCTCGAGGTATACGCGACTAATGCATATCTTAATTATGTATGGATAAGTAGATGTGCTGATATACTAGTTATAGGTAGATGGATTTGGTGTGAATATATGTTCTACATATGTGTGGATATACCGTGAATGCATGTATTCGTGAATGCATGTATTAGTGAGGGTATTATAATTATACGCGTGCTGATGTATGTATTATTATTATGGTATATGAAGTAATTGGATTATGTGGGTGTTACCTGACTAAATGATAGGTGTGATTGACATATGGTATGTATATGGTTATATTGGTGGATGCGTATGTATTGGAGTGGTATTGGTATAGGTATAAATACCGTATCACGTATATAGAGTATTCTGATATGTGTTTCGAGTCTCACTCAAGCTTGAGTGGGTATACTCTAAGTATATTGTTATGTATGTCTGTAGTTGCATATAGCAATGAATGATGTATGTATAGAGATAGGATTGTTTGCGGCTGGTCGCGTTACGCACCTGATGGTGGGTCGCTATGTTAGTATATAGTTATAGGTGTTGGTCTTGTGGTATAGTTATTTACTAAGGACTTGTCCGTGTGAACGTAGGTGTGATAGCTAAACTAGGTGTGTAGATGTGCTGATTGCATAGTGGTATGATTGGTATATATGAATGAAATGTTAGCGTGTGTATGTGAACCATGCATGGGTAAGCATGTGCTTAGTTATAGGTATTGGTGAATATGGTATATGTGGCGTGTCGCAAACCCAGTTATTGGACCGTATGTGATGTGAATGGATGGTGAAATATTTGGATGCATTTGAATGACTAAATAATTGTGAAATTATAAGTAGTGGTAAGTAAATCTTAGATATAATAACATGATTGAATATTGAATGGTATGGTGTGATTGCATGTGTTGAGATGTTTGGTATTGAATGAATACTAGGAAATATTAGGAAGTAGTATGCCCATGTTTGTTTTGTGCATAGGTAGCTATCTATACGTAGAGCAATGATTGTATTTGCTAAGTGTGAGACAAATCTTAGGTGAGTATTCTGAACTATTGTTTGTGCTGGGTAAGTAGTAGGTATATAAAGGATGTATGCATATGATTGAAATACGTGCGTGAATATATACATGTTAGCAGAGTTATTGTTTGACTACCTAGTGCATGTATAAGTATTTGTAATGACTATACATGATTGAATTACCGTACGGGATAGCTACTAGTCTGGCTAGAGTTATATTTATAGTTAGAAAGTCCGAGGACGGACTTTATTTTAAGGTAGGTAGGATGTAACGGCCGGTACTCGCTATTTGTCAGACGGCTGTGCGTATAGCAATTTCGAGTACCTGATTGGTTTTGTGCTTGGTATGTGAGTCGTGTCGTTGAGTCGATAGGGCCGTAGCACCTTGGTTGCATCCTTAGTTAGCCAACCCCGACGTGTGCTCAACTTTGAATTACGATCGTATTTGGACCCCGTACCCTTTACACGCGTTACGTGCACGTAGCCTTGTTCGTGCACGTATTTATTTTAGACTTTGTCCGTGACCGAAACCTATAGTGCAATATGCCATTGTGACCCTATCTGGGAGTATTAAAATTTTGGTGTTAAGTTGGAACGTCATTTCACGGGTCGTTCTCCCACGATTCGATCTTATTTGAAGAGACGTCGCGATTTCCACTTTTGTCGTGAGGCCTTCCTATTTTTAAATCCGCTTCTCGTCGACGAAATTGTGATCCGTCTCCTCTGTCTTCTTTCTCTCGTCGTCCCGGTCACTCCAGTATTTATTTCACAATTTTACAGTTTCGTTTGACCTATTTTTCACCTTCTGCCCAACCAATTATTGGATTAGCAAGTTTAACCTAGTTATTTGTCTCTAATAATTCATGATAATAATATTACTCCCTGATGCTGTAGCCAGCCCATTGCCTATGCCTTGGCTGCACACCTAGAGGAGAGAGAGAGGGTGTGGGGTTCTTGTTTTAATTCGGGATGATAACTATAACCTTGTTACTATTTTTCTTATTCAAACAACCACAGGCCCTAGCCCATGCCGAATAGGTATTAACCAAGCCCATACCTAATAAGTTTTAACCAAGCCCATACCTATCAATCACGTGAGCACCCCCCCTTTAAATAGCAGCCCTAGGGCAATTCTATCACGCAATAACCCCTCCCTAGCGCCGCAACACGATTTTCTCTCCCCTCATCAAACTCCGACGTGGCCTTCTTCTTCCTCCGTGTGAAAACAACGCAGCCGCCGCCGCGTTTTCTTCGACCTCCAACCCCGACTCATCGTCGGCGACTTCCTCAACTCAACCCCCTGCCTCGTCGCCTGCACGCTGCCACAGTGGCCGCCGTGAGTCCCCTCCGACCGACTGCACGCCATTGCACCGTCGCAGACCGCCGTGAGGAGTTGTAGCTCTGCCGAGGCGCCCCACTTCATCTCCTTCCCGATTTCAAGTCCCCGACTTTCTCCTCCTCCTTCCGACTTCATTCCGATCATCTGAACCCTCAGCGACCATCGCCGGCAGTTCGTTCCGGCGTCGCAGCCCGTTCAGGCGCTGCTGCAGTAGCGGCTCTTCGCAGCAGCGACACACGGCGACGCCGCCGCGTCAGCCGTCCCTCTTCGACGTCCCCGTCGGTCCTCCGACCAAACCCGAGTCCCGCCGCCCTGTTGCATCGTCGGAAACATCTCCACGGCGCCCATCGTCGCTGACAGCAGCCTCTGTCCGCTGATTCTTCGCGCAACGGTCACTCTCCGGTGACCCACCTCCGTGCATGGCCTCCACCGCCGCCCTCCCGACCGGCCCCCTCGCCTTCCCCGTCGACTCTCCGCCCATAGCGCCGCCATGGAGACCCTGCTGCTCGGCGGGGACTGCCACTAAAGCCCTGACCTCCGGCGACCTGTGCCCTGATCTCCGACGTTCCTCGCTCCTCCTCTGCACCCAAGAACAGAAGTTTAAGGTTAGCACGTTATTTTTGATTGCTGGGAAAAGTTTAATTGTTAGGGGAGTTGCTTTTATTGGGTTTTAAGTAAACTAATTTTTTAATATGCCATGTTAAGGATCTGTTGGTTTTATTTTTGGTTGCCCAGTTAGAGTTTTATTAAACAAGCTGTATTCTTATATAGGAGTGCTACATACTTACTTACATGTATCGTACTAGATAGTGTATATTAGATGTTAGAATATGGGAGATTCAACAGTAGCTTATTATTAGCTTAGGTTACTATTATAAACGGTTGGGTACTTATTCTCTAACAACTTTATATAGTTGTCATGTTTTAATATTGATGTGGACCCATCTTAGGGTATTGAACTTAAGTAAAACTGGATCATTAGATGTTTTATGGTTGTCTAATAATTTTAGTCCGTCGATACGAACTTATTCGTGCACGTATTTGAGTGACAGAGAAACCGCCATTCCGTACCGTTCACGAAACCGGATTCCAACCCCTGGCGTCGCTACCCGACGCCAGTGTAGCTTCCGTGCCGTGTTGAGGTTCCGTAGATCCGTTGGTTGACCCAGACCCTGCTGGACTACAACCTTGCCGAAATCTTTCAGGCAAGGAATGAGACTTTAGTTACTGCTTTTATACTTTTCTAGAATTGATGTTAGAACTGCTAGATTTATTTCTGCAAAATACTTGAAAATGATCGCATGCTATTTTCTGCTCGAACCCACTTTTAAAATGCAACTTAAACCTCACATGCTAATTAATAAGCCGGTCATTATAATTGTGTAGATCTTTGTAGAAGATCACAGGCGTGGGCCTCTCCTATACGGAGGTTGGCACTACTCTTGTGGAGCGTCTGCTGGCTAGCCCAGAGACGGCTCGCTTACGGATAGTTAATCGATGACGGGGGTGACCATTGAGAACTGGTGCTCCCCAGCTTTGGCTCACCCGTGACTGGTGCACTCCGGTATGATACGTAGTATCATTCATGATTAATGATTTGTTTCGGATCGACGACGGGGGTGACCATTGAGAACTGGTGCTCCCCAGCTTTGGCTCACCTGTGACTGGTGCGCTCCGGTATGATACGCCGTATCATTCGTGATCCTTGTCTTGTCTCGTGTCTAGATGGAGCGTTTGTTGGCTCGTGTCCATAACACAAACGACTCGCGGGTGGGGTAGGACAAAAGAGTCTAGCTGGGCCTGGGGGGTAGCTCCCCTCCGCCTACGCAGCTTGAGTCCTTAGGCTTTATCTTTGTATCGCAGTTGGTGCACTCCTGCCTGCTTCGCAGGGATGCATTCCGGTCGTTTGACCTTTTTCTAGTCTTGGACAATCTGACCAGATGGACACCCCTGGCAGATTGATAGAACTACATGAACAACTCTTAGACGATCTGACTAAATGGATACCCCTAGCGGATCGATAGAACAACACTTACTTATTTCCTGTTTTCTAGAACTCCTGTGTAGGTTGTCTTTTAAATTCCATATAGAACTGCTAGAATTGTATAACTGTTTTAATTATGGTCTCATTAGTTCGTTGCTGACATGTGTTTTGCACATGTCACAGACTTGACTGAGCTGGCATCACCTGAGGATCCCAGCAGACTCTTCACTCTTTAGTTGCCCCTGGTACGTGCAGTTAGTTTCTATGTTAAACTCTTTGTTGGTTACCTTCCGCTTTGAATAGTATCTTATTTTACTGTTTGACTATTGTTTCATGTTAAACCATTCGGTCGAACCTTCTCCTCCGCATCATAACTTGCCTAGACGCTTATTGGACCCCGAGCCTCAACGGCTCGAGTCCATGCGGGCTGGCCATGTCTCGCTCCCCAAATCTTTTGGGAAGCGGGGCGTGACATACATCATCATGACGACATCGAAGTACATCACCATACATATATAAAAGAGTCACTGACAATATCATCCATCATACATCACAAAAAATAACATCAGAATCACTCAACCTTAACAAAAGCAGACCACACAAAAAAACAAGGTTATCAGGTGAGTGAACAGAACAGCAGCAGCAGACTCAGACAATATGAATGCCGGAGGGGTCTGAAGGGCGACCAAAAGATCGGAACAAAAACCGAGCAGAGCGACGAGTAGGAAAAGCCGGAGTCTTCCTCTTAGAAGACGAAGCACGAACAGCAGATGATTCAGCAAGAACATGAAGTGGAGTCTGGGCATCGGAGGTCTGAACCACATAGGGTTTTGGCGTGAAGCCAGGAGGAGGAGAAACACAAGCAGGAGAAGTGTCCTCAGAGGTAGCAAACAAAGCCTGAAGCTCGGGAGGTATGGGACAACCAAGATGCTTAAAAGAGATTAGCTGAAGCTTAAGCAAAAGTGAGAGCTTCTCATCCAGAGAAACGGAAAGAATTTCAAGAGCAGAGACACAAGCGTCCAACTGACGAAGAAGAAACTCCGTGAACCTAGAAGGATGCTCAGCAGGCTGAGAAGAGTGTTCAGCAGCATGCACAGAGGGGATTGGGTCACCGACAGTGACAGGAAGAGGTTCTCCAGAAGATTGAGGTGATGCGGGAGTCGGATCAGGCTTCGGTGAAGGAACATGCTCATTGAGGAAATCAAGAGAGACTTTAGGAAAGAAATGATCGAAAAGAGCCATGGCCGAGCACGAAGCTAGGGCAAGACACAAAAGTGAACGAACCCTAACCGGAAAAATCACGAGATAGAAAGATTAGATCAAACCTAGTTGAGCAACGAAATGAGGGCTACAACATCACGAGATCGACGGCAACGACCGCACGAGATCGACGGTTTTGGAAGCAAAATCGAGCGGTTTTGGAGAAGAAAACGAGCGGGAAGACGAACGGTCGAATCGGAAGAGAGAGAGTCGACGTGGGGAAGTGATCACGCATTCTCGAATATAAAATTTGGGGAATGAATCTGAGCCGTTTGATCAAGGAATCGACGGCTCGGATCAAATCACTTGAACCGTCACAATAGAAGACAGTCGACTGATGAACAAATGTCAGTCGACTGGATGAAGTGATAATCGATAAAGCTCAGAAAGAGGGGCAATCGACTGGCAAGTAACATGCAGTCGCCTGTCCATTAGACAGTCGACTGACATATACTCAACAGTCGGCTGGCCGATAATTAATACAGTTCATCAAAAATAACAGAGAACACTGTAAAAATTAGACAGAGAGTACAGTCGCCTGATGACTAAAATGCAGTCGCCTGTTAAACTAACAGTCGACTGTAAAACAGTCATCAGTCGGCTGTGCGAAAGATACCAATTCTCAAACTGAGGAGATAGAGTAGGGCAGTCGACTATCGAAGGAAATACAGTCGTCTGTCCTGGTCCAAATGTGCACAGTGAGATAGAATTCCAGAGAATAAGAACACTCACCCTAGGACCTATACTCTAATCACAAATACATCGCAAAATCATTATAAAAAATATAAATCCATTGAAACACGAATCACTCCAATCACTCTCAAAAACTCATGAAATCAAATAAGCCACAATTGACTTTCTTGAACTCATAATATAATAAAGCACATGAAGAAAGACAACAAAATGATATGAGCTCAATAAGGAGTTATAACATGAAAGTTTGAGCTTCTAGATTTCAGATTCACCCATAATTACCAATTCTCCACGCAACCTAACAAATGAATCTTCTTTAAGAGGTTTAGTGAAGATATCAGCAATTTGTTTTTGGGTTTCAATGTACTCTAAGATGATGTCCTTCTTAGCTACATGATCATTTATAAAATGGTGTCTCATGTCTATGTGTTTGGTACGGGAGTGGTGTACCGGATTCTTGGAAAGACAAATAGCACTTTGATTATCAACCATGATAGGGCAAGTATCACAATTGACACCATAGTCACTAAGAGTGTGTCTCATCCAAAGAACTTGTGCACATGCAAGATCCGCGGAAATATATTCCGCTTCATACGTGGACAATGACACCGAATTCTGTTTCTTAGCAAACCAAGAAACTAAGGAATTTCCTAAGAAATGGCAAGTGCCACTAGTACTTTTCCTGTCGGACTAGCATCCGGCAAAGTCGGCATCACTATATGAGATTAACTCATATGTGCTAGACTTAGGGTAAAGAACCCATAATCTAGAGATTGATTGAGATAACAAAATATTCGTTTAACCGCAATCAAGTGTGACTCCTTAGGTCTTTCTTGATATCTAGCACAAAGGTATACAGAAAACATTATATCGGGCCTACTAGCGGTTAAGTAAAGTAAGCTATCGATCATACCTCGATATAGACGAACGTCTACATCTTTTTTGCTTTCATCCTTGTGTAGATGAGTAGTAGTACTCATGGGAGTCCTTTTTCTCGAAGACGATTCCATCCCAAATCGCTTAATAAGCTCCCCTGTGTACTTTGTCTGATGTATGAAAATGCCATTCTCTATTTGTCGAATTTGCAATCCAAGGAAGTAGGTGATCTCTCCCATGTGGCTCATCTCAAACTCGTCCTTCATAGACTTGGAAAATTCTTGACAAAGATTAAAGTTAGTAGAACCGAAAATAATATCGTCTACATAAACTTGAATCAAAAGAATGTCATTTTCATAATCTTTAATGAAGAGCGTAGAATCAACTTCTCCCATTTTAAAACCTAAATTCAAAAGAAAGGTCTTAAGTCAATCATACCAAGCTCTAGGAGCTTGTCTCAACCCATACAACGCTTTCTTAAGTTTGAAAACATGGTTTGGAAATTTTTCATGAATAAAACCGGGAGGTTGAGAAACATAGACTTCTTCATTGACAAACCCATTTAAAAATGCACTTTTGACATCCATTTGAAATAGTTTAAAATTCTTATGAGATGCAAAAGATAAAAGCAACCTAATAGCTTCTAATCTAGCTACGGGGGCAAAAGATTCTTCGAAATCAATACCTTCCTCTTGTCGGTAGCCATGAGCTACTAACCTTGCTTTGTTCCGTGTGATTACCTCGTTTTCATCCGTCTTGTTCTTGAAGATCCATTTGGTCCCAATGACTTGGTGACCACTTGGAAGAGGTACGAGTTCCCAAACTTCGTTTCTCTCGAATTGCATTAGTTCTTCTTCCATTACCACTATCCAAGAGCTATCCTCACAAGCTTCTTGGATGTTCTTTGGCTCAATGGTAGAGACAAATGCGCAATGAGAAAATTCTTCAATTCTTGATCTCGTTCGAACACCCACACCAATATCTCCAATAATTTGGTTATGTGGATGGTTGCGAACGGTCGGGTAAGCTTTGGATAAACTGGATCACTAGGAACAACTTCAACAACTTCGTTAGAAGTGTTAGTCTCAACAATAGTATCATTAATCTTAACATTATTAAGAGTATCACAAAGAATATCTACATTATCATCATCAACATGAGGAAAATCAAAATCTTCATAAAAAGATACGTGAAGAGATTCCTCAATCGTTGAAGAAGTTTTGTTGTATATCCGGTAAGCTTTGCTACGTGTGGAATATCCAACAAAAATTCCTTCATCGGATCTTGGCTCGAATTTGTCTAAATTATCAAAGGTGTTCTTTATAAAACATTTTGAACCAAAAACATGAAAATATTTCACTTGAGGCTTTTTATCATAAAACAACTCAAAACAAGTTTTGTTTGTTCGGGGTCTCACTAGGATCCTATTGAGCACATAGCATGCCGTGTGCACCGCTTCTGCCCAAAATTAAAGTCCTAAATGACTATCATGGAGCATAGTGCGAGCACACTCAATAAGAGTCCTATTCTTTCTTTCTACAACACCATTTTATGGTGGTGCACGAGGAAAGAAAAAGTTATGAGTTATCCCGGAGTCATCACAAAACTTAGTAAAAGACTCATTCTCAAATTCTCCTCCATGATCACTACGAATAGTGATAATGGTGGATCCTAAAAGATTCTGAATCTTCTTTGCAAATTTGGTAAACTCTTCATGAGCTTCATTCTTATTAGTTAAGAATGACACCCAAGTAAATCTAGAAAAGTCGTCAAAGATGACTAGTCTATAATGAGCATTACCTAAAGAAGCGGTTCTAGTTGGCCCAAATAAATCTAGATGTAGAAGTTCTAGGGGCATCTTAGAAGTAATCCCTTCTTTAAGCTTAAATGAAGATTTACTTAGTTTACCTCTTAGACATGAATTACAAAAGTTTTTCTTATTAAAAACAATCTTAGGAAAACCTTTGACTAGATCATGCTTAGCTAACTTATATAAGTGCTTGATGTGAACATGACCAAAACGACGTTGCCATAATAGTTGTTCACTTGTGTTAGCAACTAAGCAATGTTCTACGGTTTTAGGCAAGCTTAAATAATAAATATTTTTACGCCTAATACCGGAAAATAAAACATTTGAATCACAATCAACAATAGTACACAATCCTTCTCCAAAGTTAACCTTGTAACCTTTGTCACAAAGTTGACTAATGGAAATGAGATTGTGACATAAACCACTAACAAGATAAACATTAGTAATTAAAGGTTTGGAAGGATTACCAACGATACATACTCCGATGATGGTTCCCTTTTGATTACCTCCAAAAGTGACCGTTGCACCATCCTTGATGCTAATCACTTCGGAGAGCAATAAGGGATCTCCCGTCATGTGTTTGGAGCAACCACTATCAAGAATCCATCCTTTCCCTTTAGAGCTAATAAAACATTTATTACTCTTCTTCTTCCTCTTGGGTACCTATATAATATACCATAAGCTTATGGTACCCAATGGTTGTTGGGTCCAAGGGGATTAGCCCTTTGGAAGCCAAGTACAAGTGGACTTCCGCTTCCCAACATAGTTACTATTTCTAATCACATCATGAAAATAGGAATCAATATAAGCATTCCTAACATTTAGACTAGTGTTCTTAGGACCCCAAATAGTGTACATCTTGGGAGTCCTATTCCTAGTTGCATGCATGTGTGTTTGATTTCTATGTGGTGCATGCTTCTTAGGAACATGATTCTAGTATAGAGATGTGGTGGAGGATATGCATTGTATATTCTAGGATGATATGTATGCTTGGGAACATGCATATTATATGAAGCATAAGGATCATGCATGACATATGGAGGATGAGCATACATGAGAGAATGATGTGTATGAGCATACGGGTGTATAGGAGCACATACATGAGTATTTCTCACGTGTGGTTGTGTACGTGTCTGTGGGTGCGGAGCATAGAATGTGTCATGATTATCCACTTATAAAGTAGGATGTTTCGTACGTGGATGATTGTTAGTGTACATATAAGCATGGCCTTGCTTTTGGTTTCCACCCTTAGTGGGTTTCTTGCCAAAAGGAAGAGAAGGTGATGTGATGACATTCTTGGTAGGATTGCTACCTATAGTGTCTTTGACACCACTTGTGGATGCACCAGAGGAAGGCCTCACAAAATTTATAGTGACACCACTATAGGAGGTGCGAGCATTAGATGCATTCGCTTTTACAAATCCAAGGCCAACACGATGTGTGGCCGGAAATTGGTTTGCAAGCAAATCATCTAATTGTCCTTTTCCCTTATTGAATCTCACAATACGGGAGGACATGAGCTCATATTTCTCCTTTAAAGAAGAAATGTTGGTATCCAAGGTGGACACACGTGCTTTGAGCTCGTGCACTTGGGTTTTAAGAGAATCATTCTCTAAACCCAATTGTGTGTGACGTGTAACTAGATCACTATTATCCTTAGGATGTGTTTGATCTAGTTGAGATTTGAGGGAATTCACCTCATCTCTCAATGTGACAATTTGAGAAGCTAAGTTTGCTTTCTCAAGAGTTAAAGTATCAACAATGGTGTCATTGTTGATAATGCATGGAATGGATGACTTGCTAACATTTGATTTCTTTAAGCTAGTGTATCTAAGCATTAAAGATTGGTATTTAGCAAAAAGTTCTTCATTAGCTATACGAAGTTCATCCATTGTTATCTCGGTGTCATCCGTGTCGGAATCACTCTCATCCGAGAGTGGATCTTCAAGTGCCATAAAACACATATGGGCGCTCTCACCCTTCTCATCATCGGAATCACTTGATGAGTCATCACTTGAGTCATCAAAGGTACCGACAAGTCCTTTCTTCTTGTCTCTCTTGTTCTTTTCGGACTTGTGGTACTTTGGGGCCTTCCACTTTTCTTTGTTGTTTAGCATTGGGCAATCCCTCTTGATGTGCCCTGGCTTATTGCACTTATAACAAAGAGAGAAAGTAGCATTAGTAGACTCAAAACGTTTGTTTGAGGGAAATTTACCTTTGCGGAAGAAGCGTTGGAACTTCTTCGCCATTTGGGCCATTTCACCCAAATCCATCTCGTTCTCGGATTCATCACTTTCGGAGGATGACGAATTGGTGTTGAACGCCAAATCTCCCTTCTTGTCCTCCGAGGGATTCATCATAGCTCGAATCTTCAATCGGTTATCCCATCTTACTTCGTAAGACATAAGAGTCCCGATGAGATTCACCACGATGTAGTTCTTCAAGTCATTGACCTCCTCAATGGCGATTGCTCTTCTTTCCCATTTGGAGGTCATCCCCATGATGATCTTCCTTACCTTTTCAGGTTCGGTGTAGATTTGGCCAAGGGCTTCCAATTCATTTGTGATGTCGGTTGTTTCTGCTATTTTTCGCAGAACACATTAATAGTGTGGAAGGTGTGTGGTCAACGCGGTCAAAGGGGGGACGCGCGGGACCCCCGAGTTGTCGTGGCTGTCGCTAGAGACGGAGATGACCGGTGGGGTCGACCGACGGCGCGTTCGCTCGAGCGGAAAGGCGCGGCTCCGTTCTTTGGCGGGCCGAGGGGTAGCCTCGGCGAGATGACAACCTCCGGGATCGGTTGAAGGTAGAGCCGCTCGCAGCGGGGCGCGCGGATCCTCGCGTCGGCTCGGCGAGGGGTAGCCTCGGCAGAGCGATGTCCTCGTGACGGAGGAGACGAACGAGGTCGGGGACGAGGGCGCTCGGCTCCGGCTGGAAGGACGCCGAGGGGTAGCCTCGGCGTCGCTGGAACTCCTGGACCTGAATAGACGAGAGAGCTCGTCAGGGGGGTCGGACCTTGGTTCCGACCGAAGCCCCTCCGATGCCAAAGTCAGATCTGGTCTGATAAGTGCTCGGTGGGATCGAGTATGGCTCGCGGAGAGACCGATACTCGAGTCCTCGGGCCGAGCTTTGGAGGAGAAATATTCAAGGTGGAAGAAGGTGTAAGATGGAAGTAAGATGGGAGTAAGAGGTACCTCCGTTGTAGGTGGTGAAGATCCGGCCCCTTTCAAATGACGCCCGCCCCCTCCTCATATAGACGAACCATGCTCATCATGTGCCATGATGTGACATCATGGCCGCCATTCGTGGGGTCGTTTAAATGGGGAAGGGTTGACCCCCTCTAATTGCGCCCACTTGATGACGCCATGAAGGTGGAGTCATGGCCATGAGTAATTGCCATAATTGGCGGGCCATAATGGCGGGGGGAATGATGGCCATTAAGCCTGGCCATAAAGTCGGTTGCCATATTTGGCGAGCCATGAAGGTGGCTGCCATAATTGGCGGATCATGATGGCACGGGGCGGCTGCCATAAATGGCGAAGGCTTCCTCGATTTGAGCCCCGATTTCCTCCGCTACAAAAGTGGGCAGCCTTTTGGGCCTTCATCTTGGGCGGATAAGCGCGGCCCGCCCGTGAGATCTCTGGGGCCGGGGCCCAAGGCCGTAGCAGGCCGGTTGACCGGTCGTCGTTGACTTGGCTCTTCTGGGCCCGGTCAAAATAGCCGTAACAATTGCCCCCATCTTCCGAGCTCTACCATTGTTAAGGTTGAGGTCGGGAGATGTAGTATAAGGGGGGAGAAGATGCTCTTTCTTTTTTCTTTTCGAAGGAGATTCGTTCGGTGGCGAGGGGAGTTGCCCCTCGGCTTACGGCCGATGAAGGAGATTCGTTCGGTGGCGAGGGGAGTTGCCCCTCGGCTTACGGCCGACGAAGGAGATTCGTTCGGTGGCAAGGGGAGTTGCCCCTCGGCTTACGGCCGACGAAGGAGTTTCGTTCGGTGGCGAGGGGAGTTGCCCCTCGGCTTACGGCCGACGAAGGAGTTTCGTTCGGTGGCGAGGGGAGTTGCCCCTCGGCTTACGGCCGACGAAGGAGATTCGTTCGGTGGCGAGGGGAGTTGCCCCTCGGCTTACGGCCGACGAAGGCGATTCGTTCGGTGGCGAGGGGTGTTGCCGCTCGGCTTACGGCCGATGAAGGAGATTCGTTCAGCGGAAGGAGTTGCCCCCAGCACTGAGATTGAGCTCGTTCGTTCGGTTGCGAGGGGAGTTGCCCCTCGGCTTACGGCCGACGAAGGAGATCTGCTCGGTGGCGTGGGGAGTTGCCCCTCGGCTTACGGCTGACGAAGGAGATCCGTTCGGTGGCGAGGGGAGTTGTAGGCCGACGAAGGAGTTTCGTTCGGTGGCGAGGGGAGTTGCCCCTCGGCTTACGGCCGACGAAGGAGTTTCGTTCTGTGGCGAGGGGAGTTCCCCCTCGGCTTACGGCCGACGAAGGCGATTCGTTCGATGGCGAGGACCCAGCAGCACGGTCAGAGGAGCGATCTGGGTGCTTGAACTCGGACGGGGGTGCTTCGGCCAGATCGGCTTGGCCAGGATGAGGATGACTTTGAGACAAGATGGCTCGGAGGCTTGGAAGGGTGGTCCGACTCGTCTGGACCGGTCGGCCTCCTCTGGGGTCGGCCTCGGTCTCTGCCTGAACTGGTCGGCCTCGATCGGAGGAGCTGCTTGGTTGCTCGAACTCAGACGGTGGTGCTTCGGCCGAACGGCTCGGCCACGGTCGGAGGAGCGGTCTGGATGCTCGATTGGTTCAACAGCTCCTTCGCAGTGGGGATAACTTTGTAAGCTCGACGAGGTGGCTTGGCGTTGAAACTCAGATACTTGGCAAGGCGGTCGGACTTGTCTGGTCGGCCTCCTCCTAGGTTGGTTAAACTGGTGTGGTCGGCCTCCTCTTGGATGGGTCGGCCTCATCTAGACACAGCTCCAGTTCCATCTCCAACTTCAGCTCCAGCTTTTGTCTGGATCGTATCTCCAGCTCCAGCTCCGGCTCCTGCTCCAGCTCCGGCTCCTGCTCCGGCTCCGGATCCAGCTTTTGTCTGGATCCTAGCTTCTGCTCCAGCTCCTGCTCTCGCTCCGGCTCCCGCCTTTGTCTGTTTGGCGGTACGACCAAGGTAGCTCGGCAAGGGCGGCACAGTGATGGGAGCTCAGCCCATATGTTTGGCGATGGCAGCACGGTGTTGGTATGGCGGACGTCGAGACAATGGCCAGAGATGGTGGTAGGGCCATCGATGAAGGCCGAGTCGGGGCTAAGCCCGACGCCTGCGAGGGTCGTCGGTGCTGTCTCTTGTCTGAACTCGATCGAGATCTCATTCTCCTTGGCGACCTTGCCAGGCCACTCGCAGCCCCGCGTCTTCCTGGCTCGTCCCCGGATGTAGACGCACTCCTTGCGCCTTTCCCTCAAGTTGGCCGAGGCCACAATGCCGGCCGCCGTGTGCTCAGGCGTTGTCGCGACCATGGTAGCCTTATCTACAAGCTTTTTGTGAGACATTTGTTGAAACCGGAGGATGTGGCTTTTTATCACCATCTCACAAGAAGTTTAAGAGAGGAGAATTGTTAGGGAAGCTATTGTAATTGTCTGAAAGCACACAATTAATTAGCAAGGGGGAAGAGGACAGTTTGACCTTTTTGCTGGGTCGGCTTCCTCAGGGGTCGGCCTCGGCCTGGACTGGTCGGCCTCCTCTGGGGTCGGCCTCGGCCTCAGCCTGAACTGGTCAGCCTCGGCCTCGGCCTGGACTGGTCGGCCTCCTCAGGGGTCGGCCTCGGCCTGGACTGGTCGGCCTCCTCTGGGGTCAGCCTCGGCCTCAGCCTGAACTGTTCAGCCTCGGCCTCGGCCTGGATTGGTCGGCCTCCTTTTGGCGATGGTTGGGCTGACGTCTTAGATCAGTGAGGATACGAGCCGCTACCAACGAAAGCCAGTAAGGCTCTGAATAAGATCGCTCATTACATCCCAAGCACTTGGATATGGGGTGAGCTCAGAGACAGTTGTGTAATTCCATCTGTACCAAGAAATCGAGCCTGTAGTTTGCTCATGCCTGGATGCTTCGTTCTTGGTTGGTCGATGGCTGACAGCACCCGTCTCGGTCGAAGCCCCGCCTAGGAGCTCGAAATTTGGTCGATGGGCCCGGCAGTACGGCAGTACGTCAGTGGGGGTTCGAGCTAGCGTGGCACGCCGGCCCGTAGGGCATCTCTTCGCTGATGCCGGGGGGGGATGTGGAGCTCCCCTGTGCGCGCGAGATTGAGGAGGTCTGAGAATCGCTTCTGGGGTTGCGGATGAGGGAGTAGTCAATGACAGTCGATGAAAGTGGTCCCGCTCGCCGTCGACGAGAGTGTCCAGCTTCAAGTTCCTTGACCGCAGATCCCGATCCAAAGAGGAACAAAGAGATTTGATCTCCCCGCTTCCCCGATATCGAGAATCGATATCTCTTCGTTGCCGCCGGTCGTCTCACGCAACGAGGAGACCAACAGAATGACGGTCCTCCGAACATCGAAGCACACATGACGTGCATCAGTATGATCATCGTCTCCGCTCCAACAGCCAAAGGCTGTCGTCGTGATTATATCGGTAGCAGGACTTCATGACAGCGATGGGACCCTGAAGATAGGGGATCGAGTAGCAGATCTGATCCCTCTTTGGTCGGGGTTGAAGAGTTGTGTCCAGTTTTGAATTTGAAGATGGGGCGTCAGGACCGAGGTCATTGCCAAAGACAGAGGCGTCCGGGTCGGCGAACTCATCCCAGTTAGAGGGGGATTCCTCGAAGGGGGATGGTGATGCAGATCTATCGGTGGCTAGGTTGCCAGGGGTTTTAAGGTCGTCGCTAGTGATGACGAAGACGTTGGCGGGGCGGTCGAATGATCAGTAGGGGCTGCAGACTACTCGGCACGCTCGGCACCAGAGGTTTAGCTCGGCACGTCATGGTCGCCACCTTTTGCTATACTTGACACGCTACTCCTGCCCGAATGCTCGGCATGCTCGGTGAGAGGTGCTCAACAGGTAGGCGCTTCGGCATGGCTGGTAGCTCTGCGTGCTCGGTAGTTCGGTAGGGGAAGCTGCTCGGCAAGGTCGATAGGGGATCTGCTCGGCAGGTAGGCGCTGCAGTGCGCTGTCAGCCTCAGTTGAATAATTGAGGTTTCAATTATTCAATTGATGGAGGCTCTCCTCTATTGAGCCAATGATTGAGCAATTTGAGAGTCCTGCAACTTGATCGTCCCCTCTCCTGGCATGTTCGACGCGAATTCCGACCCTTCTACATGCCGCCGCCGGCTTTGGCGCTGTGGTGGAGCATCTGATCGTGGTTGGCCTTGAGGTTCGGAGTGGGGACTTCGCCGTTCATCGCGGAGGGGACCGAAATCTGTCTCTCCGACCCGACACGCCCCAGTCTCGATACGTGATCCACCCCCTCAGCATCTCGATCTCGGCGGCCTTCTTCGGTCAATGTGATAAAATGTTTATCACACACTGATAACTGGAGGTGTCCTGACACAAGCGTCAAGACTTGCATAGTTTTGTAAAATAAAGGAATTTGTATTATTGTGAAACTAATTTGGGGATTGTATATCTCCCTGAAGGTTGCGGTAAAAGCCAACACTTTTATTCGCGACACTGCTCTCGCCAAGTAGAGCGATCCGCATCGGTTAAGCTGATGGTATATCTTTAGCGGGACGAATCTTCTTCCATGTGGTTGATGACATGGATGTCAACTCATTCCCACAGACGACGCCAAATGTTTCTGCTATTTTTCACAGAACACATTAATAGTGTGGAAGGTGTGTGGTCAACGCGGTCAAAGGGGGGACGCGCGGGACCCCCGAGTTGTCGTGGCTGTCGCTAGAGACGGAGATGACCGGTGGGGTCGACCGACGACGCGTTCGCTCAAGCGGAAAGGCACGGCTCCGTTCTTTGGCGGGCCGAGGGGTAGCCTCGGTGAGATGACAACCTCCGGGATCGGTTGAAGGCATAGCCGCTCGCAGCGGGGCGCGCGGATCCTCGCGTCGGCTCGGCGAGGGGTAGCCTCGGCAGAGCGATGTCCTCGTGACAGAGGAGACGAACGAGGTTGGAGACGAGGGCGCTCAGCTCCGGCTGGAAGGACGCCGAGGGGTAGCCTCGGCGTCGCTGGAACTCCTGGACCTGAATAGACGAGAGAGCTCGTCAGGGGGGTCGGACCTTGGTTCCGACCGAAGCCCCTCCGATGCCAAAGTCAGATCTGGTCTGATAAGTGCTCGGTGGGATCGAGTATGGCTCGCGGAGAGACCGATACTCGAGTCCTCGGGCCGAGCTTTGGAGGAGAAATATTCAAGGTGGAAGAAGCTGTAAGATGGGAGTAAGATGGGAGTAAGAGGTACCTCCGTTGTAGGTGGTGAAGATCCGGCCCCTTTCAAATGACGCCCGCCCCCTCCTCATATAGACGAACCATGCTCATCATGTGCCATGATGTGACATCATGGCCGCCATTCGTGGGGTCGTGCAAATGGGGAAGGGTTGACCCCCTCTAATTGCGCCCACTTGATGACGCCATGAAGGTGGAGTCATGGCCATGAGTAATTGCCATAATTGGTGGGCCATAATGGCGGGGGAATGATGGCCATTAAGCCTGGCCATAAAGTCGGTTGCCATATTTGGCGAGCCATGAAGGTGGCTGCCATAATTGGCGGATCATGATGGCACGGGGCGGCTGCCATAAATGGCGAAGGCTTCCTCGATTTGGGCCCCGATTTCCTCCGCTACAAAAGTGGGCAGCCTTTTGGGCCTTCATCTTGGGCGGATAAGCGCGGCCCGCCCGTGAGATCTCTGGGGCCGGGGCCCAAGGCCGTAGCAGGCCGGTTGACCGGTCGTCGTTGACTTGGCTCTTCCGGGCCCGGTCAAAATAGCCGTAACATCGGTAAAGCGTCCGTACATCGACGCAATGCTCTCATTTTCCTGCATATGAAACAAGTCGAAGTTTTGCAAGGCAACATATAACTTTGAAAGCTTTACCTTATTCGTTCCCTCGTGGGTAACGATGAGATGGTTCCAAATTTGATATGCTCCCTTACATGTGCATATCTTATTGAACTCATTCGGGTCCAACGCACAATGAAGAGCGTTCATTGCTTTAGCGTTGTTAACTTCGGCGGACTTCTCGAAAGTCGTCCATTTCTCGAAATCCTCTTCGGCGGCTCGACGTACTCCTTGTGGAGAGTTCTCCAAAGAGAAGCACTCCTAAGGAATGTCTCCATCCTACACTTCCAATAACCAAAATTAGTACCATTGAAACATGGAGGACGTACCGTAGATTGACCTTCGAAAAGTGTGGACGCTCCATCACGGTCGTGATTGTTGTACGTAGGCGGCAGAGGAACGTTGTTGTTGTTGGATGCCATAGATAAAACCTTGCGCTTTGATACCAATTGTAAGGACCCTATCTATGGGGAAAACACTAGAAGGGGGGTTGAATAGTGTTTATGCAAATTAAGAAGGAATTTACACCAAATAAAATGCAAACCAACAAATAGTGCGGAATAGAAAAACGACCTAAAGAGAAACAGACACAAACACAGAGATGTTTCAAGGGTTCGGAGTACCCAAGTCAACTCCCGACTTATTCCCGGTAATCCTACGTCCCTACCACCTGGATACCACCGAATACTCAAGTTAAAACCCTAACTTGAGGTTTCCTTAAAGCCTACTTGTAGCAACCCTACAAGTGCAATCGAATACAATGGATGTCTTTGACTCCCACAACCAGGGAGCAAGCAAAACCACTCTCATAACCGAGAGCACAAATTAAGTAACGAAAGTTATGAAATATGAAAGCAAAACTTACAATCACCTATGCCTTGAAGTAGAACTTGAAGGAGGAGTGTGATGTGTGTTGAAGTAATCTCTTGGAAGAGAGGAGAAAGCCCTTTCTCTTGACTGCACCAATTGCCTAGAAGGTCAATCTTTGGTTCTAGGTTGGAGAGCAAGAGAACAAGATTTGGAAATACTTAGGGCTTTGAATTTGAGAGCTTTGATCTTTGGAAACGAAAGCTAGAGAGATTTTGCAATGAATGAGTAACCTTCCAATGAAACAATAGAAGCTCTATTTATAGCTTTTTCAAATCCACAAAACAGTTTAGGCAAAAACCCAATTGGAATCCGTGAGAAAAATCTCAACGGATATAATCTGAACTAGCGACAGTCAACCGTTGAACAACACACAGTCACCTGTTGCACAGTCAGCAAGGGTAGGTGAGAATTCATAACAGTAACTTACCACGTGGACAGTCGACTGATGAAGCAAAAACAGTCCTCTGTTAAAACAACATGCGACTGTAATTTCTTCGACAGGCGACTGGTCGAGAGAAGAGTAACTTAGATAAATACTGGAAATCTCACAAGATACAGGACAGACGACTGATTCAAGTAATACAGTCGACTGTTAAACAGAACATGCGACTGTAAAGCCTTAAACAGACGACTGTCAAAAGCAAGAGAAATTTCCAGAGAGCTGAGTCAAAGAAATGACTTACAGACAGGCGACTGTTGCAGCATTGACAGTCGACTGTAAATACAGCATTAGTCGACTGGCCATATAAATCAGATCAAACAGAGTTTGGGCAAGGATAGACAGGCGACTGGTTTACAATACACAGTCGACTGTCATTAGGACAGGCGCCTGTGAATCGTTCAACAGTAGCCTATGCGAAGTAATCAGAGAAGGCCCAAAACTATATTGAATAATCTGTGCATAACAGGCGACCGTAGAACAAAACACAGTCCACTGTTTTTGAGACAGACGATTGTAAACTGTTCAGCAGTCGGCTGTTATGAACAATCCTAGAACAAACAAAAGAAAATTGAATTGGGATCAAAGGACAATTGGTCTAATGAAGTCCTATGACAGAATGTAGATGTGTGTGAGTGCTCCATCAAAGTTCTACTTCTAAGCTACATACTAGAAGAGATAAAAGAAAAATTACATTGACGAATAATCTCTTCTTTTCATCGTATGAGCTTGAAGTCTTTACGGAGCTTCAATCAACAATCTACGATCATCCAATTCATGTCATTTGCCTTCAATGACGTGTGTGAGTCATCCATTGCAAGTTAATCTTCATAATAAGCTTAGGCAATGGATTAACTGCAAAATAGGGGATTAGTCACAAGTATTTATGTTTGCTCATCATTAACATCAAGTAGGGAGAAGTCCAATACTCAGCAGCGTCCCCAAAAGAATTCGACATCAAAGTCGGCATGCAATTCATAGGGGAGGATGCTGGGGAACCGAAAATATCGTTGATGGTGGTCAAAGGGGCACAAAATTTTTGGTTTCGAAGGCAAAAATTGATATTTGAACCCGTCTCGATTTTGATAGTGGAGAGAAATTCTAGTGTGAGAACGGGGTAGGATATGGCATGGGAGTGGAAGAAACCAAGCCAACCTAGGTTTGCAAATAGGAATTCGACTTCGGTGAAAACACCGAGATCGAATAGGGTTTGATCATGTGCGAACTTGGTGGCTAGGTGAGAACGTCGGCTAAGGCGAGATTAGAAATCTTTGTGTGCTTGGCTCATAAAACGAACTCCCTGCAGTCCAAGCAGTGGGTCTACCACAGGTACGACAGGTTGGGGTTGTGGTTGGGTAGGCGGTGGTGGAGGAACACGTCCACACGTAGAACATGTGGGTCGTTGTCTCTTACGAGACTGCTCCTCTTCCACCATGGGTTGCTTAACCTTATCTTTTTCTTTTGCCATGATGTTGTGACGATTTGGTGTGATATGCATGATGATATGTGGGTGCACACAACAAATGACAAAAGTGACAAAATAAAAATTCCTGGGCAATGTAATAATCAAGTTATGGAGCGAGTTTACCCAGCAATGATGCGGCTCCTAGCTCCCAAAAGATCTTACGATGCACGATGGAGTGATTCGGGGAGCCGTCGCACGCCAATCCAAAGAGAACAGAAATTATGTAATTTGGGGATTAGGGCTAGGGTTTTGAGTGATTTGCGGTTTGGACGTGGTCTATGGGAGGGTCCTGATGGTTGGAAAGTAGTGGAGGAAGTGTGGGAGTACAATTCGTAGTAGTGGGAGTGATGGGGGAGATCATTTTGGAAGAAGGGGAAACGAACCGTTCGAATGAATTTTCTGGAGGTTGGGTGAAGTGAAGTCGGGTGGGGGTTATATATATATGGTTTGGGTGAATCGATCGGGTGGAGTTCACCTGATCAGGTGGATCAATTTTCAAAAATTCCTTTGGATCAGCTGCTACAGGTCACCCGATCGGATGAGATCTCAGCCGATCGGTTGACCGCTCTCCAAAAAACATCCCAAGCCTCTGTTTTCATCACCCGATCAGCGACCCAATTGCCGACTCTATCACCCGATCGGTTCACTCTCCGACTGAAGCTGGTTAATTACTGAAACGATCCACCAATCGGTTGATGTATAAACCGATCGGGTGGGGCAATTCCTGCACAAAAGTAAAAATCCTCTAAGTGTTCCAACAAATATCCCCATAGTAGTATTTATTCAAAAAAATTAGTAAACTAATCCTATCAAAAACCGACAGAAGTTCAGAACATGGGTTGCCTCCCATGAATCGTTGTTTTTTATAGTCGTTTGCTCGACTCTCGATATGATATTCAGGGTGGCTTGTACGGGTGATGCTCAACGGTCAGCGTCCTCTCAGCGGTTGGGGCAAAAATTCTGATTGTTGACAACGGCGACAAATGAATGGTCTCAATAACTCCCCCACTGGTGATATTCGGGGGCTTCTCTTTTGTGTGGATGACACTCGCCACTCTCTTCAAAATTTGAACTTCGTCAGCGGTGAGCGTCAAAGGCTCTTTCTCCTTGCTCTTCGTCTGAGCTCTCTTTCCAGGTCCCGGTGGTGACTATGAGACACATTCTGGCTCAAGAACTTTCTCTCCATCCAGCCCAGTGTGCTCCTCGATTCCATCCAAGTCTTCAGGGGGTTCCTTGAAAAAACTTCCCAAGCTCCTGCTTCATTTACTCTTTCTTCTTCTATCTCCAGAAGGTTGCATTTGGGTTCCTTGGGTGGCGAGTTCATCGATAATGCCAAGTCAAATTCTAATGTTTGATCTCCGACGTTTAAGGACAATTTTCTCTTCTTTACATCGATGAGCACACCAGTGGTTTCCATAAAAGGACTTCCGAGGATAATCAGAGTGTGATTATCCTCGGGCATATCCATAACCACAAAATCCACAGGGACACGTACACCACGGACATTGATCGGCAAGTCGTCGACTACTCCCTCCGGGTACTTCACTGATCTATCTGCGAGCTACAGGGTCATCCCCTTGGGTTCCAGTTCACCCATATTGATCATTCTGTACAGCGATAGGGGCATCAAACTTACGCTTGTTCCCAAATTGACAAGCACCCTATTTATAGATACCTCCCCTATGGAGCACGAGATAGAAACACTTCCTAGGTTCTTGAGTTTCGGCGGATTTGCTCGTTGAATCAGGGCGCTACATTTCGCTGTAAGTACCACTTTATCCTTTCTTGTCCCCTCGTTTCCAGATCCTTAAGAAATTTCACGTACGAGGGGATGGTCTCGATTGCTTCCAGGTACGGGATTTGCAGACTTAGGTCCTTCACCATCTCAAAGAACCTGCCATACTTTTCTTCAATTTTGGCCTTGGCAAGCCTCTGTGGAAATGGTACTGAAGGCTTGAAAACCCTCGAGTCGTCGCCCTCATTCTTCTTCTTCTCCTCAGAATCTCCCTCCGAACACGGGGCTCGATGTAGAAGCTCCATTGTTGTTCATTTCCATATTCCATTTCTCATTGACAAATGGTTCTTCATTATCTCTCTCGGCCTCCCGTGCCGAAATCTACTGACCACTCCTCAGAACGATGACGGAGACATTCTGTTGACCGTGTGTCAAGGCTAGAGTTTGGCTTGGTCCCCTAGGGTTCACCTTCGGTTGACCCGGCAGTTGTCCTTGTTCCCTCTAGAGGTTGGCCACATGTAACCCCAATTGGGTCAATTGGTCGGCCAAAGACTTCTACCTAAGCTGTAGCTGTAGGGTGATCTTCTCCTGATTCGCAATGTACTGAGGTAGGATGTTCTCAATCGGAGAGACCCCCTATTGTTGTTGAGTGTACTATTGTTGTTGGGGCGGAGGTTTCTGATTTCGAGGAGGAAACTGCTGATACATTTGTTATTGAGGCGGAGAAGGCTGATATAGTTGTTGCTGATGAGGTTGCTAAAGTTGTTGGTAGGATGCCTTGTAGCAGAAATTTGGATGGTTCCGATTGTTGGGAGAATATCCAGGATTGGAACTTTTCCTCGGCGGATAGGGTGCATTTCCCACAGGATTATAAAATAGGGCACTCGCTTGATCCACGGCACCGAGACGTCTCCAACATCGAAGTCTCCCATCACTTCAGTTTCTACCGCCGATACATGCTGAGGGTTAGTGCCACTGGCTCCAACCATGAATGTTGAAATCTGAGTGGAAAGCAAATCAAATTTGCTTGATAGCTTATCCACTTCCTGAACCTGATGCATTCCTCCAGCTTTCGGTGTAGCACATTCATCGCTCCACCTCTCATTGTTGGATGCCATGTTCTCCAAAATATTTCCGGCATCCACTTCATTACTTGCCATGAAGGATCCACCCGCTGCGGCATCCATGGAGGACTTCAAGTCGTCCCTCAGTCCATTATAAAACAAGTTGATGATCTACCAGCGGGGGAGCTCGTGGTGAGGACATTTTCTCTGCATTTCCATGTACCTCACCCACGCTTCATGCAGCGACTCATGGCTTACCTGGGAGAAAGAGGATATTTCGCTACTTAGCTTCATCGTCTTCTCCGGAGGAAAGAACTTGTTTAGGAATGCATTTGAGAGCCGCTCCCAGGTTGTGAACGTGTGTTGGGGTCTTTCCCCCTCGGCCATTGCTTCGTCTTGTCCTGTAGAAAGAATGGGAACAATCTTAACCGAATAGCCTCGGTTGATACACCATTGATCTTGAACGTCTCGCACTTCTCCAAAAAAGAGTCCAAGTGCTCGATCGGATTCTCCATAGGAGCTCCAAAAAATTGGTCCTGTTGGAGTCAAGCCACGAGTGATGGCTTCAGCTCAAAGTTTCTGGTCGTAATGGCCGGAGGTTGAATGCTGGATGTGAACCCAATAGACGTCATCGATTACTCGAGCAAAGACTTTTGTGGAGTGATATTTCCGGCCATGGCAGCAAATTTTTCTCTTCTTCTACTCTCTGCGTTCAAACGCCTCAGGGTGGCATTGATCTCGGGATATAAAGGAACTAGGTCGTCAAGATTTCTCAAGTTCCTATGCATGAAAAATCAAGATATACCATGAAGCGCGTATGGTATGATGCCAAATAAAAACAAAAAAACAAAAACAAAAAATAAAAAAATAAAAATAAAAGTGTAGAATGTGAAAATTATCACTGGGTAAGGATATGAGCTAGTCTCAGGGACTACAGGGTCCTAAATGTAACAAGCATATTGCCTCCCGACAACAGTGCCATAAAGCTTGACCGCCCGTCTGTTTGGCAATCAACTCAGGACCGGGATACTAGGATTAGAATTTGTAAACCGCAAGCACACGGTGTCGAAGTGTGGCTTGGGGGTCGAACACAGGGAGGCGTGTGTTGTGCTTGTAAACAATCGGGATCCTGATCACCCGGTGGGTGAGCTAGCTTAATCGCTTGTTGGATGTCACGATAGTAAACTAATGAAAAAGGTGTAAGAGATAAAAAAGGCAACCTAGGACATTGGCTTCCGCCCTATCATGAGTGCTCACTATTACAACCGACGGATATGAATGTGATCGGATTCTAGGGTTTAGCAGTGAGACGTTGCTCTAATAGTGGTACCTAGCGTCCCATGGGCCCGATATTCCGGTCGATGTCCAGGATGATACGCTAGGTCTACCTGGGTTCAAACGGTGGGCATTCTCATGTCCAGCACTGCCTGACTCCAGGAGCACTAAGCTCACAACGATTGCTCCTGACATTTCATCCAAGACGTTTCCACGCACGAGGAATCAATGACTACGCTAGGGGGTGAGCTATGGCTAGGGGATCAAAATCCCGTTTTATTTTCCTTGGCCCGATGGTTAAAGGCGGTCTTTCTCCCGCCAGTGACAATAAAACGCCCCCGCGTAACCATCTAAATCCCTATATCCTATCGAATCCCTAATCCTATGTTCTTTATAGGGAGAACCCACGAAGGGGCTTCCACCAATGTCCCAGATTTAAGAACTACTCACTAATCATGGCATGAGATGCAATAAAACAGATTATAGCAATCAAAATGAAAATCAAGCAATAGATAACTGTAGCAAATGGTATTATAAATGCAATATTAAAGTATTGAAACGATCAAGAAACTTACAAATAAAAATAAACTCAAAGCATCCAAAATCCCTTAAAACAACTTAAGGAAATGGGGATTACGTTTTCTGAGAAACCTAGCTCTATTTATACATTTTGGCAAGATGCCCGGGAATATTCCCATTAAAAGACAAAAATAAACGTTCACCCGATCGGTTGAAACTCCAACCAATCTGGTGAGACGATCGTTGGTCTTGTTCTTTGGCTCTGATAAACCTCACCCGATCGCTGAACCGATCGGGTAAGTCTTCAGGTTCTCGAGCTTGGGAAGCAACTGCTACAGGTGACCTGATCGGTTGACAAGTCAACTGATCGGGTGAACTTTGGCACTCAAAACAGCAACCTGTGTCACATCCACCCGATCACTGAACCGATCAGGTGGAGTTTTCTCTTCCTCTGGACTGATACGTCGCATGAATCGATCGGGTGGATCTGTCCTCCCGATCAGCTGAGAGCTGATACATGACTTATCTTGACGATTGGCTCTCAGGGTCTCGTGCGATACCTCCTGTTGCTCCGGGGACTCATGATGTTAGCCTTGTATGTCTCCTGTGCCAGCAATATCCTGCAAAAGAACACAAACACAACAAAAGTGAAAAGGAACTAAAAAACACAAGGGAATGGATTCGAAACAACGGAAAACAACGGGAAATTACGAAGAAGACGTGCATAAATATATAAAATATAAACGCACGTCAGGAGGTTGCCTCCATTTCGGGAATACACCTCCGTATCACCCCACCATTGAAAGTCTTGTATAGATAAGGGTCATTGTAACGCCCTGCTTCCCAATAGACACCGGAAGCGAGAACGTTACGCGGTCCGCTTGAACTGGAGCGGTGAAGCTCGAGTTCAATAAGCGTCTGTGATAAAAACACAGATGAGGTCCTTGCAACTGCCATTCCGAACAATCAGAAACACATTCAGAAAAAGATAAAGCCACGTCCAGATATGAATAAGGCGTACACGAAATTATAAGACAAGCCACAGCAGGGCTAAATAAATTACAACAGAGCACTAATCCTACTACAAGGAACTAAACTAAAACTCAAGCAATGACGGGGAAGAGACTCTAGTCTTCTGCAGAAAACGTCTCGACGTCTTCGACAACTCTGGCTCTCGTACTGGTCCTCCTGGTCCTCAAGCTCTGAACGTGACATACATCCACAAACATGAATGTATGTCAGCTAGGGGTCTGCAAGAAGAGTTAGCATCCCAAGGCGAAGTATATAACAAGTATATGAAATTTAGAAGCACTTAATAAAAGAAACGACTGCAGCAATTAACATTTAATATTTCGGAGCAGAAGGAAACAATCCTAGCATGCAGTTCTAGTCGATGTCAAGTTTAAAGTTTGATTCTCTGAGTTTGTTAGCATTTCAATATTCACGATGACCAAGTTAGCGTTACAATGACAATGTCAAGAATTCACATCTAATCTAGGGTTCTCACCTTTAGGTCGTGATGAGAAGGTCGTTCCTCTCACGGGGGCTTACCGTGATTGACACTAACCCACCGCGTCGGGTGGTGTTCTTGAGGAGAGTACCTTTCATACGCCCAGTGGCCGCTCAACCCTAACCCCACCCAAAAGTTTTGCCGGAACACGAGCCGGCCTAGTCGACTCACACGACATCACGATATCACGATTTCGCCTTCGAGGCGCACGATTTCATGATGTCCATATAGTTAATCATGTCAGGACTCACTGAATTCCATTGTTATCAATATTAGTGTTTTATGGTGACAGTTCTGCAAGGCGGAAGCGGGTCGAACGACCGGTTCCGTAATTTCAAATAATGACGATTACGTCCTTTTTGTTCGACTTGCTACAGAAACAATTTCTTTCTCTAGTTGTTTAAATTGGGGGTATATCGTATGATATACCGTTGGATCCCAATTTTTGTCCTAATCATTATGGTGTCAGTTTCCTACGTCGTTCACGTCTAAATTTTGAGTTACACAGCAAAACAATGAAGGCGGCGTAAACGTGCCGAAACTTCTAAAATTCATAACAAATCATATACTTGCCTGATTGGACGATCTTGGGGACTAGGAGGTCGGAATGAGAACAAGATTACCTGTGACAGGATATAAAGCTAAACTTAATAAAACTCAATGAAACATCACCAAGCCTAATTATTGGCTTTAATACTAAACATCTTATACTAACTTAAACCACTAATCAATCTCTTAATTTAGTTTACTCCAACATTTTCAAATAATTAATCATTTTATTAGGTTCTCAACCCTAGGGTGATGTCCATGTCATATTATCAAACCAACTATCCGTTAACATTGATAATACTACTAACTTATTGAGAGTATTACCTTCTGTTGGGGTAAAAAAATATTAATATCCTGCTGGCAAATAATTCTACTAGCATTTCAATAGCTGTTTAACAAAACTGATATAAGGGATTGCTGATTAAGGTGCTCTTTGACATCATTTGGCTTCTAGATCAAGTTGTTGCATTCATTCGAACCGAGGTCTACGCATTACCCATCAACAGGGCATGAGAGAAACATATACCATATGTGGTATTGCTATTAGATATTCATATGTCATCAACAGATCAAGTAATATTAATATTCATATGTGGTATTGCTATTAGATAACCATCAGCAGGGCATGAGAGAAAGATATACCATATAATGTTTCTAACTCGAACCTATAGACTAATGCTAGGCTCTGATATATCTAATGAAATAATTTTAATAACAGTTTATATACTTACTCATATCAGCAAACCAATTTAACAAGCAGTAAACTAACCGAGTAAAACCAAAGCATCGCTTACCTACACACATGCAGGTTGGGGACGACGGGGAAACGTTGCGAAAACGTCAAAAACGTTGTTGATGCTCGCTGATGGGGTTGGCCTGGGGCTGAACGGCCTGTAGTCGGTGGCCTAGGGGTTGACGGGACACCGGAGGGGGCGACAGCGACGACGGCGGCGGCAGCCGCTGCTACGACTTGCTGTAGCGCAAACCACGCACGCAGTGTGAACGCCGGCGATCGGAGCAGATTTCGACGAGAGTCGGAGGCCCACAGCGGCAATGTCAGGTGGAGGAAGTCGGGGGATCTGGCCGGTGGATGGCCATGGGGGATGATGCGAGGTTGATGGGCGGCGCTGGCTGAGCTACGGTCAGGGAGAGAGAAGCATGCGCCGGAGTTGCTCGCGAGAGGAGCTCGGTCATGGGGGAGGCCGGAGCTCGGAGGGAAGGTCTTGCGGAGGAGACGCCGTGCAGGGGTGCTTGGGTTGCTGGGCGTGGCTGCGTTTTGATGTAGGGTCGGGGTCGCGTGCAGAGGCGAGAGGGAGAAGGCGGCTGCGCTTTTGATAGCCCTAGTATTCTCTAGGGTTTTAAAATAGGAATATTATTATAGGGAGTGTCAGCACGTGATAGGGGAGAAGTATTGGCTTAGGGTTTTATTATATCTATATACACAGAAGTAGGGTGGCCTATGTTTTCTTTTGGCCTATGTTTTCTTTTAGCTTAGAATGGATGTATGCTGTTATAGGTTAGCCTAGGTTTCATTTATATGAGGAAAATGTAGGGTTGTTGAGGATTGTACAATGCCAGCACGTGAAAGGAGGGGTCTAATAGCTACTAGGGTTTTTAGAAATATATATATATATATATGCTTATTTTATATAGGTTGGCTAAGGCTTTATAGTGTTTAGAGAATTAGGTTCTCCTCTTTAAAAATAGCCTAGGTATAGGTGGCTGCGGGTTCCTAAATTAACCTCAGGATTGTTGTTTTGTTTTTTTTTTCTTTTTTTTCTTTTTTTTAAATAAAGAAAACCCCAATCATTAAGTTATTAAGAGGTCCTTAGTTATTATAAAATTAATAAAAATTTTGTTTGTTTTGTTTTTTTATAACCAATACGTACAGGTTTGATTTTAATATCTGTTATAAACTTTTGAAAATCAAGTTAATAATTTAATGGGATATTAGTAGATCGGTCCTTCGACATCCAAAAATTACAACGAAGGTACCAGAGTGTTCGCGCCTTGGAGAGGGTCATGGCTATGGGATCCGATCACGCGTTCGGACTACGGGACACGACCATAAAACCGAATATGAAAATACTCATACGTGATAACATACGCACCAAAATACGTACGACCGGACAGTGGCCGTTACATCCTACCCACCTTAAAGAAAATTCCGCCCTCGGAATTCCCTAACAAACACAGGTCAGGGAACAGGTTGGGGTAACGCTCTATCGTCTCATCTTCCAATGCCTACACCATAAACAACCACCATGGCATATCCAAATAGTATTTCTAATATTCGTATCGATACCAAATGTATTACCACCGATAATACAAATCAACGCCAATGCTACTAGTAGTAACCATACACATGCACACATTACTAATTACGTATTTACATGACATGTTTAATACCACCCTATAAATATAATCCAACTAATATTATACTCTGGTGAATATTAACACTCTATCACACCACCACATTAATTTACTAGTAGTAAATGTGCCATCACTTCGCACACTCACATTATTACTAATTCACGATGTATTACCCTATATGTTTTACACTCACAATCTATAATGATATAGTACCACATGTCACTTAAACATACCACTACCATATAAATACAATCATTCTTAGTCAATCAACACTTCAATCATACAATCACTTTTACCTACCGCGTATCACCATGTACACACATAATAATACAAATCACTACACGTATATACATTCACGTAATACATTACACCACACACAGATTTATACGAGCCTTACTCCTAGCACTAGGGTCATCGTAATCTACCCACCTTAGGATCAAGTCTGTCTCCTGATTTCCTTAAATAGGCCGACGTAGATGTGGCGGACTTAGACACTAAAGTCGTTCTATCCTAGACACACATACATTATAAAGAAACCATATACATCCATATACACTCACTTAATCATATAGCACTCACTTTCAAATTCTCATACATATATCAATTTCACATACGTATACATACGTACTCACACTACTCCACTCTTATCTTGCATCTATATAGGTCACATATACACTCACCGGCATACACAACCATGGTAATCTACATAGGTAAGTATACTATTTCATACATTCACATATACGTAGTCACAAACATACGGCTATGCATACCTCCTGATATACACAAGCTCACACATCATCCCGTAGGGGTAATATTATAATCTTACTATGCATACAACACACTCATTCATACAATACATATATATACACCTGTAACTAACTACATACATATATATACACAAGTACACCGACATGCAATCACACAATAATCTGCACGCACAACTATGCATACACCTATTAACATTGCACTTAACACGCATATCACTATACTAGCATCCAATTACAAACATTAATAAGTACCGCTATGGTACATATAATCATAGTAACTGGCCAAACTAAATTTAATATTCCTATAATGACATAGTCAATTACTTGCCTAAGTATAAACATAACACTAACTATTCTATACATGCCTATATACATATATATCACAAATTACCGTACATGCACATATGACACAATAGACCATCACTCCATAGTAATATCCTAAATGTAAGCACACTCATTCATGGGTGGTATATAGAGATTAGCATACGCGGGTCCACAGTCACTATCTATATACATGCACCACAACACCATATTCAAGCTAAAGGTCTCACTATACTTAAACTAAAGCTGAAATAAGGAAAGATAAGCTCTAATGTGATAACTAAGCAAGGTGCAGGAGTGGGACAACGAGTTGATGTTGTGATGGACGGTTTCGAAGATGGTATGGTTAAGAGAGTAGTTTGGTTGGGTGACAAAAAGATATTTATGTACCAAGGTAAGAAGATAAGGATGATGTGTGTGAAAATAATAACATCGTAAAATAGCGAACATATGGCATAAGTTAAAATGTAAAATGTGATTAGTCAAATGATAGGTGAAGAGTAATACGTGCCTAGTGATGTGGTGCTTGTATTGCAAATGGAAAATAGGGTTGTAAAGAAATTATATATATATATATATATATATAATTTGAAGTCAATGATTATGAGACTGACGCACATGATTTTTTTATATAAGTGTTATTTAACTTAGGAAAGTATTTTAAAAGTCTATATCGATGACCGTTTCGAAATAAACTAGTAAGAAAGGAGGTGACATTTGAACTAGCGACTTAGAATAAAAGTTTTAAAAGTTCATTGCTTGAGGAAAATAGAGTAGTTATACAAGGTTATGCGAAATGGAAGTGCGGAGGATGTATGTTGGAAAATTGATGTAAGATGGTAACTAAGGATAGTGTCGGAAAAGTTTCATAATCAAGGTTGGGTTTAAGTCGACCGAAGTGTAGAAAATCTAAGTGAAATTTTCGAAAGAATTTTAAACTTAGCGAAGGATTCAAATAATGAAATATCGAAAACACTTTTGGAAGTCCCGGGATCTGCAATGGGGAGATTCAAGGTTAAAGATGGCGGATCTGAAGAGTTGATGTGAATCGAGGACAAGGATCAGGTTCGATGATTGAAACGTAAGTACGATTAGGAAGTACTCCGTGAATACGCTACGATGGCTTCCTATGATCATTAACACGGAAGTGTAGTGATCGGAAAAGTAAAATTGAGGGAAGAAAAAATAATCATTGATCGACTAAGGTTTAGCGCTACGGTCCGTCAAAGAACTAGACTGTGATAGGGAAGCCGAGGTGGTGATTCATAGAGGATCAAGGTCGGAATCTTATGGATCTGGGATGTCTTACGTCTCGAAGAATACTCATTGCAGGCGTCTCAGGTTTGACTGGCTTGGCGACGGTCGCAACAGTCAGTTGGGTCCTAGATTCGATAAATCTAAGCGAACGACTAATGAAGTTAATACGATCAGAGAAAAGCTAGGGTGACTCCTAAGATTATAATACGAAGTCGTGGCAAAGGTGTCTAACTAATGAGCACGAGCATCTAACTAACTCTTCATATCATCCTGACATTGGGTTCCTATCATGCTGAGACAAGGCATCCGAGTAATTTCGCGTACGAACTAATTCTGGACATTTTGGCTAATGGAAAGTGATCTCATTGTTCTGAATTTCGCAGTTGCATGACCTGCATGGGCCACCACTAAAACCTGTAACGCCCTGCTTCCCAAAAGACACCAGAAGCGAGAACGTTACGCGGTCCGCTTGAACTGGAGCGGTGAAGCTCGAGTTCAATAAGCGCCTGTGATAAAAACACAGATGAGGTCCTTGCAACTGCCATTCAGAACAATCAGAATCACATTCAGAAAAAGATAAAGCCACGTCCAGATATGAATAAGGCGTACACGAAATTACAAGACAAGCCACAGCAGGGCTAAAGAAATTACAACAGAGCACTAATCCTACTACAAGGAACTAAACTAAAACTCAAGCAATGACGGGGAAGAGACTCTAGTCTTCTGCAGAAAACGTGTCGACGTCTTCGACAACTCTGGCTCTCGTACTGGTCATCCTGGTCCTCAAGCTCTGAACCTGACATACATCCACAAATATGAATGTATGTCAGCTAGGGGTATGCAAGAAGATTTAGCATCCCAAGGCGAAGTATATAACAAGTATATGAAATTTAGAAGCACTTAATAAAAGAAACGACTGCAGCAATTAACATTTAATATTTCGGGGCAGAAAGAAACAATCCTAGCATGCAGTTCTAGTCGATGGCAAGTTTAAAGTTAGATTCTCTGAGTTTGTTAGCATTTCAATATTCACGATGACCAAGTTAGAGTTACAATGACCATGTCAAGAATTCACATCTAATCTAGGGTTCTCGCCTTTAGGTTGTGATGAGAAGGTCGTTCCTCTCACGGGGGCTTACCGTGATTGACACTAACCCACTGCGTCGGGTGGTGTTCTTGAGGAGAGTACCTTTAATACGCCCAGTGGCCGCTCAACCCTAACCCCACCCAAAAGTTTTGCCGGAACACGAGCCGGCCTAGTCGACTCACACGACATCACGATATCACGATTTCGCCTTCGAGGCGCACGATTTCACGATGTCCATATAGTTAATCATGTCAGGACTCACTGAATTCCATTGTTATCAATATTAGTGTTTTATGGTGACAGTTCTGCAAGGCGGAAGCGGGTCGAACGATCGGTTCCGTAATTTCAAATAATGACGATTTCGTCCTTTTTGTTCGACTTGCTACAGAAACAATTTCTTTCTCTAGTTGTTTAAATTGGGGGTATATCGTATGATATACCGTTGGATCCCAATTTTCGTCCTAATCATTATGGTGTTAGTTTCCTACGTCGTTCACGTCTAAATTTTGAGTTACACAGCAAAACAATGAAGGCGGCGTAAACGTGCCGAAACTTCTAAAATTCATAACAAATCATATACTTGCCTGATTGGACGATCTTGGGGACCAGGAGGTCGGAATGAGAACAAGATTACCTGTGACAGGATATAAAGCTAAACTTAATAAAACTCAATGAAACATCACCAAGCCTAATTATTGGCTTTAATACTAAACATCTTATACTAACTTAAACCACTAATCAATCTCTTAATTTAGTTTACTCCAACATTTTCAAATAATTAATCATTTTATTAGGTTCTCAACCCTAGGGTGATGTCCATGTCATATTATCAAACCAACTATCCGTTAACATTGATAATACTACTAACTTATTGAGAGTATTACCTTCTGTTGGGGTAAAAAAATATTAATATCCTGCTGGCAAATAATTCTACTAGCATTTCAATAGCTGTTTAACAAAACTGATATAAGGGATTGCTGATTAAGGTGCTCTTTGACATCATTTGGCTTCTAGATCAAGTTGTTGCATTCATTCGAACCGAGGTCTACGCATTACCCATCAACAGGGCATGAGAGAAACATATACCATATGTGGTATTGCTATTAGATATTCATATGTCATCAACAGATCAAGTAATATTAATATTCATATGTGGTATTGCTATTAGATAACCATCAGCAGGGCATGAGAGAAAGATATACCATATAATGTTTCTTACTCTAACCTATAGACTAATGCTAGGCTCTGATATATCTAATGAAATAATTTTAATAACAGTTTATATACTTACTCATATCAGCAAACCAATTTAACAAGCAGTAAACTAACCGAGTAAAACCAAAGCATCGCTTACCTACACACATGCAGGTTGGGGACGACGAGGAAACGTTGCGACAACGTCAAAAACGTTGCTGATGCTCGCTGATGGGGTTGGCCTGGGGCTGAACGGCCTGTAGTCGGCGGCCTAGGGGTTGACGGGGACACCGGAGGGGGCGGCAGCGGCGGCGGCGGTGGCGGCCGCTGCTGCGACTTGCTGCAGCGCAAACCACGCACGCAGTGTGAACGCCGGCGATCGGAGAAGATTTCGGCGAGAGTCGGAGGCCCACAGCGGCGATGTGAGGTGGAGGAAGTCGGGGGATCTGGCCGGTGGGTGGCCATGGGGGATGATGCGAGGTTGAAGGGCGGCGCTGGCTGAGCTACGGTCGGGGAGAGAGAAGCAGGCGCTGGAGTTGCTCGCGAGAGGAGCTCGGTCATGGGGGAGGCCGGAGCTCGGAGGGAAGGTCTTGCGGAGGAGACGCCGTGCGGGGGTGCTTGGGTTGCTGGGCGTGGCTGCGTTTTGATGTAGGGTAGGGGTCGCGTGCAGAGGCGAGAGGGAGAAGGCGGCTGCGGTTTTGATAGCCCTAGTATTCTCTAGGGTTTTAAAATAGGAATATTATTGTAGGGAGTGTCAGCACGTGATAGGGGAGAAGTATTGGCTTAGGGTTTTATTATATCTATATACACAGAAGTAGGGTGGCCTATGTTTTCTTTTAGCTTAGAATGGATGTATGCTGTTATAGGTTAGCCTAGGTTTCATTTATATGAGGAAAATGTAGGGTTGTTGAGGATTGTACAATGCCAGCACGTGAAAGGAGGGGTCTAATAGCTACTAGGGTTTTTAGAAAAATATATATATATGCTTATTTTATATAGGTTGGCTGAGGCTTTATAGTGTTTAGAGAATTAGGTTCTCCTCTTTAAAAATAGCCTATGTATAGGTGGCTGCGGGTTCCTAAATTAACCTCAGGATTGTTGTTTTGTTTTGTTTTCTTTTGTTTTCTTTTTTTTTAAATAAAGAAAAACCCAATCATTAAGTTATTAAGAGGTCCTTAGTTATTATAAAATTAATATAACTTTTGTTTGTTTTGTTTTTTTATAACCCATACGTACAGGTTTGATTTTAATATCTGTTATAAACTTTTGAAAATCAAGTTAATAATTTAATGGGATATTAGTAGATCGGTCCTTCGACATCCAAAAATTACAACGAAGGTACCGGAGTGTTCGCTCCTCGGAGAGGGTCATGGCTATGGGATCCGATCACGCGTTCGGACTACGGGACACGACCATAAAACCGAATATGAAAATACTCATACGGGATAACATACACACCAAAATACGTACGACCGGACAGTGGCCGTTTCAGTCATCCCAAAAGAATTTCTGAACTTCGTGAAATAACTTCTTCTTTTTCTGATAACTAACATTGTGGGGTACGATGGCGCACGTGAGATAATTGGCAATGTCAGCATACCATGGAGTCAAAACAGAAGAGATACAGAAAAGATGCTCGTCAGGGAGTGAGTCATTAATAGGAGTGGCATCCGGGTCGAAAGTAGATAACCTAGATAAATGGTCGACGACGACATTCTCCGCCCCTTTCTTGTCCTTGATTTCCAAGTCAAATTCCTGGAGAAGGAGAATCCACCTTATGAGGTGCTGCTTGGCCTCCTTCTTGCTTAAAAGGTACTTGAGGGCGGCATGATCGGTATGCACAATAACCTTAGCATCCACAAGCTACGACCGGAACTTATCCATGTCATGGATGCCGACTAATAATTCCTTTTCTGTCGTCATATAGTTCCTTTGAGCTTCGTCGAGGGTCTTGCTTGTATAATAGATGACATGCATATTTTTGTCTTACCTTTGCCCCAGGACGACCCCAGCTGCATAGTCTTTAGCGTCGCACATCAATTCGAACGACAGACTCCAATCGGGCGGTTGAATCACAGGTGCAGAAATAAGGGCTTGCTTTAAGAGGCGGAAAGCTTCCATACACTTGTCATCGAAGACGAAAGATGTATCCTTCCCAAGTAGCTGAGTCAATGGGCTAGAAATTTTAGAAAAGTCCTTTATAAACCGACGGTAGAATCCTGCATGCCCTAAGAAACCACGGACTCCCTGAAGGTTAAGTAGAGGAGGAAGCTTTTCGATCACATCTACCTTTGCTTTGTCCACCTCAATCCCTCTTGAAGAGATAATGTGCCCTATTACGACTCCTTCTTGTACCATAAAGTGACATTTCTCACAATTTAGAACCAGACCTTTATCTTGACATCTTTTCAGGACTTTAGCTAGGTTGCGGAGACACGAGTCGAACTTTGTTCCATAGACGAAAAAATCATCCATGAAGACCTCCATTATGTCCTAGGAGAAATCGGAGAATATTACGGACATCAATCTTTGAAATGTAGCTGGGGCATTGCAAAGCCCAAACGGCATCCTCTATAAGCATACGTCCCAAACGGACATGTAAAAGTGGTCTTTTCTTGGTCATCATTGTGGATAGGAATTTGCAGGAAGCCAGAGTATCCATCCATGAAGCAAAAATAGTTGTGCTTGGCCAGTATTTCAAGCATTTGATCAATAAAAGGGAGAGGATAGTGATCTTTCCTCGTGGCTTTGTTTAATTTCCGGTAATCGATGCACATTCGATATCCGGTGACTATCCTTGTAGGTATAAGCTCGTTTTTCTAGTTACGAATGACTGTCATTCCTCCCTTCTTGGGCACAACATGTACCGTGCTAACCCAACGACTGTCGAAAATAGGGTAGATAATCCCGGCCTAGAGAAGTCTAACAATCTCCTCCTTTACTACTTCCATCATAATGGGGTTCAATCTTCGTTGTGGCTCGATGGAAGTGGCTTGCTCATCTTAGCAAAGCCCCAAGCTTACGCCCTTCAAGTACTCTATTGCATACCTGAAAACGTTCTTAAATCTCTTTAGAACATCAAGAATTTTTGCCATCTGGTCTTCGGGTAGCGAGGAGTTCACAATGATCGGTGTGCCGAATCCTTCGCCAAATATTCATACTTCAATCCTGGAGGTAACTCCTTCATCTCAACTTCGTGTGGTCCCGATGCATATTTCTCAAGCTGTGCATCCTCCAATGAACGGGCCTCTTCTCGGGTCTCCGAGATGCTAACATCCGGAACTTCACTTTCAACCATGGGTTCGCCGGGCGAAGCCTTGCAAGGTAATGAGGAGACCATGGAGGAAGGCTCTGGGTCCATCTCAAGTGTATGATAATTATCCGGTAAAAAGCTTCAACACGAAAGCAAGTCTTAATAGTAGATAGTTCTCCACCACCTCCTCCAATTTTATCATGGTCCCAAACTCCAGGGTGCTCTGTAAGGGACTGCAAGGAAAGGATAGATTCATGCTCACCGCACTTGATAAGCATGGCCAGATGATCCTCCACACAAATCTCTCTATTGATGCGTAGATCCCCCTGACTGAAGTCGGTACTGGGTATGTCAATAAGCACCGCATCATTAGAAGGGAAAAAGAATGTCATGTCGGGATGTTGCTGAATATCATGATTCCTCTTTTGATTTTCCACTGCATCTGACAGGAAGGATATGATGCTCGAGGTGCTCAGAGATTCTGCTAGACTTTGTACCAAATAGCCGGTGTGGGGTGCATGTGCCCAAATATCATCTGAAATGGCACACGACATTCTTGCTTTAGAGTAGAAAACTTGTAAGCAAAGGAGAGAAAGATGACTGAAAGGATAGAGAACATGTTAATAGCACAAGTTGTAGGAATGGAGAGATAAGAAATGATGACGGCCATATGGAGACATAGTCTACTAACCTTTTACAACTAATATGTACAATAAGTCAATGCAAAATTAAAAAGGTTTAAGATGTGAAAATTATCAGATGATAAGGATGTGAGCTAGTCTCAAGGATAATAGTGTCCTAAATGTAACAAGCACGTTGCCTCCCCGGCAGCGGTGCCATAAAGCTTGACCGCCCGTCCGTTTGGCACTCAAATCGGGACGGAGATACTAGGATTAGAATTTGTAAACCGCAAGCGTACGGTGTCGAAGTGTTGCTTAGGGGTCGATCACAGGGAGACGTGTGTTGTGCTTGTGAACATTCAGGATCCGGATCACCCAGTGGGTGAGCTAGCATATTCTCTGGGTGGTTGTCACGATAGTAGATTAATAGAAAAGATGTAAGAGGTAAAAAAGGTAACCTAGGACTTTGGCTTCCGCCCTATCATGAGTTCTCAATATTACGACCGAGGGATAGGGATGCGGTCGGATTCTAGGTTTTAGCGGTGAGACGTTGCCTCTAATAATGGTACCTAGCGTCCCATGGGATCGATATTCCGGTCGATTCCCAGGATGATACGCTAGGTCTACCTGGGTTCGGATGGTGGGCACTCCCATGTCCAACACCGCCTGACTCCAGGAGCACTAAGCTCACAACGATTGCTCCCGACATTTCATCCAAGCCGTTCCCACGTGCAAGGAGTCAATGTCTACGCTAAGTGGGTGAGCTGTGGCTAGGGAATCAAACTCCCGTTCTATTTTCCCTTGGCCCGACGGTCAAAGGCGTTCTTTCTCCGGCCAATGACAATAAAACGCCCCCCCCCCCCCCCCGTGTAACCATCTAAATCCCTATATCCTATCGAATCCCTAATCCTATGGCCGTTCTAGGGAGAACATATGAAGGGGCTTCCACCAATGTCCCAGATTGAAGAACTACTCACTATTCATGGCATGAAATGTAACAAAACAGATTATAGCCATCAAAATGGAAATCATGCAATAGATTACTGTAGCAAATAGAAGTATAAACGCAACATTAAAATATAAGAACGATCAAGGAACTTACAAATAGAGTTTAATTCAAAGCAGCCAAAAATCTCTAAACCAGCTTTAAAATGGGGATTACGTTTCTGGGAAAACCTAGCTCTATTTATACAATTTGGCAAGATGCCAGGGAATATTCCCACTAAAATACAAAAAATAGACATTCACCCGATCGGTTGAAACTTCAACCGATCGGGTGAGACGATCAGGAAACTTGGTCTTCGGCTACGATAGATCTCACCCGATCGCTGAACCGATCGGGTGATTCTTCGAATTCTCGAACATGAGAAGCAGCAGCTACAGGTGACCCGATCGGTTGACAAGTCAACCGATCGGATGAACTTTGGCTCTCAAAACAGCGATTTGTGCCACATTCACCCGATCACTGAACCGATCGAGTGGAACTGCCTCTTCCTCGGGACTGATACGGCCGCACGAACCGGTCTGGTGGATCTGTCAACCCGATCGGTTGAGAGCAGATACATATTTTATCTTGACGATTGGTTCTCAGGGTCTCGTGCAACACCTCCCATTGCTCCGGCGACTCATGATGTTGGTATTGTATGTCCCCTGCGCCAGCAATATCCTACAAAAGGATACAAACACAACAAAAGTAAAAAAGGAACTAAAAAACACAAAGGAACCGATTCGAAACAACGAAAAATGACAAGAAATTACGGAGAAGACGTGCTTGAATATATAAAATATAAACGGACGTCATGCTCAGACCCCTTGTGTTTGGTGGAGCCGATCTAAAAGCTTCGGGAGAGCTTTTGGGAACCCCGCACCCGTCCAACTATTAGTGGTTTTGCCCTAGGCCAAATATTTGGACCTTATATTATGTCATTTTCATTTATAAAATGTTTCTCTTATTGTTATTATTATATTGCTTGCATGTTTCTTTATAATAATGTTTGAATAGCTGTTTTATGTTATTCTAAGCATCCCTAATCATTCATCATTAAATGTTTAATAAAGAATTAAGACTAGTATGCGTTTGGTTGATAATTATGAGATAATTATATATATGGTGATACAAATCAAACTTATAGGTACCTGTTGGAGAACATGTGATGGATAGACTCGCTATGAGATCATTACATGGATTAGTGTCATAAATGATCTCATAATAGTTATGTCATAGAATCCTTAGACCTGAGATCATCATAGTTTCCTACATAAGGAACATCATGTTTTGACATAATCAAATGTTATCTTTAATCAGATAATCATAAAGGTTATGATAAGACATGATGTGAATTATGCAGAGGAAAGTGAATGAACAAGATGGAATTTGTCCCTCTCCTATGAGAGAGATATCTAATGGGCCCCTCGATAAGTATGACTGAGAAATGCATGGCCGTGCTCAAATGAATGTCATTTGATTTTATCAGTCTACTTAGAAAGCGAGAAATTAAATGTTTGAACAATATAAGTATGATGTTGCCCATGACTTATGTTCAAATAAGATATATGTTCTATTGGTTAGGTTAATATCAGAGTAACGATATTCATATTAATTGGGTAGTCATAACGTCTTGCTAGAGACCAATTATGACTCGTGGGCTTTTAATGGGATTAAGCCCACTGCAAATTTGATATGAGCCTATTGAGTCGCATACAAAGAACGTAATGGATATGATAGGGTTTAAACATGATTTCGAATTTGATTTGAAATTCTCAATATGGCGAAATATCTTAACTGACAGATATTAACTGACATATATTGTCTCTCGTTAAGATATTATATCTAAGATATCATCACGTAAAAAATGCGTTAAAGAGTTAACAGATAATATACGATATTATCCTAAATATATCTTTTGTAACCGAAATGCGTTAAGTGGTTAACGTAGGATTCTTATCCCTAAGATATCGCTGCGTAACTGAAATGCATTAAGAGGTTAACGTGTGATTCTATATAAGATATATAAAGAGGATTTTTAGTTTTTACGATTTCAATCTATCTCCTCCGTTTTGAGAAAAACAAAGAGCGAGAGAAACCATAGTTACGATAAAGGAGCTAGCACCCTCGTAATTCTTGTTCGTGATGTTTGCGTGTGGATACCAATTGAGGGTGGTCGTTCGTAGAGCAGCACCTGTAGTCCAACACATTCAAATCGTCACAAGGTTAGTAATCTATTCGAATCAATTAGAAACGCATGGATCTTGGTAGGTTTCTATTTTCCGCTGCGTATAACCTAGTTATGCATGATAGAAATCCTAACCATGGTATCAGAGCTTCTTGCGAATTCAATTGATTTGAATATGCCTTGTTTATATGTATGCGATGTCTATAAATTCGTTGGCATGAGTTTAACTTGTATGTATGTTGATGCATAAACACGATTACATATTGTTAATTGATAAAGACAATCTGTTTAATCTGTCTGTATGAGATACAAATATATTTGATGTTTAATAATATACATGACATGTATATGGCCACGAAATTAATCACTATTAATTTGATCAACATGGGTTATGAATACGCTGTTATTATATGATTAACGTGATTATTGTTAATGTGATTAATATGTTAATTTATGATTATTGTTTTATATGACTAAACCTACGCTAATCACTGTTTAATATGATTAAACTTATGCAGATCATTATTTAATATGTTTAATGTGATTAAACTTATGGTAATCATTATTTAATATGATTAAACCTATGCAGATCATTGTTCAATATGATTAATATGATCAACTAACGCTGATTAATGTGATTGTTTAACACGATTAAACTAACGCTGATTTGATCAGCAGATTCTGAGTAATGACTATGTAATACGATTAAAATGATGCTGATATGATCAGCAGATTCATCATTCAGAAATTTAAATAGGGTTTTAAAGGAAAAAAATCATTAATGAGATTACTGATAACTCAAAGCACCGAGGGGCGCTGCTCCTCGACCCCGCCCAGCAGGACTGCCGTTTTCGTTGCGCATTATATGTCGTGGAAATTATTAAACAGAAATTATAATACATCATTTAAATTAAATTTAATCTATTATACAATTCATGAAGTTTGTCCTACATGGCACTTTTGTCCCACGTGGCAGTTTTGTCCCAGTCATATTTTTGGTTTCTGACGGGGAAGCCACGTGGAGGTTGGGCGGGGGTCTGGACTTGGGTTTGGGATGAGTTTTTGGTTATTTTTTTTGCTTTTTAGTCCCTGTTTTTCCTCTTTTCCCTCCGACCCTCCTCTCTCTCACACACCCACGCTTTTTGCACTTTGGCGACCGCTTCTCTCTGCATTTGTGCCCGAGCGACGACTGCCTCCGTGCCCTTCGGGCACGGGTTATGACTAGTACAATGATATGTGATAACATGATTTATTTTGATGTATGTATGATGTTTTGCATGCTCACATGTTATATATATATTATGTTTATCAGTTTTGTATGAGATGCGATGTATGATGATATATGTGTATGAGATGCCATGAATGAAATGATGCATAATATATTAATATAAATAGACATCATAACTTAATTGTTAAAATTTCCTCACCATAATTTTAAGTCTTATGTCACCCATGATTTGAATACCTATCAAGACTATGATCACCAAAATGTGGGTTCTGCCAAAGCGAAGTGCATTGGGTTATCATAGTACCGCAGGATCGGTAATCGTGCTACCCAAATATTTGAAAATGGTTAGACTTAATTAGGCTATCAAAATGGTTTTGGGCCTAAGGGCATTAGATGAGATCATAACATGCTTAGACATATGACGTCAAAATCCCATAAAGAATCTAAGAATTATATGAGATGTAATTGGTAAAGTGTTACCTACCTAAATAACTTGATTTTAAGTGTCATGCCAAAGCTGACTTAAAGTTTGGTAAAATATGGATCTTAGCCCACTAAAGTGTTATAATTGTTGTAATTAATATTGAGGGTTATTAATTTTGTGGGAGTTTCATGAAACATTTTAAAATGAAATTGGTACTAATGTTTATTTTGCATATTTGTAGATCAATGGCATCTCATAACACTTCTGCACTATCACTGCGATCTGTCCTTTAGAAGGACAAGCTGAAAGAAAATGGCACCAACTTCCTTGACTGGTTCATAAACATGAGAATTGTTCTCAAGCATGAAAGGAAGTTGTATGTCCTGGATGATCCTCTCCCTGAAGAACCACCTACTGATGCTTCAAAGGCTGTAAAGGATAAGTATAAGAAACATCTTGATGATTCTGTTGATGTTGGTTGTCTTATGTTAGCCACTATGTGCCCAGAACTTCAGAAGGATCTGGAACACATGGAGGCTTATAGCTGAGTGTTCATCTTACGGAGATTTTCCAATAACATGCAAGGCATGAAAGGTATGAGACTACCAATGGTCTGCATGCTTGCAAAATGGCTAAAGGTGCATCAGTGAGCGCTCATGTTTTGAAGATGAAAGGCTATATTGATCATCTTGAAAGGCTTGGATTTCTCCTCAGTTTAGAACTGGCTACAGATTTGATCCTTAATTCATTGACTGATGGTTTTGATCAGTTTGTCATGTAATACAATATGAATGACATGGAGAAATCTCTTGCTCAGCTGCATTCGATGCTTAAAACTGCTGAGCAAAGTATAAACAAAAAGCCTAGTCATCTACTTATAGTCAACAATGGTAAAGGAATGAAACACAAGGGAAAGCCTAAAGCAAGAGTTTCAAGTAAGCCCAAAGGAAAGGCTAAAGCAAAAGTTGCTGATAAGCCTGCAAAATTTCCAAAGGAGGGAGTTTGTTTCCATTGCAATGGACCTGGTCATTGGAAGCGGAATTACAAGCTCTATTTGGAAGATCTGAAGAAAAAGAAGAGTAGTGAGACTACATCTTCAGGTATTTATGTTTTTTGAAATTAATTTATCTACATCTACTTTCTGGGTATTAAATACTGGATATGGATCTCACATTTGTACAAATGTGCAGGGGTTGAAAAGAAGTAGACAACTGGAAAGGGGCGAAGTGGACCTACGAGTTGGAAATGGAGCAAGAGTTGCTGCTTTAGCTGTAGAATCCTATGAATTGTCTTTGCCAAATGGGCTATTGTTAGTTTTAAACAATTATTACTATGTTCCTACCTTTAGTAGGAATATTTTTCAGTTTCTTATCTGGATGATGAACAATCTTATTTTCTTATTAAGAATAAGAGATGCTCCATTTATTATGATGATGTGCTTTATTGTATTGCGGATTCATTTGATGGCCTTTACGTTCTAAATCTAGACAACTCCAACAATGGATAAATCTTTAACATAACTGCTAAGAAATCCAAACCCAATAATATGAATCCCACATATTTATGGCATTGTCGTCTTGGTCATATAAACGAGAAACACATATCTAAGCTCCATCAAGATGGACTTTTAGAGTCATTTGATTTTGAATCATTTGAAAATTGCAAATCTAGCTTATTAGGCAAAATGACAAAGAATCCTTTCACTGGATAAAATGAAAGGGCTAATGATTTATTAGGCCTAATACAAACTGATGTATGTGGTCTATTAAGTATCCATGCTAGGGGAGGATTTCAGTACTTCATTACATTCACTGATGATTTCAGTAGATATGGCTATATCTATCTAATGAAACATAAACATGAAACATTTGAAATGTTCAGAAATTTTCAAAATGAAGTGCAAAATCAACTTGGCAAAACTATTAAGGCACTTCGATCTGATCGGGGTGGTGAATACTTGAGCCAAGAATTTGATGATCATCTCAAGGGTTGTGAAATTGTTTCACAATTAACTCCACCAGGAACACCACAGTGAAATGGTGTATCTGAAAGGAGAAATCGAACCTTAGTAGATATGGTTCGATCCATGATAAGTCAAACAGATCTTCCATTATCCTTCTGGGGCATGCCTTAGAAACAGCTGTGTTCACTTTGAACCGAGTTCCATCTAAAGCGGTTGAAAAGACACCATATGAGATATGGACTGGGAGAACACCTAGTTTGTCTTTTATAAAAATTTGGGGCTGTGAGGCTTCTGTGAAAAGACAAGTTTCAGATAAATTAGCCCCAAAATATAATAAATGCCTTTTTGTGGGATATCCTAAAGAAACTAAAGGATATTACTTTTATAATCCCTCTGAGAACAAAGTGTTTATTGCTCGAAATGGTGTCTTTCTAGAAAAGGAATTTATTTCTAAAAGAACCAGTGAGAGCAAAGTACACCTCGAAGAGTTTCAAGAATCACGAGATGGCATAGAACCTATGGTGGAAGCTCAACAAGTTCCACAAACAGTTGTAGAACTTGTACGAGCTACACAAGCACCACGTAGATCTGATAGGCCACGACACATGCCCGAGAGATATGGATTTCTCATAACGGACACTCGTGAAGTACTGCTCATAGATCAAGATGAGCCTACTACCTATCAAGAAGCCGTGTCAAATCCAGAATCTGATAAATGGCTAGGAGCTATGAAATCTGAAATGCAATCCATGTATGATAATCAAGTTTGGACCTTGATTGATCCACCGGAAGGGGTTAAAACCATTGGGTGCAAGTGGGTTTTTATGAAGAAAACTGACATGAATGGCAAAGTGCATACCTTTAAAGCAAGACTTGTTGAAAAAGGCTTCAAACAAACTCATGGTATAGACTATGAGGAATCATTTTCGCCAGTCGCAATGCTTAAATCAATAAGGATTCTAATTACCATAGTAGTATTTCTTGTTTTATATGTTGATGACATATTACTCATTGGAAATGACATCCCTATGTTGCAAACAACCAAGACTTGGTTAGGGAGTTCTTTCTCAATGAAAGATTTAGGCAAGGCTGCTTATATCCTTGAGATTAAGATCTATATGGATAGATCTAAAAGGATAATTTGTCTGATCCAAAGTACATACATAGAATAGGTTCAACATATAAGAATCTAAAAGAGGATTCTTGCTAATGTCTCATGGTATTTCTCTTAGCAAGACTCAATGTCTTATGACATCGGATGAGCGAGATTGCATGAGTAAGACTCCTTATGCTTCGGCTATAGGATCTATCATGTATGCCATGATATGTACTCGACCAGACGTGTCGTATGCTTTGAGCTTGACAAGAAGATACCAGTCAGACCCCGATGAAAGTCACTGGACACCAGACAAGAATATCCTTAAGTACTTTAGAAGAAATAAGGATGCATTCGTGGTCTATGGAGGATTAGAAGATGAGCTAGTTGTAAATGGTTACACAGATGCAAGCTTCCAATCTGATAAAGATGACTTTAAATCACAGTCTGGATATGTGTTTATGTTAAATGGAAGTGCTGTAAGTTGGAAAAGTTCCAAGCAAAGTACTATTACAGATTCTACAACAGAAGCTGAGTATATTGCAGCATCAGATGCAACTAAGGAAGCAGTATGGATAAGGAAGTTCATTACTGAACTAGGAGTAGTTCCTAGTATCGCAAATCCAGTGGTTCTCTACTGTGACAATAATGGTGCTATTGCACAGGCAAAAGAGCCCAGATCTCATCATGATCCAAACATATACTCAGGCGTTATCATCTCATTTGAGAAATTATTAAGAATAATGACGTCAAGATATGCAGAGTACCAACAGATGACAACATTGCTGATCCACTTACCAAAGCTCTCTCACAAGGCAAACATGATAAACATATGAGGTCTATGGGTATTAGATACTTGTATAATTAGGCCTAATGCTAGTGTGAGATTGTTAGTGGTTTTGCCTTAGGCCAAATATTTGGACATTATGTTATGTCATTTTCATTTATAAAATGTTTCTCTTATTGTTATTATTATATTGCTTGCATGTTTCTTTATAATAATATTTGAGTAGCTATTTTATGTTATTCTAAGTATCCCTAGTCATTTATCATTAAAGGTTTAATAAAGAATTAAGACTATTATGAGTTTGGTTGATAATTATGGGATAATTATATGTATGGTGATACAAATCAAACTTATAGGTACCTGTTGGAGAACATGTACTGGATAGACTCGCTACGAGATCATTACATGGATTAGTGTCATAAATGATCTCATAATAGTTATGTCATAGAATCCTTAGACCTGATATCATCAAAGTTTCCTACATAAGGAACATCGTGTTTTGACATAATCAAACGCTATCTTTAATCAGATAATCATAAAGATTATGATTAAACATGATGTGAATTATGCAGATGAAAGTGAATGAACAAGATGGAATTTGTCCCTCTCCTATGAGAGAGATATCTAATGGGCCCCTCGATAAGTATGACTGAGAAATGCATGGCCGTGCTCAAATGAATGTCATTTGATTTTATCAGTCTACTTAGAAAGTGAGAAATTAAATGTTTGAACAATATAAGTATGACATTGCCCATGACTTATGTTCAAATAAGATATCATGTGACAAAAGGAGTATGACATGTTCTATTGGTTAGGTTAATATCGGACTAACGATATTTATATTAATTGGGTAGTCATAATGTCTTGCTAGAGACCAATTATGACTCGTGGGCTTTTAATGGGATTAAGCCCACTGCCAATTTGATATGAGCCTATTGGGTCGCACACAAAGAACGTAATAGATAGGATATGTTTTAAACATGATTTAGAATTTGATTTGAAATTTGCAATAGGGCAAAATATCTTAACTGACAGATATTGTATCTTGTTAAGATATTATCCCTAAGATATCGGCGCGTAACAAAATGCGTTAAAGAGTAAACCGATAATATACGATATTATCCTAACGATATCTTTTGTAACTGAAATACGTTAAGGGGTTAACGTGGGATTCTTATCCCTAAGATATCGCCACGTAACTGAAATGCGTTAAGGGGTTAACGTGGGATTCTATTTAAGATATAGAAAGAGGATTTTCAGTTTTTACGATTTCAATCTATCTCCACTGTTTTGAGAAAAACAAAGAGCAAGAGAAACCCTAGTTGCGGTGAAGGAGCTAGCATCCTCACAGTTCCTGTTCGTGACATTCGTGTGTGGATACCAATTAAGGGTGGTCATTCGTAGAGCAGCACCTGTGGTCTGACACATTCAGATCGTCACAAGATTAGTAATCTATTCGAATCAATTAGAAACACATGGATCTTGGTAGGTTTCTATTTTCCGCTGCGTATAAACTAGTTTTGCATGATAGAAATCCTAGCACCAACTCCATGTAGAGTCAGGAACTTCACCATCTGATGCAAAAGAGAGGAGTGATCTTCGATGACGGTCATGTAAGGTCATACTATGATGTCGTTGTATGCCGAGGTGACGTCGACGACAACGAATTGCATCATTCGAGTGATGACCTTCGGTCTCTCCCCCAATGTGACTGTTAATGTGATCACTCCAACAATGGGCACCGAATGTCTGGTGAAGTTGACAATCGGGCCTAAGCACGGCTTCAGCTCTTCCTAGTCTAGCCCCATCTTTAGAATCGTGGACAAGAACATGATGTCGTACGAGCTGCCTGTGTCAACCAGGAGCCTGCTCATGATGGTTGGCCTGATGAGAGCTTCAATGATGATGGCATCCTTATGGGGCAGTTCGACCCCCTCCAGGTCATCATCAGAGAATGAGATAGGGGGACGAGCCATTCTTCTCTTCTTTGCCCCTGCACCGACATCTATCGTCATGACTTGTCGAGCGTACGCCTTCCTTGCCGACACAGATGTGCCACCTTAGGCTGGCCCACCGTAGATTACATCCATACGCATAATCGGCTCGGGCCTATGGTGGGCCACTTGCTTGGCATCGTGGGTCGGTTGATCAGGCCATGCTGTTGCTCTTCTCCTGCCGTTGGGTCTCTCTGGGTCGACAAATCTTCGGAGATGCCTGCCCTGGATCAGCCGCTCAATATCTCTCTTCAGGGTGAAGCAGTCGTCTGTGTCATGGCTATTGTCGCAGTGGTACCAACAATATTTCTACATATTCTTCCGGCCTGCTCTTGTTCTCATCTCCGGGGATGGGTCTTTGATAAGCTCGCCAGTCAGGGCGCCGCCATCACTTCGGTCAGGGTGCATTAAGTCTGGTGTAATGTACCACCTCCTACACTCTCTCTGGCCCGCCTCTCAAAGCAGGGTTTCTGGGTGCGAAGAACCCCCTCAAAGGTCCGGGGCGATCTTTCGCTTGGGGACCCCCTGGTCACGCCCACGGTGGCAATCTTGGTCACGACCCCTGTTGCAATCCTGGTCGTACCCTTGGGGGGTGCTCATCCTGCCTTGGCCGCTCACTTGGCCTTGCTACAACATAGAGCGCTACAACGGGTGGGGCCTTCTTCATTGTCCCCAGGGCCTCCTCACTCAACATGAACTTCTCTGCCCGAGCGAAGAGAGCGGAGAGATCAGCGGGCAGATCTCTAAGCAACGACTTATGAAGATGTCTGTTCGTCAATCCCTTCTTGAAGGCATCCATGAGGAGCTCGTCTCTACATCTCGCCATGCTGAGTCGCTCTACATTAAAGTGCTACAGGAAGTTGCGGATAGTCTCCCCCTCCTTTTGGACCATCATGAACAGATAGTAAGACGCCTTCTTCTTTCTCTGTCCCGCCAGGAATTGGTGGCAAAACTTCCGTGAGAGGTTGCCAAACGAATCAACAGAGCTACTGGGCAAGCTGTTGTACCACTCCACCACCGCCTTCTTCAAATTCGTCCAGAAAGCTCGATAGAGGAGGGTGTCACATGTCCCATGGATCTCCATAACTCCCCGGTATAGCTGCACATGCTCCAGGGGATCACCCAAACCGTTCATACAGTTCAACTTGAGGTAGCTTGAACCTATGGGTACTGACATGACCAGAACTTACGCCTAAAATCCACCTGGCGGTGTCACAGTCGCCAGGCACGGTATGGTCCATAGGTGTCGACTTTGGGTTCTATCTGCAATAGTATAAAAGAGTGTTGAATCCCATATGGACAGTGACAGTGTATCGAGGCATCAGATTATTTCTAGATCTCAGAATGAGATAGCAGTCGACTGGAGGATTGTTTGATTGGTGTTGTTGTTTGTTCAGTATAAAGAAGCCAGGGACTTAGGGATCACCGCTAGTACCGTCGAAGGTCGATGTTAGACTAGGATTCTTACATTGCATTGGGTTAATGGGAATGGTCTCTCAGCTTGTACCACTCTCGTGGGTTAGAGCTTCGAGGTACTTCAGTGGCTCTCACTGACGCAATGGCAGTAGCCGTCATCGTAGTGATATAGTTCATCGGTGGATCCCCTTGAGGCATGAGCTGGACATGGTTACGAGCCTTGGTTGGATAAACTAACTCCCTAATTAAATCCTAAGGATACTCCTTAAGCTAATTAATTCCACTGACCATGGACATGATCTCAGTATGAGTTCTCCTAGGGAGTTGGTTGGATCAACCAAAGTACTCCCCATTTATCCCCAATACAACCTAAAAGTCCAGATTTACATCTTTTTCCTAGGGTCATAGGGCTAACCCCTCAGCCCTAGAGAAGATTACTCACACACAACAACTAAAACAAATAAAAATGCAAATTTTACCGTAGAAAACATCATAGCAATTGAAACAAGCAAGAAATTAGAATTTCACGTACCAAAACCAGAAGTGAACAATACCCAATGGACAATAAACGAGCTCCAGTAGATTCCAAGACGCAAAAAGACGATCAAAATCCAATCTTTCACAAGGACGGCTCAAAATGAAAACTTAGATCTAAAAATCACTCACTAAATCTCTCCACTCTCCAAAATTAATAAAAGCTGCCTAAAACGTCGTGAAAAATCTCTTAAATACATAGAGGGTGGACCCCCACAAGAAAATCTGAAAATCTGGAAATTTGGGGCCCACACGTCACCGACCGAGTCGGTTGCTCGGTTGAGTAGGCGCCTTCTCGGTCGAGCAAGCACATTAGCTGATGCTTGCTGGAAAAGGGTCTGGGCTACTCGGTCGAGTTGTCTGCATACTCGGTCGAGTTGTCAGTGGGTCGGAACTCCTCTCCAAAGTGTCGCTCAACCTACTCGGGTCGAGTATGTTCGCTCGATCGAGTAAGAGGCTGATGGGAGGAAGCTCGAAAACTGGATCGACTCGGTCGAGTCATCACTCTGCTCGGTCAAGTAGGGCATGCATGTTCTTCCTGCTGGACTCGTGTATCAGCTCGACCGAGTAGCTGGTGCTACTCGGGTCGAGTATCCTTGGAATACTGCATGGGCTTGGGTTTTGGCTTCTTTCTCTCGCTCGCTTTTCCTCCTCTCCTCCCATATGCTTCCAAACCTCGGTGAACTCCTGTTGGACCTCGCTAATGGTACCTCAGACGTGTTGGGTGTGTCCATGTCTCAAAATGGCTCCAAATCGCTTCAAAATCCCTGAAAATCCACAAAGCTCTATGAAACTCGAATATAGCGTTACAAGTGCAGTATCGTATGAAAATGTAGGATTTAGATGCGGATATGACATGAAATGCAATGAAATAATGCTATGGAAAGATGGAAAATATGGACACATCATGTACCGGGGTTGAAATCACCCTTTGGGTCAGCGAATTGGCCTCTTCATGGCACGGGAGGTGACGACGACCTTCGAGGAATGTTTCCATTGCTCCGATGCTCCTGTCGCTGGTTGGTGACTCATCTCAAAATGTGTGAGTGCTACTCCCAAGTGTAGGAGATCGATCAAGTAGTAAACCTGGAGAGTCAGGTATCGAATCCACGGGACAGTCGACCTGTAAACCAAAAGAATCAGTTTCTAAAGATTAATAAAATGATGACAAACTACCACCTTTCAGAGGTGAGATAATTGTGATGATGGTTTTAAGTAAACGAGAAATTAATACTAAAACAAGTACAGAGAGTCGATATAAGGAACCAATAAGAGGAGCATGTGTCGGTTGTGAATTTGTTAAGGGTTTTGTAATCAATGATTTTGAATATCTTTTCTATAACTTAACGTCTCATTCGGCTAGGGTATGAGAACGTCGGAAAATATGGCGATAAAGCGTGTAAACAAAAGTGCCAAACCGTAATCACATATAACGTCGATTTCATAAAGAAAGTACGCACAAGTGCCCTCTCGGGCCACGATACGTCCTCTCGGATCGCATCACGAATAAGTCTTACTCAGATCATATTCAATTAAGCATGCACACATCTCCGATTAACAGACTCAATTAGAATATACATAGAAATCGATGAAATACGTGATTATAACATCCATATAGAGTGAAAAGACAATAAAATCAACGATCACATAGCCCTAACTACATCACAACCAACACATGAGGGCACTAGCCATGCATGGAGAGAAGAAAACTCAGTTTCATTAGCAAATACATGATCAAAAGGTCAAAATACATGCTAAATACGTGAAATACTAGGTATAAGTTGAGATTTCTATCTCTAAAACTCCTCAAAAAGCCTCTAAATTTCTTCTGCAAGAGCCTTTGATCTCTATTTCCATAGCCCCAGAAAATCTCACGAAAATACGCTCTGTAGCCCCTCCAATACGCTCAAAATACGCTCAAAAGTGGTCTGTATACCCTCTGGAATACTAGGGTATTCATAGGGTATAAGTCGGTTGCGGATCCAAAAAATACGCTCAAATCACTTCAAAACCCGCTCGGATCCGCAACCCAAAATCGGAGCAATTCTCGACCGTCGGATGGGATCGAGATCGGATGAGAAGCCGCAGCGTGTCCTCGCTTATTGGGTATGTGCCTGCATCCGCTTCTTTTCACGAACCCAGCTCGGATTCGTCGTCGACCGTTCGATTCGAGCGGGGCGTTGCTTGGATGGTGACACATGTACACAAAACTCCAGCCTACGATCCGTTCTCAGCATCACGTGGGCATTGGTGTGTGCCGTTGGATCGTAGATCGACGTTCTATAATGAGCCATGTCACCCCGTATGATCGATGATTTGCATATACTTTGGTCATTCGACGCCGTTGGATCGAGCGAACAACAATGTAGATCGTGCCTCGTGGCCTGTGGAGCATGTCAGTCGCCCGCTTCTTTGATCGATCTCAATTCTATGCGGGGACGATAATGGCCGTCGGATCTTGATCAAGCGGTGGGGGAAGAGGCCATGTCGCTCGCTCGCTGGTTGTCATCAGATGAAGCGGAACTCGGTGGATTAACGCCATGTGTCCTCACGTCTGCGATTTGATCGCGCGTCGAAGCCGTTGGATGAAGCGGTGAGCGGCCAAGATTTTTCCACGTGGCCCACCCGGTGCATATGAGTATTCGACCGTATTTTCTCTGTATTTCGTGTGTTTTTCTCTATTTAAATGGTATTATGCATTCAAAAATTCATAGTAATTATCACAGATCTCAGAAAAATACAAATAAATAGTCGTTGGAATCGTGAAATCGAGATATTCGTATTAAAAATACAAGAATGGCAGAAATACTCAGTATATTGTTGTTTTGTGCATAACATAAGAGTTCGCTCTAATAAATAAGGGTATTCTGAATATGAACGTATTAGAGACCAAATATGCACCATATAAGCACAAAATGGGCCTAGATATGGGGCTAGAAATGCAATATTTACCATGAATCAGTTGGAACCGCCGGATGAGCCACCTTGGCACTCAGAAGCATTCCTCCCTCTCTTCTGAGGGGTAGGACTGCGGTCGCGGCTCCTCCTCTGCCCTTCCCCATGCCTGGGAGAGCGAAGATCTGGTCGAGGGCACTTCTGCTACGAAATTCACGCCCCCTCGTCTCGAGATAGGTGATCTTTCGCGACGATAGCTTTCCACAGGATGGTCCAGCAGGGCGTTCCTCCACACCATCGAGGCCGACGCCAGGGGGATTCCTCGGCTCCCCTCTTGAAGCCTCTCTCTTTCAGCATCGAGGAGGCAAAGCCGTCGAAGGGACGCTTCCTCCTGTAACCACCTCTGGTGGACGGCCTCTTCCTCCCTATTGATCTCCCTCTGCAGAGTGGCTACCTCCACTTCCTCGAACTGACTCTGATGTGCTGCAACTTCCTTATCAAGTTGGGGGAGGAGGTCTCTCCACACATTGCAGAGCTCAGGGGCTTTCTACCTGAGATGGTCCCGCTTGCCATGTAACGGTCCACTCCTCCATCATCTTGGTGATCTCTGAAAGCTCTTGTAGATGCCAAGGGCCACTTTTTGAATGGCCATGGTCGACCCCTCAAGATTTTGATTCATCGGGGAAGTCCTTCTCAGAGAACGGGACTCTTCGGCCAAGGGTGGCCTCAGAGTGTCGTTGATGATGGTCTCAAGTCGACCCGGCCTCCTCAGAGGTGAAGGGGGTGTGACGTCGGGTGACTTGCCATGGTGAGAATTGCGGTGAGGACGTATGGAGCCTGACATGGGTGTAACCCTTGTTCCCACAGACGGTGCCAACTGTTGTGGGTCATATCTGCACACAATGAGATTTATTTGAATTGGGAATCACATGTACAATGATTTACAAGTTTTTGGCTAATGGCGATGTTTGCATGGCTCAGAACTTGCTTCGGAGGTGAAGGGTTCAATGTCGCCTAGAGGTCGCCTGAAGGTCGTCGACTCGCGGTAGCTGAGGAGAGCTTCTTGTGAGAACAACAACTTGTCAGAAAGACAGGGCTGGCTGTCAGCCCGTATCCCCTCCGATGCTTAAGTCAGTATAAACTCCGAAAATGATGTCGTTTTACCGCAAGCGCACAGTGTAGTGGTGAGCGAAAATCGAACACGGGGAGGCGGTACTATACTACTTATCTAATCCTAGGTTGTGTTAGACTTGTGGGTTTTATTGGTGGAGATGGATTATGGAGTGTCGTGATGGTGATAGATGCGAAGGTTATGTTACTCGATGTCACAAACAAATGACTCCACGAAGAAAGAAATAAATAAAACAAAGAGAAAATAGATAAGAGAAATGTCACTATGGGTTTGGTATCCTCACTACTGCTTCTGGCACTGAATGAAGCGCATACGTATCTAGGGATCGAATCGACCGACGAGTCGATAATATGTTGTGCGGGCTCTATAGTTTGGTGCCACTATCGTGGATCACTTATAAGCGATATAGAGATGTAACGAATGACTAGGGTTGGTGCAACTGTCGTAGATCACCATGCTTAGATTGACAACGTTACAACCCTATTCAGACGTGAAGGGACTTCTTAAGATGAGTGTCACTGTCATGGATCACCACATCTATCGAATTCCCATCACCCCGATGATAGCAAACCACAATATAACTCTACGGCTCCCTCGATTCCTGGCTACGTTGTAGCGATGCCAATGTCTTGGATTGCATCGATGCCACCGTTGTGGATCATCTCGCTACGGAATACCCTTGATTTTTGGGTTTATCCTACGGTGAGTTCATCGACCACCAAGAATTGTCACTTCAAGGGGTTTAGGGTTGTCAATTCCTAGACCCAATTGTGATCAAATTCCTTCCCTAGACTAAGATCCGACAATCAAAGAATCCCAAATGGAGATGGTTTGGTGCCAATATCTTGGATCACCACCCCCATCAAATATGATGCCTTAGAAATAGGATTCAACCTAGCACTAGCAACAAATCTACTCAATGTAAAAGAGAAATAACAGAGATAAACATTGCATGCATATAAGAAAACAATAAGAACTAAAAAATATAATTCAAAGGAATAAAAATACTTAGCTTGATACAAGAGGAGGGACCTATGGTATGGCCTAACTCCTAAAAGAGTCTCCATAAATCTCCAAAGAAAATAAGATGGATCCCTTCCCCAAAGGGGGTTGGTTTCCTCTCAATGACGGCTGCAATCCATATATATAGTCCCCTCAAACCCTAGAAAATAACCCAAGAAACCCCTCTAAAATTCGGCTCAAATCTGTTTCTGGCCACAACTTAAGTTCTGGGCCCAATTAACTCGGACCGAGTAGAAACAGTACTCGGTCGAGTGCTGATTTTAGCACTGTAGTGCCATCTTGCAAAATTTCTGTAGAATTCATCTGACCTTCGATTGAACCGTTCTTAGCAGTGTTGGAACCATCATGAAGTCTAATATCCATGAAAAATATGATAAAAATATTTTGCCAACTGAAATGATAGCATATCTTAAAAGAGTGAGAGGTTGTCTGAAAATCAGGGCGCTTGCCTTACTCGACCGAGGGCGGTTACACTCGGTCAAGTAGCCTTCATGCTCAGTCGAGCAACAATAAGTTTTAAAAGTCTTCAAAATCATCGTTATGTTTGGCTCGAGCTCGATTGAGTAGCAGCTCTGCTCGGTCGAGCAGCTGATCAACTCGATCGAGTGGCCTTGGGCTCTCAAATCTTGGCTAAGTGTTGGAAATATTTGCGCTAGCTGAGTTGGTCCGACCAAGTATCTTCTCTACCCGATCGAGTAGTGTGTGTCCATCCTGCAGCTTTTCTTTTGATCTGAGTGTCAGCTCAGTCGAGTGCTAAGCAGCTTGGGAAAAAAGACTGAATCGCCCATTGAGCTTCTTTCTCTCCTTCTCTTCTCCTTCTTCTCCTCAATTCTTTTCTTCCACTAAGCCAAGCACCTTGGGGATGACACTATGGATGCTCTGGCTGTCTCAGATGTGTCCATAAGTCCAATTTGCTCCAAATCGCCTCAAAATTCCTGAAAAAAGAGAATAAATCTCCGAAAGTGATATAATACGATAAACAATCAAATGAGCGAAAAATATGAGTTTTAAGCGACTAAAATGGCATGAAATGATGCGATAAATGTATGTAAAATATGGATACATCAGTTGACCACATAGGCAATATGATGAATTCTTATATTGATGAGGAGGAGATGGAGACGAGCGAAGGCGAGAGCAAGATTTGTGATATTGAGGAGCTTAAGCCATGTTTCCCATCTGATTCATGCCCCCATCATATAGTATATAAGAGCATTAGAGGGACTATCGAGAGTCTACTTCAATAATGATGCAAGGGATGCATGCGAGGGAAAGAGCGTATAGACCATGATGGAGCCTGAGACATACCTTCCCACTGATTCAGCTTAGCAGCTATCATTTACCTTACCTCAGGACGTGTACCATACCATCATTCATGAATATTTTCATGAAGAATCACCGAGCAAGTGGGAGATTGTAAAGCTTGTATACCCTGATAATTAGGATGAGGCAAGTAAAAGCATTTTTGAGATGGTTTATATTATGTCTGAGTTGCCTTCTCATCTAGAATTGTATCTGCAACTAGTCTCCCCTCCACCAGAGACCCCGCATCAACCAAAGCCCATCTATCCATTTCAGGGAAGTTTTTATCCAAACACTACCGTCATTCCCGAATCTTGTTTGTAGTTCCATATCATTTAGATTCACATAGTCGTCATGGTGCATAAATTCTTTTATTTGTTTCGACGATCCTTTGTGGCAAGCTTATTTGAATGGGCAAGTTTGCCCAAATTATTTTGACACGGTATATCTCCCGCAGGACACATATTCACATTTGAAGGAGATATGCTCGGTCAAGTCGCTTGGCCACAAAGCTGCTAGTGGAAGGAAGACGCTTACTGAGGAGCGCAAAGAACTCTTTGAGCAGGTTCTTCCACAAATAAAGATGATCCACCATTTAATCGTTGCAAGAGTCGAGCTCATGGCTCTAAATGAGCGCTTCTTGGGAGGCAACCCAAGCATAATTCAATTTTTCTCTCTATTTTGTTTCACTTCGTTTTATATCTATAAAAATGAGGAGGAAGATGGTAATAAATGATAATAATAAATATATCTTCACAAGGTGCTAATTTCCCCACATTTATTGATGCAGGAGAGTAATACGGTTGTGCCCCTGGTTTAATCCTTCTAAAATCAAGCCCTCACTCCATTCCCCAATTTTTGCGGCAAACCTCCACACAACTTGGGTATACTTGCTCCTTTTTCATCTATTTCAATTTACTGCCCCAAATTTTGAAAATCTCACCTATTTACATGCTATTGGGGGGGCCCTTGCCTTGTGGATCATTTCATTGATAGCTCTATTGCCTATTTATTCATCATGTCATCCAGGCCTTAGCAAAATTAATTGAATACTACCCCTGTTTGTTGCCCCTCGTTTATGTTCTCGTTCCCCATTTTCTAGCACACTGAGGGCAATGCATCGTTTTAACTTGGGGTAGATGCTTTATTCCTACCTTAGGGGAAGATTCCATCATCATCGCATCATACCATCATCATCGCACTTCATTCCACTTTTTTTGTTATTCCACCATGCATTACATGTCTCTTTTGGCATATTTGCATTACATACATACATGCATTCAAAAAATACGAAAAAAGTAGAAAGAGATTGAAGAAATGACCCCTCAATGATGAAAATCACATTTGTATGCATTTATAGTTATATGCACTTCTTCATATTTAAACTCTATATGTGTGCTCTTGATATTGTTGTGGTATGTCTTTATTATTTATTTTTCCTCAGGGAATTAAGTGCATAATTCCGTGATCATGTCTTTGAGATAGTTTAGATTGATTTTGTTCGATAATTGTGATGCATGCGATTAGGTTAGGTCAATTAAGTAGAGTATGTCTCAATTTGATAAGGATTGGGCCATGGACATATGCTTAGTTTGCCCCTAAGGCGTGGGCAGTTGATTTGTTTCATATATACCACACACCCACCAACACCCACCCACACACATATACATATACATACATACATACATACATACAATACATACATACATATACACACACAATGCAGGTGTGCTGAGTCCTGACCTCCGACGATTCTGGGCGATTTGGGGCGAACCCTCCAACCTGTCTGCTCTGGCTTTCGCCGGAGCCCCTCCTTCCCTCCAATCTCCACTACCCTCCCCTCCCACATCCATACTCTTACATGACCTCCTCCTCGAGCTTGGGGGTCCTGATCTCATTCCAAATCTGGGCGATGATGTCAATGTTCTGCATGCTGGTCTTGGAAAGGCTGGCGTCGGCCCTCCTGGTGGTGGTGGCGGTGATGGTGCGAGCCTATGGATCCCCGTGGTGGGGCGGTGGCATCATGTTCCGGCCTCTTTAGTCCTTGGCCTCCCTTCTAAGGCTGGTAACTGCCATGCTCCGGTGAACTCTGGCGACGGTCTAGTGGGTCCTTCGGTGCCCCCTCGAGCCCCCTTGTAACATTACATGGCTGGTGCGCATCCTCTTCATGCTCCCCCCCTCGGGCACGTCACACCCCCCAAGTGCTTGGTAAATTACCCCTGAGGGTTGCTCCCCCATCCCATGTACATCCTACTCGACTTCTCTCTCCTACATTGACATCTGTGGCCCCAAGAAGCCCTCATCCCCCAATTGTGCCCTCGACATCAGTCCCCCTTCCACTGTTGATGTGGTGGTGTGGCTGATCTTCTTACCGCTGATATCGCTGAGGGAATGGAAAAATGGTCCCACACCCTTGTTGGTTACATTGTTGGCTCTCGACCGTACTACAGTCACCTGAAGGCTTGGGTGTCGCGTGTATGGAAAACCAAGGCCGCGATACATATCCATACCTGAGAGAATGGATTTTTCTTCTTCAAGTTTGATTTGGGGATCGAATGTGATGACACTATACACAACAGCCATTGTATTATCGAGGAAGTCTGATGCTTCTCCGATGATGGGTGCCTAACATCGGTCTCGTGCGGGCCTTGTTGTCGGAGGTACCTATATGGATTTGGTTCCCTCATCTCCCAATCCAATTCTGGTCCAAGACGATCTTGGGGAAATTGGCGAGTGTCATCAGTCACCCGCTCTTTGCTGACTCTGCGACGGTGGTAGCATCGTGACTCTCCTACGCACACTGCTTTGTGGAGGTCGACTCTAAATTGGAGTTTCCTACCTCTGTCATCGGTCATCTTTCAGATGGATTACTTGTCCCTGTTACTGTTGAATTCGAGCACATCCCTCCTCTCTGCTCTCACTGCCGGTGCTTTGGCCATACTTTGCCACAGTGCAGATCCCCGACCCGTCTGCCACCATCACTGTTGCCCCAAGAAGATGGTTGCTGCCAGCAACCACTAAGCCACAGAACCCTGAGCCTAGCCCCCCCATTCTTCTTTCCCCGAGGATGCTTCTACTACTGCAGATGTCTTGATATCCCCTGCCCCCTCTACAAGTTCCAGGGCTACCTCCTCTGCCGTAGACATGCCCGCTGATGCATATGTCCTTATCTCCCCCGCCCCTCCTGCCAGAGCCATGGTTGTCCCTCCTGCTGTAGACTTACTCACAGATGTGGATGATTGATCGCTCCAAAATGCAACCCAAGAGCACAACCTAGTATGGCGCAAATGCATGGAGATAAATCCCCGGTAACGGCGCCAAAAACTTGATCGGCCCCGGATATACACCCGAAGAACGATTGTAGTTTTACCGCAAGCACACGGTGTAGCGGTAAGCGGGTATCGAACACGAGGAGGTGGTGTTGGTTCCAATCTATCCTAGGTTGGTTTGACTACGAATGTATTATTAGTGGAGATGGCAATGGTATGATGTAATGGCAATGGTGGTGGATGTCGGTGTCAGAGATAGAGAAGTCGGTTAAATATAGATTCAAATACAATATAATAAAAGTGTCTAGGGCTAGGGAATTCCCACTACGGATCGTCATACATCATCGTAAATAGTGAATCTCAATATTACTAGACTTGCATTGAGGTGAACTAGTCGTAACTGAATATAGAACCAAGCTCACGCTCTCGCGCTATTGCCGGTCTATAGCAACCTAGATTAGAGCCCAATCTCTTGCAAACCCTAACCTAAGCCACTAGCATGAAGATCGACGTCATCGTTCAATCGCTCCTCGAGCCCACTCTCGTGCAAACTCGAGTTACGATCTAGATTGTGATAGTTCGTATTCGTCCAATCTCTTGCAAACGAATATGGGTATAGATTTACAATTAAAAATCCTAGCTTTGGTCCAATCTCTTGCAAACCAAATCTAGAGAAACCCAATTGTAAACCTAAATCGAATATCTAGGCCTTCCCATCGATTAGAATCCAATCTCTTGCAAACCCCAATCGATGGAAATCCCTAGCTATCCGTAATAAATCGATCACAACCTAACCTCCTAGCAATTCTAGCAATTTAGAAATTCATTCATCACAAATCTGAAATTAGATCCATAGGGTTCATCCCCATGCCCTAGAACAACAAATCTACTCTAGCATAGCAATAAGGATATAAGAATCAATAAAAACCATAGCTTGCATACAAAAAGATATCAAATCAAAGATTCAAAGAATAAGAACAAAGATACTTAGCTTTGATGAAGAATTCCAATCCAAATACAAGCTTTTTGATCCAAGAGGGGGCCTAGGGCATGGCCTAACCTCTAAAATAATCAATAATAAAACATCTTGGAACTAAGAAAACATAATGGGGATCCCCTCTAATAGTGCCTACAAAACCCCTTTTATACTCCCCCAAAAACCCTAGCAAAACTGCCTAAAAAGCCCCTGAAATTCGGGCCCAAAACTGAATCTGCGCGTGCCCAGAAATCTGCGCCAGTTACGACTCGGCCGAGTGGAAATCTCACTCGGTCGAGTGGACAGCTCACTCGGTCGAGTGGAAATCTCACTCGGTCGAGTGAGCTTTCTTGCAAAAACTCCAGAAAACAGCACTCTATCAAAACTGTCAAAAACTGGTCACTCGGCCGAGTGGAAATGTCACTCGGCCGAGTGACACTGACATGCAATTTCCAGCACTGCAGCATCGACTTTCAGAAATTCCCCAGATTTCATCCGACCTCCGATTTGCGCGTTCTTAGTGGCGTTGGAATCGTCATGAAGTCTACTATCCATAAAAAAATATGAGAAAAATAATTTCCCACTGGAATGATAGCAGATTTCAAAAGAGTTGGAGGATGTCTGAAAATCTGGGCGCTTCGTGTCCTCGGCATTACTCGGCCGAGTGGCAAATGTCACTCGGCCGAGGGGCTTTTGGAACTCGGCCGAGTCGGAGCTCGTAGTCGAATGAAGGATTACAGAGAGTTGGACATTTTGGCTCGCCGTCGTCTGGGTGCCACTCGGGCGGACGGAGTCTCCGAACTCGGCCGAGTGGGCGTGCGATGCTCGGCCGAGTGCACGCTGATACATCTCTGTTGCGTGTCCGATCTGGCCGGCTGAGCGGGGTCTCAATGCTCGGCCGAGTGGCTCCTTCACTCGGCCAAGTGGCATGCTGAAAATGCCCAATCTCCATCTTTTCGCTTCCTCGTCGCTCCTACGACGTTCTTTCTTCTTCCACTCGTCTTCCATTGCACAATAACCCTCAAAAGAGCCATGGTTGACACTCCGGAGTGGGTGCAAATCCTTTAAGCTCATTTTTGCTCCCGATCGCTCCATATTTCCTGAAATCCGACAAAAACAACAAATCGTGAAAAGTAACGCAATATCGTCGAATAATCGTGATATGGGTGATCGAAATGGCATGTAAATATGCAGAAAAAAGGTGTAAAATATGGACCGATCAAAATCCCCCAAGCTTACCTCTTACTCGTCCTCGAGGAAGATAAGTAAAAAGACGAACTCGGGAGATGAAAAATAAGGGAAATGAAATAAAAGAATACGAAGTGGAAGGGGTCGCTAGATTATACTCTTAGATCTCAAGCCATAAGCTACACATCACGATGACTTGGAAAATACAAATCACATGCTATAAGGATTTCATATCTTTCATAAACATGGTACTTGCAAGCTTTTAAGAACAATAAGAGGGACTCTCTAACTTCATACAATCAATTCATATCCATATCACGTATTTCATAGAATTTAATATACAAATGTTGGCGATGCACTTTTCAATCAAAAGTTATAAATGAAGCATATAAGATACACACCAAGCATGCAATAGAGAATAGAATAAACGTCATGGCATTCACATATTTATTTCAAATCATGAAAAATCACCATATCTAATATATTTTGCAAAGTCTAAGCATTATCGAATATTCCCATTCATGCACGTCTCCACTCTAATGTCATACTCACTCATATGGTCAAATGAATTCACCCCCCCAAGCTTAGCTTGAGGCGTCGCATCCAAAGGAATATAATAGTGGAAAAGGGATTTTGCCTTGGTTTTCCCAAGTATTTTGTGGCTCCAATAATGAGATAGAGAAATATTTTTTTTCTTTTGGACTTTGTTTCTCATTTTTCTTTTTGGATTTTTGTAGGAGCTATATGATTTGTATTTTTTGGATTTTGGCTCCTTTTTGGCTTTTTTGGACTTTTGGAGCTAACTTTTTCTTTTGTGGGGATTTTTGGGAAATAGATGAGATATAAGTAGCTTTAGGAGGTGAACTCAAGCGACATGTAGAGAATAAAAGATATTTGTGGAGAAGGAAATAATGTAGCACTCGGTTCACTCTAAGATGTGCACGAACAGTTCAATAAAATAATACTTCAACTAAAACTAATATGTAAGCATGGATATTCTCAGTCATCTCAATGAAAAGTGAAGTCAAGCGGTAAAGCGCACAATCATATCAAGCATGCAACAGGAGGTGAATAAGACAATAAAACTGATGCTTCAGATATACTAATGATGCGTGAATATTGGTGCATTTCCAACAAAAGCATACTAAACACTAATCTATACATTCAGCTTCAATTAATATCATGCATTCATGTAGATGAATCATCAAAAGAAATAGATTTTCAAACACATGTGAATAGCAAGACTATGGAATATTCTAAGTAGCATGGCAGGGAATAATAAGCATCGTGATGGCTACTTAAGCAATAAGAGATATCATCATAAGGAATGCATCTAGCAAAAGAAGAGAAAGGAAAATAAAGAAATAAGAAAAAATAAAAGAGAGGAAAGAAAAGAAAAACAAGCACACAACATGATGCATGAACACACATAAAAGGAAAATAAGATGGAAAATTCAAAAAGATGATGCAAAAATTTTGAAAAATTTTAAAAACCCTAAAATAAAGTAAAAATGCAACTAATGCATCTAAATGGCATGGAAATGCACTCTCCCCCAAGCTTAAACTTCGCATTGTCCTCAATGTGATCATAATTAAAGAATATGCGGAACAACGATAATAATAAGTGGGTGAATGAAATATGATGAAATGAATGACATGAAATCCTAATGTAACTACATGCACATACAATGATGCATGAGAGCGCCTTCCCCCAAGCTTATACCAAACAATCCTATTCAAATGACTTGACCAAAAATGTCATGGCTTTGCATAGCGTGATCAAGTCAAACGAATAAGAAAGTATGGTTTCACTTGAAAGAAATGCTCGAATGTGGTAAGCAAAAGGATGTGACACATCAAAATATGGAGAGGGCAATTAATATATATAATGGGTTTGGGGTGTAAAAAATTTTTGTTGTCGTCATAAGAGGTGATATTTATTCAATCAAATCTATCCGGTCCCCTCGCTGTCGAGAGGATTCGGGTTTATTAAAAGCATAAAAATTTCTACACTACTGGATTGATATCACCTATAGCAAAAGGCGGATCCAGTATCTTTGCCGGTGCAGGCAACTGCTCCAACTGATCCTTCCGTGGCTCCGCCAGACGCGTGTGTCCATGGACTCCATCAGACTCCAGCAATGCGGCTCCCAGCACCTCTCCAAGGACTCCACATGTACCTTGCAAGAGATAAGCCGCATCAATCTGATGTGGATAATTATTCCCCAAAATAAATGTATTCCAAAGAGGGTCATCAACATAAGTATTTAAAATCAAAGACGGTTGACAACACTTCCCTGGAAATAAATCTCCACTCTCGTATACCACGTCGATCAACTCCTCATTGTTCGCCTCAGGTTGTTCAAGTAGCTTGGGCATATAAGCGTAGGTCTCATCAGGCTGCTCCTCATCATCGTCATACTTATCCCATCGCACCTCCTGATCATATTCAATAGCGTCCATGGGTGCTAACTCCTTGCTCTCCTCCTTGTATACGTCCCATCGTACCTCTTGATCGTATGTACATGAATCCTGCAAAAGGCACGATGAGTCGCCAAAATCTAAATCATAGCAAGCATCATACATGGGAGGGGAATCAAATATAAAGGGCGAGGGAGTAAAGAGATCTCCCTGAAGGGGAGCCATAAGCTCTGTGGGATTGTCCTCGGCATCAGTGGAAGGGTAGGCCTCTGAGGGATGCTCAGCCTTTGTAGAAAGTAGAGGTGGCTGCGGTAGCTCAAAAGGAGGAGTGTAATGCTTGGGATCCTCATGAATGGATGTGTCCTCGTCCCAATGCACGGCCTCCCTGGTGACAAGCTCTGGCTCCGCATGTAAGCCCTCCTCAACAGCAAGCTCTGGCTCATATGGGTGACAAGGGGGAGCGACGATGGCACAAGCTGACTCTCCCCCAAGCTGAACGTGGACATCCTCCTCAGGCTCCTCAGGTATAGAAGGCAATGTAAACGTCATCATCTCCTTTTCATGCCTCCTTCTTTGTTTCTTTCCTGGAGCTCGAGTCACCTGATTGCATGGCTTGGCCTCCTCAATAGTAAGTGCAGGTGGCTCTATGGGCTCATGTATCTTGACCGTGGTATAAAAGTGGGTCTTGTGCCCCTCAATTAGAGCGTAGACTCCATCATCAATTGTGCCTGTGGAAGAGATACAATGAGTAATAAAGTTTTGAAATTCAAGCTCAAAAGGATCACCTGCCGTTATTGTCAATGGACCGGAAATTCGAACTATGTCGACAATGTTTCTCAATAGGTCCGTGTACGTGTCCTCCTTTGGCAACTCAGATGTCTCTATTTGTGGAGTGTTGATGGTATAAAGGTTGATATGATCACCTTCAAGTGAAGCATACACTCCATCTATGATGGTACCTGCACTAGAGACATTAGCCATAACAAAATCGATGAATACTTGGTCGTATGGTTTACTTACCGTAACGGTTAGTGAACCGGTAGATCGAGCATCATCTATCATTTGCTGCAAGGCTACTGCCAACTGTAGATCACTGAACTTCCCCACTTGCATCCTCTTCAAAAACTCACGTGAGGGTCCCTTTAGCCTTCTAGTGAAGATATCAAATAGCGTGGAGTCATTCCACTCATGGTCTGACTCCGTCTGGAACATTTCTAACATTCCTTCAAACCTAGACAAGGCTTCCCCGAAGGATTCTCCATCAGCCTGATAGAATGCAGCGAGATATATGTAGGATTGTATAGAGCCCGCTCGCATTTTCTTTGGAAGCACCATCGCTGCAACAACTGTACCTGATCAATCAAAGTAAACAACCTGGAAAAGACGTCAGTGGTACAAAGAGAGATAAAGATAATAATAGCAGGTGGTGGGAAAAATCTCTCTCAATGTTTTTTTGTTTTTTTTAATGTAATCTAATCAACCTAATTGTGACAAATTGGCACCCAACGGGAACACCTCCCCGGCAACGGCGCCAAAAACTTGATCGCTCCAAAATGCAACCCAAGAGCACAACCTAGTATGGCGCAAATGCACGGAGATAAATCCTCGGTAACGGCGCCAAAAACTTGATCGGCCCTGGATATACACCCGAAGAACGATTGTAGTTTTACCGCAAGCGCACGGTGTAGCTGCGAGCGGGTATCGAACACGAGGAGCTGGTGTTGGTTCCAATCTATCCTAGGTTGGTTTGACTACGAATGTATTATTGGTGGAGATGGCAATGGTATGATGTAATGGCAATGGTGGTGGATGTCGGTGTCGGAGATAGAGAAGTCGGTTAAATATCAATTCAAATACAATATAATAAAAGTGTCTAGGGCTAGGGAATTCCCACTACGGATCGTCATACATCATCGTAAATAGTGAATCTCAATATTACTAGACTTGCATTGAGGTGAACTAGTCGTAACTGAATATAGAACCAAGCTCACGCTCTCGCGCTATTGCCGGTCTATAGCAACCTAGATTAGAGCCCAATCTCTTGCAAACCCTAACCTAAGACACTAGCATGAAGATCGACGTCATCGTTCAATCGCTCCTCGAGCCCACTCTCGTGCAAACTCGAGTTACGATCTAGGTTGTGATAGTTCGTATTCGTCCAATCTCTTGCAAACGAATATGGGTATAGATTTACAATTAAAAATCCTAGCTTTGGTCCAATCTCTTGCAAACCAAATCTAGAGAAACCCAATTGTAAACCTAAATCGAATATCTAGGCCTTCCCATCGATTAGAATCCAATCTCTTGCAAACCCCAATCGATGGAAATCCCTAGCTATCCGTAATAAATCGATCACAACCTAACCTCCTAGCAATTCTAGCAATTTAGAAATTCATTCATCACAAATCTGAAATTAGATCCATAGGGTTCATCCTCATGCCCTAGAACAACAAATCTACTCTAGCATAGCAATAAGGATATAAGAATCAATAAAAACCATAGCTTGCATAGAAAAAGATATCAAATCAAAGATTCAAAGAATAAGAACAAAGATACTTAGCTTTGATGAAGAATTCCAATCCAAATACAAGCTTTTTGATCCAAGAGGGGGCCTAGGGCATGGCCTAACCTCTAAAATAATCAATAATAAAACATCTTGGAACTAAGAAAACATAATGGGGATCCCCTCTAATGGTGGCTACAAAACCCCTTTTATACTCCCCTAAAAACCCTAGCAAAACTGCCTAAAAGCCCCTGAAATTCGGGCCCAAAACTGAATCTGCGCGTGCCCAGAAATCTGCGCCAGTTACGACTCGGCCGAGTGGAAATCTCACTCGGTCGAGTGGAAATCTCACTCGGTCGAGTGGACAGCTCACTCGGTCGAGTGGAAATCTCACTCGGTCGAGTGAGCTTTCCTACAGAAACTCCAAAAAACAGCACTCTGTCAAAACTGTCAAAAACTGGTCACTCGGCCGAGTGGAAATGTCACGCGGCCGAGTGACACTGACATGCAATTTCCAGCACTGCAGCATCGATTTGCAGAAATTCCCCAGATTTCATCCGACCTCCGATTTGCGCGTTCTTGGAGGCGTTGGAATCTTCATGAAGTCTACTATCCATAAAAATATGAGAAAAATAATTTACCCACTGTAATGATAACATATTTCAAAAGAGTTGGAGGATGTCTGAAAATCTGGGCGCTTCGTGTCCTCGGCATTACTCGGCCGAGTGGCAAATGTCACTCGGCCGAGGGGCTTTTGGAACTCGGCCGAGTTGGAGCTCGTAGTCGAATGAAGGATTACAGAGAGTTGGACATTTTGGCTCGCCGTCGTCTGGGTGCCACTCGGGCGGACGGAGTCTCCGAACTCGGCCGAGTGGGCGTGCGATGCTCGGCCGAGTGCACGCTGATACATCTCTGTTGCGTGTCCGATATGGCCGGCTGAGCGGGGTCTCAATGCTCGGCCGAGTGGCTCCTTCACTCGGCCGAGTGGCATGCTGAAAATGCCCAATCTCCATCTTTTCGCTTCCTCGTCGCTCCTACGACGTTCTTTCTTCTTCCACTCGTCTTCCATTGCAGAATAACCCTCAAAAGAGCCATGGTTGACACTCCGGAGTGGGTGCAAATCCTTTAAGCTCATTTTTGCTCCCGATCGCTCCATATTTCCTGAAATCCGACAAAAACAACAAATCGTGAAAAGTAACGCAATATCGTCGAATAATCGTGAAAATCGTGATATGGGTGATCGAAATGGCATGTAAATATGCAGAAAAAAGGTGTAAAATATGGACCGATCAATGATCTCACCGATTCGGATGATGAAGTCGAGATGCTGATTGTTGTTGACGATCAGGCTGCCTCAAAAAGCCTTCAACTGCCTCGGGAGCTCCTCCAGCTATTGTCGTACCCTTAGGTGTAGTTCCTTCATTTCGTGCCTCTGCACAGCCCTCGAAGCCAGGTACTACAATTCCACCACCCCTCCCCTCTAAAAATGATGTTGTTGAGCCTTGCATATCGGCTGCTGAAAGGGGGTCTGTGCATTGAATTGATACTGGTGATTATGTTGTTGATGTCGGTATGGGTTTGGGTGCTACTGGTAGTAGGATGGATGGTCCCTCTAATGAATGTTGTGGTGTTTTAATTGATGGTGGGAGCACGGTTTTGGTTGTTGCTCAGAATGTTGTGAAATGTGGTGGTCTAAATGTTGTGGAGGATGTCGATGGGTCCCCTCCCGGATCGGTTGGTATGATTGGTGGAAGTTTCGATCGTGAATTCCCTCCCGTTAGTCCCACTCGGGATGCTTCCCCCTTGCCAAACACCCATCATCCCCTCATTCCACCCCCTTCAATTGCCCTAACTCGGCCACTATTCCTAACGTCGTTTATGTCATCCCTCCTAAAAACCACAAAGATAAGAAAACATCTAACTTCGGAGGACCGGCCCCCTCCCGAGTGAGTACCCGGAGCCAAACCCCTCACATTAGTTAGATTATGTCTATCTTAGTCTGGAATGTGCGGGGGCTGAACTCTAAGACTCGTTGTAAGGATGTTAGGCACCATATTAGCAAACATAAGGCATTTATTATGGGGCTCTTGGAGATTAAGGTGTTGGACCCCATGGGGGATATTGTGCCATCATGTTGCCCTAAGGGTTAGGTGTCTTTCCACAACTATGAGCGCGTCGCAAAGAGTAGGATTTGGGTATTGGCTAACCCGGCAGTGTGAGATTCTACTATCTTCTCCTCCTCAGCTCAACATGTCACCCTCACTTGCAATAATCGAGGGGCCTTATGGTGTATCTCTCTTTTGTTTATGCTTACAATCTAGCCTCAGAGTGGGGTCGGCTATGGGAGTCTCTTTGTAGTGACCACTCTTTCATTGGTGGGAATGCTTGGGCGGTGATGAGAGATTTTAATGTCACGCGCTTTATTGACGAGAAGGTCGGGGGGTCTTCCCCTCTCGACGGGCATCTTGGAAGAGTTTAATAGTTGTATAGAGGGGTGCAGGTTAGATGACATATGGTGTGGGGGGGGACCAGCTGAGGTGGAGCAACAATTCTTCTTTCGATTCCGGCATCTCTTGTAGACTGGATAGGGCCCTTGTTAGTGTGGATTGGATTGCCAATCTCCCTGATGCTTTTACCACATACCTCCCTCCGGGGACCAGTGATCATTCCCTGTTGCTAATCCAGATTATCCTTCCCCTGACTCCAGGCCCAAACCATTCAGGTTCTTCAGACACAACCATCAGATCTCGGGTTTCTTTGCTCTCTTGCTTCGGATTTGGCACGGTCGATTCTCTGGTTCTCCCATATTTAGGCTTGTTTCTAAACTGGAGGCCCTCAAGTCTACTATCTGTGCTTGGCCCTTGGCACGTCATCATTTTCCTCCGTCAGGGTCTATTAGGAATGACATCTCCATCCTGCGGCTCTGCCTGACTTTCACTCGTGCCCGGATCTCATTCGTCAGTATCGTGCTCTCAGACTATCTCTTATGTCTAGCCAGGATTGTGAGGAGGGCCAAGCCAGACAGAAGAGTCGACATACTTGGCTTGCTCAGGGTGACAGAAACACCCACTTTTTCTATGCGGCTACCAAGGATCGTGCGGCTTGTAACAGTCTTATGCATCTGGTTGGCACGAGGGGAGCTAGCCTCCAGAGTCTCTGCCCTTCCTCCTTCCCTGAGGTTATTCCCAAGCGTATTCTTTCCCCTGAAGCTAGTGACTGGATAGGCAGTCGTGTTTCTGATCAGGAGATCAAAGAGGCCCTCTTCTCCCTGAACAAGGACAAGTCCCCTGGCTCGGATGGCTTCCCTCTTCTTCCAGGAGATGGGGGGTGTAGTTGGCAGGGATGTTCATCAGGCTGTGCACTCTTTCTTTAGCTCTGGCAGTATCCTCAGGCAGATCAACCATACCATCCTCACTCTGGTCCCCAGGTCCCCTACTGCTTCTTATCTTGGTGATTATCAACCTATCTCTTACTACAATGTGATCTACAAGACCATTTCCAAGGTCCTCAACTGTAGGTTGACTCATTTGATCCCCGGCCTGATCTCCTGGAACCAGTCGACCTTCATTAAGGATCAGCTTATTTCAGATTCTTCCCTCCTTGCCCACAAGCTCCTCCATGATTTTTCTGCCTCTATGGGAGTAAAAGCTTGCATACAGATGGATATAAGGAAGGCTTTTGATAGTATCAATAGGGAATTCATCTACTACTTCTGTCTTCACCTTGGCTTCCCCCCTCCTTTATCAGCTAGATTAAGGTCTGTGTGGACTCCACCTCTTTCTCGGTCCTTGTCAATGGGTCTCCCGATGGCTTTTTGGATAGCAGTAGAGGTGTCCACCAGGGTGACCCCATCTCGCCTTTCCTCTTCGTCATTGTTATGGAGGCTTTCATTCTTCTCATAGACCTTGCATCCTCTTCTGGTGCCATTCGTCCCTCGAAGAGGGGAGGCCTGGGTATTCCCTCCCATCTCCTTTTCGCAGATGACATGCTTGTTTTCTGTAATGCAGAGGCCGCTTCTTTTGAGGAACTTGGTAGGCTTCTTTCCTCATTCCACCTCCTGACAGGTCTTGAGGTAAATAAGGGGAAGAGCAAGTTAATGCTGAGTAAGGGGTGCAGCATTGGTACGGGGCTTTCCATTATCCTCGTTATTCCTATTACCCTCCCCCATTCAGGTACCTTGGGCTCCCCCTCTTAACCTCGTACGCAGCAGGGAGGCTCTTCTCTAGTCTCATTAATAAATGCAAGTCCAAGATTGTTGGGTGGTCCTTCCGGCTTCTCTCCACCTCTGGCAATATCGAGCTTGTTCGTACCATCATCCATGGGTTTGTGTCCTACTGGATCCAGTCCTTCAGTTTACCTTCTTCTATTCTGGTGGAGATTGATCGTATGTGTCGTGATTTTATCTGGGGCTCCAAACTTCATCTTTGGAAATGGGATGATGTCTGCTTGCCAAAGTGCGAGGGGGGCGTTGGTTTGAGATCTTTGCAGGAGATTGGTGTGGCGGAGGGTACCAAGTTACTGTGGCATCTTCTTCACTCCCCTCCCCTCTAGGCCTCCTACATGTGAGACACGTACCTGAAGCATACGTCTCTTTTTTAGTATGAGGCAACGGTCCTAGACTCGGGCTCCTGGAAGTAGGTTCTTCATTGCCGTGACACTGCTGCCTCCTGCTTCTGTCTTGTGATGGGGTCTAGTAGATCCTCGTCCTTTTGGTTTGACCACTGGATCCCTTGCAGACCTCTGGCCAAGCTATGCTCTCCCCTGCACTCCTTGAGGTACAGTCGTGTTGTAGACTTTTGGAACGACAAGACCTGGCTTCTCCCTGGCTGCATCTCCCACCTTGCCCCTAACTAGCCTCGACCTCTCTTTTAGGTGGTTCTGATTCTTGGGCTTGGACTACGTCTAGTGGCTGCTCCCTCCGAGCTGTGTGGTCATGTACTCACAGATGCTCCCCCCCATCCTGCCTTGCACCTGATCTGGTTCCTGGGACATATCCCCACCTTTTCCCTCACCCTACTGCTTTCCCTCTCAGACCACCTTCCGACATCTCACCAGCTTGTTGGCATGGCATCCGTGCACAATCCCCTTGCGTCCTCTGTGGATCCCATCTTGAAACGACCCGGCAAATTTTCTTCCGCTACGACTATGTTGCTTTTATCTGGGAGGTCTGCAAGCTCCGCCTTAGCCTTCCCTCCTGCTCCAAATCCATCACTGTCGAAGCACACATGCTTAGACGGTGTTTTGGAGCAAGGGGAAAACCACCCCTCGGGGCAAGTTTGCCATGCTGGTCTTCTCCACGGCTGTTTGGCACATCTGGAGGGAGAGGAACAGCCGGATCTTCCGTTCTAGGGCTTCTACCATGGATGTCCTGTTAGATAGGATCCCCTCTAAGGTTTTTGATGCTTTGGTCGCCTGTGACCTGGATGATATTGATCATGTTGATCGTCCTTTTTTTAGGAATTGGGGCATCTCTTAGGCCGTTTTTGTGTGATGTCCCCAGTACAGCTTTCCCCCTTCTTGATTTGTGCCTAGTAGTCCAAGTGAAGGTGATTGCTTCCTAGCCTCTCCCTTACCTGCCCTACTGGTTGGTGCATACCCTGATGTAGTTACTTGTTTATACACACACACACACACACACACACACACACACACACACACACACACACACACACACACCGGTCAATACACACACACATATATACATATACATACATATATACATATACATATATTTATATTTATATTTATGTATGTGTGTGTGTGTGTTATTGAATAAGTACATTGTTATTCTAGTCTCATCAAGTAGCGGGGTCCTCGTGCCTCGAGGAACATTGGAGAATCGTGCCGAAAGATAATATTTTGGGGAGTTCATAAGATAGAAATAAATGATCTTAGGTGATTCGAGAGAGTAGGTCCGAGAGGCCCGTTTAACTTGGCCAAATGCCTAAAATCGTTCGATTTGGGAGTCATTGGTGGAAATCTCGCTACATGGATTATTAGGAAAGTTATAATTACCACAAGTGCACGGTGTCATGTAGCCTACAGGTCGAACACATGGATGTAGTGGTTAAGTATCGATTAATTATGGATTTAATTAGCTATGTAGTATCGGAGATGGGGGGGATTTAAACTAAGAACCAAAAGGGAAAAAGGCATGGGTTAAGCATCATAGCTAGTGTAGATTAGACATGGGGTTTGTCTAGCTTCTTGCTCTATTGAAATAAAGCCATCGATGAGGTGTTAGTCTCAATCCTCGTTCTCTCATCGTCTAACTGAGTGAGAGAGAGAGAGAGAGAGAGAGAGAGAGAGAGAGAGCTCGGAGCATGGCTTGGATCTTTATCAGGACTTTGATGTCTCGTCAGAAGTCAAAATACTAGTTGTTCTAATAGCCTAGACCCGATGTCTCATCGAAGCCTAATCATCAAAAAAGCAATCCAGCACTACGGGCATCAAATCAAGTCCCGATTCTTATCGGAGACTCGAGCTAAATTGCATCCAAATGATAAAATCGAAGTAAGAACACATCCTATGCCCTAGCAATAATCTAATAGTGCAATCTTTGGGTTGATCAACCCACATGAATCATCTACACTATGGTTCAACTTCACCCTGGGCAAGAAAATCAAATCAATAGGCATAAGGATAAGAATCAAACAACTCATAGAAAAGCACATCAACAAATAACAAAATAAGAGATTAAGAACAATGCAAATAAAGAGGGAATAAGAGATTCAATACAAAAGATGAAACAATGCAAATAAAGAGGGAATAATAAATTCAATACAAAAGATGAACAAATCCCCTGAAGTAGCAGCTCCCAAGGGTGAATAAAACCTAGAAAAAGCCCACTCTCAATCGCTCACGATCCTATTTATAACCCCCGAAAAAACAAGCAGATTTTAGGTCTAAAACCCCCAAAAATTAGGGGCACATGGCCGCATCACTAATCGGCATGGCCATCCTATCGCTAGGCAGCTAGGGGTATGAATGCTCTGCGAATTGTGAACGGTCGTGCAGCAGCCGTGTCGCTTTACCCAGCTTCCTTCAGCATCTTGCAGCATTCGCAAATTGAGCAAGGTCGTGTGGTTGATGCAAATGGCCGTACCGCTGCCTTTAGCTCCAAGTGCCAGCCCCAGTTCATATGACATGATGGTGTGGGTATACCTACGACCGTGTGGCTACAGTCGGGCAGAAAGCCTTTTTGTCTTTTTATTGACACGGCCATGCATTGAGTGGCAGGGCTGTACCGCTAGGGCACCTTTCTTCTTGTTAAAGCTGATATTGTGGCACGGCCGTGCGTGTTGCCCTGTGTTTTGCCCTTCTATTCTCCTAATGATCTTCGATCTTCATCGTTTCCCTTCCACTTCTTCTCCCATCTTCTCCTTGCATTGTTATATGCGCTTTTCTCCCTAAAATTCATAGAACATTCCCAAGAGTGAAATGAACAAAAATAAATGGAAAATGGGTGGAGGATGCGAATAAAATATTAAATATGCATAGGAGAGCAGATGTAAATATGCACAAAATATGCATTTAACAAATTCCCTTAAGCTAAACTCTTGCTCGTCATCGAGCAAGACAAGATATAAAAATGAAGAACGGTGAGAAATTTGCCAAGAAATTCGAAGATCGCCTTCTTGAATCAATCACGCATGTAAGTCACATATACGAAAAAATTAGATTGTAATTCAAGCATGCATCACTCCATCGATTCTCTATGGTATATGACTCAAAAAGAATATTAATCTCCAACATGATTTCAAGTTTAACACACACCCCCGTGAAAAATACTAAGTCCGTAAAATATTCTTTTACTAGGCTTAGATCGATAGAAATTCTATACTCATGAAGGTACAAACTCAAAAGTGTATCGTAGGACCTCAACTCTCAAGTGTTGGCTATATCAAAGCTAGTTCTTCCTAAGTTATGGCAATAGACATGCTTGATATGAATATAAACACTGGCTCCCGACTCAGACAAATCTACGACATTAGACCAAGATGGACCCCTCGGGTCTACTCTCTCGAATCACCTAGGACATATTATTCTTGTCTAGTGTACTTCCCCAAATCTCACTATTTGGCACGTATCTCCAATACTTCCTGAAGCACGGAGGCCCAGCTACTTGATGGGACTGGAAGAACGATGCACATATTCCAAATTTTGTATTCATCATTTCTCATTTTTTGAAGTATATAAATCACACATGTCTGAGGGAGAACTAAGCTATATCCACAACTAAATCCTATCAAGCTGAAACCTACTCTAAAGAATTGGGAAACCAAGACCCGTGCATTACAATAGTTGAATAAAAGTATCGATCTAAACCCCCTCGAAGACATGAAATGGAAATCCATAATTATTCATGGTGTGGGTTAAAAATGATATCATGGGGAGAGAATGAAAGAGTCACACAATAAAGACATCTAAAACACGCATAAATAATATCAATCTAACCAAGCAAATATACAAAATTGCATACGAGGGGAATTTTCATCGAGGGGTCATTTCTTCAAATTTTTATTTAAAAATATATTTTGTGTGTGTGTATATACCAATGCGTAAATGATGCATGGATGCAAAAATAACCAAAAATGCCAGTGATGTAGTGGACTCCTCCCCCAAGCTTGGAGTGAAACGTCTCCCCCAAGCTAAAACTAAGAATTGTCCTCCATGCAAGAGGAATAGAAAATAAGGGGGTAGATATGTAAGGGGGGAAGTAATGAATGTTGTTTTTGTGCTACTAAACCCCCCAAAGACAACATGCTCCTGGTGCACATGCACCAGACGCCTGGTGCTGGATGCTGATCTGCGATGTGCATGCCAGACGTCTGATGCACTTCGATCAGATGCCTGGTGGGGGACCGGACGCCGGTGAGATGTTCCCCAAGTGCCTGGTCATGGCCCCTACAGTTGGATCCCCGTTGCGCAGCTCTTTGTCTTCTGTAGGATTTTATTCCATACGCCAGAAGTAGTTCAACCAGGCTTCTGGTCTAGGGCACTAGTGACGGCACGTGCTACTCCCTTAAGTCGTGGGTCCTGCTATTTTACTGAGGCTTAAAATATCTGATGGGGCATGATTGAAGATGATAGGTTATCATTGATGTTACTATCCAAGGGAGATAGGGTTAGAGCTTTGGAGAGTTTAGAAGAGAGAAGAATCAAGAGGGTTAGCTTAAGGCTAAGATTGTTCCTTTGATTCTTAGGTCTTCTATTGATTCTCTTTCTCTTCTTCTCTTCTTTGTGAGATTTGTGGGGGCTTGAAATTGCCTAGTTATTTTTCACAAGAGTGTGAAGAAGAATGTGTTGGTGTAAGTGACGTGCGTTTATATTTTATATATTCACGCACGTCTTCTTCATGATTTTCCGTTGTTTTCCGGTGTTATGTATCCATTCTCTTGTGATTTTTAGTTTTCTTTCCCTTCTTTGTGTTTTTGTGCCAATGCAGGAGATTGCCAGCATTGGGGACATATAAAGCAGATATCATGAGTCCCAGGAGCAACGAGAGGTATCATGCGCGATCCCGAGGGCCAAACGTCGAAGAATTCCATATATCAGCCCTCAACCGATCGGGTGGACAGACCCACCCGATCGGTTCGTGCACGCATATCCGACCTGGACAGGAGCAGCAGTGAAGAGAGTCTCACCCAATCGGTTCAGTGATCGGGTGAAAACGACAGAGCTCTCTGTCTTTTGGAGCTGAATTCCAACCGATCGGGTGACATCTCACCCGATCGGTTCATCTGTAGCCAAAATCTCCCAGCTAACGACCCGATGACTCACCCGATCGGTTCAGCGATCGGGTGTGTCTTAAGAACTAAAGGCAATGTCGACCGTCGACTCACCCGATTGGTTGATGCTTCAACCGATCGGGTGGTCGTGTTTTCTATATATAGCCCTAGGTTTTTTCCCAGAGTGGATCCCCATTTTTTCTGTCTTTTTGGGATTTTTGACGGCTCCGAATTTATTCTGTTTTGTAAGTTTTCTGATTGTTCTGGAACTTTGATATTACGTTAATACTATTGTTAGCTCCATATTTCTACTGCTTGATTTTGATTCCAATTGCTAAATTTTGTTGTGTTGATATTTTTGCTATGAATCGTGAGTAGTTCCCCAATCTAGGGCATTGGTGGAAGCCCCTTCGTGGGTTCTCCCTAGAATGACCATAGGATAAGGATTTCGATAAGATTTAGGAATTTAGATGGTTACGCGGGGCTTTTTATTGTCATTGGCGGAATAAAGACCGCCTCTGACCGTCGAGCCAAGGGGAAATAAAACTTGCGTTTGATCCCCTAGCCATAGCTCACACCCCTAGCGTAGACATTGAATCCTAGCGCGTGGGAACGACATGATGAAATGTTGAGTCGGTCGGTGTTAATGGACATGAGAATGCCCACCGTCCGAATCCGGGTAGACCTAGCGTATCATCCTGTGCATCGACCGGAATATCGGGCCCATGGGATGCTAGGTATCACTCTCAGAGGCAACGTCTCACCACTTAACCCTAAAATCCGATCGAATTCATATCCGTCGGTCGTAATAGAGAGGACACATGATAGGGTGAAAACCAAAGTCCTAGGTTTTCTTTTATATCTTACATCCTTCATATTTCTTGCTCGTGATAACCAACCGATTGTTAGGGCTAGCTCACCCACCGGGTGAACCGGTTCCTTCTTGATAACAAGCACAACACACGCTCCCTGAGTTCGACCCCCAAGCCACACTACAACACCGTGCACTTGTGGTTACAAATATTTAAATCTGGTATCCCCGATCCCACTGCATATAGTGCCAAACCTAGGGGATGTCAAGCTTTATGGCGACATTACCAGGGAGGCAAAGTGCTTGTTTCTTTTAGGACCATTTGAACCCCCGAGACTAGTTCACATCCCCACCATGCGATAATTTTTGCATTCTACATTTTTACTTTTTATTTTCTATTTTCTACTCTTTATTTCCTGTTTTATTCTGTCAATATACCATACGTGCTTCACGGGTGTTTCTTGACTTTCATGCGCAGGAACACAAGAAGTCTTGACGACTTGATTCCTCTAGATCCAGAGATAAACGCCAATGTGAGGTGTCTGAACTCCGAGAGAAGAAGAAGGGAAGAAGCTGCCACCATGGGAGAAAATACACCTCCCCAAAAGTCCTTGCTTGAGTACTCGATGCCGTCCATCGGTTCCACGTCCAGCATCTAGCATCCGGCCATTACGTTCGTAATTTTTGAGCTGAATCCATCATTGGTGACATGGATCCAACAGGACCAGTTTTCAGCAGCTCCTATGAAGAGCCCAATCGAGCACCTGGACTCATTTCTGGAGAAGTGCGACAGCTTCAGAATCAACGGTGTGTCAGCTGAAGCCATCCAGCCAGATTGTTCCCATTCTCTCTGTAGGACAAAGCCAACCAATGGCTGAAGGGGAATGACCCCAATACTTTAACAACTTGGGAGAAGTTGTCCAATGTTTTCCTGAACAAGTTCTTTCCCCCGGGGAAGACAATGAAGCTAAGGAGTGAGATCTCCTCCTTCTCCCAAGCTAGCCACGAATCCTTGCATGAGGCATGGATGAGGTATAAGGAGATGCAACGGAAATGCCCTCACCATGAGCTCCCCAAATGGCAAATTATCAATTTGTTTCTACAATGGGTTGAGAGACGATCGGAAGTCCTCGATGGATGATGCGGCTGGAGGGTCCTTCATGTCAAGGAACGAAGAAGATGCCGGAAACATTCTGGAGAACATGGCATCTAATAATGAAAGGTGGTGTGATGAATGCGACACAGCAAGATCTGGTGGAATGCACCGAGTAGCGGAGGTCGACAAATTGTCTAGCAAATTCGATTTGCTATCTACCCAGATCTTGATATTCATGGTAGGGGCAGGTGATGCCAACACCCAGTAAGTGGCAGCAGTAGAAGCTGAAGTCCTGGGAGACTTTGATGGTGGTGATATCTCACCACCGGTGGATCAAGCGAGCCTCTTTTCTATAAGCCGACGTGGAACGCACCCTATCCACCAAGGACAAGCTCGAATCCGGCGTATTCTTCCAACAACCAGAACCACCCGAACCTGAGCTATAGTGCACCATACCAGCAGCCTCAGCAACCTCAGTAACAATTACATCATCTACGTCGGCGGCAGCAGCAGTTATACCAGCAGCAGCAACAACCTCAGCAGCAGATGTTTCAACAGTACCCCCCGAGAAATCAGCACCTTCCGCCACAGCAGCCACCATATAACCAACAACGGGTAATCTCTCCGATCGAGAATCTCTTGACCCAATATATTTCAAACCAGGAGAAGATTAACCTGCAGTTGCAGATGGGACAGAAGACTTTGGCCGATCAAGTGACCCAGCTGGGGTTGCAAGTGGCCAATCTTCAGAGGACACAGGGGCAACTGCCGGGTCAGCCGGAGGTCAATCCTAGGGGGCCCAATCAAACATTGCCCTTGACGCATGATCATGCATATGTGTCAGCAATAGTCTTGAGGAGCGGCACACAGATTCCGACGAGGGAAGCCGCTAAAGAACCTGAAGATCCATTGGTCAATGGGAGACCAAATTTAAAAGCAAATGACGATGGAGCTTTGGCATCCAACACTCTGATTCTGGAGGGAGTTTCTGAAGAAGAAAAGAAGAAGAATGAAGATGGCAACTTGAGGGTCTTCAAACCTGTGGTGCCATTTTCCCACAGACTTGCCAAGGCAAAAATTGATGAGAAGTATGGCAAGTTTTTCGACATGGTAAAAGACTTAAGTTTGCAAATCCCCTTCCTGGAGGCTATAGAGACCATCCCTTCCTATGCAAAATTTCTGAAGGATTTGGTGACGAAGGGTACAAGGAAAGAGAAAGTTGTCCTGACAGCGGAGTGCAGCACTCTGATTCAACGAGCAAACCCGCCAAAGCTCAAGGACCCAGGGAGATTTTCTATCCCATGCTCAATAGTAGAGGTGAAAATAAATCGGGTGCTCGTCGACTTGGATGCGAGCATGAGTCTGATGCCTATATCATTATACAATAGGATAAAATTGGGCGACCTTGAACCCACCGGAATGACTCTGCAACTGGCAGACAAATCAGTTAAGTACCCGGTGGGGGTTATGGACAACTTGCGGGTGAACGTCAGTGGTGTACACGTGCCTGTGGATTTTGTAGTAATGGACATACCGGAGGACAATCATACCACGGTTATCATCGGGAGTCCTGTCATGGCGACCGCTGGCGTACTCATTGATGTGAAGAAGAGGAAGCTGTCCCTGAATGTCGGGGAACAAAAAGTCGAGTTTGATTTGGGACTGTCAATGAAGCATCCTCCGGAGGAGCAAAGATGCAATCTACTGGAGGTCGGAGAAGAAAGAATCGTTGAGGCTAGATCTTGGGAAGTTCTCTTGAGGAACCCCCCTGATAGCTTAGGGGGCCCTGAGGAGCACATAGGGTTGGAAGAAGAAGAAGTAGCTGGAGAAGTGTTTGTCTCCTGGATGACTCCTCCCGGATTTAAGAAGGTTGCTCTGACAGAGAGCAAGGGAAAAGAGCCCTTGGGGGGTCACTGCTGATGAAGTCTGGATCCTGCGAAGAGTGGCAGTTGACGCCAACGTGAGGGAAAAGCCCTGGACACCACCAGCGGGAGGATCATTGAGAGCATCTACCTGTCACCTCTATCACCGATAAGGGCCGCCGCTCCAAAAGCTGAAAATATGCCGATCATTGGGCATCACCAGCACCAACCCCCTGAAGATCACATACCGGGAGTCGAGCAAACGAATTTAAACAACAACGCTTCATGGGAGGCAACCCATGTTTTGAACTTTCGTCGTCATCCATAGGATTAGTTTTTTATTTTTAGTGAATAAATTCTGTTATGGGGATTTTTATCGGGGACTTAGATGATTTTTGTATTTGTGCAGAAAGTTACCCCCACCCGATCGGTTCATGCATCAACCGATCGGGTGGCTAGTATCAGAAGATGGGCCATATCAGAACATCAGCCAACCGATCGGGTGGCAAATGAGGGTGATCAGGTGGCAGTTCGGATGACAACAATAGAGCTCTCGGGAATTTTGGTGAAAATCCAACCGATCGATTGAGCTGAAGCTTTGATCTGGTGGTAGACCGGGTGGAGAGTATAGAGCCCTCAGAAAATTTGTAAAGAGGTCAACCGATCGGATGAAATTCTCACCCGATGTTCACCTGTGGTTGTTGATCCTCAAGGGATTTTCGAAAATAACCCAACCGATCAGGTGACATCTCACCCGATCGGTTCGCCTACACCTACAAATACCCCCCACTAACCCGATTTCATTTTTCACCCGACATTTCTCTCTCTTCGATCGTTTCATCTCCACCTCCCTCTCAAACGACCTCCTCCTCTCTACCACTCTCCCAAATTTCACTCCCCCACTTCCTCCATCTCTCGCTCTCTCATCATCAACCCTCTTCCGTCCACATTCATCTGCAATTTCGACCTATCCCTAGCCCTAACTCCCCCCATTTCGAAAATTTCATCTCTTGTTGGATTGACGAGCGGTGGCTTCACATACTCTTCAATTGCATGACGAAGGACCTTTTGCAAGCCAGGAATCGCGTCGATACTGGGTACACTTGCTCCTGAGCTTTATTTTTACTTTGCCCAAGTATTGCATTTTGCTCAATTGTCGTTTGATTGTGTGCATTCGTATAGTCTTGCATTCTCATCGCATCATCACACGATCATGGCCAAAGACAAGAGTAAGGGGATCATGCAGGAAGAGGAGCCGTCTCACAAGAGACGCAAGTCCACACATCCATCGCGTGAACGTGCTCCTCCTACTCCACCTACCCGACCTCCATCCCAACCCATCATTCCCGTGGCGGACCCACTGATGGGCCCGCAGGGAATCCGTTTCTTGAGTCTAGAGCATAACGATTTTTATAATCGACTCAACTAACGATCTCATTTATCCACTAAGTTTGCACATGTTCAAACCCTAATCGATCTCGGAGTTTTCTCCAAATTCGAGACTCTATTTGCAAACCTAGGATGGCTAGGCTTCTTAAACTCCCATGCACCATCATACCCTGCCATCACACTCGAATTCCTCTCGACTCTAAAAACTGAGGGGGGTCGCTCATAGATTTCTGCCTACGAAACCGAAACTACCGCACCTATGTGAACACCATCAACAACATTTTCGGTTTCCCCATTCTCGGCGCCGATTCCGTCCCTATGATTTCATCGCGACTTCGATGTCGATTATTTTTGGGGTCACCTCACCCTTCATGATCATTATCCTCGAGGCAAGGCCAAGGCCTCCTCCATCATCCACCCTATCTTTCGTCTAACCCACCGCATCATATCGAGCACTTTCTTCCCCAGGGATGAGTCCGGGACCGTGACCATCCCTGACCGCTTTATCCTTTAGGCTATGACTTTTGATTTCATTCCAGGTGTTGACGGGATCGCTTTCGAGGCCCCTCGCTAAGCCATTAACGGCGGTGCATGGCTAATTCAAAAACTCCTTGATATTAACCGCAACGGCAAGGGAAAATATTGTTGCAGGGGCCTCATCACCCACATTGCCTTACACCCCATGTTCAACGTCGTTATCCCCTGTGAATTGCATCGCCGCAGGATCTACATATCTAGATCTTGATGTCATGCGGCACACCCATATGATCAAGCCGTGAGGCGTCGGTCGGTACGTCTTTTACTATGGCCACTCCCTGCCCCCATATACCACTCTTCATAATCCTGGCCGTATGGCTATTCATTTTGAGACAGACTGGTCGTTTCTTCCAGAGCCAGAGTTTGTGGGGGCTACATCTTCAGTTTCCACTCTCTGACGGACTACGACCACCATCCCCTACCGCCCACTTAGGTGAGCAGGATATCCCTACGTTCAGAGGAGACCCCGGGGCTGGACCTAGTGTCACGACTCCGGTTTCTGCTGCTGTTTCTTTCAAGGCACTCACTACGGCCCTCTTAGGCCTAGCCTCCGGTGCCGGCACGACCACTGCTGCCGGTACCTCTTCTGCTGTTCGTCAGGCCACATCTGCTCGCCTCGCTCTAGAGGCTGAGCTGGCAGGTCTGTGCACTGGTGCATACTCTTCTACCTCCTCGAACCCATCCACTTCTTTCTTTTCACACCCATGTTTCCTCGCACTTGATCGAAACATGGCCGCCATTCTCTGCCATCTTACACACATCAACGGTCCCCCTCCACCTACTCTAGCACCATCACCACCTCCTTCACCTCCTCGACGATCATCACCTCCTCCATCACGATCATCACCTCCTCCATCACGATCATCCCCCCTAGGAGATCATCCCCTCCCATTACCACATCTTCTCCACCCACGACCACTACCGTAGACCATACACTCCCACCACCCTCCTCCATCACCACTGCATATTCGTGCCGCAAGAAATTAGTTGTGAGCTCAAAATCATTACCCACTCCCACCACATTGGTCGCCATATCCCTCCCACTTACCATTATCACCGACACTCCACCCATCGTTCACACCACCATCTCACCCACCCATCCACCATCTCCCCCCCCCCTCTCCACTTCTCCGCACACCCATTACCTCTCCCGACCACACTCCCCATCCTCTTCCTAGGAGGACGAGGACACTACCTCTCCTGCATTTTGATTTCTTTCTTTTTCTTTTCCGATTTTCCCCCTAGCCCATTATTTCTGCATCACCATGATCACACATTTTTGCTAGCATTGTCATGATCAGCTTGGAGGAAATTGATTTTTGTGTGTGTTATCGTGTGATGTCATTGTCCTGTGCTTGTTTATATGTGTTCTTTGGATGATTTTTTATATCTTTTATTTGTGTGTTTCTTTTTCTTTATTTTTCTGTTTCGTTTGTGTGTTTCTTCATGTTTTTCAATTTTTTGTGTCGGTGTGTACTTCCCTCCCATTTTCATTACCCTCCCATATTTACTCTTATTGCATTGAGGACAATGCAAGATTCAGCTTGGGGGAGTCTCAGTTTGTGCGTCAGTTGTGCTTTTTTCACCGTTTTTGAGTCGTTTTCATCGTATTTTTCTTTTTCTTTCTCTCTTTTTATCTCCCTCTCCTAGAGATGACCCCACATGATGAACTACCACAAAACCCCACACACACTTAGATTAGCTAAGATAATCACCTTTACTAACCCTAGGAAGCCGAGTCCTATTGCATTTCATGCTTCGTGGGTTCACTTTGCTTTTATGTGAGTCGTGTGTCGTGACTAGCTAGTGGTGTGCTTCTACGTTGTGATTTTGTTTTATATACATGTCCTTGGTTGACCCCTAGACTATCATGCTTCAATTTCGAATATGCAGTGGTTTGCTTCTACTATCTGCTTCTATGTGCATGAATTATATATATATGTATTACACTTCAATTCGCATGTGTCGGGACTCTACCAATAGGACTAGGATAACTTATTTAGCCTATGCTCTGATTCGCGAGAAATATTTTCTTTTGCCCAAGTGTTTAGAATTCGATTTCTTTTTTGTTTTACTTGGTGCAAATCCCCTCATCGTGTACCGTTCTCCCACTTGGGAGAGTACACAATTATATAGCCAAAATCCAAAAGACCAAAAAGAAAAAAAGAGAGAAGAAAAATCCAAAAAGAATAAAGGAGAAAGAAAAAATATGTATAGCCCAAAACCAAAAAAAATACAAATACCCAAAACCCAAAAAAATTTCCGGTGTGAATATCATTCCTATCCACGTGAATAAATGGAAGGCGAGAATTTGCACCAAGTGTTCTACTCCACGCCTTCTCAACCTCCTTTGTTTTTGAACACACTTGGCATAGGAATTTTCTAGCGATTACCTAGGCAATAGTGCGGTGATCTTCTAGTTCCTAGCAATCGAGTCCCCGACACATGATATGCTTTAATTCTTATTTTATTCTCATGCATGCTTGAGCTATTATTCACCGCTTATTCGAATTGAATCGATATTTGAGTCTTTCCTTGGGTATATGTATATGCAGCTTTATTGCACAATTTAGATAGTAACACTGTCTGCAAGCTCACAGCCTCACTCACTCGCGCTTCACCGCGTGGCCCACGACACTTGTTTGGACTCAAATTCCTGGGTTTAGTGATGTGTTTATCGCATGCTTGCTTAATGTGGCGTGATTGATTTCATTGGCTCTGACGGGCGATCTAAATTTTATTTTCTTTATTTCTATTTCTTCCTTTCTATTTTTCCCTCCGAGCTCCTACTCTAACTCTTCTTCCTCGAGGACGAGGAATGGTTCAGCTTGGGGGATTTTGACGTGTGTTTATATTTTATATATTCACGCACGTCTTCTTCGTGATTTTCCGTTGTTTTCCGACGTTTCGTATCCATTCTCTTGTGATTTTTAGTTTTCTTTCACTTCTTTGTGTTTTTGTACCAATGCAGGAGATTTCCAGCGTTGGGGACATATAAAGCAGATATCATAAGTCCCCAGAGCAACGGGAGGTGTCATTCGCGATCCCGAGGGCCAAACGTCGAAGAATTCAATATATCAGCCTTCAACCAATGGGGTGGACAGACCCACCCGATCGGTTCGTGCACGCGTATCCGACCCAGACAGGAGCAGCAGTGAAGAGAGTCTCACATGATCGGTTCAGTGATCGGATGAAAACGACAGAGCTCTCTGTCTTTTGGAGCTGAATTCCAACCCATCGGGTGACATCTCACCCGATCGGTTCATTTGTAGCTGAAATCTCCCAGCTAATGACCTGATGACTCACCCGATCGGTTCAGCGATCGGGTGATGTGTCTGAAGATCTGAAGGCAATGTCGACCGTCGACTCACCTGATCGGTTGATGCTTCAACCGATTGGGTGGTCGTGTTTTCTATATATAGCCCTAGGTTTTTTCCCAGAGTGGATCCCCATTTTTTCTGTCTTTTTGGGATTTTTGACGGCTCCGAATTTATTCTGTCTTGTAAGTTTTTTTATTGTTCTGGAACTTTGATATTACGTTAATAATATTGTTAGCTCCATATTTCTACTGCTTGATTTTGATTCCAATGGCTAAATTTTATTGTGTTGATATTTTTGCTATGAATCGTGAGTAGTTCCCCAATCTAGGGCATTGGTGGAAGCCCCTTCGTGGGTTCTCCCTAGAATGACCATAGGATTAGGATTTCGATAGGATTTAGGAATTTAGATGGTTACACGGGACGTTTTATTGTCATTGGCGGGAGAAAGACCGCCTCTGACCGTCGGGCCAAGGGAAAATAAAACTGGCGTTTGATCCCCTAGCCACAGCTCACACCCCTAGCGTAGACATTGAATCCTAGCGCGTGGGAACGGTAGGATGAAATGTTGAGAGTAATCGTTGCGAGCTTAGTGCTCCCAGAGTCGGTCGGTGTTAATAGACATGGGAATGCCCACCGTCCAAACCCGGGTAGACCTATCGTATCATCCTGGGCATCGACCAGAATATCAGGCCCATGGGACGCTAGGTATCACTCTCAGAGGCAACGTCTGACCACTAAACCCTAAAATCCGATCGAATTCCTATCCGTCAGTCGTAATAGAGAGGGCACATGAGACGGTGGAAACCAAAGTCCTAGATTTCCTTTTATATTTTACATCCTTCGTATTTCTTTCTCGTGACAACCAACCGATTGTTAGGGCTAGCTCACCCACCGGGTGAATCGGTTCCTTCTTGATAACAAGCATAACACATGCCTCCCTGAGTTCGACCCCCAAGCCACACTACAACACCGTGCGCTTGGGTTACAAATATTTAAATCTGGTATCCCCGATCCCACTGCATATAGTGCCAAACCTAGGGGACATCAGTAAGCTCTTGTACTCTCCTTGATTATTAGTGGATCGTCTCGGAATGCTGGAGTATGTTGTTTGCAACTGAACCAGGGTAAAATCTATGCATCTCATTTGCTTTCAGTTTTTTGAGTTTGTCGTATTTCATTTGCCAAATTTCTCTCTCAAGATCCGACAAAGGATTGGTTGGTTGCTTTGTTGTATGATGTAATTTTTCAAGCCTTAGATTTCTAGCTAATTGTTAGGGTTTGTTTTTTCCGTGGGGTCCCAATTTTTCGCAACCAGTGGTATCAGATCTCTCGGTTGTTTGTGGAGAAATTATGTAGTGAAGATGGTTAGTTTGGTGACACTCAACATTGAGAGGTTCATCGGCCGTAATTTATTTAGGTTATTGCAGTCGAGGGTGAAAAACTATTTGAGTCAAATGAAATATAATCAGATTGTGTTCGATGAGGAAAATATTGATAAGGATGTGATGGAACCACAGAGGCATAAGATGGAGAGAAATGCATATATTGACATCCAGTTGTCGTTAGTCGATACCATCTTGAGAGAGGTGTTGTATGAGTCTATGTCCAAGCATATGTGGAAGAAGTTAGAGGAGTTGTACATGAAGAAATATTTTACAAGCCATCTCTACTTATTATAGCAGCTATACCCTCTAAAAATGAAGCCCAGATTGATGGTAAAAGATCACATAGATTAGTTGAATCGGATTGTGATGGAGTTACAGTGAATTGAGGTCAAGATTAAAGATGATAAACAAGCGGTGATCTTGGTATGTTCTTTGATCGAGGATTTTTTCCAATTTGTTCGGTCCATGATTTATGGACGAACGACGCTCATCGTGTAAGAGGTGAAGGTAGCACTCCATACTGAAATGCTATGTGAGAAAGTCCAAGGTAGAGACTTTAGAGAAAACCACGAACCATTGCATGTGAGAGGGAGAAATGATAGGAGAGGAGGTCAAGCCCACTTCAAGAAGGATAGCTCGAAGTCCCGCCATTCCCATCATAGGAGGGACACATGCTATGTATGCAAGCAAAGAGGTCATTGGGCTAATCGATGCCCCAATAGATTTGGGAAGAAAGGAAAGCAACTTCCGGTTTTGCTTCATTAGGATTGGAGGACATGCTTATCCGTGATGACAAAGGCCACGGTGAAAGGGGTATAGATCCAGAGATGTTCATAGCGGGGGTGTCCGGTGAGGCATAAGTAACGTGGTTGATGGACATTGGTTGTTCTTTTCATGTGGCTCCACATCAGAGTGGGTTTTCTACTTACTATTCCCAAGAAAATGGAGGTTCGATTCGCATCGACTACGTGTATTGGAACTGTCCAGATCAAAATGCACGATGTCATTTTGTGTACCCTCGTCGATGTGAGGCATGTCCCCGACCTTCAGAAAATTTTGATATCCATTGGTGTTTTGGATAATGTCGGATGTAGGTTGGTGTTTGAAAACGACCAACTTTGAGTCTCCAAAGGAGCCATGGTCGTGATGAAGGGAAGAAAGGTATGGAATCTATATGCCCTACAAGGTACCACAGTGGAAGGTAAAGCTGATGCCACCTCCACTAACTCGAGTGATGAAGATTCATCAAAGTTATGGCATTATCGTTTGGGTCACCCGTGTGACAAGAAGTAACGGCCGCTTTCCAACCGTTCGTTTTTCACGCGTACTTTCCTCTTTTTACGCGTATTTTTCTTCATCCTTCCTTCTATCTGGAATACGTGATGTTATATGCCGTTCTGACCCACTGGAAGAGTACTTATTTGTGGAATTATTTTTGAACGTCATTTCACGGGTCGTTCTCCAACAAAATAACTTTGTTTGAAAAGGTGTCGTAGCTTTCACCTTCGTCGTTAGACCATTCTATTTTTAGTTCCAATTTCCGTTACCCTAGACCGTGACCGATCTTCTTAGTCTCGAACCTCTCGTCGACACGGTTGTTTCAGTATTTTTCTCATAATTATCAGACACCGCACTTTTTCTACTAATCCTCTCTTAATACACAGATTAATTAACTTGATTAATTAACTAACCTAATTAAACTAGGCCTAATACGTTTTATGAAAATATTTCCTAGCTAGTCGCCATCCCATATTAACCTAAGTCTACCCCCACCCTCTCACAACTTCTCTCTCCAATCACCTAAATGCACCCCCCTTTCAAAACGATTTATTAAAACAATTTTCTTATACTCACCTAATTGGGCTATTCACCATTCTGTTTTAGCTAATCTAAACCCCATCTATCTCTCCCTCTCTCCTCCTATAACACATAAAATCCCAAAACCCTAGCCCCAAATAGCATCAATTCATCTTCTTAAACACAAACCGAACTAGGGCTTTCACAAAAAAACCCGCGCTGCCGCCCTCTTACAAAATTCGCCCGGCCACTTCCCGACCACTGCCAGCCACCCAACTTCCGGCCTAACTCCCCCTCAACTCCCTCCACCTCCGACAACCTTACCCTCGTCAACCACCATCTCCTACTCGCTATAAAACCCATGCAAACACCCTAAAACCCATTGAAAAACTGTCACCGCACCTCCCCTTCAAACCCACGGCCCAGGCCGCCACCGCTGCCGCCAACAACCCCCACCAGCTACCGATCTCTCCCCTCGACGTCCCCTATCCACCGACAGCCACCCCTCACGTCAACTCTTCCTCCTCCTTTTGCAAACAGTGCGCAAACACCCGTACACACCAAATCTGTCATCCCTCGCCAAAAGCTGCGGCCACCACCTTTCTGGCCGCCACCGGCCGTGCCACTGTTGCTGTCTGCCACATCAGGTCTCCCTCTAGCCGTGCAAGTCCTTTCCTAGCCATTGCAATCCCCGACAGCCCCCGTACGTCGAACAGTCCACACACGTCCCCCTAGAATGAACAACTCCTTACCATTTGTCATGTCATGAAATGTTACAAAAAGCCTACGGGCGTTTCGGACGCTCTCCAAGCTAGAGAGTGGTCCCTGTTCTACAAAAAGCATACAGGTATTTCGGATGCTCTCCAAGCTAGAGAGAGTGATCCCTGTTACTGATTCACCTACGGGATGTTCGGCGCTCACCAAGGAAGTGAGAGTCATGCTACAGACAGTGGGGATTAAGACACTCGTCAAGCTAGAGCGAGTGGTCCTATATTGTCCTATCTTGAGCACTCGGGTTGGGGTAGGGTTCAGTGTTCGCATGGTTTAAGGGTTTAATCCCCCTCTACCGTAAGGCGTAAACCCTTCATGACACACACGGTACTTCTTGTCTTGTCCTGTCTAGTCTAGTCTGGTAGCCAGTAGCACATGCTACGGCTATTACCTGTCACATTTTACTTTCAGCGCTGTCTTTACTTTCTTGCACATATACATATCTGACTTGCTGTTGCATCATCATCATGTAAACCATCTTTAAAATGTCCACCTTAAAATGTTATACACCTTGTTGTAGAGTCTTCTCATGTTTACTTACAGACTTCACCTGAAGTACAACCACTTTCTCTTGGTGTTTGTACATCAGGTACCGTGACAGAGTTAGTAGACCAGGAGCCAGTACCAGAGGACTTGGAGCAGGAGTACGACCCGAGTGAGGGCCAGACTTAGCGGTTTCCCAGTTGCTAACTTTGGAGTTTTAGTCGCTTTCTAGTTTAGGTGCGTAGCACTTTTTTTTTCTTTCTGTTTTAGGTTGGGTGCGTAGCACCATTAGTTCCGTTTTTCTACAGTTGTAGCCATGCTGGGCATTATTTCCTTTTCAATCTCCTGTACTTATGGATATCTTTGTGGAATAAAATGAATGCATCTTTTCTTTCCGTACTTTCTTTTGTTCCGAATTTTATATATGCAAGGACCTGTTTCTATCTTTGGTGTTCCTCACAGACGCTTATTGGGTTCGAGCCTCACAGCTCCGGCCCATGCTGACCTTAGTCATGTCTCGTTTCCGTCGTTTTGGGAATGGGGGCATGACACAAGACCCTCGATAATCTCCATCGAATGAAATTAATTGGAGCTAGCAATGAGAGTGTGGAGTTTTGTGAAAGCTATGTGTACGGTAAATAGTCGAAGGTGCAATTCAACACAATGATACACACTAGCCGAGGTCCTTTGGATTACATACATTCCAATGTATGGAGACCGTGTCTTGCATCATTAGGAGGCGGGGCTAAGTACTTTGTGCTTTTATCGACGACTATTCGTGGAAGGTTTGGATGTATTTGATGAAGACAAAAGATCAAACCTTTGGGATGTTCAAGCAATGTCTTGCTATGGTTGAAAAGCAAACCGGCAAAGCGGTGAAAGTCATTAGATTTGACAATGGAGGCGAGTAAACCTCGAAGGAGTTCACCAGTTTCTACAAATCCCATTGGATTTGATGTCACATTTCTACACAGGAAGATCCACAATTGAATGGGGTTGTAGAGTGGATGAACAACACATTGTTGGAGAGAGTGCAATGCTTGAGACACTCGACTGGTTTGGAGAAGGAATTTGGGGGTGAGATACTTAACATCACCGTGCACAATGTGAACTGAGTTTCGTCATCGACGATTAACGACCAAATTCCAGAAGAGAAGTGGAGTGGGAAAATTGGTGATTACTCTTATCTACGCATCATTGGTTGCCTGAATATGCACATGAGAGTGGCGACAAGTTGGATCTGTAAGCCAAGAAATATATTTTCCTCTGATATGGCAATGGTATGAAAGGATATCAGTTATGGGATCCGGAGGGCCGCAAGGCAATCCTGAGTAGGCACGTCACCTTCGATGAGTCTGTGATGCTCAGACCGAAGCATACTCATTCGAAGGGGGATGAGACACCCGTAGAGACCGAGCTAGACACTATTGATCTCCAACCACGAAGGAGACCCGGCAAGGAGCCGATGGTCGAGATCCCCGTTGTGGGACATGATGAGGTCCATGATGAGGTCCATGTCCATACGCCCATCCAGGCTCTGGTATGCGATGAATTAATTACATATAAGGTGTGGAGGTCCAAACAAACCAAGAAGGCACCCGAGAGACTTGAAACTTGGGATTACATGGAATTCTCATTTGATGACATAGCGTCATATGCCTTAAACATTGAGCAGAGGATCCGATGACCTACTGTGGAGTCATTAGATCAAGTGATGCAACGAATTGGCAATTAGCTATGGAAGAAGAGATGGAGTCTCTCTACCACAATGCCACATGAAACTTAGTGCCTCTACCACTTAAGTAGCGTGCCATTGGATGTAGGTGAATTTACAAATTTAAAGAAAGCTCAATGCAAGACAGTGGTGTTTAATAGCACAAAGCAAGACTAGTGGCCAATGGGTTTGCACAAGTGAAGGGAGAGGACTACAACAAAATATTTTCTCCAGTGGTAGGACACACTTCCATTCGTGTGTTGTTGGCCCTAGTAGCATCTATGGACATGGAGTTGGAGCAACTCGATGTCTAGACCGCTTTCTTGCATGGTGATTTGGATGAGGAAATTTACATGCACCAACCGAATGGGTTCGTGGTGTAAGATAAGGAGAGAATGTTCTGTCAGTTGAAGAAATCCTTGTACGGGTTGAAGCAGTCACCCATACAGTGGTACAAGTGATTTGATAGCTTCATGATGGGTGTTGATTTTAAGCAAAGCGTGAAGGATCAATGTGTATATGTGAACACATTGGATGATGGCTCACGCATCTACATCCTACTTTATGTTGACAACATGTTGATCGCCTCCTCAAACATGTCAAAAGTCAAGAAGCTAAAGGTTAAGTTGGGCAAGGAATTCAATAAGAAGGATTTGGGCCCAACGTAGAAAATCCTAGGGATGGAGATATCCCGGGATGGCGACACCTCTTGGAGCTCACTTCCATCTTTCGGCATTACAGTCACCGAGCACCAAGGATGAGGGAAACGCTATGTCTCAGGTGCCATATGCTAGTGCGGTAAGGAGCTTGATGTATGCGATGGTTTGCATGTGTCTCGATATTGCATAAGATATGGGAGTTGTGAGTCGATATATGCCAAACCCAGGCAATGAGAATTTTCAAGCCGTGAAGTTGATATTGGGATATTTGCACGGCATAGTTGGTGTCGGTTTGCACTAGTGATGGTGTGGTGCTAACTGGGTACTACGATTCAAATTATGCTAGCGACAGGGTTAGGTGGAGATCGACAACAGGGTATGTATTCACATTAGGCACCGTAGCAGTGTCGTGGCGATTTCAGTTGATAGTTGTGTTGTCAACTACGGAGGCCAAGTTGATTGATGCAGAGGAAGCGCTGAAGGAGGCCAAGTATCTTAGATGTCTTCTTGAGGATTTGGGGGTGCCGCAGAGATTATCATTGGTTTTCAACGATAGCCAAAGTGTTATCCATCTTGTGAAGCATCAGGCTTACAATTCAAGGATGTAGCACATTTAGGTCTGTGATTGCTTCCTAGAGGAGGAGAGCAAGAAGATTGAGCTTCAAAAGGTCACAACTGAGAAGAACCATGCAGACGTGTTCACCAAGCATGTTCCCTCCATCAAGCTCAAGACATGCTTGAGCTTGATTTGTTTAGGGGCTTGAGTGTGGCACTGGAGGGCGTGGGTTCCGAGACAATGGGAGGCCTGTGGAGAGGATGATTTATGTTGATCAAGGTAGAGCTTTGATGGTGTGTTTTGTGTGTTGTGGAGATTTGGTAGCAAGGTAGAGTGTTATTGTTATGCTACAAAATCCCCCCAAATATACCAGGCACCTGGTGCACATGCACCAGACGCCCGGTGCTGGATGCTGATCTGCAATGTATGCACTAGGTGTTTGATGCACTTCGATCAGACACCTGGTGGGGGACCATATGCCTAGGAGATGTTCTCCAAGTGCTTGGTCATGCCCCATGCAGTTCGTCTCCTGTTGCATAGCTCTCTGTCATTTGTTAATCATCACACTCATTAAAATAATTTGTACCATCATTTGTTAATCATCATCAAAACTGTATCTAGATATCAATATCAAACATTCTCTCTATTTTTGATGATAACAAACAAATGATACAAATATGAAATAATATAAATTAAGAAACATACTTACTCCCCCTGCTTCGACGCATGGTGTTACAAAAATGTTTAGAACTCCCCCATGCATCTTAGCATATTAGAATAAGCATGAATAGAACATACATTGTAACGACTGCTTTTCATGTATCTGGATTTATATAATATAATATATGTTTTGGTAGATTTTCTCCTCTTGTGTGGTTTTCGTCTCCGTAGCTTTCGTTTTCGATCGATTCGTCGTATTTTCTCGTTCCTTCCTTAGGATTGTCGATTTCGAAGTGTGTCACTCGTGACTGACTTCATAACGGTCGTATCTTACTATTAGATCAAGCCTAGGAGTCTTAGGAATCGATCCAGGGGCCCCGCGCTCCGTATCGGAACTTTTTGTGCTCATTAGCCGGTATAAGAAGGGGCACCGACCGACTAGATGACGATCCAGTCGGTCGGCAATCCTTCTTGGACCGACTAGTTGGCTTTCTAAAATTATTCAGGAGTTACTGTTTATCGTTAGTCGGTCTAAGAACGTTGGTTGACCGACTAGGTTGCAAACTAGTCGGTCGGCAACGCTTCTTTAACCGACTAACACATCATCTTAATTTTGGTTGAGTTACTGTTTACTCTTAGTCGGTCTAAGAACGTTCATCGACTGACTAGATGCTAAACTAGTCGGTCAGTATTTGTTCATGGACCGACTAACTCTAAAATCCTATTTTCGTTCAGGAGTTACTGTTTGCACTTAGTCGGTCTGCGTTGATCGACCGACCGATTAGTTGCCAAACTAGTCGGTCAGTGGTTGCTCTTTGACCGACTAACCAGTGTTGAAACCCTAATTTCTGGGCAGCCTTCAGCCCATCCTATTTAAACCCAACCCAAACGATTTCATCTTCCCCAACACGACCCAAAACCCTAAAATCTTCCCCCTTGAGCCCTCATCTTCCTCCAAGCTTCATTTCTTCATTCCAAGCCCTAAATCCATCATCCAAACCATCCATCCACTCCATCTACCTCTCATCTTCCCCAAAATCTCACCAAAATCCATCAAATCCCCCAAAACCCTAGTTTCCCCAAACTTCTCCAATCTTTTCCAGATCTGATCCTAGGGTTCCCCGGAGTGTTTCTTCCGCCTCCTCTCGGTAAGAAATCGATCTACCGTTGTTTTCATAACCTATTTATATTTTTATGAAACCCTAATATAATTTCATGTTGTTTGATGATTGTTCCCCCAAAACAGCGATTTCCCCGTAGATTGGCATCCGTGTGACGAAGTAGTCGCCATCCCCGGGCTAGGCAAGTGAAACTTGCCACTTAGGGTTTAGGCCATGTTTTAGGCCATTTGCTTGTTGTAGGCGTTAAAGAGGCTAGGTGACGAAATGATACTCGCCTAGGCGCAAATTGGGGAACTAGCTTGACAACGAAGCTAGTTCCGACATTTAGCATGTTGCACAATTTCCATGTCATGTTTACTTTCCATTAACGGTACGCGAGTTAAATGTCATGTCATTGCATTCTTTAAATGCTTCTATGATTACGTAGCTTTGCTACAAATGCTTGTGTTCCTGGCTCGTGTTCCAGAAGCGGGCCATGTGTTGGTTGATAGCCAATGCCCGAATTGCGTGTTTCCAGCTAGGTGCACCCCTACGCCAAATGTTTAAGAATGCGAGCTCATGTGCGGGGCAACCCCAGGCTCACTAGCTGAGCTCATTGTGCGGGGACCCTGGCTCCATTACGTGTGGGTATTGGGGGTAAGAGTTAAGAGACCAATCAACTGGGAGTCTGCCCGATCAGCAACTGCAGTGGTAAGGCGTAAACTCTTGGGTTTGGGGTAGTTGTTAAGCGGCCAATCAGCGGATGTGAAACCATTCAGCTGTAAGGCGTAAACATCTACAAAACGACGTGAATAGTGAATTGATTGATATTGATAGTAGCGTGGCTACTCTTGTCTTGTCTTGTCTTGTCCCGATGATTGTTCTATTGTACAATTGCCTTGCCATGTCTTGATTGTGCACTCATGTTATAACTGCCATGTCATGCATACTAAACTGCTAGGTTGCTAGTTGCCTTACTTTCAGTTTCCTTGCCCAAGTCTTTTAGACTTGCTGACATGTGCCCCTTTACTCTTTTGGGTGACACATGTTAGATCCTGAGCCCGAGTACCTTGTTGAGGACGAGGTGTTTGCCGACGCCGAGCCCGAGCTTGTGTTTGACGGGGAGTACGTGGACACTGGGGACCAGTCCTAATGTCTTCATTGTGTTTTACTTTTGTTAGACAGTTGTTTTGTTATCGGTGCGTAGCACCTATACTTTGTTGTTGTTGCTTTTGTTGGCCTTGTTCTGGGCCTTTAGACTCTTCTCTTTAGCCTGGTGGCTTTTCTGGATGTTGGACTTATTTTCTTGTTGGACAATTTATGAGATGTGAGATTTTATTTCAGTCTCTCCTTGTGTTATTATTGTTATTCCGTTGTGGTTACAGGGACCTGCTTATGTATTTTTGACGCTTATCAGGTTTGGGGCTTCACAGCTCCACTCTCGTGCGGACCTTTTCACGTCTCGCCTCCATTTTAGGGTAGCGGGTCGTGACAGGTTTTAGTGGTGGCCCATGCAGGTCCTTCTGTAACTGCGATTTTTGGAATAGCGATAATAATATTAGAATGTCCAATAAATTGAGTTCGACGTCTGAGTCATAAGCTATGAGTCTAATCTGATTCGTTTTCTGTGTCACTAGATGGCAGGAAGACGTTTCACCCGTGGTGGGGGTAGTGGTGCGATCCCTCATGATGAGGAGCCTGAGCGGGAACCCACCAGCGGTGAGATGATACGGATGATGCTCCAGATGATGCAAGTGCAGCAGGGCGTGCTTTTGCAAGTCCAGAATGCTCCACTTGCTCGAGCTGCCCGGGCTCTTCCGGATGCCCCTCGCTCTGAGCCATGAGCGAAGCAATTTCGGGAGCTGGGTCCCGCTTATTTTGATGGTTCTGAGGGTCCTCTGGCTGCCCATGAGTGGATTCGGAACATCGAGGACAATCTGAAGATGGCCAAGATCACCCCGGCCGGATGGGTTGATTTGGCAAAGAGGCAACTCAAGGATAATGCTCGGAATTGGTGGGATGCGGAAGAGAAGATGTTGGTGGAGCCGATAGCTTGGGCTACCTTCAAGGCCAGATTTGAGGGTGAGTTCTTCCCGAAGGCTGCCAGGGAAGAGATGCTGCAGCGTTTTATCGATTTGAAGCAAGGGAACTCGTCGGTGGACCTATATCACCAAGAGTTCATGAGGCTGAGTCGGTTTGCACCAAAGATGGTGCAGGACACTGAGGAGAAGGCTCAGAGGTTCCTGCAGGGGCTTTCTTCGGAGCTCCAGAGTTTTGTGACCTCCTCTGACCGGGAGTCTTATCAGAAGGTTCTGGTAGCAGCTAAGAGGCAGGAGCTGCTCGTGAACCAGAGGAGGGGGTCTATTGTTGGTGCTGGGAAGTGGCCTGTGGAACAGGCGAGAGCTGTGGTTAGACCTGGATTCAGGCCTAATCAGTCTGCTCAGTTTAAGAGGCCAGGAGGGCCTATTCTGAAGTCTTGCCATTTCTGCGGCAAGCCTGGCCATATCAAGGATCAGTGTCGGAAGTTTTTGGGCCAGTGTCTGGTTTGTGGTGATGCTTCCCATGCCGCGAAGGATTGTCGGCATGCGAATCAGCTGCGGAGGGCTCCTGTTGCAGCTCAGCCATTGCAGCAGCGAGCGTCTGTTCCTGCTGGACGTGGAGCAGCACTTGTTCCACAGGGACAGGCTTTTCGGCAGGCTGTTCCGCCGAGGAGGCAGGCTTTTCTGATGACCGCTGCGGAGAGCGAGGCTGTGGATGAGGTTATCGCAGGTAATCCTCAATCTAGCTGTTACTTTCATAGCTGGTTTTGATTGTTAGATTATGTTGTTTGCTTGAACATGGTTGTTTGCTAGACTAGGGTTTGATTGTTAATTGCTTGTTAGGTGTGGTTTTGGTTTGCACATTTCCTGCACGAGTCCTCTTTGACTCTGGTGCATCGATGTGCATTATTTCTCGGAGCTTCGTGGAGAGGCATTCCTTGTCGACGTCCCCTCTTCCCAAGAGTTGGAATATCGTTACAGGGAATGGTGTGGTCTCGGTGCATCGTGGTTGCAATTCTTGCTCGTTGGTGGTCTGTGGACATGAGCTTTTTGCTGATTTCATTGTCCACGACATCATCAACTATGATGCAGTTCTTGGGATGGATTGGCTTGCGAGCTTCTATGCTACGATCGACTGTCGGAGGAAGAAGGTGGTGTTCAAGATTCCCGGACATCCAGTATTTGAGTTCAGTCGTGGTAGCAGTTCGCTTGGTCCTGTCAGATTTCGGGCCAGGCCGGTGGAGGCTGTGGCTATGCAGATGGAGTTGGAGTGGCCAGCTGTGGTGCATGATTTTGGCGACGTCTTCCCCGAGGAGATGTCTGGTTTGCCGCCTGATCGGGCTTTGGAATTCTCTATTGATCTTGTTCCAGGTGCGCAGCCGATTTCGAAGGCGCCGTATCGTATGGCACCTGCAGAGTTGGAAGAGTTGCGGAAGCAGTTGGATGAGCTTTTGCAGAAGGGTTATATTAATCCTAGCGTGTCTCCGTGGGGAGCACCGGTGTTGCTGGTTAAGAAGAAGGATGGTTCGCGTCGCATGTGCGTGGACTATCAGGAGTTGAATGCGGTGACCATTAAGAATAAGGGTTTTTCTCATATTAGTCCCTTAAATTATGTGTATTTTGATATTAGTCCCTTAAATCTTTGTAATTTGAATTTAGTCCCTTAAATGTTTAATATTAACCTAAATAGTCCCTTTTGTTAACCTAAATAGTCCCTTAAATGTTTAAAGTTTAACCTAAATAGTCCCTTTAAAGGACTAAATTCAAATTACAAAGATTTAAGGGACTAATATCAAAATACACATAATTTAAGGGACTAATATGAGAAAAACCCTAAGAATAAATACCTGTTGCCTCGCATCGATGATATTTTTGATCAGTTTGGTGGTTCGAGGGTGTTTTCAAAATTGGATTTGAGGAGTGGTTACCATCAGTTGAAGGTGAAGAAGGATGATGTTCCGAAGACAGCATTCAGGACGAAGTATGGACACTATGAGTTTGTGGTTATGCCTTTCGGCGTAACTAACGCGCCCGCAGTTTTCATGAATCTGATGAACCTGATTTTCTACGACTTTCTGGATAATTTTATCGTTATCTTCATTGACGACATTCTGATCTATTCGAAGTCGGAGGAAGAGCATGCCTCGCACTTAAGGACGGTGTTGGAGATTTTGAGGAAGCATCGGTTGTATGCTAAGTTTTCGAAGTGCGAGTTTTGGCTGGATAGGGTTGCTTTTCTCGGGCATGTGGTGACTGGAGATGGTATTTCAGTGGATCCCAAGAAGATTAGGGCCATCAGGGAGTGGCCTGTTCCGTCGTCTGCGTCTGAGATTCGGAGTTTCCTTTGACTTGCTGGTTACTATCGGCGATTCATTAAGGACTTTTCTCGTATTGCTGAGCCGATGACCAGGTTGACGCGGAAGGATGTTGCTTTTGTTTGGTCGGGTGATTGCGAGAGTGCTTTTGGTGTTCTGAAGGAGAGGTTGATGACTGCCCCTATTCTTGTTGTGCCTGATCGCAGCGGTGGATTTGAGATCTTTTGCGATGCTTCTGGCAAGGGTCTCGGTTGTGTGTTGCACCAGCACAGGCACGTTGTGGCGTATGCGTCTCGTCAGCTTAAGGTTCATGAGAAGAATTACCCGACGCATGATTTGGAGTTGGCTGCCGTTGTGTTTGCTCTTAAGATTTGGAAGCACTTCCTGCTGAGTGAGAAAGTGAAGATTTTCACCGATCACAAAAGCTTGAAGTATATTTTCACTCAGAAGGAGCTCAACATGCGACAGCGTCGATGGTTGGAGCTTATGGCAGATTATGAGATTGATTTGCAGTTTCACCCTGGTAAGGTGAATGTGGTTCCAGATGCTTTGAGTAGGCTTCCAGCGGTGATGATTTTGACCTCGCAGTGGAGATTGCAGCAGGATTTTTGTGAGTCGGGCGTGGAGATTGTTCTTCCTGGAGAGGCTTCGTCGTTGATGTACATGCATGTACAGTCGACGATCGTGGATCGGATTAAGGCTGGCCAGGCTGAGGATCCGAAGCTGGTGAGGATTCGGGAGCAGGTGGAAGCCGGTTTGCGGACTGACTTTTTGATTCAAGAGGATGGCTCGCAGAGGTTCGGAGCCAGGTTATGTGTGCCAGCTGGGGATATCAGAGAGGAGCTGTTGGTGGAGGCACACAGTTCGCCGTATTCTATGCATCCTGGTGGCACCAAGATGTACCAGGATCTTCGTCTGAATTATTGGTGGCATGGTATGAAGAGGAGCGTGGCTCGGAGTCTAGCCAAGTGCTTGGTTTGTCAGCAAGTGAAGGCGGAGCATCAGCGTACGGCCGGGTTGCTACAACCGCTTCCGATTCTGGAGTGGAAATGGCAACACATCACTATGGATTTCGTGACTGGACTACCTCGGAGTCCGAAGCAGAATGACGCGATTTGGGTGATCGTAGATCGATTGACCAAATCTGCGCACTTTATTCCGTTCTGAGTGGGACAGTCCACTGAGGCGCTAGCGAGGAGATATATGGAGGTAAAATTCTTTTACTCTCCGTTTTTATTTCCTTTTTCTAGTTTGGATAGTGATGTAACGTGAATCATGCAGGAGGTTGTGCGACTTCATGGAGTCCCCGTGAGTATCGTGTTTGACAGAGACACGAGATTCACATCTCAGTTCTGGCAGAGTTTGCAGAAGAGCTTGGGTACGCGTCTGAGTTTCAGCACGGCGTACCATCCGCAGACGGATGGCCAGTCCGAGAGGACGATTCAGATTTTGGAAGACATGCTGAGGGCGTGCATGTTGGATTTCAAGGGTTCGTGGGAGGACCATCTACATTTGGTGGAGTTCTCTTACAACAACAGCTTCCAGGCGAGTATTGGCATGGCGCCTTTCGCCGCTCTTTATGGGAGGAAGTGTCGATCGCCATTGAGTTGGGATGACGTTGGTGATCGGGAGTTGTTGGGACCTGAGATGATCGTGGAGGCCGTGGATATCTTCAGGAATATTCGGGAGAGGTTGAGAATTGCTCAGGACCGTTTTAAGCATTGGGCGGATGCTAAACTTCGTCCTTTAGAGTTTCAGCCGGGCGACCATGTGTTCTTGAAGATTTCCCCGAATCGTGGTATGATTCGTTTCGGGAAGCGTGGGAAGTTGAGCCCGCGATACATTGGACCGTTTGAAATTCTGGAGAGGGTTGGCGAGGTAGCTTATCGCTTGGCCTTGCCGCCATCTTTGGAAGGAGTTCACAATGTTTTCCATGTGTCGCAGCTTCGTCGATACATTAGCGATCCGTCTCATGCGGTAGATTTTTCGAAGATTACCGTTCGCCCCGATATGACGTATGACCAGCATCCAGTGCAGATTCTGGACAGGCGTTAGAAATCGCTTCGGAACAAGATTGTCAATCTTGTGAGGGTGATGTGGCGACACGGCTCACCTGGAGAGTCTACTTGGGAGAATGAGGATGAGATGCGAGAGCGTTTCCCACTTTTGTTTCCGGACTCGTGAGTGTTCGGAAATTCCGAGGACGGAATTTTTCTTAAGTTAGGGAGGATGTAACGACTGCTTTTCATGTATCTGGATTTATATAATATAATATATGTTTTGGTAGATTTTCTCCTCTTGTGTGGTTTTCGTCTCCGTAGCTTTCGTTTTCGATCGATTCGTCGTATTTTCTCGTTCCTTCCTTAGGATTGTCGATTTCGAAGTGTGTCACTCGTGATGGACTTCATAACGGTCGTATCTTACTATTAGATCAAGCCTAGGAGTCTTAGGAATCGATCCCGGGGCCCCGCGCTCCGTATCGGAACTTTTTGTGCTCATTAGCCGGTAGAAGAAGGGGCACCGACCGACTAGATGACGATCTAGTCGGTCGGCAATCCTTCTTGGACCGACTAGTTGGCTTTCTAAAATTATTCAGGAGTTACTGTTTATCGTTAGTCGGTCTAAGAACGTTGGTTGACCGACTAGGTTGCAAACTAGTCGGTCGGCAATGCTTCTTTAACCGACTAACACATCATCTTAATTTTGGTTGAGTTACTGTTTACTCTTAGTCGGTCTAAGAACGTTCATCGACCGACTAGATGCTAAACTAGTCGGTCAGTATTTGTTCATGGACCGACTAACTCTAAAATCCTATTTTCGTTCAGGAGTTACTGTTTGCACTTAGTCGGTCTGCGTTGATCGACCGACCGACTAGTTGCCAAACTAGTCGGTCAGTGGTTGCTCTTTGACCGACTAACCAGTGTTGAAACCCTAATTTCTGGGCAGCCTTCAGCCCATCCTATTTAAACCCAACCCAAACGATTTCATCTTCCCCAACACGACCCAAAACCCTAAAATCTTCCCCCTTGAGCCCTCATCTTCCTCCAAGCTTCATTTCTTCATTCCAAGCCCTAAATCCATCATCCAAACCATCCATCCACTCCATCTACCTCTCATCTTCCCCAAAATCTCACCAAAATCCATCAAATCCCCCAAAACCCTAGTTTCCCCAAACTTCTCCAATCTTTTCCAGATCTGATTCTAGGGTTCCCCGGAGTGTTTCTTCCGCCTCCTCTCGGTAAGAAATCGATCTACCGTTGTTTTCATAACCTATTTATATTTTTATGAAACCCTAATATAATTTCATGTTGTTTGATGATTGTTCCCCCAAAACAGCGATTTCCCCGTAGATTGGCATCCGTGTGACGAAGTAGTCACCATCCCCGGTGCTAGGCAAGTGAAACTTGCCACTTAGGGTTTAGGCCATGTTTTAGGCCATTTGCTTGTTGTAGGCGTAAAAGAGGCTAGGCGACGAAATGATACTCGCCTAGGCGCAAATTGGGGAACTAGCTTGACAACGAAGCTAGTTCCGACATTTAGCATGTTGCACAACTTCCATGTCATGTTTACTTTCTATTAACGGTACGCGAGTTAAATGTCATGTCATTGCATTCTTTAAATGCTTCTATGATTGCGTAGCTTTGCTACAAATGCTTGTGTTCCTGGCTCGTGTTTCAGAAGCGGGCCATGTGTTGGTTGATAGCCAATGCCCGAATTGCGTGTTTCCGGCTAGGTGCACCCCTACGCCAAATGTTTAAGAATGCGAGCTCATGTGCGGGGCAACCCCAGGCTCACTAGCTAAGCTCATTGTGCGGGGACCCTGGCTCCATTACGTGTGGGTATTGGGGGTAAGAGTTAAGCGACCAATCAACTGGGAGTCTGCCCGATCAGCAACTGCAGTGGTAAGGCGTAAACTCTTGGGTTTGGGGTAGTTGTTAAGCGGCCAATCAGCGGATGTGAAACCATTCAGCTGTAAGGCGTAAACATCTACAAAACGACGTGAATAGTGAATTGATTGATATTGATAGTAGCGTGGCTACTCTTGTCTTGTCTTGTCTTGTCCCGATGATTATTCTATTGTACAATTACCTTGCCATGTCTTGATTGTGCACTCATGTTATAACTGCCATGTCATGCATACTAAACTGCTAGGTTGCTAGTTGTCTTACTTTCAGTTTTCTTGCCCAAGTCTTTTAGACTTGCTGACATGTGCCCCTTTACTCTTTTGGGTGACACATGTTAGATCCTGAGCACGAGTACCTTGTTGAGGACGAGGTGTTTACCGACGCCGAGCCCGAGCTTGTGTTTGACGGGGAGTACGTGGACACTGGGGACCAGTCCTAGTGTCTTCGTTGTGTTTTACTTTTGTTAGACAGTTGTTTTGTTATCGGTGCGTAGCACCTATACTTTGTTGTTGTTGCTTTTGTTGGCCTTGTTCTGGGCCTTTAGACTCTTCTCTTTAGCCTGGTGGCTTTTCTGGATGTTGGACTTATTTTCTTGTTGGACAATTTATGAGATGTGAGATTTTATTTCAGTCTCTCCTTGTGTTATTATTGTTATTCCGTTGTGGTTACAGGGACCTGCTTATGTATTTTTGACGCTTATCGGGTTTGGGGCTTCACAGCTCCACTCTCGTGCGGACCTTTTCACGTCTCGCCTCCATTTTAGGGAAGCGAGTCGTGACATACATTCATACTACCTCATGAGTGCATAAGAGTTCAATCCATGTGTTATAATATGAAAATTATATAAGCTCAAACCAAGTGTTAATCATAATAAACAAATAGTCATATATTTCGTATGTATTTGCATTACTCACTTCTCCCCCTTGACATATCAAAAATTTAGGAGACAAACAAGGTGGTATATCAACAAAGTGTGTAAGCACAAACGTATAAAAGTAGACATCCACAATATATCCAAGATAGATCCATGATCACAATCTCACATCCATTACCACAAAATGAAAGCACTTAAATATTACATAACCAAATTGTTTCATAACCAACATGAAAAGTTATAATATCATAAGTTTTTAAAGCTCACACAAATGCATCATCATCAAAACATACACGATGTTCTGAAAGAGCCATCTTGTCATACATAGAAAATTATCACAAAATATTAACACATCACTCTCAAATAACTAAAGGAGGGGAGCAAAAAGCTTATCCTTAATCTCCTTAACATCATTCTCTAACTCATTAAGTATGTAGTCAGAAACATCAATTCTATCACAGATGTCCTTTTTTAGCTTGTCCATCTTTGTTTCCGAGTAATCAAGTCTCGAAAGTAGAAGTTCTTGGAAATCGAAGAAGTATGGAGGCCGAGCATATCGTCCTATAGGATGTGCAGAGGAAATGGGTTTTCCTGATGTTTTCCATCAGGTTTTCCCTCAGATTCATGGACATCAGAGTCAGGGGAGTCAAAGAGGGACCATGTTTAAGAGACATTCTATGAATGAATCCCAAATCAAATTACCTATCCTTTCAGGAAATGACTAATGTCTTTGACTTAACATCTTTGTCAAAATGCTTAAAAATAAGAGTAAGAAAGTATCCATAGTTAAGTGTAAATGTGCTAATATTGACAAGATTATCATAAGTAATACTTGTCCAATTTATTTCAATCACAGCTATGAGAGCGTAGACACATTTATCCAGGCTCTCAGACAATTTAATAAAGATGTAAGATTTTTGACATATGTTATAGTACATGTACAAGCCCTAGGCATAAGTGCCTTAGTTGTGATGCCTGGTTCGTAAGATCTACCCCCAGAGAACTTTGCCTGTATGATATCGAGATCATTCATTATGACCTCTCTCTCACGGTAGGTATGCCCAAAATCATCCCTAACATCTTGGGTGAAAAAGTGATGATAATAACATTTAAGGATATATCCTTCTTGCCAGAAATCATGTTTGTGTATAATAAGCTGACTAACCTAGTATAAAAGCAACGGAAACTTTATGTGGAAAAGAGTTCATCATATCTCTGCTTAGCAATTTCTTCTTTAATTCTATAACCACCAAGATCTTCATAGACAATAAATCTTTCGAACATGATGGTACGGCAAGAGTTAATCTCATAATCCTTTAACAAATTAGGATTATTCAAATATTGGATTATGGACTCATGAGATTGTGATTCTTGTGAAGAGGTTCTCTTCTTCTTGGGTACAAATGAACTACCCTCACCTTTATTCATCTTTCCCTAAGGTTGTGAGTGAATATGCAACTAATACAACTATGCTAAAATATGGTGCAATAGATGCAAATGTAAGTAAAATTGACAAGGGATATACCTAGCCTAGAGAAACTCCAAGAAAGATCCAAGGATTTGAAGCAAATTTGTGTAGAAGATCAAAGGGGATCAAGAATTTTGTGTGTTGGAGCTCAAGAGAGATGAATTGGGATTTTAGGGATAGAGATACGATTTTGTTTGAGTAGGAAGAAATCTTAGCCATATTAAGGAGTGAAGAGCTTAGATTAGTTCTTCAAGTGGATATAAGTCATGTGTATCCACTAAGAAGTGGGTAAGAGTCCATTAAGTACAAGTGAAGCCTACAAACCCAACTCAAATACAGTGCAGTTTCGGGTCTAGATCCGTATTTCGTGGCTAATATTGCATGTTGTACCCCTCATTAGATGGCCATTTTCTCGTATATCATGTTCATTTGGTCTCTAATATGTGTATTTTACAATATCATTTAATTTTAGATCTTATCACTTAATTATGCATAAAATATCATTGTGTGGATCTAATTTTGGCCCATTTTATTTTTCAGGTGAAGATTGTAATTTTCCGAGTCTAACGGCTATTTTCTAGATTTTTCGGACGTCGGGGAAATTTTCTGGAAATTTTGCAGGCCAAGAAATCATTTTTTGGAAAAGAAAATTAAAAAACAGAAAAGAAAATCATGGCATGCGGGTCGGCCCAACTGTCTGGCTCACATTCAAAAAAAAAGAAATAATAAAAAAATAATAAACTAGCCTATAAGCCGGCCTAATTGGCGACCCGCAAGCCAGCTACTTCAACACTCCACCAGAGCATGCATGCGCCATTTTGTGGGTCGGATAGCACATCACCTGACCCGACCTGGTTTTGCCGTTCTTATAGAGCAACAACGGGTCGGGTGATCAGCGCTGGCCAGACCCAACTCGCAATGCCTTTACTTAAGTTTTAGGCAGTGTTTTGGCGGGTTTTGGGTTGTAGAATCCGACCCAACAGCACAGTGTGGACTCAATACGGGTTTTAAAGCATTTTAGGGGGTTTGAGCCTCTTTTCTTCCCCATTCTATCTCCCCTTTCCAGATTTCTTAGGGGTTTGGAACCATTGGAAGGCCGGAGAGCTTGGTGGTGGTGGTGGTGGTGGAAAGAAGGGCAAAGGCGACTCCTTTGAGTGCTCAAAGGCTATCTCTTCCACATTCTCTTGTTCATTTGTATTTAGTTTAAGTGTTTTGTATTGGAATGATTATTTTGTATAAAAATATCATCGTGTTCATGATGCTTGGCTAAATGGTGTGGGTTGGGTTGTGTTGTAGTTAGGGTTTATGGTTATTGTGCATCCATTCATCTCAAACAACACTTAATGATTAAATCATTAGATTGATGGGTTGTTTATATTTGTATTGCATATGCATTACTCGTGAGGGGTTTAATGAAGATGGTGTGCCACGAGGCACTACCTATGTGTATTTGCATTACCCGTGAGGGGTCCCAAAAGGATGATATGCCGCGAGGCACTATCCACATGTATGTGCACAACCTGTTGAGGGATCCAAGAATGATATGTCGCGAGGCATTATCTACATGCATAAAACTCATCAAGGGATCCTAGATGTGGATGGTGTGCCGCGAGGCTCACCTAGAACAATTAGAATATAAAACCCACGAATCTAACGATTATCTATATTGCCAATTTTATCGTGCTTGATTGTTAAACCTTTCGATCCACATACCTTGGCATGGATGTGGGATTGAGTTATCCGAGGGAGTTTGGATAGCATAGTAAACCATAACACTATCGATAGCACAACACACATGCACTCTTCCTTGCTATTTGCTTATCCATTCTCCAACCCTAGTTATTATAGGTTAGGTTGATAATATCACCATCTATCTTCCCATCGATTTCCTGCTACTGAGGTGGTCGTATCATCACCACTACTAATCTTTAGTCAATCAAAGCTATGAGTTGTAGAACAACTTGTTCCCATGATTCGACCCTGTACTCACCAGGACTTTACTGCATGACAGCCTCCTATACTTGGGAATATCGCAATATTTTGCGTGAGTCAATCCGCAAGTCGACTCTTGACTCAACAAGAGTCGACTCCTAACCAAATTAGGCAAAATAAAGGTATTGGATCCTAACTAGGAGTTCACTCTTGTACAGCAAGGATTCAACTCCTAGACTGATACAGGCTGATACAATTCAAGCCAATCAAGATCTCTCCAAGCCAAAACCTAAGCATTTCTAAGCTACCCTACATGCACAAACAAATCAAGCACACACATGCAAGTTTGTGAACCCTATTATTGTGAGATACATAGGGTTATGTTGGGGTATCTTACTTAGGTTTTAAACCTAAGCTACTCACCTTGGAAGCCAAATCCAACTAGGTTTGGATTCTCCATATTTTATGTACTTATAATTAGGTGAATGATGTACCTCTTGTTTAAATTTAGTTGCAAAAATATCAAGCATTTTCTGATTTATACCTTTTGGTATATTTAATCGTCTTTCCTTTATTAATATATGTTTTTGAGGATGTTATCTTTCTAGAATTCGTTTTATTAGAATGATTTTTAGACTTCCTATTATTACTAGAGTTTGCATTGAGGTTTATCCTATTCCTCTTTTATCATTTTTGATTATCTGAGACTTAATTAGATTATATAAGTTTTCTTTACCTTTATTAATTTTTTTAACATTATTTTATAAATCACTATGCTTAGGTTTAATTTCTCCGATTTCTTTAAGTTTTCTATCATAGTGTTCATTATTTTAGATTCTTCAATCGATCTAATATTTTTAGATATTAGTTTTCATCCCTAAGTTTTTTATTTTCATTAACTAATTCTTGTTTATAAAGCGTTAATTCTTCAGTGGTCTCCTTTAGATTCATAAGTCCCACTTTTAGCCTAGAGTTTTCTTCATCAACTATAATTATTAAATTTGAGCAATTTTATGATCTTTTCTAGAGATTTGTATTTTCTTAGCAATCTATCATGTTATGCACACACACATTGTCAAATGCATGTTCAATATCAAAATCATCATTATTACTATCACAATCACTATCGTTATCATTATCTAAGTGGGAGGCACTTACCTTGGAGGAAGTCGAGGTCATAAGGTACATATGAGCCTTTTCTTTACTTTCTTCTTCGTCAGTTGATGAAAATGAGGATGGGTCCTTGGAATTATCCTCTACATCGCTTCGATCCCATACCACAAAATATTTCCTCTTGGGTTTTTTGAATTTCTCATCCTTCTATCCTTCTCGCGTGTCCTGGATTATTACATCCAAAATAGATAATATCGTTAGTTAATATGAATTTACGTTTTGAAAATTTACCTTTTAACATCCTTCTAAAGTTTCATGAAATAAGAGCCATTTATGTTTCATTAATATCAGATTCTGACTCTTAACTTTGGATTTATACCAAGTCCTTTTTCTTCGGCCATGTCTCTTACTTGTCTTCTTCAAGCTTGATCTCGAAAGCCATGATATTTCTCATCAACTCCTCCAGGGTGAGTCTGGACATCTCGTTTGCTTATCAGATCGCAGTGGTCTTTGCCTTCCATTACGGTCTCAATGATATGATAATCTTCATAAATTGGTCATATATAGAAACGTTCTTACCGAGTCAAGCAAGATCATTAACAATTTCTGTAAAGCAAGTATTTAATTCTGAATACTCTCACCTTTCTTCATTTTGAAATTTTGAATTTACCATTTAACATGTTAATTCTAGATTCCTTTACCTTTTTAATTCCTTCATGAGCTACCTCTAGTGTTTGCCAGATCAGAGGTGACATTGGGCATTGTGACACCATGTTGAACTCATTTTCAATTACGGCACAGAATAGAGCATTCATTGCCTTTGGGTTGCCATTGCAGTTCCTTTTGTCGTTGTCCTTCCACATCTCCATAGGGGTGTCCAGCTTGACATACTATTTCTTTGTGATCATGCAGATGTCAATGTCCATTGATTGGAGGTGGATCATTAACCTCGTCTTCCAGTTTGCGTTGTTGGTTCCATCAAACAAGTGTGGACAAGTGGTGGAGAGTTCCTTAGAGTGAGATGAAGTTGACGCCATATAATCTTTCTTGCCTTGATACGTATTAGGATCATGTAGATGGTAAGCAATACTAGAAGGGGTTGAATAGTGTTGCTCAAAAACAATATCTTAATAAAAATTCTTCTAGTAAATCTTAAGTATCTTGCAGAAGTTACTCTACTAGGTACTTAATCAACTACTCAATATTAGTTGCAATATAATGAAATAAAGCACCTGAAATTAAACAACTCAGCAAGCAATGAGAGAAATGAGAGACAACACCAATTGCAAACACAGAGAGATTTATACGGATTCATCCACCACCGGGCTACCTCTAGTACCAAGCCAACCAACTTGGATTTTCACTACCCAACTCTCAAGTGAGAGTAAACTTGCCTCAAATTAGAGGGCTTTCTTACAACCTTGTCTCTTCTCTGATAAGAGGGCTTTTACAACAGATAACCAATAACCTCACCACATGAGAATCTCGTGCAATTGGATTTTCAAACACCACGTACAAATAACTTACCAACCAACCACCCTTCTATGTATACTAACTCTTTGCAGCGATTACAATGATCCTATAGCCAATTGATTTGAAGCTCGACTGAATAAGTGGCTATAAGAAAAAATTTGATCTTAAGAAAAGGACTAAAGAATAAAATCAAATCACTTGAGAATCGAATACCTCTTGATCCAATCTTAAAAGATAGAGATGAAGCTCTATGGATTGAGATCAAGATAGGCCAAAAATCGTTGAAAAGATTAGAGTAAAAACGAAAATGAAATCTGCCAAAACTGAAAGCGCAATGAGAGAGATGAGAGCTTTGAAAACTTCAGAAAATAGCTTTTAAAATAACTTGTGATCTATTTATACATATTCTCCACCATGTTGCAGGTATACAATTTTTGTCTTAGGTAACATTGTCATAAATTTATATATATAGTAAAAGTCGGTGACAAATTCATATTTATAAGTATGATTGTTGGAGAGATTGCATATATGAAGGCCTTCATACTCACAAAATATATTGGATGACATCCTCCTCTTAGGGTGCAGGTGAAATGTGTCAAGAACATTTTGGCAACTCCTCAGCAGAACCTCGATATGTATAAAAACAAGGTTGACTCGTTATAGAGTACACATGTTTGAATTTGTAAATTTTATATAGTGAGATGAATTAATGATATTCACATATTATGTAGTCTTATGATTTATTTATGTTTTGCATTCCCATTAGGTTATCTGGAAGCCATATAATGAGCGAATCGAGAATGTTCCTACTTTATGTGTAGTAAAACCCATGATCGGGTGTGTGCATGTAACTTTATTTTGCTGGGATGCTTCGGGGATGCATGTCCCAGACTGCATTTTGTGGCAATTTGGTATCCCTCGACATATACTAATTATGGTCCTAGTCATGCCTGGTGAGGGCTAATTAGAACCAACGACAATGGGAACAAGCCACTTTGGAGCCTCTCATGGAATGGATGCTCAGAGAGCAATGTGTTTTTGAGCCGGGGGATGTTGTATCCTTAAAAGATTAAATGGAATGTTATTGGGGGATTACAAGGCGGTTGATATATACTAAGCTGGAGCCCACGTTCGTGTACATGCCTCGTGGTCCCATCGAGCGACAACTGGTTAATAGTATCTTCATAATCAATATTTGTGTGTTTATTTATGATTGTTGTATCTGATATATTTTTATCCCTTGGTCTGCCAAACCGACTCATTTCTTGACGTTGATGATATGATGTTACATGGTTTAGAAAAACAGGTCCTAGCATACTACAGTTCAATTGAGAGTAGGATCACAGAGTTGCTCCGCCAAACACGGCATCTTCCAAAAGGTGCTGAGACAAGTCATGTTCGTTGATTTCATAAGATGGTTGCAAGAAGGCCAGAAACTGTCGTGGATGACACTAGCATGTCTCAACAGCATCAGACTACCATGGATGACGCCAGCCCATCTCATCAGCATTAGACTGAAGTGGATTATATATGAATCAACAGCAGCAGACTAAAGTGGATGACAATGATCCTTCTCAGTAGCATCAAACTGAAGTGGATGACGTCGGACCTTCTTAGCCTCAACACACCGAGCTAGAAATGGAAGGTGACACAGCAACATAACAGGCACATATGCTAACTTATAATATTCGGTCAATCGTGCAAATATTTTACGTAGGCGACAGATCATCGATGGGCCGATCGTGAATGTAAATGAAGAGATGTGAATATTATTGAATTTTAACTTTTGCTATGAAACTAGAATTTTCAATGTTTTCATATTGGGTTTGAATGTAATATATGAGATATGTGTGAGATATGTGTGATATGTTTGAGATAAGTGTGAGATATGTAATCTAGGTATGAGATATGTGATATCTGCTATATGTGTGATACATATTTTGCGAGGGGGTATGAAAGCAATTTGGATGATTGGGTAAGCCGCAGCAGCATCATTAGGAGTATAAGCAGCCCATGGAAGAAGCAGTGCATGAGGGCAGCAGCATAAGCTGCAACTGGCAATATCTCTCTACTACAGTCGAGAATTGGGAAATTCGGTTCATTCTGGCCTCGGGTGGTAACCGCGGCCAATTGACCTGTCAGAATGAACTGATTTTCCCAATTCTCGGTAGCCGTAGAGAACAGCTCTTTGTTGCCGTTATTTGATGCTTATGCTGATGATGATGATGATGCTGCTGCTTATACAATCAACCAAATCACTTTCGCACTATTACACAAATTAGTCGCACATCATGTATAACATATATCACATATATTACAGAAATCATATATATCACATATATCACATATATCATATATATATATATATATATATATATATATATATATATATATATATATATATATATATATATATATATATATATATATATATACCACACTCAAATAAGTTGAAAGCAATTTATTTCAACTGTGGGCTGAGAAATTGATTTCAATACAATTACATAAACTATGAGTGTTAAGTATATATTTTGCACATATTTACATTTCATCTCAACATATATTTTATGTTTTATGCTACATTTTCTATGCAATCTTCGTTTGTTCTTGTTCATTTCACTCTTGGGAAATGTTTTGAGTTTTTCAGGAAAAAATGTGTGCCAAATGGTGTAAAGGAATGATGTGATGAGCATGGAAGAAAAGATGGTGAGGAGCAAAGAAGAAATGAAGAAGAAAGGGCCAAAATACAGGCAACACGGTCGTGTGGGTCAACGCACAGACGTGCCACCACATCAGCCCTAAGGAGAAAGATGCATCTTCAGTAGCACGGCCATGCACATCAATCACATGGCCATGCCACGTTTGCAGATGATAAAGAGAGTTAAAGAAGAAATTGACATGATCGTGCATCTTTACTATACAGCCGTGCCAATAAAAAGACAGATGGCCCTTCTATCTGCTTGCGGTCACACGACTATGTCGACTATGTAAAAGGTGACGTCTCGAGCTGAGGACAGTGACACGGTCATTGATCGGGCCCCGGATATACACCCGGAGAACGATTGTAGTTTTACCGCAAGCGCACGGCCGAGTGGCGAGCGGGTATCGAACACGAGGAGGTGGTGTTGGCTCTAATCTATCCTAGGTTGGTTTGACTACGAATGTTTTATTGGTGGATGTGGTTATGGAATGATGTAATGGAAATGGTGGTGGATGTCGGTGTCAGTGATAAAGAAGTCGGTCAAATATCGATTCAAATACAATATAATAAAAGTGTCTAGGGCTAGGGAATCCCCACTACGGGTCGGCATTCATCCTTGTGAATCGTGAGTCTCAATATTACTAGACTTGCGTTGAGGTGAACTAGTCGTAACTGAATAGAGAACCAAGCTCACGCTCTCGCGCTATTGCCAGTCTATAGCAACCTAGATTAGGGCCCAATCTCTTACAAACCCTAACCTAAGCCACTAGCATGAAGATCGACATCATCGTCCAATCGCCCCTCGAGCCCACTCTCGTGCAAGCTCGAGTTACGATCAAGGTTGGGATAGTTCGTATTCGTCCAATCTCTTGCAAACGAATATGGGTATAGATTTATAATAAAAATCCTAGCTTTGGTCCAATCTCTTGCAAACCAAGTCTAGAGAATCCCGATTATAAACATAAATCTAATATCTAGGCCTTCCCATCGATTAGAATCCAATCTCTTGCAAACCCCAATTGATGGAAATCCCTAGCTATCCGTAATAAATCAATCACAACCTAACCCCTTTAGAAATTCTAGCAACATTTCAATTCATTCATCACAAATATGAAATTAGATCCATAGGGTTCATCCTCATGCCCTAGAACATCAAATCTACTCAATCATAGCAATAACGATAGAGAAATCGATAAAAAACATTGCTTGCATATATAAAGATATCAAAACAAGGATTAAAGCAATAAGAACAAAATACTTAGCTTTGATGAAGATCTTCAATCCAAAATACAAGCTTTTAGATCCAAGAGGGGGCCTAGGGCATGGCCTAACCTCTAAAATAATCACTAATAAAACATATGGGAACCTCCTCTAATGGTGGCTACAAAACCCTTATATAGTCCCCCAAAACCCTAGAAAATAACCCTAGAAAAACCCCCAAAATAGTGCCCAAAAACAGCCCAAACCGCAACTTAAATCTGGGCCCAGGCCGCACTCGGCCGAGTGGAACATGTGACCCGGCCGAGTGGAAATTCCAGCACTGCAGCGTCAACTTACAGAAATTCTCCAGATTTCATCTGACCTCCAATTGGTGCGTTCTTGGTGGCGTTGGAACCGTCATGAAGTCTACTATCTATAAAAAATATGAGAAAAATAATTTTATTGCTGGAATGATAGTATATTTCAAAAGAGTGGACGGTTGTCTGAAAATCTGGGCACTGCACGTCCTCGGCGTCACTCGGCCGAGTGGGATTCTTCACTCGGTCGAGTGACAGACCCTGTAGAAAAACAGTAACTTCGAGGTCCTCAGGGGTCTGTCTCCGGGGGTGGCTCGGCCGAGTAGCTTTCATCATTCGGCCGAGTGGTAATGTGTACTCGGCCGAGTCGGAGCCATCAAAAGCCTGTACATTTCCAGTAAGTCGGCCATTTTTTATGGGGGATTTTCCATGCCACTCGGGCGATGCGATATTCATACTCGGCCGAATGGGATATCGTCCCTCGGCCGAGTGCACGCCCAATTCCTTCTGTGGTGCATGTCCGGTCTGGTCGGCCGAGCGGGCTTTCTTGCTCGGCCGAGTGTGTGCTTTACGCGGCTGAGTGGCATGCTGTAAATGCCCAATCTTCTCCGTTTCTCCTCCTCGTCGCTCCTATGAAGTTCTTCCCTTCTCCACTCATCCTCTAGCGCTGATAACTCCTTAATAAGGCCATGAGCGATGCTCCGTCATGCGTGCAAGTCCTTTAAGCTTATTTTTGCTCCCAATTGCTCCATATTTCCTGAAATCCGACAAAAACAAGAAATAGTGAAAAGTAACGCAATATCGTCGAATACTCGTGAAAATCGCAATATGAGCAATCGAAATGGCGTGAAAACATGCAGAAAAAAGGTATAAAATATGGAGCGATCAAAATCCCCCAAGCTTACCTCTTACTCGTCCTCGAGGAAGATAAGTAGAGAGACGAACTCGGGAGATGAAAACAAAGAAAATAAAATGAAAAAAAAAGAGCACGAGGTGGAAGGGGTCGCTAGATTATTCTCTCAGATCTCAAGTCATAAGCTACACATCACGATAACTTGGTAAATACGAATCACATGCTATAAGGATTTCATATCTTACTTAGACATGATACTTGCAAGATTTTAAGAATAACAAAAGGGACTCTCTAAATTCATACAATCAATTCATATCCACATCACACATTTCATAGAATTTAATATACAAATGTTGGTGATGCACTTTTCAATCAAGAGTTATAACAGAAGCATATAAGAATCATACCAAACATGCAATGGATAATGGAATAAATCATGGCATTCACATATTTATATCAATTCATAAGAAATCTCCATAGCTAAAGTAATTCGCTAAGTCTCAGTATTATCAAACTTCCCCATTCGTGCACCTCTCCACTCTAATGTCGTACTCACTCATATGGTCAAAACGGTTCACCCCCAAGCTTAGCTTGAGGCATCGTATCTAAAGGAATATGATAGTGGAAAAAGGGATGTTTGCCTTGGTTTTCCCAAGTATTTTGTGGCTCCAATAATGAGATAGAGAAACATCTTTCTTTTTCTTTTTGAACATTTTGTTTCTCATTTTTCTTTTCGGATTTTTGTAGGAGCTATATGATTTGTATTTTTTGGTTTTTGGCTCCTTTTTGGCTTTTTGGACTATTTGGAGCTAACTTTTTCTTTTGTGAGGATTTTTAGGAAATAGATGCGATATAAGTAGCTTTAGGAGGTGAACTCAAGTGACATGTAGAGAATAAAAAGATATATGTGGAGAAAGAAATAATGTAGCACTCGGTTCACTCTAAGATGTGCACGAACGGTTCAATAAAATAATACTTCAACTAAAACTCATATGTAAGCATGGATATTCTCAATCATCTCAATAAAAAGTTAAGTCAAGCGGTAAAGCGCATAATCATATCAAGCATGCAACAGAAGGTGAATAAGACAATAAAACTGATGCTTCAGATATACTAATGATGCGTGACTCTTGGTGCATTTCCAACAAAAGCATACTAAACACTAATCCATGCATTCAGTTTCAATTAATATCATGCATTCATGTAGAGAAACCAGCAAAAGAAATAGATTTGCAAGCACATGTGAATAGTAAGACTATGGAATACTCTAAGTAGCATGGCAAGGAATAATAAGCATCGTGATGGTTGCTAAAGCAATAAGAGATATCATCATACAAAATTCATCTAGCGGAAGAAGAGAAAGGAAAATAAAGAAATAAAAAATAAAAGAGATGAAAGAAAAGAAAGACAAGCACACAACATGATGCATGAACACACATAAAAGGAAAATAAGATGGAAAATTCAAAAAGATGATGCAAAATTTTGAAAAATTCTTAAAACCCCTAAAATAAAGTAAAAATACAACTAATGCATCTAAATGGCATGGAAATGCACTCCCCCAAGCTTAAACTTCACATTGTCCTCAATGTGATCATAATGAAAGAATATGAGGAACAACGATAATAATAAGGGGGTGAATAAAAAATGATGAAATGAATGACATAAAATCCTAATGCAACTACATGCACATACAATGATGCATGAGAGCGCCTCCTCCAAGCTAATACCAAACAATCCTATTCAAATGACTTGACCAAAAATGTCATGGCTTTGCAAAGCGTGATCAAGTCAAACGAATAAGAAAGTAAGGTTTCACTTGAAAGCAATGCGCGAATGTGGTGAGCAAAAGGATGTGACACATCAAAATATGGAGAGCGCAATTAATATATATAATGGGTTTGGGGTGTAAAAATTTTTGTTACCGTCATAAGAGGTGATATTTATTCAATCAAATCTATACGGTCCCCTCGCTGTCGAGAGGATTCGGGTTTATTGAAAGCATAAAAATTTCTACACTACTGGATTGATATCACCTATAGCAAAAGGCAGATCCAGTATCTTTGCCGGTGCAGGCAACTGCTCCAACTGCTCTTTCCATAGCTCTGCCAGATGCGTGTGTCCACGGACTCCATCAGACTCCAGCAATGCGGCTCCCAGAACCTATCCAAGGACTCCACCTGTACCCTGCAAGAGATAAGCCGCATCAATCTAATGTGGATAATTCTTCCCCAAAATAAATATATTCCAAAGAGGGTCATCAACATAAGTATTTAAAATTAAAGACGGGTGACAACACTTCCCTGGAAATAAATCTCCACTCTCGTATACCACGTCGATCAACTCCTCATTGTTCGCCTCAGGTTGTTTAGGTAGCTTGGGCATATAAGCGTAGGTCTCATCAGGTAGCTCCTCATCATCGTCAGACTTATCCCATCGCACCTCCTGATCATATTCAATAGCGTCCATGGGTGCTAACTCCTCGCTCTCCTCCTCATATACGTCCCATTGTACCTCTTGATCGTATGTACATGAATCCTGCAAAAGGCACGATGAGTCGCCAAAATCTGAATCATAAAAAACATCATACACAGGAGGAGAATCAAATGTTGGAGATGAGGGAGTAAAGAGTGTTGGATCTGGATCGTAGCCTAGAGGGGGGTGAATAGGCTAATAAAAATATTCGTGCAACCCACAAACAATCCCACGCAGTTATAAGCACAGACAGGGCAATAAATTAGCAATCACAGAATACGCACAGATATACCGTGGTTCGGTCGTCCCCACGACCTACTCCAGCCCCCGAAAGCAACTACTAGATAGATATGTAATCAAGTACAGCTACAATGAGTCAAGATCCCAAATCTACTCTCACCTAGCTCGTATGCACACCACGTGCTCTACACTATCAATCTAGTCAGATGCTCTCCCTCCGTGACGACTCCCAAGTCGTCAGGTCCCCAAAAAGTAACACAAAAGGTAATGTTTCCCCTACGAAGAACTAACACAAATACTACACAATATAATAAACAAGAGAGTTTAGAATGCTCAGATTGTGTAGCGGTGTTGTCTTCGTCAATCAGTACGGGTCAGATCTCGTCTGATGTAGATGTAGATGTCTCCTCGACACCAGCAACTCAGGTTGTGGCGATGTCTCTTGCAACTTGCGGCTTTGCCCCTTCTCTGAAATTTATAGCAAATGGATATTGGGCACTTGGGTTGAGGCAATAATATTTCCTGGGAATTAGTGTAACTTCCTCTCTGCCCTGGTAATCACAACACAAAGAATTCGGCTGCGGCTTTCTCCTCTAATTTTTTGTGCGGCAGCCTTCAATTAGATTTTCGTTCTCAATTGATTGTCTGGCTTGCAAACTTGAATTCTTCCTTGATTTCCTGCACACAACCTCTAATAAACTTTGGTTTAATAAAGAGTTAAAGCACTTACCTTTTGCCCATTGGAAATCAAAACTTTCGGATGCCTGTGTGCATTCAACAAAAAATATTGCGCCGCCTCTTTTTATTGAGATGCTGTTCTTGTGGCCGCATGAATTTTGCTCCTCGAAAATTTGTGGAGACTTGAGACTCACGGTCCAATATTGCGGCTGGAAGCAATCTTGTACTCTTTGGTGCCTGCAGACAATTACAAGGGAAGTTAATGAATAGCAAGCAATTAATAAAAAAACTTAGTTTACTCGAAGTTGCTCCTCCCTCTAGTCAAATATTTCGGCTGGCCTTGTTTTGTGCTTTTGCTTGGTTGACTCCTCTCTCGTCCCCTCTATTGTTCATTCAGGATGAATTCGGTAGCATCATCAAAAGGGATACCCCATAATAATTTCGTGCGCCCCCCTCAGGATGAATTTGATTGATCAAAGACGCGGCTTGCTGAGGATCTCTTGTGTGTGTATGGAAAAAATACTGCGCCTCTCTCTCTAGATCAAGTTCTCCCCTTTATTTTTTGTGCTCCTGCCAAAAAAGATAATGCACATGCTCTTAGAAACAATTGGCCAGGAGATTTTTTAGAGGAGGCCTTTTTCCTGGGAACTTGCAGAAGGGGGGTAGAGGGCGGCTCCTCTAAAATTTCGGCTCTCCCCTTTTTTTTTAATTTGTTGGCTGCCGCACTCAATAAAATTCTGAGAGCTGCTAGGGTTTTTTGTTGGTGGGCCCTTTTTTAATTGATTTGGTCTGTGTTGGTTTTTTTTGGCCTGTGTTATTTTTTTTGGCCTTTTTTAATTCTGCCGCACTCAATAGGATTTTTTGGCCTGTGTTATATTAAGCCTAATCCAATGTCATGTTGATGCACTTATTTTGCATCACAATGACCAAGCATATATATGTACTTATATAAGTATGTAATAAAAACTTGGTACTCCCCTGTTCTCCTTTGCGCATTGACCAAGTCCTCTTTGCTAAGCGCATAGCTCTTTTTGACATAGTCCAATTGCTATGTGTACAGTAATTCCTCCATCTCTTTGAGTTAGCCATCATTTGGATATTTACGTCCGTGCCACTCCTGCAAATACTTAACACACACATCAGATCGTTCACAACTGTTTGTCATCATCAAACCATAATTCCTAGATCGTTGTTTCCAACAATCTCCCCCTTTTGATGATGACAAACCCTTTAAGGATTTGCACAAATAAGTGTATGTGTGTGATGTGTGATGAATGATGTAATGCGGTATAATATATTCAATGAGATGATATCAAACAATACTAGCATGTACAATATAACAATATAATTAGCATGTACAATATAACAATATAATTAGCAAACTCCCCCTTTTTCCAAGCTCCCCATTTTGCATGTATTTTCATTGCTCCTCCTTCAATAAATAATACCGTATTTTGAACCAACATTGATACCACAAATCTTTCAACACTTTTCTCCCCCTTTGGCATCATCAAAAGAGTATTCATGAAGATTAAAACATAGCACATGCAAAAAGAGAGTATTATTAATTAGAACTAGTATTTGCATGTCGTCATTCTATAATTAGCACTCCAAATCCAATGATAATGATAATTAGAATTCAACACCATCGTGTAAGTGCAATTATTAAACATAGAAGTACAAAGGGAGATACTTTTACAAATTTCAACCAAAACCAATCCATCATTTTCCAAATAACTTTATATCACCTAGGAATGATTTTCCCCACCTCATTAAAAATGAGTTCAAGGTATCACACCCCAAAACATAGCCTAAAAGGACTCTTAGATGTGGGGGTGACATTGCTTGACGAGTAAAAACACCAACGCTAAAGATTACCCATAAAGCTTATGTTGGATACTCGTGGGTAGTGTATTTACCATGAATTGTATCCATTTTTCATACGGAGAAATTTTCAATATTTTTTTCACATTCATTTCCTTTGTTTTGTGCTCAATTTTTATTCATGGCAAATCACATCATATCCCGTAGATTTTTCAGTTAATAATCATCCTACATTCACTTTTCCAATATTCATAAATAGTATCTCCAAAAGTACGACATAGTCTAATATTCGTGGAAGTGAAAGTAGGTGTAGAAATCATATTATTAAAGCATTGAACTTGGCATGGCTATTATTGAAATAAAACATACGCATGTAGTCAAAAATAATAATACTACAATTTCTACAAGGATATGATCATCGTTCATTTATACCTCTAGAACAATGCAAGGAGGAAGATATGTAATAAGCTCAACTTTTTTTTCTTTTGGTTTTTATAATGAAATAAACACACTAAAAACAATCAAGCAAACAAAAACAAAAACAAAAAAAAGTCCAAGCACACAAAAATGTTAACCAAAAAAATGCTATGAAGGTATGCATTAAGGTCAAAGAATGAGATATACCTTCGCCTCGCCGTTTGACTAAGGAGCTAAAAAATAATGAGACATTCAATTTATTGCTCCTCGTCAAATTTCCATCCACCTACAAAAGAGGTGTCGTGTGTGACCTTGGACTCCAACAAGGTCCACTAGTGTTAGTCAACAAAGATTTAGGAACCCATACTTGTGTGAATTTAATATTGGAGTTCCTATATTTGCAATAGTATGATGTGTGACCAACACTATCACACGTAAAACACTTTGCGTAAACATTTTTAGCAATGGAGGGCACATTGTGAAATTTTTTATATTTAGGCTTTTCAACATTTTTAGCACTAAATCCAAGGCCACGTCTATTATTGCCATACAATTGATTTCCAAGAATGATATCCAAATTTTGTTTTCCTATGGAAAATCTTTTTAATGACAATTCTAGGGTGGTGACTTTGGATTTCAAGATATCATTTTCATTCACAAGCAAAGTGCATTTATTAATGAAAGCTTACTTGTTTTCCTCTTCTTTCTTTTCAAAATCCTTCATTTTTACTTTAAGTTCAAGATTTAGCATGTTAATCTTTTCAGAAAGCAATTCATTTTCAACTTCAAGCTTTATCTTATCTAGCTTATACATGCTAATATCATTTAATAAAGAGGGACATGAAAGACAATCAATTTTTTCAGGCAAGCTAGCTTTCTCTTTTTCTAACATGGCAATGGTAGATTTGCATGCAACAAGCTCTTGTTTAAGATTTTTCATTTCTATAGACATGTCATACTCAGTTTGTTGCATATCAAAATTATCATTTCTATAACATTCCACATCAGCTTCTAGCTCATCAATTCTATGTTGCATTCCTTTACAAATTTCTAAAAGTTCGGCTTTAGTGGGAGATTCTACCTCATTGTGTTTGGCCATCAATGCCAAGCCGGAGTAGATTTCAACTTCCTCCTCATCCTCGGCTTCGCTATCCATGTCCCACGTCAGCACTTTCGTTTTTTCTTTTGCAACTTGAGCTGTGTGTTGTTGTGGGCAATCTTTTATGTGGTGCCCTTTCTTCCTGCATTTAAAACATTCACTTCTATTAATAGCTTTCTGATCATAGGAATTTCTACCAAAATTAGCATTATTAGAACGAATGAACCTTTTTCCCATCTCGGTTCTTCCTTGATCAGTCTGAATGTATCTCCTGAAATTTCTGACCATTAAAGCTTGCTCCTCATCAAGATCGTCATTGTTAGCTTGAAGAGCTAATGGTGTGGAAGCTTTGGTCTTCTCTTCAGGTTTCTCTCTGGCTTCTATACTCTGCAACTCAAGCTCGTGTGACATTAGGTTGCCTATCAAGTCCTCCACTTTCATTATTGATAAGTCCTTAGCTTCTTGAATAGCGGTGACTTTAGGCCTGAACGAGCTCGGTAGCGCCCTTAATATCTTTCGTACCTGTTCATGGCTAGAGTATGGCTTACCGAGGGAACTGGATTTGTAGACGATGTCCGTGAACCTCGCAAACATCTCTTTCACATATTCTGTTGGTAGCATGCGGAAGCTCTCGTATTCTGTGCTCAGCAACGCAAGTCTGGATTCCTTCACTTGCGATGTTCCCTCGTGTGTCACCTCCAGAGTGTGCCAGATTTCCTGCGCAGTTAGACAATGTGAGATACGATTAAACTCATATTTATCAAGAGAGCATATAAGCGCATTCATAGCTTTACCATTAAGAGTATAAAGTTTCTTATCAGCTAAATCCCACTTGTCTTTAGGCTTATTCATAACAGTGTCTTCAATTTTAATAGTGGGTAGACTATAACCATTTTCAACAATATCCCACACATCATACTCAACAGACACTAAATATATTTTCATCCCAGCCTTCCAATATGCAAGTCTACACCGTTAAACTTAGGTGGACGTGCTATAGACTGACCCTCAGCAAAAGCACAATCAGATATATTCATGGTCATCTAAAAGTCTAGACTAGATCCTCTAAACTGGCTCTGATACCACTTGTTGGATCTGGATCGTAGCCTAGAGGGGGGTGAATAGGCTAATAAAAATATTCATGCAACCCACGAACAATCCCACGCAGTTATAGGCACAGACAGGGCAATAAAATAGCAATCACAGAATACACACAGATTTACCCTGGTTCGGTCGTCCCCACGACCTACTCCAGCCCCCGAAAGCAACTACTAGATAGATATGTAATCAAGTACAGCTACAATGAGTCAAGATCCCAAATCTACTCTCACCTAGCTCGTACGCACACCACGTGCTCTACACTATCAATCTAGTCAGATGCTCTCCCTCCGTGACGACTCACAAGTCGTCAGGTCCCCAAAAAGTAACACAAAAGGTAATGTTTCCCCTACGAAGAACTAACACAAATATGACACAATATAATAAACAAGAGAGTTTAGAATGCTCAGATTGTGTAGCGGTGTTGTCTTCGTCAATCAGTACGGGTCAGATCTCGTCTGACGTAGATGTAGATGTCTCCTCGACACCAGCAACTCAGGTTGTGGCGATGTCTCTTGCAACTTGCGGCTTTGCCCCTTCTCTGAAATTTACAGCAAATGGATATTGGGCACTTGGGTTGAGGCAATAATATTTCCTGGGAATTAGCGTAACTTCCTCTCTGCTCTTGGTAATCACAACACAAAGAATTCGGCTGCGGCTTTCTCCTCTAATTTTTTGTGCGGCAGCCTTCAATTAGATTTTCGTTCTCAATTGATTGTCTGGCTTGCAAACTTGAATTCTTCCTTGATTTCCTGCACACAACCTCTAATAAACTTTGGTTTAATAAAGAGTTAAAGCACTTACCTTTTGCCCATTGGAAATCAAAACTTTCGGATGCCTGTGTGCATTCAACAAAAAATATTGCGCCGCCTCTTTTTATTGAGATGTTGTTCTTGTGGCCGCATGAATTTTGCTCCTCGAAAATTTGTTGAGACTTGAGACTCACGGTCCAATATTGCGGCTGGAAGCAATCTTGTACTCTTTGGTGCCTGCAGACAATTACAAGGGAAGTTAATGAATAGCAGGCAATTAATAAAAAAAACTTAGTTTACTCGAAGTTGCTCCTCCCTCTAGTCAAATATTTCGGCTGGCCTTGTTTTGTGCTTTTGCTTTGGTTGACTCCTCTCTCGTCCCCTCTATTGTTCATTCAGGATGAATTCGGTAGCATCATCAAAAGGGATACCCCATAATAATTTCGTGCGCCCCCCTCAGGATGAATTTGATTGATCAAAGACGCGGCTTGCTGAGGATCTCTTGTGTGTGTATGGAAAAAATACTGCGCCTCTCTCTCTAGATCAAGTTCTCCCCTTTATTTTTTGTGCTCCTGCCAACAAAGATAATGCACATGCTCTTAGAAACAATTGGCCAAGAGATTTTTTAGAGGAGGCCTTTTTCCTGGGAACTTGAAGAAGGGGGGTAGAGGGCGGCTCCTCTAAAATTTCGGCTCTCCCCCTTTTTTTTAATTTGTTGGCTGCTGCACTCAATAAAATTCTGAGAGCTGCTAGGGTTTTTTGTTGGTTGGCCCTTTTTTAATTGATTTGGTCTGTGTTGGTTTTTTTTATGGCCTGTGTTGTTTTTTTGGCCTTTTTTAATTCTGCCGCACTCAATAGGATTTTTTGGCCTGTGTTATATTAAGCCTAATCCAATGTCATGTTGATGCACTTATTTTGCAGCACAATGACCAAGCATATATATGTACTTATATAAGTATGTAATAAAAACTTGGTACTCCCCTGTTCTCCTTTGCGCATTGACCAAGTCCTCTTTGCTAAGCGCATAGCTCTTTTTGACATAGTCCAATTTCTATGTGTACAGTAATTCCTCCATCTCTTTGAGTTAGCCATCATTTGGATATTTACGTCCGTGCCACTCCTGCAAATACTTAACACACACATCAGATCGTTCACAACTGTTTGTCATCATCAAACCATAAGTCCTAGATCGTTGTTTCCAACAAAGAGATCTCCCTGAAAGGGAGCCATAAGCTCTGTGGGATTGTCCTTAGCATCAGTGGAAGCATGGTCCTCTGCAGGATGCTCAGCCTCTGTAGAAGGTGGGGATGGCTGCGGTAGCTCAAAAGGAGGGGGGCACAATTCGGGCTCCGTCTGTGTGCAGATGTCATCGTCCAAAGTCACGTCCTCCTCGATAGTCTGCTCCACTACTGTATGCATGACCTCCACAATAATATCCCCTGATGGTATAGGCTGCTTTGACTCTGGTGGGTGGCAGGGGAAGGCGACGACGGCATAAGGTGGCTCTATAGGCTCATGTATCTCGACCATGGTGTAAAAATGGGTCTTGTGCCCCTCAATTAGAGCGTAGACTCCATCATCAATTGTGCCTGTGGAAGAGATAAAATGAGTAATAATGTTTTGAAATTCAAGCTCAAAAGGATCACCTGCCGTTATTGTCAATGGACCGGAATTTCGAACTATGTCGACAATGTTTCTCAATAGGTCCGTGTATGTGTCCTCCTTTGGCAACTCAGATGTCTCTATTTGTGGAGTGTTGATGGTATAAAGGTGGATATGATCACCTTCAAGTGAAGCATACACTCCATCTATGATAGTACCTGCACTAGAGACATTAGCCATAACAAAATCGATGAATACTTGGTCGGTTGGCTTACTTACCGTAACAGTTAGTGAACCGGTAGATCGAGCATCATCTATCATTTGCTCCAAGGCTGCTGCCAACTGCAAATCACTGAACTTTCTCACTTGCATCCTCTTCAGAAACTCACGTGGGGGTCCCCTTAGCCTTTTAGTGAAGATATCAAATAGCGTGGAGTCATTCCACTCAAGGTCTGACTCCGTCTGGAATATTCCTAACATTCCTTCAAACCTAGACAAGGCTTCCCCGAAGGATTCTCCATCAGCCTAATAGAATGTAGCGAGATACATGTAGGATTGTATAGAGCCTGCTCGCATTTTCTTTGGAAGCACCATCGCTGCAACAACTGTACCTGATCAAGCAAAGTAAACAACCTGGAAAATACGTCAGTGGTACAAAGAGAGATAAAGATAATAATAGTAGCAGGTGGTGGGAAAAAAAATCTCTCTCAATGTTTTTTTTTGATTTTTTTTAATGTAGTCTAATCAACCTAATTGTGACAAATTGGCACCCAACGGGAAACACCTCCCCGGCAACGACGCCAAAAACTTGGTCGGCCCCGGATACACACCCGGAGAACGATTGTAGTTTTACCGCAAGTGCACGGTCGAGTGGCGAGCGGGTATCGAACACGAGGAGGTGGTGTTGGCTCCAATCTATCCTAGATTGGGTTGACTACGAATGTTTTATTGGTGGATGTGGTTATGGAATGATGTAATGGAAATGGTGGTGGATGTCGGTGTCGGTGATAAAGAAGTCGGTCAAATATCGATTCAAATACAATATAATAAAAGTGTCTAGGGCTAGGGAATCCCCACTACGGGTCGGCATTCATCCTTGTGAATCGTGAGTCTCAATATTACTAGACTTGCGTTGAGGTGAACTAGTCGTAACTGAATAGAGAACCAAGCTCACGCTCTCGCGCTATTGCCGGTCTATAGCAACCTAGATTAGGGCCCAATCTCTTGCAAACCCTAACCTAAGCCACTAGCATGGAGATCGACATCATCGTCCAATCGCCCCTCGAGCCCACTCTCATGCAAACTCGAGTTACGATCAAGGTTGGGATAGTTCGTATTCGTCCAATCTCTTGCAAACGAATATGGGTATAGATTTATAATAAAAATCCTAGCTTTGGTCCAATCTCTTGCAAACCACGTCTAGAGAATCCCGATTATAAACCTAAATCTAATATCTAGGCCTTCCCATCGATTAGAATCCAATCTCTTGCAAACCCCAATCGATGGAAATCCCTAGCTATCCGTAATAAATCAATCACAACCTAACCCCTTTAGAAATTCTAGCAACATTTCAATTCATTCATCACAAATATGAAATTAGATCCATAGGGTTCATCCCCATGCCCTAGAACATTAAATCTACTCAATCATAGCAATAATGATAGAGAAATCGATAAAAAACATTGCTTGCATATATAAAGATATCAAAACAAGGATTCAAGCAATAAGAACAAAATACTTAGCTTTGATGAAGATCTTCAATCCAAACTACAAGCTTTTAGATCCAAGAGGGGGCCTAGGGCATGGCCTAACCTCTAAAATAATCACTAATAAAACATATGGGAACCTCCTCTAATGGTGGCTACAAAACCCTTATATAGTCCCCCAAAACCCTAGCAAATAACCCTAGAAAACCCCCAAAATCGTGCCCAAAAATAGCCCAAACCGCAACTTAAATCTGGGCCCAGGCCGCACTCGGCCGAGTGTAACATGTGACCCGGCCGAGTGGAAATTCCAGCACTGCGGCGTCAACTTGCAGAAATTCTCCAGATTTCATCCGACCTCCGATTGGTGTGTTCTTGGTGGTGTTGGAACAATCATGAAGTCTACTATCCATAACAAATATGAGAAAAATACTTTGATTGCTGGAATGATAGCAGATTTCAAAAGAGTAAATGGTTGTCTGAAAATCTGGGCGCTGCACATCCTCGGCGTCACTCGGCCGAGTGGGATTCTTCACTCGGTCGAGTGACAGACCCTGTAGAAAAGCAGTAACTTCGAGGTCCTCAGGGGTCTGTCTCTGGGGGTGGCTCGACCGAGTAGCTTTCATCATTCGACCGAGTGGTAATGTGTACTCGGCCGAGTCGGAGCCGCCAAAAGCCTGTACATTTCCAGTAAGTCAGCCATTTTTTATGAAGGATTTTCCATGCCACTCGGGCGATGCGATCTTCATACTCGGTCGAATGGGATATCGTCCCTCGGCCGAGTGCACGCCCAATTCCTTCTGTGGTGCGTGTCCGGTCTGGTCGGCCGAGCGGGCTTTCTTGCTCAGCCGAGTGTGAGCTTCACTCGGCCGAGTGGCATGCTGTAAATGCCCAATCTTCTCCGTTTCTCCTCCTCGTCGCTCCTATGAAGTTCTTTCCTTCTCCACTCATCCTCTAACGCTGATAACTCCTTAATAAGGCCATGAGCGATGCTCCGTCACGCGTGCAAGTCCTTTAAGCTCATTTTTGCTCCCAATTGCTCCATATTTCCTGAAATCCGACAAAAACAAGAAATAATGAAAAGTAACACAATATCGTCGAATACTTGTGAAAATCGCAATAGGAGCAATCGAAATGGCGTGAAAACATGCAGAAAAAAGGTGTAAAATATGGAGGGACCAGTCATGCGCATCAATCGCACGGCTGTGCTCCATTTGTGTAACCTGAAGCCGCTGGAGCTGATTCAAGATCTGGCATGGCCATGCAGCTTCACTGCACCATCTTGCGTAATTCGTGGAACAATGTAACCCTAGGTTACCTGGCAGTGGCACGGCCATGTCGATTAGCGACATGGCCGTTCGCCTGTCATTTTGCAGGTTTCAGACCTGAAATTTGCTTGTACATTGGGGGTATAAATAAGATTTTTATGGGCTGGGGAGTTCTTTCCTAGGTTTTCTTCCCCTTTTGGGGGGGCTGCTTCTCCAGGGGATTTGTAAAGATTTTTATTGCGCTATCATTGTATTGAAGTTTGATTTCTAAATATTTTTATGAGTATTGTTCTTAATCTTTCACATTGCTATTTTTGTAATGTGTTTTTTCTTTGATTTGTTTGTTATTTATATTTATACTTAGTGAGTAGATTTTCTTACCTAGGGCAAGATTGAACCCTAGTGTAGATCATTTGTGTGGGTTGATCACCCCACCCCAAATATTCCTCTATTAGATTATTACTAGGGCATTGTGTTGGATATATGCTTACAACGATTTTATCATTAGGATGCTACTTACCTTTAGTCCTCGACGAGAAATCATGACTTGATTTAATGCCCTTAGTGATGGATCAATTTTCTGATAATAAGGCTCTGACGAGACATCAGAGTAGGTTATTAGAACAATTTGAATAGTGACTTCTGATAAGACATCGGAGTCCCGATAGAGATCCATGCCATGCTCCGAGTTCTCTCACACGGCTAGACAGGGAGAGGACGAGGATTGAGACTAAACCCTCATCAACAACTTTATTCTTTTAGAGTGAGAAGATATATTAACCCCGCATTTATTATGCACTAAAGGGCATACTTAGATCTGGCATCTTTCCCTTTTCGTTATTTTTAGCATAATTCTCCAATCTCCGATATCATCTACTTAACTAATTAGATCCCCAATTAATCGGTTAGACCTGGTATCTTTCCCTTTTCGTTATTTTTAATATAATTCTCCAATCTCCGATATCATCTGCGTAGCTAACAGATCCATAATTAATCGGTACTCAACCACTGCCTCCCTATGTTCCACCCATAGGCTACTATAACATCGTACGCTTGCGGTTACTATAACATCACAACAAGTTTTTGGCAACGTAGCTAGTGAGGAAATCGGCTTGATATTGATTCAATCATGGATTTGTTAGACTCCCGCATAAAAAATTATAAACAAAATAAAATTTACCCCCACCCCACATTTTTACTGCTCATTTTTATTCTGACAATCTCTTTCTAGTTCTTCTATTTTCATAGCCAGATGAACTTGGAGCTACGATGTGGATGCAGGCGAGACATACACCAATGACTTCGATGTCTCCACATATCAGAGTGCTCAGATGGAAAGCATATGACCATTTTCTGTAGGTTGTAGAGAGCTGTGAGATTTGCAGTCTATAGGGACATGCCGCTGATATTTGCCAATACAATACCATCCCTTATGACCCACCTATAACCACTACCCAGATCACTCCTATCAATATCCTACAACATAAATGCCACCACCACCACCAGAAGAATCAAACCATGAAACCATGCTAACCAAATTTTTTGCAAACCAAGGCTTGCAGACTTCTCCTTCTCTCACCACTACGATCGACACCCATATAAACAGATTGCCCAAAATTTGAGCCAGATTTCCAAATCAGAAGGGCGTCTCGAACTGAATTCATGGGGTCAAATCTTTGAGATTACACCAAAGGAGGGGGGAGCATCTGGAAGGACCATTTGGATTGGTACATACGTCTATCGTCATTCTATGGTGTGGCAGATGAGAGTCTAACGCATCGCCAGCCACTTGCACTTCGGGAGGTAATCTATCTAAACAAAATTTTGTCGATTTTAATATAGATTCATCCTCTTATGCAGGTGATACCATTGAGACGTATCACGCCAATGACATCATCCAAAGCTACACTTCCGATGATGATGAAGTAGGGATGGCAGTAAAGGCCCGACCCGCCCAGCCTGACCTGGCCCGACCCGGTTTTGACCCGGCCCGACCCGGCCCGCAGCCGGGTCAGGGCAAGCTTGGGCTTTGTATGCACCCTGGCCCGCCCCGGCCCGCCCCGGTAAAGTATAGAGGTTCTAAAAAACCTTACTATTTTGATGCGGACCATGCAGTCAGCGAATAACCCATAACTCATACTCTATTCCACGATTCTCCTAATTGGGCCAATTCCCAATTCCAAATTACCAAATAAATCAAAATTCTCCCAATTCACAAATAAAATTTTTATTTGGGATTCATAATGGATGGGACTAATGGCCCGACCCGACCCGGCCCGACCCGGCCCGACCCGGTTTTGATAAGAAAGAACCCGCCCCGCCCCGGCCTGTAGATGAGACAGGGCAAGCTTGGGTAGTTAAATACCCGCCCCGCCCTGCAATATTGACATTCCTACAATGAAGTGGATGATGAGATGTTTGTTAGACTTGGTGAACACTAGATCTGATACTATTCAAATCTATTTAACGGTTGTATGGACCCGGGCAAAATCTCTGAAATAAAAGAGCACATGCCATCCTTCTCCGTCGATCAGGTCCCCTATTTTGAGCCATGCAAGACCACTGAGAGGGATGTGACACACATACCTACTTGTGAGGAGGGCGTGCACACGGCAAGGATACGATGATTGATTTCAGTGAGCCTGAACAATTTCTACCTCCATTATTACTGCCACAGCCACCCTCCTTTACACCAGAGCATGAGCATCACCATAACGCCATTAAAGGAGATCTATTGAACCATATGCACTCCTTTTCTGAATCTCATACTTTCAGTCCGTTTTAGATTCAGATATTTCTAACACAACGTATCACATACAATCACCGGATATATGCTTGGTTGTGCCAGCACCTGACCATTCAGAAAATGAGACGAATGGGGATCTGATCGTACTTGTCCCCGAGAGTAGCGAAACTTCTCCAGGGAGTATTCGTCAACATATTCAAATTTTTCCTACAATTTTTGACGATTATCTCTGGAATGATTTCAAAATGGGGAATAAATTGTCACAGCTTGTATCTTGCAGGTTATAGGTGGACACCTTTAAGGGATGCAAGGAGCTATGTTGCTTGGGCCTAATGATGTTTGTGGAGTAAAGCAGCTGGTTGAGCCACGTAAGCGCAGAAGGAGCAACTTCCCACTCCATTGAAGATCATCGATCAGTAATGTAGATATTTTATATGCTTTCTAGAATAGTTTCTTAATAATCACGTCCTCCTCTCGGTAGCGAGAGGAGCATATTAAGATTTAGAATCTAATAATGAATCTCGATCCCCTATCGATGCACACAGGATATCAACTTGACCCTAACAACCCTATACATGCCAACCTCCTAATTCTAGCTCCGATCTCGACAATATTCCCCCAACCATAATTGAACCTTTGCTATTCACATCCCTAATTTTTAGGGCGATGCTTCTTTTTAGCTTGGGGACGGCTCTCCCATGCATTCCATCATTTTCCATGTACTTAGTGCATTCACATAACATACCCCATTTCATCATCCTCTTTTCCCTCACACATATCTACCCCCATATCTTCTATTCCTCTAGCATTGAGGACAATGCCTAGTTTTATTTTGGGGAGACATTTCACTCTTAGCTTGGGGAAGAAGCCCGCCTTGCACCACATCACCTGCATTCATATGTTTTAAGTTATTTTTGCATCCCTGCATCATGCATGCATTTGCATATACTTAAAAATAAAAAATGAAAAAAATGAAAACCTTGAAGAAATGATCCCTCGAGGTCAATTCCTCTCGTGTGTAATTTCATTTATGCACTTAATTAGAATCATTTCTTTCACGTATATCTGAATATTTTCGTTTATGATTTTTTTGTTCTCTCTTTGTGATTTCATTTTTAACCTCTCCCATAATTAAATACTAGTTTCCGGTTTTATCTTTTACAGGCTGGTTTGATTGTTTATTCAACTCTTGGAATACACGAGTCTAGGATTCACCAATCGTGGGCCTAAGCTTGATAAGAATTGGTTGTGGACATAGATTAGCTCCCCCTTAGACCTTGTATGATTGATATGCTCTCTTCTATTAAAAAATAAAAAAATGATGATGAAAAATGAATTCCAAAAAGCGGAATAGGATAAGCACACCGTTTCCCCAACCTCACCAAGTAGCCGGATCGATGTGCCTCAGAAAGCATTGGAGATTCGCATAGAAAAATGAGATTTGCACTATATAAGAATAATAGGTCTTAGGCAATTCGAGAGAGTATGCCCGAGGGGCCCATCTTGGCCCAATGCCCTAGGTACGTATAAGTCGGGAGTCATTGGTCGAAATCTCACTACATGAATCGCCTAGGTCCGATGTAAATAAAAAATGTGTGTGTGTGCGCGCTTATGTGTGTGTGTGTGTTTGTGTGTACTAGTCATAACACGTGCCCTAAGGGCACGGGGCATTTAAAATATTTCCCCTCAAAATCTTTGATCCCCTAAATTTAAACAAACAACAATAAGTACAGAGCAATAATGGTTATTAGTTCCCCAAAACAATTTAGGGAAATTTAGTTCCTCAAAGATTTTAGTCCCCAAAATTTAGTTCACTCAAGCTTTTACCTATGCCATAAAGGAACCGTTCATTTAAAATAGTTCCCCCCTCAAAATCTTGGATCTCTAATTTTAAACAAACAACAATTAAAGGGCAATAATTATAATTTAGTTCCCCAAAAAATTTTAGTCTCTTCAAATTTTAGTTCCACATTCATTTAAAATATTCCTCTTCAAATCTTGGATCCCTTAATTTAGTTTCCGAAAAAAATTTAGTTCACTCTAGATTTAGTCCCGCCTAAAAATTTCAAAAATGTTTAGGTCCCCAAATATTTATTCCCCAGAAATTAGTTCTCCCAAAAAATTTAGTTCCATCCAGATATAGCTCCCCCCAAAGTTTTAGGGTTTTCCCCCCAAATTTTCACAATCTCTCATCCTACCACTAATTTCTCAAGATTCAATTCCATCCATATAATAGATAACCTGGTCTCTTGATTTTATTTTATATGTATTGATATCGTTGGATCAACAATTTGAGTCGTTCAAAGAGTACAAAATGAAGAGGAGAGTTATACCTTATAAGTAAAATTTTCATTATAATCCAAAAAAATTGATCAGACGGTTTCATTCAAACTCAAAGCAATCTCCATAGCACAACAACATAATATCAGCATAATAGCACAATAGTTAATAATAAACATATGTTATGCCTATGAAAACTAAATAATATCCAACTCACATCCATAAAATATTGGAATATATGTATGCCAAATCCATAGAGATGTCTCTGTATGCCAAATCAGTTTCATTGGATGTGATCTATCATGCCTAAACTACTTTAAAACAAAATTTTACTGATGAAATATCAAGAACCATTTTGAAATATCAATGACAAAATGGCATTTCCATAAACATATTTTACTTCACTAAATATCATCAAAAGTGTAATGTTTGTTATCATCAATTCCAATCATATTTAATAATCATTGTATCATAATATGCCACATGCTTCACCTGATAAAGGTTTACAGTCACAGCATAAGCAAGCTATTGATGATGGCAAGCAATGTAATGCTCCCTACCAAAGTCCCAAGCACTGAAATTTCCTTTCCAATATGAACACCGACGAAGTGAAAATGCCCCTATCGCATATCCCATGTGCGGAATACAAAGCGGCTCATTAAAGGTGATCCAATGATGTGCTATGTCTCTAAACATTCTAAAGCAACCATTCGCATAATTGATGAAGTCGTCCCTATGATATGTAAATCAATTAAGACAGTGCTTGGACTAATATTGCATTTGGATCTAGACTTATATTAAATCAATCCTTAAATACTCTCTTTCAAAAGTCTGGATATGACCAAAGACACATACGATAATTAAAAATGATCTAATTAAGAAACCAACCTTAGTGTAGCTACTAATAACAACCACACACAACATTGAAGATTTGTTTGTTTCTTTATTTATTTTGAAACCCAAACATAAGAGAAAGCATATGAAGATGACTTGCAAATCAGATGTACACCTTGATTAAATGATGTTATAAGGAAAGAAAAGCATAAAATTGCATTTGGTTATGCCTCAGTGTATTGTGTACTCTTTCCTTCAACAATAATTGCTGAATAACCAAAGATACTCTACCAATCCATAAAATTTTAACATTTTCTAATATTTAATGACATAAATTCACCAATTAGACCAAAAAATGGCATACTTCTCAATAAAATAAAACACATAAAAGTAGAAAGATATGACCTTTATAAGATCGACAATATCAAGATACAGACACTGCCTCATGATGCTATTGGCCATGTTGGCATCCAGTGCTCTGCCAAACCTTATTATCCTCTACATTAAAAGAAGCCATAAAAATCAAACTTTTACAAAATTCAAAAATAAAATAACCAGAAGACAGAAGAAACCTACATGCTTAAAAAGCTGGTTGATGACGATCTGTAGATGCTCTTGTACCATGGGTAGTATGCCCTGGCCACCCTGAGAATCCACCGGGAAGTATGGTGACGCCGGTATTTGCAAATCCTTCCAAAACAAACAATTAATCAAATACAAACAAATACACTTAAAAATGCAACATACAATCAAGACTATGTTGGATCTCCTGGCACACCAAATACACTAGATGGGGGCGAATAGTGTAAATCACGACGATATTGCAAAATTAAAAGTTAATAAAAAATTGCAATAAGAGTGCGGAAAATAAAAGGTCACAATCCAGAATAATTCAAACGCAAACACAAAATTTTTTATCCTAGATCGGATCCTTGTGATCCTTTATCCAGTCCTCTACCCCATAGAGATTTGAATCCACTAAATAACTTGCTCCTCACAAGTAATCAACGTACAAAGATGCCAACACTCCCCATGTTACAAACTTGTACAATCTCTGTAATGCCCTACCAGCTACTGCACAAGTACTAGAGGGGGGGTGAATAGTACTTTAAAATAATAAGGCGTATAATTCCAATATTAAATTGCACACAACTACCAAATCAATTTGCGGAAGCTTAAATTGAATGACAACAAAGAAATTAACAATGCTAACAAACGAAGTTAATGGGTTCGGATCCACCCAAGTCTCCCCGACTTGTTCCCGGTGATCCTACGTCCCAACCACTCGGATCCCCTCCGGATACTTGAGTTAGAAACCCTAACTCAAGATTTCCACTATGAATATCTTGTGAAAAACCTTCACAAGATCAAATCATACATGCAATGGCAAAGTGAATCCCACAACCCGGGATCACAAACTTCTCTCACAACCGAGAGAGCCAATAAGCAAAACAAAAGAGTTTAAATGAAATAAATACTCTTACCACAAAATCCTATACCTTGAGTTTTTCTTACCCAATAGGTGGAATGAAGGATTTGAGGAAGATGAAGTCACCAAGCCCTAGCACCAAGGAAATGAGCAGCAATGGGTGCCTAGGGAAGAGTTGGAGACTTGGATCAAGCAATAGCTTGAAAAGCTCACCAAGAACAAGCTTCTCTCTAGATCTAGAAATGAGAGAGAATGGGTTTCTTGTGAGGAAGAGAGCTTTAGATTTGAGGGAGAATAGCTATCTCTTTTGATCTCAATGAATCTCTGAATGGAAGCTCTTACCTAGATAGAAATGACCTAGGTTCGTATTTATAGGAACCCAAAAACACAAGTTAGGTCAATCATCAACGGATAGAAATCTGTGAGAATTAGTCGGTCAAAGAACGATCACTGACCGACTAGTTCATCAACTAGTCGGTCAACCAAACAACGTGGACCGACTAAGAGTAGATCTGAGAAGAGATAGAATTTCAGACCTAGAAATCTAGTCGGTCCAAGAACACTTTCTGACCGACTAGTTTCACAACTAGTCGGTCAGTCAATGAACGTAGACCGACTAAGAGGTAAAATAACTTAGTCTGAATGCAAAGTGACTTAGTCGGTCCAAGAACAAAAGTTGACCGACTAGATTGTCAACTAGTCGGTCATCAAACGTTCTTAGACCGACTAACGGTAAACAGCAGCTCAGGAGAAATTTAGAGTGAACAGTAAGTCACAACTAGTCGGTCAAAGAAGCATCACTGACCGACTAGTTCACAAACTAGTTGGTCGGTGAGTCAACGTAGACCGACTAACTGTAAACAGTAAAGTCCAAGAAATTAAGGAATCAAACTAGTCGGTCCAAGAACAGTTGCCGACCGACTAGATCACCATCTAGTCGGTCAGTACTTGTTCTTGTACCAACTAACATGCACAACAAAGTCCGAATCGAAGCGCGACGCTTCGAGGAAGTTAGAATGAACTTGTGCAAGGATCCTAGAGCTACGAAATGAGCGTAATGAAGATAGAAACGTAAGATATACTCAAGGCTTAACATTCTATCAATCGAAACTAAAAGACTATAAATAAAACCTTAATAAACGGTCTTTGAGAGCTTCGATTGAATCTTCATAACTTCCAAAGCGTTGCAGGAGCTTCAACGAAGCTTTAGGCTTGAATACGAGCTTTTGGAAGTGTTGAGATGTCGCTTTGAATATTCTCGTGAAATTGGCGACGATCTCCAATACTGCGCTCACAAATTGTTAGTTCATGAATTATTTATGTTTGCTCATCATCCAAAACCAAATCCGGGGAGTCCAATATTCAACATTCTCCCCCTTTTTGGTGATGACAAACCAACATAAATAATAATCAAAGATAATAATTCAAATGTAAAATACTTACTCCCCCTGCATTGATGATACGTTAATTCCAAAATGAATATAAATGAATTGCATCAAGCAGACGAGTAAGATAAATAAAATGAATTGATTTTTGAAATATCGGATTTTGAAAATCCTTATATGTATCTTAACTCCCCCTGAATCTAACATATCAAACTAGATTCTTTGAAATTGAGTTAAATTTTTCATTTGCGCTATTTATTATCATTATCTCTCCCCCTTTGGCATTATCCCAAAAATGGGGGTCATACAACGACAACAATTAGGAAATGTAAAATCCAACATCGGGAGTCGTAGACAAAGACAATGGACCAACTTGACACCAAGGGAAAATGAAAATTCAAAACAAGGTGTGTCAAATTTTCCATTATCAATAAAAATCAATGATAATCCAATTCATCAAAAATACCAAATGTTTATTCATTTCTTGAATAAAGAAACATACTCTTCAATATTCAATATTCTTGGTCAAATTTGTGCATGGAAAACAATTCTATACAATTATAGAATTTAAATCTATGAAACCAAGTTTTGAATCGTCGAGCGACAAAATAACATAGCATGGACATTGAATGAGAATGAATGTGCACGACGAAATAAATATCACAACATGAACATCGATGTATATATAGAAATGATAACAAGATGAGTACATCCAAAAAGATATCCAATATAAATGAAGTACATCACATCAAGTGCTACACATAATAAAAAAGAAATACATCAACATCATTGATACAACATCATCGACATCAACCAAAATACATGAAAACATCATAACCCTCATACTCTATCCTAACCCAAAATACTCTCGCTAAGATATATCATCCAAAGCGTATATGGAGAGTCCTCGGAACAACGATCACGAGGAGGAGGCTGGATCTGCAGCGTCCGTGGGTCCAGTCGACGGAGTGGACTCAGGATCTGCAGGGAGTAGAGGTGTCTCAACAGATGGAATCGTCGGGGCAGGAGTCGAGATCTCAGCAACATGCTCAACAGTAGCAAGGGTCTCGACAGCAGAAGTGTCAACTGGAATATCAGCAGGCTCAGCAACAGGGTCAGCAGCAGGCTCAGAAGACTGAAGTGCTGAAGCAGAAGGCTCTGGAGCACCGGAAGTGGTGCCAACTCCAGGAGCAGAAGTGGTAGTACCAGCAACAGCAGCAGCAGTGGCCTCATCGCCACGGGCAAAAGAAGTAGCAAGCTCGTCAAGCTCCTCATCGTCCATATCCTCGGCCTCAGACACCGAAGGAGGAAGCTCAATCCCCATCATACGAGCCATACGGCAGACTACCTCCTCAGTACGAGCCAAACGGGAGTCGTGCTGACGAAGTAGGCGTACGACATCGTCCAATGTAGCAGGGGAAGAGGAGGCTGCAGCAGCTGACGGAGTAGACTGAGATGCAGATGCGGTAGACCTCTGCACGTGACGAAGAGCCGCTAGAGATTTCTTCACGGCCGTCGCGTTCAGAGGCGTACCCAAGGGACGCTCATCGTCAGGAGGGAGGGGGACACGGAAATGACGGAATACGAGAGTCAACAGGCAAGGGTACGGAATGTGTGCAGACTTATTGGTCTTGCGTATACACTCGAAAGAATCCATCTTATCGAGTATCACGCGAGCCCAATTAATCTCGCACCCTAAGAAAAGAGCGTATATGAGTTTCAAGAACGGCTGGGATGGGAGTGAAGAGGATCCATACTTAGGGAGGAGACACGACTTCAAAATCAGGTTAAGAACCCACGCATTCGGCTTAAAAGATTTCGATGGAACACCAATGAATGCGGAGGGGATAACCTGGAAAATCTCTGAAAGAATAGACTGATCCAAGGAAGAAATGTCGTCTACGGAAATGTCCGAAGGGAGGAGGCCACACGACGAGCAACCAAGAATCTCCCCCAAGATTTCTGCCGTGAGAACTATAGGAGTTCCCAAGACAGTCGTCTCAATGGAGTGGCTGGCGTCGTACTGGCCTCGAATACGGTTGGCATAGAACAATTTCACGAGGCGAGGGTACGGTTTGGGATTGGCCTTGGGGTCGTATCGGAGATAATCTAGAAGACCACTATAAGACAGAAGATCAGCAAGGCCGAGAAAATCAGAGAACTGAACGTAATGCTCTAACAACAGTGGACAGTGTTCTATACGGTTGTACGCGGCGAGACACTGAGGGTCATCGCGGCACAATGATATGTCTACACCGCCAACTGGCATAGGAGCTTTACCCTTGGCCTTACGGGTCTTCAGAGGTGGAGTAGGTTCCCTAGTAGGCTCATCCTCTGGGATAAATTCAGAGTCGGAATCGGGAGGAGTAGCCGGAGTGTGAAGAATAGGCTTTTTGGTCTTGGATTTACGGGGTTTGACTATGGCAGTCCTAGGCTTCTTAGGAGGAGGCGAAGATGGAGAGGCTGGGGTAGACTTGGCACGACGCTTAGGCTTCGGGGGATTCCTAGGGTCCGAAGGTTGTTCTACGGTCATAGGAGAGGCCCCGGAAGAGGCGATAGGAATTCGAGTCTTAGCCATTGTACTACGAGCACAATCAATCGAAGAAAATCACAAGCAACCTAGAGATCACAAGCTAACAACCCTAGAAATCAAGAAATTCGAAAATAAACCAAACCCTAGAATACCTAGGAGGAGAAATCGAACCCTAGGGCAAGAAATCGACCTAGGAGAGGGAGGAAGATACCTAGGGGGTGGAGTCGACGGCGGCGGACGGCGGCGATGGCCGGAGAAATGGCCGGAGACGACGAGAATGCGAAGGGGCTCGATGGGGGTTTGGGGTTTTCGAGTGTGAGCTGGAGAGAAGACCGACTAATTAAGAAATTAGTCGAACGAAAAATGAGTATAAGTCGGTCTGGAATCAAAAAGACGTAACTGCCCTAACACACTTAGTCGGTCACAGTTCAAGCACTGACCGACTAGATTACGATCTAGTCGGTCGGTCAATGAGCTTGAACCGACTAAGTCGAAACAGAGGCACAGAGTGATTTTTAGGGCTAGATTTAGTCGGTCGCAGTATACTTACTGACCGACTAGTTTTCAATCTAGTCGGTCGGAAAGTGTACTATGACCGACTAACGAAAGAAAATGATAGGAGATGGATATTTGCTTGATCTAGTCGGTCTGAGTTCATTTGCTGACCGACTAGATGAGCATCTAGTCGGTTGACAAGAGAACTGAAACCGACTAGAAGAGTCCAAAAGTAGAAATTTGATTTCTCTTCACAAACCACTTGGATGAAACATCCTAACTCACTCATTAGTCATCTAAATTACCCCATAAAACGTCGAAATCTTAAATACGACATTGAAATACGAATTCGATCATAAATTCAAATAAATCACATAAAATTCCCAAAAATTCAATTAATCTAGCATGAATGAAATATCGCGAAATATATTAGCATGCAAGATGATTGAATTTAAATATGAATCCTATATCTCGGATTCACCCATAATCCCCAATTCTCGACGCAACCGCACAAAGGAGTCCTCCTTTAGGGGTTTCGTGAAAATATCGGCGATTTGCTTTTGGGTTTCAACGTACACTAAAATGATGTCCTTTTTAGCAACATGATCATCTAAGAAATGGTGTCGGACATCTATGTGTTTTGATCGGGAATGGTGCACCGGATTCTTTGAAAGACAAATAGCACTTTGGTTATCCACCATGATAGGGCTAGTATCACAATGAATACCAAAATCCTTCAATGTGTGTCTCATCCAAAGAACCTGGGCACAAGCGGCACCGGCGGCAATGTATTCCGCCTCGGTGGTTGAAAGTGATACCGAATTTTGCTTCTTGGAAAACCAAGAGACAAGAGAATTTCCTAGAAAATGGCAAGTGCCACTAGTACTTTTCCTGTCGGATTTGCATCCCGCATAATCAGCGTCACTATATGAGACTAACTCATATGTGCTAGATCTCGGATAAAGTAATCCAAAATCTAAAGTGTAACTTAGATAGCGAAAAATACGTTTAACCGCTACTAAGTGAGAATCCTTAGGTTGAGACAGATAACGAGCACATATACATACGGCAAACATAATATCGGGCCTACTCGCGGTAAGATAAAGTAAGCTACCTATCATACCTCGATATAGACGAATGTCTACATCTTTTCCGCCCGTATCTTTATCAAGATGCGTAGTCGTGCTCATTGGAGTCTTTTTCCCGGAGGCATTCTCCATTCCAAATCGCTTTAGCAACTCCACCGTGTACTTCGTTTGGTGGATGAAGATTGCATCGTTCAATTGGCGAATTTGGAGACCTAAGAAATATTTGAGTTCGCCCATGTGGCTCATCTCAAATTGTTCCTTCATCACATTAGAAAACTCTTCGCAAAGAGCGAAGTTAGTAGCACCGAAAATGATATCATCAACATAAATTTGAACTAATAAAATATCATTATTCGCATGCTTAATAAAAAGTGTTGAATCGGCTTCGCCCATTTTAAAATTCAAATCCAAAAGAAAATTCTTTAGGCGATCATACCAAGCTCGAGGAGCTTGTCTCAAACCATAAAGAGCTTTCTTTAGTTTAAAAACGTGATTTGGAAATTTTTCATTTATGAAGCCCGGAGGTTGAGAAACGTAAACTTCCTCAACGACATCTCCGTTTAAAAATGCACTTTTAACATCCATTTGAAATAATTTAAAATTCTTATGGCATGCAAAAGACAAAAGTAATATAATTGATTCTAATCTAGCTACCGGAGCGAAAGATTCTTCGAAATCGATACCTTCCTCTTGACGATAGCCTTGAGCTACTAACCGAGCTTTGTTCCGGACGACGACTTGGTTTTCGTCGATTTTGTTCTTGAAGATCCACTTTGTCCCTATGACGGTGTGGTTCTTCGATGGCAATGGAACAAGCTCCCAAACTTCATTCCTCTCGAATTGAATGAGCTCCTCCTCCATGGCTAAGATCCAAGCGCTATCTTCGCATGCTTCATTAATATTCTTTGGCTCTATCGATGAGGCAAAGGCACAATTTGCGAAGTGGTGGACTTGTGATCTCGTCTTGACACTATCTTGAATATTGCCAATGACTTGCTCATGGGGATGGTCACGAACGGTATGAAGCCGTTTGGGAATACCTTGATCACTAGGAACATTCTCAACAACTTCATTAGTTGGGTTAGTCTCAATAGAATCAATAGAATCATTAGACTTAGAATTATCAAATGAATCACATAAAACATCCAAAGAATCATTATCATTTGAAATTCGAGTTGGGACAAATCCTTCATTAAATGAGACATGAAGCGACTCCTCGATCGTTGAGGTTCGTTTGTTGAATATCCGGTAGGCTTTGCTACGCGAAGAATATCCGACAAAAATCCCCTCATCGGATCTTGGATCGAATTTGTCCAAACTACCATATGTGTTCTTAATAAAACATTTCGAACCAAAAACACGAAAATGTTTAACTTGAGGCAACCTACCAAACAACAATTCATAACAAGTTTGTTTAGTGCCGGGCCTCAAAAAGTATTCTATTAAACACATAGCAAGCGGTGTGTACCGCTTCCGCCCAAAATTGATGGCCAAGTTGGCTATCATCAAGCATAGTGCGAGCACACTCCACTAGCGTCCTATTCTTTCTCTCAACTACACCATTTTGAGGAGGTGCACGAGGGAAAGAGAAGGTGTGAGTAATACCAACTTCATCACAAAATGTCTCAAAAGACTCATTCTCAAATTCACCTCCATGATCACTACGAATAGTGACAATGGTGGTTCCTAAGAGATTTTGTACTTTCTTAACAAAAATTGTGAAGTTTTCAAAAGCTTCATTTTTATTACACAATGAAAATACCCAAGTAAATCTTGAATAGTCATCTACGATGACAAGTCCATACCTTGCATTTCCTAAGGAAGCTACTCTAGTTGGCCCAAATAAATCTAGATGTAATAGCTCTAGTGGCCTTTTAGTAGAGATGCTTTTCTTAGGTTTAAATGAAGATTTAGGAAGCTTGCCGCGTTGACAACAATCACAAAAACTTTTCTTTTCAAAAACAAGCTTCGGAAAACCTTTAATAGAATTCAATTTTGAAAGCTTATATAGTGTTCCAAAGTTCACATGTCCAAAGCGTCGATGCCATAAGTGTTGTTCACTTGTTTTGGCAACGAGACATTGTTCATATGACTTAGGAAGATCCAAAATATAAATGTCTTTACGACGAGTTCCGGAAAATAATAATTTTTCATTATCCTTTCTTAAAATATGACACAATCCTTTCGCAAAGCCAACTTTGTAACCTTTGTCACAAAGTTGACTTATTGAAATAAGATTATGATTTAAACCACTAACAAGATAAACATCACTAATTAATGGTTTAGAAGGGTTACCGACTTTACCAACACCTATGATGGTTCCGCTCTCGTTGCCTCCAAATACGACGCGGTTTCCATTCGCAATGGGAACCACTCCAGAGAGCAAACGAGCGTCACCCGTCATGTGTTTGGAGCACCCGCTATCGAGTATCCAATTCCCTTTGGAGCTAAATTTAAATTCGTTGCTCCTTTTCTTTTTCTTTTCCTTGAGTACCTAAAGATAGACAATTTCATATCATGGTACCCAAGGTCATTGGGTCCAAGGGATTAGACCTTCGGAAGCCAAGTCCAAGTGGACTTAGACTTTCCCACATAATTCTTACTATGCACAACATCCGAAAAATAAGCATTCATATACATTTGTTTTTCGTCCATGCTTGTGTCCTTTGGGCTCCAAATAGTGAAAATTTTGGGAGCCATCATCCTATTGGGTGCATGCATACGACGTTGATTTCTACGTGATGCATGTTGTGGATAGGCATATGGGACATGATGGAATGGTGCACGATGAGAATTATTCATATGATGAGGTGGGTGTACATATGCATGTGAGGGAACACGTGCATGAGAGTGTCTCACATTGTGTGCACGTGCCCGAGAATGTGTTGCATAAAAATCATCATATGTGTGAGACGGTGGAGTAGGACGTGTGTTCCTACGTGGCATGGTATTAGTGTACAAGTAAGCATGCCCCTTCTTTGGAGGTCCACCCAAAGTGGGTTTCTTTCCGAAAGAGGGTGTGGACGAGGTGGAAGCACCATTGGTAGATGAACTACCAATAGAGTGTTTGCTCCCACTCGTTGAGGCTTCGGAAGTTGGCCTAACAAAAGTAGTGACCGACTTGGATGAATTTCCCATCATATACCCCAAGCCAATGTGGTGTTTGGCCGGAAGTAAATCTTTTAGGATATTATCCAAATGGCCCTTACCCTTGTTGAATTTGTTGATTCGGCCCAATGTGTCCTCATATTTCTCTTTGAGAGAACGCAAAGAAGTATCCAAAGTGGATATTTGCGATGTGAGCACATAAACACGAGATTTAAGATTCTCGTTCTCAATACTCAAAGTCGAGTTTTGAGAAGTTAAATCCGCTATCTCATGTTCTTCCGCATCCTCAATGCTAGCATGTTCAAGTTTAGATTTGAGATTCACAATCTCATTTCTTAACTCTTCAACAACGGTGTCGTTGTTGGTGATGATAGTCTTAGGCGATGTTTGAATGCTAGCTAGGTCATCTTTTACCTTAGTATATCTATTTACTAACTTAGTGTATTTTGACCATAGTTGAGTGTTAGCATTCCTAAGATCATCCATCGTTACCTCATCGCTTTCTTCATCACTATCATCGGACGAGGAGGATCCTTGATCGTGCTCCTCTCTTGCCATGAAGCACATGTGTGCTTGCTCCACTTGCTCATCATCCGACTCTCCGCTTGAGGAATCCTCGGAGTCGGTGAAGGTAGCTCCGACAAGTCCCTTCTTGTTTCCTTTCGTGTACTTCTTGGACTTGTCATACTTTGGCGCCTTCCACTTCTCCTTGTGCTTATTGAGGGGACACTCCGCTTTCATGTGTCCCGGCTTATTACACTTGAAACACAAAGGAGAGGAAGAGGCGTTAGTAGAACAAAATTTAGCTTTGTTCTTGAAGTTACCTTTTCGGAAGAAACGGTTGAACTTCTTGGCCATGAGTGCCATGGACTCCAAGTCCAACTCGTTTTCCGATTCTTCATCATCGGTAGAGGTGGATGAAGCCGCCTTGAATGCAATCGCCTTTTTCTTAGGCGCATCTAGGTTCAAATATGACTTCATCTTTTCTTGTAGCTTCACCTTGCTATCTTTGCGTACCTCGTATGACATCAAGGTACCCATTAGTTGAACTACGGTATATTTGTTCATGTCATTACCTTCCTCGATGGCGAAGGTACGTTTTTCCCAAGAAGAGGGAAGTCCTTCAATAAGCTTTAAGCACTTCTCCTTTTGAGTGTGGGTCTTGCCGAGGGCCTCTAACTCGTTTATTATGTCAACGAAGCGAGCGTAATATTCTTTCATCTTCTCGCCCTGTTGCATATGAAACATTTCGTAATCTTTGGTTACGACTACGAGTTTAGAGTCTCTTACCCTACTCGTCACTTCATGTAGAATGAGGAGGGAGTTCCAAATTTGATACGCACTCTTACATGTGCATATCTTATTGAAATCCTCGGGCTCCAATGCACATTGCAAGGCGTTCATTGCCTTGGCATTGCTTACCTCCGCGGCGACCTCCGCGGTAGTCCATTTCTCAAAATCTTCTTCTTCGGGTTCAATATACTCCTTCATTGTAGTTCTCCATAAAGATGCACTTCGGAGGAAGGTTTCCATCCGACACTTCCAGTACCCGTAGTTGGTACCGTTGAAGAATGGAGGCCTCGTAGAGGAATGTCCTTCCATCACGGAAGATGCTCCTTCACGGTTCCTGAAGGTGTCATAGTTGGAAGGTGGACGCACGGTCTTGTTGTCGTTGGCAGACATAGCTGAGTATCTGGCTCTGATACCAAATGTAATGCCCTACCAGCTACTGCACAAGTACTAGAGGGGGGGTGAATAGTACTTTAAAATAATAAGGCGTATAATTCCAATATTAAATTGCACACAACTACCAAATCAATTTGCGGAAGCTTAAATTGAATGACAACAAAGAAATTAACAATGCTAACAAACGAAGTTAATGGGTTCGGATCCACCCAAGTCTCCCCGACTTGTTCCCGGTGATCCTACGTCCCAACCACCCGGATCCCCTCCGGATACTTGAGTTAGAAACCCTAACTCAAGATTTCCACTATGAATATCTTGTGAAAAACCTTCACAAGATCAAATCATACATGCAATGGCAAAGTGAATCACACAACCCGGGATCACAAACTTCTCTCACAACCGAGAGAGCCAATAAGCAAAACAAAAGAGTTTAAATGAAATAAATACTCTTACCACAAAATCCTATACCTTGAGTTTTTCTTACCCAATAGGTGGAATGAAGGATTTGAGGAAGATGAAGTCACCAAGCCCTAGCACCAAGGAAATGAGCAGCAATGGGTGCCTAGGGAAGAGTTGGAGACTTGGATCAAGCAATAGCTTGAAAAGCTCACCAAGAACAAGCTTCTCTCTAGATCTAGAAATGAGAGAGAATGGGTTTCTTGTGAGGAAGAGAGCTTTAGATTTGAGGGAGAATAGCTATCTCTTTTGATCTCAATGAATCTCTGAATGGAAGCTCTTACCTAGATAGAAATGACCTAGGTTCGTATTTATAGGAACCCAAAAACACAAGTTAGGTCAATCATCAACGGATAGAAATCTGTGAGAATTAGTCGGTCAAAGAACAATCACTGACCGACTAGTTCATCAACTAGTCGGTCAGCCAAACAACGTGGACCGACTAAGAGTAGATCTGAGAAGAGATAGAATTTCAGACCTAGAAATCTAGTCGGTCCAAGAACACTTTCTGACCGACTAGTTTCACAACTAGTCGGTCAGTCAATGAACGTAGACCGACTAAGAGGCAAAATAACTTAGTCTGAATGCAAAGTGACTTAGTCGGTCCAAGAACAAAAGTTGACCGACTAGATTGTCAACTAGTCGGTCATCAAACGTTCTTAGACCGACTAACGGTAAACAGTAGCTCAGGAGAAATTTAGAGTGAACAGTAAGTCACAACTAGTCGGTCAAAGAAGCATCACTGACCGACTAGTTCACAAACTAGTCGGTCGGTGAGTCAACGTAGACCGACTAACTGTAAACAGTAAAGTCCAAGAAATTAAGGAATCAAACTAGTCGGTCCAAGAACAGTTGCCGACCGACTAGATCACCATCTAGTCGGGCAGTACTTGTTCTTGTACCAACTAACATGCACAACAAAGTCCGAATCGAAGCGCGACGCTTCGAGGAAGTTAGAATGAACTTGTGCAAGGATCCTAGAGCTACGAAATGAGCGTAATGAAGATAGAAACGTAAGATATACTCAAGGCTTAACATTCTATCAATCGAAACTAAAAGACTATAAATAAAACCTTAATAAACGGTCTTTGAGAGCTTCGATTGAATCTTCATAACTTCCAAAGCGTTGCAGGAGCTTCAACGAAGCTTTAGGCTTGAATACGAGCTTTTGGAAGTGTTGAGATGTCGCTTTGAATATTCTCGTGAAATTGGCGACGATCTCCAATACTGCGCTCACAAATTGTTAGTTCATGAATTATTTATGTTTGCTCATCATCCAAAACCAAATCCGGGGAGTCCAATATTCAACAATCTCTTCACCAAGAGATTCACCAAAAGTAAAAGAAAGAGTATGAAACAATATCACCTATAGACTTAATAATTGATGGAATTATTGCGCAATGAAGGTGATCGAATCTCCATGGTTCTGGATGGAACTTGTAGTAGAACGAACTTGAAGATTAGACTTTCTATGGAGGAAAAATTTCTGCACAGGTTCCTCTAAGAAAATCTGAAAATTACTAACTTTCTAGAGAGAGAAAGTGAACTTAAGAAAATAGAAAGAAAGTGAATTTTCGTGTGTTTTAGGCAGGGGTCTGGGGTTCTATTTATAGTCTAAGAAGGTAGTTTTTGAACGTTGGACAACTGCCTAAATTTTCAAAAAATTCTGGAAAATTTTTTCTATTAGTCGACTAATATGGGTGCCTGGTCGACTAATTATTACTGCTGACTAGGATTCTGGATGTTGAGGTGTCTTTAAGAAAATAATTTCCACAAACTAAAAGAAACTTCTTTAAACAGATATAAACTATTAGAAACTAGCCGTTTATGGCAGTTCTAACTTCCAGAAATAAAATATATTATTTAAATGATAAATCATTTAAATAACTATTTTGAAAATAGACTGGTAGACTAACAGAGTTTGTTGGCGGACTAAAAATATGAAATTTTAGGAAATTATAGAAAAATGATCCTAGAGACTTAAAAATGGGTCTGATGAAATTTTAGGACAGAAATATTTAAATATTAAAATTAGTCAATTTGTATCAAGGGTTGGTCGACTAATAGGATTTTTGTCTTGATTGATTTTGAGGATGAGTCCTAAACGACTTAGAGAGATTATCATCAAGGCTTTTACATTCTAAGCAACCGCAAGAGACAAGATAACATCTCATTTACAAGAGACAAAATATCATCGATAAGCTTCGTCTTGTAGTGGATGCTTCTTGCAATATGTAGACTTGATGAATGTCTTAGTTGATTTGTGCTATAACATCTGCATAGATAGAGTTAGTATAATGATAATATGTTTGTATCATCAAAACCACATGGAGGAGTTGTGAGTTTCCAACATTCTTCCCCTTTTTGATGATTTTACAAACATTGAATATAATAATATAAAAATGATGTTATTACAAAAGAAAATGTTAGTACTACTAAAAAGAAATGTTAATATATGGCTTATAAAAAATATATGAAACTTGCATTTTGTATAACCATATATGATGTTTATTAGAACATGAATATTAACATGCTTATGTATATTTCATATGTAGCATGAATATTATATCTCCCCCTAAAAATTCAATCTCCCCCTGAATATTAGCATATGTGTTTATTATTTCTCCCCCCTTGGAAATTATCAAAAAATGGGAAAATCTGTAAATTTAATGGATTAGTCGACTAATGGTATAGTCTGGTCGACTAACTGCAGAAAAATTTCAGAGAACAGAAAAAACAGAGGAGACATTTTGTGAAGGCAAATTGAAATCCATTGATAAGTAATACAATACATGATAAGATGCGTACATGCCATAAGAAGATACAATCCTAAGCAACCATACAACAACATAAAGCAAATACATTGAAATAACTAAACAAACAAACATCAAGGATAACTAGTCGACCAGCTGATTGTCCCGGTTGACCAGAAACTAAAACATGCGAGGCCTAATATGGTGGAGGAGGCCTATGGGCGCAGTGCGATGTGGAAGGAGAGTACGGAGACCTTTGTTCCAAAAGACTAAAAATTTGTGCTTGAGTGTCTTGCACATTTCCAAAGCATGTATTCATGTCGGTATTAATCCTCTCAAGGTGAGTCTCAAAACCACTAAGATTCTCTTGAACACCGGTAAAACCAATTTGGACATCTTCCCGAAGTTGATCAATTTGATCTTGTAGTGTTGGTCGGGAAGGAGGACGGTGACTTTGTGCATAAGGGTTGAGGGTTACTCCACGTCGACGGGAAGGACATTCAACTTGGAGTTGTTGTTCTTGTGGTTCGTCTTCCTCATCTTCGGGCATGGGAGGAGGAGGAGGAGGAAGTTCCATGTGATTGATGACGGAACGATCAAATTTTTTAGGATTAACGATGAAGTATTCACCATCAAGAGGGACTCCAAAGTGGTGAAAAACACGAGTAAGTAGACATAGAAGAAAGATGTGAGTGGTAATGGGCTTGAGCAAGACATGCATGATAGTGAGAGACCAATCGACCTTGATCCCCCCCCATTATAGCATAAAGAGCCCGGCTACTAGTGTCATTAACATAATTGAGAGAACCTACCTTGGGAATCAAATTGTAAGAGATTATTTTGAGGAGAAGGCATGGAATGGGTTGCAAATTAATTGCGGACATACCAATCTGAAAATCGGAACTAAGTTGAGTGAGGATTTCGGGATTATCCATATGAATTGAAGCGGGATGTTGGGCACAACGAGGGATAAGAAGAATTTAAGCAAGAGTATCATAAGTAAGATGAATTGGAATTCCTTTAACAATGGTGTCAAGGAACGCCGGACCACCTTTCTCTACCAAAACCATATCGGAGTAAAATTCTTTGACAAGAATGTGATAGTACGGGATTGGTTCATTCCAAATGGTGAAGAGAGAAACAGTGTTGAGAAAATGAAAGAGATTATAGTTGAGGATGACCGGATCCGAAAAATTTATGGTTTGTTCTGGGAAGAAAGAAGCTTTTCCAACGGTGGCAGCCAGATTTGGGCAACGAGGATGGCGAGGATTCGAAGAGGAGGTCATCAAAGTGGGATGAATTGCTCCTACAGAGAATTTGTGTAATCACTCTCGAAATATAGAGGATTTTCAGCTATATGACGCCTTGGGTTTTGTCATGGTGAAGAAGAAAGACCCATGGTGTTTAAATAGAAGATTTGAGTGGGAAATTTGAATTTTGAATCAAGAAACCAAATCAAATAACTCCCTAATAACTCCTAAGAAGTTTTGGGAACTTCTGAAACGTTTTTGAGAGTGAAACCTAACAAAAAATCGTGCAAAACAACGTTCAAAAACTGTTGTTCTTCGGATGTCTACATCGATTAGTCAACTAGGAGTAGGTACTGGTCGACTAGTCGGGTAAAAAATGAGCAGTTTGGGCATTAATCGAATAATTCAAATAAATTATTAATTAAGTTTCGGTCAAAAGAGAGGACTGATGGGTTGTTTCCTTGGGAAGGTAATTTGTGTAAGAGGCTTGACCATGTGTAAGTACTTTTGTACTTAAAGTATAAAATAGTGTAAAGGAGAGGTCTTGTCCTTAGTACTTGAAAAGTACTTTGTGACAGGGAAATTAATCATTCAAAGTTTTGAATGAGAGAGACCGGTTTTAACAAAATATAAAAATAATTTAATGTTAAATATATTTTTATTAATATAATAAGTGATTCTGGATAGTTAGTCGACTAATATCTAATATTGGTCGAATCCAGAAAAATTATTAAATGAAACTACCTTAATATATTATTAAAATATATGATTAAAACATTGATTCACTAATAATGCCAAGTTCCCTTCTAAGCTTTAGAAAAGTTTCTTCCTTAAGAGGTTTAGTAAGGATATCGGCTATTTGATTTTTAGTATATATATACTTAAGAATAATGTCACCTTTTTGGACATGATCATCCAAGAAGTGACGACGTATATCAATATGTTTAGTGCGTGCATGATGTACCAGATTTTTGGATAAATTAATAGCACTAGTGTTGTCACACATAATAGGACATGTGTTACAAGTAATGCTGTAATCTAGTATAGTTTGTTTCATCCATAAAATTTGTGCACATGCTAAACCAGCGGCGATATATTCCGCTTCAGTAGTAGATAAAGAAACAGAATTTTGTTTCTTACTAAACCATGATACTAATGCATAACCTAAAAAGTGATAACTACCACTTGTACTCTTACGATCAAATTTGCAACCTGCAAAATCTGCGTCATTATATGAAACTAAATCAAATGAACTTGATTTTGGATAATATAAACCAAAATCAGATGTATGTTTGATATACCTAATTATCCTTTTGACTGCAGTCAAATGTGATAATTTAGGATCAAATTGACATCTAGCGCATATACAAACAGAAAAAATAATATCTGGTCTACTTGCGGTAAGATAAAGTAATGATCCAATCATACCTCGATATAATGTTTGATCAACACTCTTACCATTTGGATCCTTATCAAGATTTGATGATGTACCATGGGAGTACGCTTTTCTGCAGAATTCTCTAATCCAAACCTTTTGATGAGTTCCTTTGTATATTTACTTTGATGTATAAATATACCTTCCTTCATTTACTTGATTTGAAGTCCAAGGAAGTAAGTTAATTTACCCATGTGACTCTCTAAAATTCATTCTGTATTTCCGTAGAAAATTCTTGACAAAGAAGATCATTAGTAGAACAAAAAATTATGTCATCAAAATATATTTGTATAATGATAATATCAGAATCTATATGTTTGGTAAATAAAGTAGAATCTATCTTTCCAATAGAATAACCAGATATTAAAAGAAAGTTCTTTAATCTTTCATACCAAGCGTGAGGTGCGTGTTTTAATCCATATAATGCTTTCTTTAACTTGAAAACATGTTTATCCAAACTTTCATCTTGAAATCCTGGTTGTTGTTCTACATAGACTTCTTCATTTATAATACCATTTAAAAATGCGCTTTTAACATCCATTTGATATAACTTAAAATCCTTATAACATGCAAATGCTAGAAGCATTCTAATTGATTTTGATCTAGTAACAGGTGCGTATGTTTCATCATAATCTATACCTTCTTCCTGATTATAACCTTGTGCAACTAATCTAGTCTTATTTCTAACTACTCTTGGAACTTGGTATATTCCATCTTCTATTCCATAAGGTTTTGATATGACAATCAATATATTTTCTGTTACTAACTCTATCTATGCAGATGTGCAGACTTACAGACTATTCTATTCACATTATGCATATGATCAGTTTATAAGGACTCTCTGAGGATACTAGCTTCACTACTCAAATTACGTTTGGACAACGTATCTTCAGAATGATGTAATTTAACTTTTTAGATAGCTTCAGGGCCTTTGCTATAACATATCATATATCCCTAAGCTTCACATTACATTATCTTCCAACTCATTTGATCCCAAGTCAAAAATTTCCAATTTACATATTTGGTCGACTACGAATTTTCGTAGCCTGCTAAACCGTTGTTTTGACAGTTCGAGTCCGAAATTTTCTGGACAGTTTCTAGCCATTTGTAACTTCCTTCAGAACCGTTCAGAACAGTTTCTGAACACTATAAAAGGAGGGGTACATCCTCTCTTTTTCATTCACATCTTTTCCTCATCTTTGTTTTCATTTTGTGTAAATCAAGGCTTTAATTCTCTTGGAATAAGTTGTTTGTGTTCTCATTTGTAAGAAGAAATTCTGATCTCTTTCTTCATTTGAGAACTAAAGAAATTCAAGGGTGTTTTGCAAATTCTATATTTAGAAACATTGAAGTTCTCTTTTTAAAACACCATCCTTTGAATTCATTCTTGATATTCATACCAAGGCTATAAGTGTTTTATATTTCATTATTTCTTTAACAAGGTTTGAATCTCTAGTTGTAGAGATTGTACAATGTTTGGGACTCGGGGAGTGTCGTCATTTTTGTAAGTTCGTGCTTGCGAGGCAAGTGATTATAGTGGATTAAAAATCTCTTCAGGAAGTAGAGGGCTGGAGTAGGATCAAAAGGATCCAAACCCGGATACATCTTTGTGTTTACGATTGGTTTATTTTCTATACTTGTCATTTAATTTCTGTTCCATCCTTGCAAATTTTACTAACGTTTTATTTGCAACAAGTTTTTATAATACACTATTCAACCCTCCTTCTAGTGTATTTGTGTATACATGTGATCCTACATTTGGTATCAAAGCAGGATTAAGATGGCAGAACAGAATATGACAACAGTTCCACATAACTACTCATCTCAATATCCAGAAGGCAACACTCAAGTTCTTCCTCCAATATTTGATGGTTCCAGTTATTCATACTGGAAGGTTAGAATGGAGATTCATCTTCAAAGTATTGATTATGTGTTATGGAACATCATAGAGACATGATATCAGAAGCTAACAACTTCCTTCTCTGAATGGACTACCAACGACAAAACTGCAGCAACCAACAACTCAAAGGCTATGAATTATCAATTCTGTGCCATGGATATAGAGATGGCAGTAATGGCCTGACCCGCCCGGCCCGACCTGGCCCAACCCGGTTTTGACCCGGCCCGACCCGGCCTGCAGCCAGGTAGGGGCAAGCTTGGGCTTTGTATGTGCCCCGACCCGGCCCGTCCCGGTAAACTATAGAGGTTCTAAAAAACCGTACTATTTTGATGCGGACCATGCAGTCAGCACATAACTCATAACTCATACTTTATTCTACGGTTCTCCTAATTGGGTCAATTCCCAATTCCAAATTACCAAATAAATCAAAATTCTCCCAATTCACAAATAAAAATTTTATTTGGGATTCATATGGATGGCACTAATGACCTGACCCGACCGGCCCGACCCGGTTTTGGTAAGAAAGAACCCGCCCGCCCCGGCCCGCGACCCGACCCGCCCCGGCCTGTAGATGGGTCGGGGCAAGCTTAGGTAGTTAAATACCCGCCCCGCCCCGGCCTGTAGATGGGTCGGGGCAAGCTTGGGTAGTTAAATACCCGCTCCGCCCCACAATATTGCCATTCCTACATGGATAAGAATGAGTTTAATCGAGTATCTCAGGCCAAAACTGCTAAAGATATTTGGCATATACTCGAGGTAACTCATGAAGAAACCAATAAAGTGAAGGAAACTAAGATTTCCATTTTGGTTTATAAATTCGAGTTGTTCAAGATGAAGGACAAAGAGACAATTGGAGAAATGAACACCAGGTTTACTAATATTATAAATTCTTTAAATGCTCTTGGAAAAACTTACACTTCACTTGAACAGGTTCGCAAGATTCTTAAAGCTTTAACTCCAGAACGGCGTCCAAAGATCACCGCAATTGAAGAAGCCAACGATCTCTCAACTCTATCTGTTGAAAGTCTTGTTGGTAATCTAATGGCTTTTGAAGTTCAACTGGAAGACAAGAAAGAAGAAACACACAGAAGAAGAAAGTACTAGCTTTCAAAGCTTCATCATATGATGAAGATTCAGAAATGGATGATGATGTTGTTGCTTTCCTCACAAGGAACTTTAAGAAGTTCTTAAGAAAAGGTAAGTATAACAATTTCAAATCTAAAATTCTAATTCTTCTCTTTGTTTTAATTGTAATAGGCCTGGACATATAAAGAAGGATTGTCCACTCCTCAAAGCAAAGTACAAAACTTCCAACAACTACAACAATGATCATTCCAAGAAGAAAAGGAAGTTTGATAAAATGAAGAAAGCATTCGCAGCAACATGGGATTCTTCAGATGAAGAAGACAACAATGAAGAAAATGCTAACATGTGCTTTATGGCACAAAACGATGAAAGCGATGTGAGTACTATTGACAATGAAGAATTACTTGATGCATTTAATGATCTCTTTGTTCGTTTCAAAAGACTAAGTGCACAACACAAGTCGTTGAAACAAAGTAATGATGATCTTATTCTTGAACATCAAGAATTAACATCAAAATGCACTTCATTTGATGCAATAAACACTGAGAATACATCTTCTCAAATCTTGAATCTTAGCAAAGAGAATGACCTTCTCAAAACTAAGAATCAAGAATTGCATGCACAAATATCCAATATGGATAATATTATTTCATCACTAAAGATGAAGTACGATGAGATGTCTTCTAATGTTAATAAGTTTAACAAAGGAAAGACTAATCTCGATGATTTGCTTCAAATCCAATATCCAGCAAATCATAGACAAGGATTGTGGTATTCTAATAAGAATATATCCAAGCCTTCTAACACATCTTCATTTGTTGGAAAGACAACTTTTGTAAAACCACAAAAGAAGAATCATGCATTCATCTATACGAAGATTGTAAACACTTCTACATCTTCTTCACAAAGAACTGTTTCAAACATTTCAATTGCAAACCTAATACAATTAGTATATTGGTTCCTAAGGATACATGTGTAGATATTAGAAAATCATACATTTCTGTTTATATGCAATATGTTGTTCATTCTGTAAATTATTTAAGAAAGCCAAATTCTACTTGGGTTTGGATACCTAAGATCTAATCCCAAGGACCCTAAGGAAAAAGGGTACCAATACTTCATGTTTTATCTTTTCAGGTTCCAAGAAAAGAAAGATGGATCTTAGATAGTGGATGTTCAAAACACATGACTGGAAACATCAACCTTCTTTCAACCATTCAATATAAAGATGGAGGCTCAGTAACCTTTGGTGACAACAACAAAGGAAGAATTATAGGCATTGGAACAGTTGGAAACTCCGATCAGCCTATCATTGAAAATGTACTCCTGGTTGATGGTTTGAAACATAATTTACTTTCCATTAGTCAATTATGTGATAAAGACTTTAAAATTGTTTTTGAACAACATGAATGCATCATTTATGATTCCGATATGTCTTCTATTTTATTTCGTGGCAAGCGTAAGAGTAATATTTATATCTTATGCATGTCAGTTGCGACTCACAATTATTGTTTGATGATTTCATCAGACGATACACTTTTATGGCATAAACGTTTGGACACATTAATTTCAAAATTCTTGCACACATTTCAAAACACAAGTTAGGTCTTAGAATGCCAAATATTTCATTCAAACACAAACATTTTTGTGATGCTTGTCAACAAGGAAAAATGCAGTAATCTTCTTTTAAATCAAAGGATGTCATCTCAACAAAGAGACCATTAGAACTCCTACACTTGGATTTATTTGGTCCTTCAAGAGTAGCCTCTTTGAATAAAAATAGATATGCATTTGTTATTGTTGATGATTATTCACGATACACTTGGGTTTTATTTCTACATAATAAGAATGATGCTTTCGAAGAGTTTTCCATCTTCTGTAAAAAGATTTAAACGATCAAATCCTCAAACATTGTTACTATTCGTAGTAATCATGGGGGAGAATTTGAAAATGAATCTTTACTAAGTTTTGTAATGAAAATGGTATTACTCATAATTTTTCTTTTCCACGTGCTGCACCACAAAATGGTGTTGTAGAAAGGAAAAATAGAACTCTACAAGAATGTGCCAGAACGATACTTTATGATAGTAACTTACCAAAATAATTTTGGGCAGAAGCTGTTGCAACCTCTTGTTATATCTTGAATAAAGTTCTTATTAGACCATTTCTAAACAAAACTTGTTTTGAATTATTCTTCGATTGTATTCCCCGAGTATCTTATTTTAAAGTGTTTGGGTGTAAATGTTTCATTCTTAACACTAGAGATGCACTTGACAAATTTGATTCTAAACCTGATGAAGGAATTTTTGTTGGATACTCAACACGTAGTAAAGCCTACAGAGTATATATACAATAAAAGAACTTCAACCATTGAAGAATCATTACATGTCACTTTTGATGAGACCCCCTCATCTAATTCTCGAATCATTGATGATGAAGAGAATTTATTACCTGTTATTAAATTTTTTGATAATGTTAAACTTAATGATGATGGTGCTACTAACCCTTCTGTTGAGTCTGTTTCAGATCTTCCAAAAGCATTTGCACAAGTTCCAAATCATCCATCAGATTTAATCATTGGAGATATCACAGATGGAGTGAAAACTCGTCGACAAATAGAACAAATGGCACGTTGTGCATTTCTATCATCTATTGAACCAAAGAACATTAATGATGCTTGTAATGACAATTCATGGATCATGGCTATGCAGGAAGAACTCAACCAATTCCAAGGAATGATGTTTGGGAATTAGTTTCTCATCCTTCAGATCATCCAGTTATTGGTACCAAGTGGGTATTCAAAAATAAGTTGGATGAATTTGGATAGGTAATAAGAAACCAGGCAAGATTGGTTGTACAAGGTTAAAATCAAGAAGAAGGTATTGATTATGAAGAAACATATGCACTATTGATCGCCTTGAATCTAAAAGAATGTTATTATCTTATGCATGTTTTAGAGATTTTAAATTATTTCAGATGGATGTCAAGAGTGCTTTTCTCAACGGATTTCTTAAAGAAGAAGTCTATGTTGAACAACCTCCGGGTTTCCATCATGAAAAATTAGATAATCATGTTTTAAAATTAAGAAAAGCTTTATATGGTCTTACGCAAGCACCTCATGCTTGGTATGAAAGACTTAAAAGTTTTCTTTTGAATCCTGGTTATTCTATTGGTAAAATTGATTCTACTTTATTCATCAAAAATATAGATCCAGATATAATTATTATTCAAATATATGTTGCTGATATTATATTTGGCTCTACTAATGAATCTCTTTGCCAAGATTTTTCTAACATTATGCAGAAAGAATTTGAAATGAGTCATATGGATGAACTCACCTACTTCCTTGGTCTTCAAATCAAGCAAATGAAGGAAGGCATATTCATCCACCAAAGCAAGTATTCAAAAGAACTCATCAAACGCTTTGGACTTGAACATTCTTCAGATAAGCATACTCCTATAAGCACATCAACATCTCTTAAGAAAGATTTAAATGGTAAGGATGTTGACCAATGTCTCTATAGAGGTATGATTGGTTCTCTACTTTATCTTACGGCTAGTAGACCCGATATTATGTTTTCAATATGTTTATGTGCTCGTTTTCAGTCTAATCCAAAACTTTCACATTTAACTACTGTGAAAAGGATTATTATATATATTAAATATACATCTGATTATGGTCTATTTTATCCTAAAACTAGCATATATGATTTATTATCATATAGTGAAACAGATTTTACTGGTTGTAAATCAGACCGAAAGAGCACTAGTGGGACATGTCATTTTCTTGGCCATGCCTTAGTCTCTTGGTTTAGCAAAAAGCAGAACTCTGTTTCATTATCTACCACAGAGGCAGAATATATTGCCGCTGGTTTAGCATGAGCTCAAATTTTATGATAAAACAAACTATATCAGATTATGGCATTCAGTGTTCCACATGTCCTATTATGTGTGACAACACTAGTGCAATTAATTTATCTAAAAATCATATTCACCACTCACGAACAAAACATATTGACATACGTCATCATTTTTTGGATGATCATGTTCAAAAAGGTGATATAATAATAAAATTCATTTCCACTGAACATCAAATTGCCGATATTTTTATTAAGCCTTTGAAAGAAGAATCTTTCATTAAACTTAGAAGAAATTTGGGCATTATCAGTGAATCTGAATTTGATATATAAGTATGTTAATTTTTTTTATTTTTGAGAATTTTCCTATAATTTTTTCGTCATTATTTATTTTTAGCCGACTACAAATTTTTGTAGCCGACTAATTTGTAAATATCTTATGTCTTCTACTTTTAGTGGCTATCTTTTTGTCTGTTACTATTTTAACCCATGTGTTATCATTTTTATCTCATACAATTTAAACATGCGGTTTTGGGAAATGATTTTTTAAAAAAATAATTATAATTATTTTAAACACTTACCCACTATCTTTAACTCATACATTTCCTTGCATACAACTAATTGCCTTGCAAAATTGGTCAACTTTCATGCTCTCTTCCTTGGGATTTGGCATTAACCTTCAACCGTCCTTTTCATTGCATATGGTTTATTTCCATTAGTCAACCTTCATTAACTCCCACCAAACACGTCCTTCTCTCTTCAGTTGAAGTGACTTCTTCCTATTTTTTTGGATTTTTATCTCTTCTCTTTACTTTATCTCTTGGAAAAGTGTTTTTATATCTCTTTATTTGGATGAGATTTCTCTTGTCAAGTGGCTCATTTCCATTGCCTTCTCTCTACTAACCATCTTATGCTCTCTTCATGTCGACTTTGACTTTCTTTTCTCTCCTAGTTCCAATGTCATTGGGACTCACCAATCATTGAATTTTGGCATGACAACATTCACCAACCCCCTTTCACCTACTTTCTTTAATTTTTATCATCTTCTCTTTTCGTTTTAACTTCATCTCTTGTTTAATTATTTTTTGGGATTATATACAACGGTTACATTCAAACCGTCTCTTTTTAGTTTTTTCATTTATTTTTGTTGCGTCTCTTCATCTACGAGTCTCTTCAGTTTTCTTTTTTGAAAATTTTCAGTTTTTTTAACCCATTCAGTTTTAGCAACTTCCTCATGAAACTGATCATGGCAACCGTTCGGTTCTCTCCTCCTTCTATTTATATCATCCAAATCATATACCATGTTTATCATCCTTCTTCATTTCGTTCTTCGTTTCGTTCCTACTCATCACCATTGTCGAAACCGAACCCTCCTCTCGTTTCTGTTCCTCCTCCGCCAAGGCTCGTTATCTCTCCTTCGAAGCAACCCGCTTTCATCCCGAGCGGTTCCTAGATTTTGCCGAACTCTACAGCTTCAACATCTGTGAAATCCTCGAAGCCGTCGGCCTTCACCAAGTTTGGTGTCTAAACAACAAGGTCACATACTATCCGTCCCTGGTCAAGGAGTTCTATGCCAACCTTGAAACCTCAGTCTACCACGGTCAGAAGCACTTCACAACCATGGTTCGTGGTGTCTCCTTCACGGTGTCTGGCAAGACTATTGCCAAGGTTATCGCCCAGCCCCCCAATTTTTATGGCACTCTCTCATTTCCTATGAATGATACTACAATCCTTGCGAAATTGGCCCCAAAATTTTTCCCTCACATGTCAGCCACTCGACTTCATCCCGAGGCCCGATTTCTCCATAAAATCATAACCCACAACCTAATGCCGAAGTCTGGATCCCTAAACTACGTGAGTTCATCCCCTGAGCATTTCCTCTATGCCATATTGGGTGGTTTTCTGATCCAATGGGGAAATCTTCTTTACTTCACCCTTGTGAAAAGCGTCACCTCCCATTTTTATCTGCCGTGTTTGATCACCCTGATTCTCTGCGCATTTTTTCGTACCCACTGACGGAGAATACAGTATTCATAGTGATATTCACTTTGATGAAATGACCGCTCACAACATGCACTTGTCGGATCCTCCCTCTTCCTCTTCAAAGCGAAAGCCGATGATGATGATGATGAGTCTGAAGGGACTCCTACTCAGACTCCACAGCCTCAACCGCAAGTATCTCCAACTCCAGGCTCTTCTCGTTCCAAGTCAAGCAAGAAGCTCCTTGATTCGAAAGATGGCATTTTTCCCTCATGCGAAACAAACGCCGTGCTTCTCTGTTGCCTTACCGGGACTGTCTCTGCAGGATTTGCTGGAATTCAAATGCAGTTTAGTTCTTACGATGCTACCTCAAGCATCATTCAGAGGTTCTCGACCAAATTCAAATAAACCAGTCTCAGCTTGTCTCTGCCTTAGAAGCCCAGAACGTCTTTCCCACCCATCGCACTAGACCCCGCCCTTCCTCCCCTGGACCTTCCTCATATCATCCTTTCTCCCCATGATCATTATGCCTTTTGAATGTCCCTTTGACCGTCCCTACTTCAGATTCCGTTGGTTTGTTCCATGTTTCAGTTTGGGTTGCTACTACTAGATGTTTTTCTCTGTTTTTTTCGTTGGTCTCAAATCTGCAGTTTGGGTGTTGATCGCTACAGCTTTGTTTTATCGGTTGTTTTGGATGTAATGGTTGTTTAAGTTGGGTATTTTGTATTTCATTCTGCTCTCTGTAACTCCAATTATGTTTAATTATATGTTCTCTATGTATTACTTAGTTATATTTTTACTTCCATGCAATTTCTCTTCATTTCGTTATTAGCCGACTACAAAAATATGTAGCCTGCTAATTTTGTTTTTCCACTTTTTGTGAATGACAAAGGGGGAGAACTTAAGGCATATATTCAGGGGGAGTAATAAACATACTATATCTTTTAATTGTTTGTCATCATCAAAAAGGGGGAGAATGTCGGAACTTGGTATATTCCATCTTCTATTCCATAAGGTTTTGATATGACAAGCAATATATTTTCTGTTACTAACTCTATCTATGCAGATGTACAGACCTACAGACTATTCTATACACATTATGCATATGATCAGTTTAAAAGGACTCTCTGAGGATACTGGCTTCACTACTCAAATTACGTTTGGACAACGTATCTTCGAAATGATGTAATTTAACTTTTTAGATTGCTTCAGGCCCTTGGCTATAACATATCATATATCCCTAAGCTTCAAATTACATTATCTTCCAACTCATTTGATCCCAAGTCAAAAATTTCAATTTACATATTTGGTTGACTACGAATTTTCGTATCCTGCTAAACAGTTGTTTTGACCATTTGAGTCCGAAATTTTCTGGACAGTTTCTAGTCGTTTGTAACTTCCTTCAGAACCGTTCAGAACTGTTTCTGAACACTATAAAAGGAGGGGCACCACCTCTCTTTTCATTCACATCTTTTCCTCTTCTTTGTTTTTATTTTGTGGAAATCAAGGCTTTAATTCTCTTGGGAAAAGTTGTTTGCGTTCTCATTTGTAAGAAGAAATTCTGATCTCTTTCTTCATTTGAAAACTACAGAACTTCAAGGGTGTTTCGCAAATTCCACATTGCGAAACATTGAAGTTCTCTTTTTAAAACAACATCATTTGAATTCATTCTTGATATTCATACCAAGGATATATGTGTTTTCTATTTCATTATTTCTTCAACAAGGTTTGAATCTCAAGTTGTAGAGATTGTACAAAGTTTGGGACACGGGGAGTGTCGCTATTTTTGTAAGTTCGTGCTTGCTGGGCAAGTGATTATAGTGGATTGAAAATCTCTACAGGAAGTAGAGGACTAGAGTAGGATCAAAAGGATCCGAACAAGGATACATCTTGTATTTGCGATTGGTTTATTTTCTATACTTGTTATTTAATTTTTGTTCCATCTTTGCAAATTTTAGTAACGTTTTATTTGCAATAATTTTTTATAATACAATATTCAACCACACTTCTAGTGTATTTGTGTATACAGGCGATCCTATAACTACTTGACCAGATTCATCCAATTTATTCTTAAATACCCACTTAGTACCAATAATAGGATGATCTGAAGGTCTAGATACTAATTTCTATACATCGTTCCTTTTTAATTGATTAAGTTCTTCCTACATTGCTATAATCCATGAACTATCTTTACATGATTCAATAACATTCTTTGGTTCGATGGGTGGTATAAATGCATAATTAGTCATTTGTTCTATTTGAGATCTAGTTCTTACTCTATCAGAAATATTTCCAATAACTAAATCACGTGGATGATTAGGAATTTCAACAAATGCTTTAGGAAGACTTGTATTTTTAGGTATAATCTCATGAATGAGTTTATTAGTATCATCATTATTTAACTTAGTGTTTTCTAAAGAACTAATGATAGGAATAGAATCATCTTCATCTAAATGAGTAATAGGAGAAAAGTTCTCATCAAAACTAACATGAAGATATTCTTCAATGCATAAGGATCTTTTATTATAAATCGTATATGCTTTACTACGTGTAGAATAACCTACAAAAATACCTTCATCGGATTTAGAATCAAACTTATCCAATGAATCCTTAGTATTAAGAATAAAACATTTATAACAAAAATCTTAAAATAGGAAACACGAGGAATACGATTATAAAACAATTCATTACATGTTTTATTCATTTGTGGTCTAACCAAAATTCTATTCAAAACATAACATGCAGTAGCGACGGCTTCTGCCCAAAAATACTTTGGTAGATTATCACATAATATGGTTCTAGCACATTCTTGTAATGTTTTATTTTTCCTTTCAACTACACCATTTTGTGGTGCGGCTCGAGGAAAAGAGAAGTTATGTGTTATACCATGTTTATTACAAAATTTTATAAATAATTCATTTTCAAATTCTCCTCCATGATCACTACGTATAGTAATAATGAATGAAGACTTTAATTTTTGAATTCTTTTACAAAATATTGTAAATTCTTCATATGCATCATTCTTATTCTTTAAAAATAATACACATGTATATCTTGAAAAATCATCAACAATTACAAATGCATACTTATTACCACTCAAAGAGGCTACTCTAGAAGGACCAAATAAATCCAAATGTAAAATTTCAATAGGTCTCTTTGTAGAAATAGCATCTTTTAATTTGAAGGAGGATTTATGCATCTTACCTTATTGACATGCATCACAAAATTGTGAAAGATTAAAAGATATATTTGGCATACCAGAAACTAACTTGTGTTTGGAAATACGTGCAAAATGCTTAAAGTTGTATGACCAAAACGTTTATGCCATAATAAAATGTTATCGGTGGATGCTAGTAAACAACGATTATTAGTAGATACTTTCATGCATTATATATATAATTCTTACGACTACCCTGAAATAAAATATTACTCATATTAAGATCATATATAATGCATGCATCCTTTTCGAAAACTATTTTAAAATCTTTATCGCATAATTGAGAAATATATAAGAGATTATGTTTCAAACCATAAACGAGGAGCAGATTTTCGATGATTGGCTTAGCTGGATCACCAGCTGTTCCAATGCCAATAACTTTACCTTTGTTGTTATCACCAAAAGTAACGGTGACACCATCTTTGAATTGAACGGTTGATAGAAGTTTGATGTTCTCATACCCCAAACCTTGTCTATGATTAGCATGATGTTGCATTCTAAGTAAATCATCAAGATTATTCCTTCCTTTATTAAACTTACTAATGTTAGAAGACATATCATCATATTTTATCTTTAGAGAAGAGATATCCTTATTTAAAATGGAAATACGTGAAATCATATATTATGATTCTCAGATTTGAGAATCTTATTCATGCAGCAAGTTATCATTTTGAGAAGATAATGTTTCCTTCTCAATTTTTAAACTATCTAATGAAGAAGATGAAGAGGTTAGTTCTTGATGAGAAAGAACTAATGCCTTATGTTGAGAATTCAATTTCTTGAATCTCGTTTATAATTATTAAAAGCATCAAGTAGTTCTTCATTATCTAAACTACTTACCTCATTATCACTTTGTGTCATAAAGCACATATGAGCATTTTCTTCATTAGACTGATCGTTGACTTCTTCGTCTTCATCTGAAGATGAAGAATCCCATGTTGCTGCTAGTACCTTCTTTTTCTTTTTGAACTTCTTGTCCTTTCTGAAGTTGTTGAATGTTCTTTCTTTTGGCTTAAGAAGTGGACAATCCTTTTTCATATGTCCGGGCCTATTGCATTGAAAACATAAAGAAGCATCCGTAGTTTTGGGCTTAAAAGTTTTAAACTTACCTCTTCGTAGAAACTTTTTGAAGTTTCTAGTTATTAGTGACATGTCTTCATCGTCCATGTCTGAATCATCGGTGTCTGATGAAACAGCGAATGCAAGAGTTTTCTTCTTTGTATCTGCTTGTTCTTTGTGATCTTGAAGCTGTACTTCATAGGCCATCAAATTTCCAACGAGGCTTTCAACGTGAGTATTGATAAGTCATTGGCTTCTTTTATTGCTGTGGTCTTTCTTTTCCACTCTGGTGTCAAGGCACGAAGGATCTTTCGTACTTGTTCCATTTGAGAATAGGTTTTGCCAAGGGAAATTATGGAGTTGACAATGTCGGTGAAACGAGTGATCATTTCTCCAATTGGTTCATTCTCCTTCATTCTGAATAACTCAAACATGTGAACAAGAACAGAGATTTTAGTTTCCTTAACTTTATTAGTTCCTTATGTGTTACCTGGAGTGTATGCCATATGGCATATCCTATGTGCGGAATATAAAGCGGCTCATTAAAGGTGATCCAATGATGTGCTATGTCTCCAAACATTCTAAAGCAAACATCCGCATAATTGATGAAGTCGTCCCTGGGATGTGTTAATCAATTAAGACAGTGCTTGGACTAATATTGCATTTGAATCTAGACTTATATTAAATCAATCCTTAAATACTCTCTTTCAAAAGGCTGGATATGACCAAAGCCACATACGATAATTAAAAATGATCTAATTAAGAAACCAACCTCAGTGTAGCTACTAATAACAACCACACACAACATTGAAGATTTGTTTGTTTGTTTATTTATTTTGAAACCCAAAGATAAGAGAAAGCATATGAAGATGACTTGCAAATCAAATGTACACCTTGATCAAATGATGTTATAAGGAACGAAAAGCATAAAATTGCATTTGGTTAAGCCTCTGTGTATTATGTACTCTTTCCTTCAATAATAATTGCTGAATAACCAAAGATACTCTACCAATCCATAAAATTTTAACAGTTTCTAATATTTAATAACATAAATTCACCAATTAGACCAAAAAAATGGCATACTTCTCAATAAAATAAAACATATAAAAGTAATAAGATAAGACCTTTATAAGATCGACAGTATCAAGATATAGACACTGCCTCATGATGCTATTGGCCATGTTGGCATCCAGTGCTCTGCCAAACCTTATTATCCTCTACATTAAAAGAAGCCAAAAAATCAAACTTTTACAAAATTCAAAAATAAAATAACCAAAGACAAAGAAGAAACCTACATGCTTAAAAAGCTGGTTGATGATGATCTGGAGGTGCTCCTGTACCATGGGTAGTAGGCCCTGGCCGCCCTGAGAATCCACCGGTAAGTATGGTCACGCCGGTATTTGAAAATCCTTCCAAAACAAACAATCAATCAAATACAAACAAATACAATTAAAAATGCAACATACAACCAAGACTATGTTGGATCTCTTGGCACACCAAATACACTAGAGGGGGTGAATAGTTTAAATCACGACGATATTGCAAAATTAAAAGTTAATAAAAAATTGCAATAAGAGTGCGGAAAATAAAAGATCACAATCCAGAATAATTTAAACACAAACACAGAAAAATTTATCCTGGTTCGGATCATTGTGATCCTACGTCCAGTCCTTTACCCTGTAGAGATTTGAATCCACTAAAACATTTGCTCCCCACAAGTAATCAACGTACAAAGATTCCAACACTCCCCATGTTTCAAACTTGTACAATCTCTTCAATCAGAGATTCACCAAAAGTAAAAGAAAGAGTATGAAACAATATCACCTATAGCCTTGATAATTGATGGAATTATTGCGCAAGAAAGGTGATTGAATCTCCAAGGTTCTGGATGGAACTTGTAGTAGAACGAACTTGAAGATTGGACTTTCTAAGGAAGAAAAATTTCTGCAGAGGTTCCTCTAAGAAAATCTGAAAATTACTAACTTTCTCGAGAGAGAAAGTAAACTTAAGAAAAGAGAAAGAGAGTGAATTTTCGTGTGTTATTAGGCAGAGGTCTGGAGGTCTATTTATAGTCCAAAAAGGTAGTTTTTGAACGTTGGACAATTGCCTAAATTTTCAAAAAATTCTGGGAAAGTTTTTCTATTAGTTGACTAATATGGGTGCCTGGTCGACTAATTAGTACTGCTGACTAGGATTCTAGCTGTTGTGGTGTCCTTTCAGAAAATAACTTCCACAAATGGAAAGAAATTTCTTAAAACGGATATAAACTGTCAGAAACTAGCCGTTTATAGCAGTTCTAACTTCCAGAAATAAAATATATTATTTAAATGATAAATCATTTAAATAATTGTTTTGGTTGACTAAAAATATGAAATTTTAGGAAATTGTGGGAAAATGATCCTAGAGACTTAAAAAAGGGTCTAATGAAATTTTAGGACAGAAATATTTAAATATTATAAGTCGACTAGTATCAGGGGTTGGTCGACTAATAGGATTTTTGTCTTGATTGATTTTGAGGATGAGTCCTAAACGACTAAGAGAGATTATCATCAAGGCTTTTACATTCTAAGTAACTGCAAGAAAAAAGATTACATCTCATTTACAAGATACAAAATATCATCGATAAGCTTTGTTTTGTAGTGGATGCTTCTTGCAATATGTAGACTTGATGATTGTCTTAGTTGATTTATGCTATAACATCTCCATAGATAGAGTTAGTATAATGATAATATATTTGTATCATAAAACCACATGAGGAGTTGTGAGTTTCCCACAAACTAAGTTAATCGAGTGAGATGAAGATTCATCAATAATAACAACCAATTCAACTCATATGTGCATCAATTTCCTTCTAAACTGAAATCATTACCTCGAGGGCACTGAAGATTCATCAACATGTAACAAAGCTGGCTATTTTCTAGGTTTAGTTCTATGTCTACCTCATGTACCCAAGCAAATGAATATATGAACCATAAAACAACATCTAGAAGGCCATGATTCCATTTGTACCTCATGTACCCAAACAAATGAATATATGAACTATAAAAAACATCTAGAAGGATATGGTTCCATTTAAATATGGAATCAAACTCATGAGGATGATCCATCAAAAGCCCAAACCATAAAATTTATTCAAAAAAGTTACAATGAAAAAAGGTTCCATCACAACCACCGACAGAATCGATAATGAATTGTCTCTTCGATCTTCTAACAAATTGTAGAATATGGTTCCATACAAATCAATAATCAAAAGAAAGGAAAAAAACCAACCAAACAGAAAGAACGTTGACTACAGATGTACAACAAAGTTCTCTACTCGAGATCGGATCAGTGGCGATCAAATTCCTGCAAATTCTTTTGACATCTAAATATTCCTCATTGACTGCATAATCTTTTGAATTCGCATCATGACCCAGTGAAAGTCGATGAATTCACCACATGGATGAAGTTTAAACCAAGGATGCCTTTAATTTCATTTTTGTGTTTACTAATGTGTTCGGTACAGACACATGAGAAGCATCTGATTCAGAAGCAATTTCCAGTAAAAATCACAGAGAGGAACAAACGACACAACGATTAGTAACAATCAAGAAGATCAAAAATCGCCATTATAGTAATTTGAAGGAACGACATTGTACCCTTCACCCAATTGCCGCAAGAACAAAAATAAACGAATAAAATTATAAAACCCTTGTTGATGTTGTTGTTGATTTTGTTTTTTTTAACCATAGAGTTTCACGTGCCTAATAAATGCATGTTGCTTGAAAAAAATCAATAGTTGATAACTACTGATTTAAAAGTTGACGTTTTGTTGGATCAGAAAAAATAATTTGCCCGAGTCGTGCTATGTCAATCAATCCATTCTCTAATAAGATATCATTGCCAAATGATTTTACAATCTTTTTCCCTCCTCGGGTACAAATCAGTTGAGAAGAAATGATATTTATGCATCGTTAATAAACTTTCAAATCAGTTGGTGCATACAAATCAATCGCGTGAGAAGCCATGGTGATTATGTTTTCAAACTTCCCAATATTCTCAACAAATACATATACGAACATTTCTCAACATTCTCAAAATATACTTTCAAAATGCTTAAGTATAATATTTTGAAATCACTTGATGAAAACATGTACAAATTTGTTGATATGTCACTTGTAATTAAATATTTATAAGGCTATGTCACCGAATGAATGCACTTAAAAGGTATGCATTTTCTTAACTAAATTTTCATATGTTAATTGCACTAAATAAATCGTTAGACTCATATTAGACTTCTCAATTTCACAAGAGCAATGGACACAAAAACAGTTGGTAGCAATAAAATGTCCTTCCGACTGCCACTACAATGAAAATTCTAACTGTTATTTATACTTCGGGTCTCTTATGACTGCACTTCCAATTATCAGATACCTCTCAAAGGCAATAACTACTACCTCTTGAATGTATGCGATGGTTGATAGGCTTCATATGCTAAAATCCACAGAACATAAATAGGGGTCATGTTCGGCACATGGGCAGTACCACACAAACATGACATACTGATAAATGACAAATGTGTGTGTGTGCGTGTGTGCGTGCATACGTGAAATGCATGTTCAGTACTGTTACGCCTATTTGACCGAGACCCATAAAGCACGAGCCCAAGAGCCCATCTGCATCCTCAAAGCCCATTCGACAAAGGCCCTACAAGGGATCTTCTCGAAACGTCGATCCGACCCGGCCCCAATAACCCGTTGGTCGCTCGCCCACTCCTGCGAAAACCGCTCCCCCGGACACGCGACCACTAAAGGGCGATAATGGGGAGGTGCTGGCAGGGCGGAGAGGGCGGCGGCTTGAGGGGACTGATGGGACACGATCGACGGTGGGCGTGGGACGTGGGCCAGAGCCAATCGCGCTGGGAGCTCTACAAAAGGGTCAGGAAGACGACGAAGAAAGGGACCGCATCTCAGGTAACAAAACCTAAGGTACTCCATCAACGACCTCGTTCCCCCAATTCATCTCCTTCCTCCCCCGCTCGCACCGAGAGTCGCCGTCACGATCTCCTCACGAGTCGGACCGTCTCCGCCGGGCCTCCTTTCTCAGATCTCTATCTGACTTAGGCATCGGAGGGGATTTGGCCGGAACCAAGGTCCGGCCCCCTGACGAGCGTTCTCGTCTGCGCAGGTGGACAACAGATCAACGGGCCGAGGCTACCCCTCGCCCCTCTCCGACCAATCGATCAACCGGACAGTGAGGCTTCCCCTCACCGTCAGCCTGCAGTGGCCGAACACGTCCTACCGAGGCCGAGCATCCTAATCGAGTCCGAGACTCACCTTCGCCACCCGTCGGCCGTGCATCTACCCGGGCGACTGAGGCTACCCCTCGTCCCCCTACCAGTCGAGGCCGAGCATTCCTGTCCGAGACCGAGCGTCTCAACCAGGGCCGAGGCTACCCCTCGCCCCTTCTACACCGATTCGAAGCCCCCGAGGGACCCGAAGCGGGTCCCTCGACCACGTTGACCGGGTTCTCCATGGTCAACGCTTTGTAGTGAGAAAACACTCTGAAACATCTGGCGCCGTCTGTGGGAACGAAAACTGTCCCACGAAGAAACAAACCACATCTGCGATGACGCGGCCTCCCTCCTCTCGGTGAAAGAAGGGCGAGGCCCCGACGCGGGGCGATAGGGCCCGCCATCGTTGCCAAGAATGGGCACGGGACCGACGCGAGGAGAGTCGTGAGGAAAGGGCCGGGATGCCCTCCCCTTTCCCACCGGTCGGGAGACCGAGTGCGCCCGTAACGGCACGCAGCTCGGACGTGGCTTTGGTGGTATCAGTGGTCATAGACGCTACCTTAGTACGACGGCTGCTCGTCGACACCGGCAGCTCCTGTGACGTCCTATTCATGTCAACCTTGGAGAAGATGGGCCGGCAGAAAGAAGACTTGCGACCTCGTTCGGGTCCCGTGGTCGGATTCACGGGTCACTCCACCCCCATCATCGGCACTATCCATCTCCCGGTAACGCTCGGAAACACACCAGACTCTGTGACCCTAGCGGTGGAATTCATCGTATTGGGGGTCGGGTCGGAATACAATGGGATCATCGGCCGACCCCTACTCAACGCCGTCGGCGCGGTGGTCTCGACCCTCCATCGGACCATTAAGTTCCGAACACCGGGGGGATGGGGCAAGTCGAAGACGACGCGGGGAGACCGAATACCTGCTATCAACTGGCGGAGGAAGGTCCCGAGGATCGTCTAGCTGACCGGATGGCCGCGCTCGACTTGAGGAGCGGGCCTAGGCCCACCCCTGCGGAGGAGCAGGAGCAAATCCCGGTCACGGACATCGAGGGCCGGTTCGTCTCGATCGGGAGAGGGCTGAGCCCGGACCTGAGGGGTCAGCTGATCGAATGCCTGGAGGCGAACCTGGACATCTTCGCCTGGTCGCCTGAAGACATGCCCGGCGTGGACCCCCAGGTGATCGTCCACCAGATCAACGCCGACCCCAACTTCAAACCGGTTAGGCAGAAGAAGCGTAACCTGGGCGGCGAGAAGATGAAGGCAGCCTCCGAGGAAGTGGAGCGTCTCCTCGATGCCGGCTTCATACGAGAAGTCTGGTACCCGGAGTGGCTGTCGAACGTGGTGATGGTCAAAAAACCCAACGGGAAGTGGCGAATGTGCGTGGACTTCAGTGACCTCAACAAGGCCTGCCCCAAGGATAGCTACCCCCTGCCGCGCATCGACCACCTGGTGGACAACGCCTCGGGGTATGAGATGCTAAGCTTCATGGACGCCTACTCCGGGTATAATCAAGTCCAGATGGACCCCCGGGACGAAGAGATGACAGCCTTCACGACGGACCGGGGAACCTACTGCTACAAGAAGATGCCCTTTGGCTTGAAGAACGCGGGGGCCACCTACCAGAGAATGGTCAACAAGGTGTTCAGCTCCCAGATCGGGAGGAACCTAGAAGTCTACGTCGACGACATGCTTGTCAAGTCAAGGCGACCGGAAGACCACATCGCCGACTTGCGGGAGACCTTCGAGCGGTTGCGGCGACACCACATTCGACTCATCCCCGCGAAGTGCACGTTCGGGGTAAGATCTGGCAAATTCTTGGGATTTATGATAACTAACCGTGGTATTGAAGCTAATCCCGATAAGATCGAGGCGCTAGTCAACATGCGCGAGCCGACGACGATCAAGGAGCTACAGAGGCTGAACGGGCGCATCGTAGCCCTGGGGCGGTTCCTTTCCAAGTCGGCGGAAAGATCGCTTCCCTTCTTCAAGGTCCTGAGGAAAGCAATCACGGAACCTCCGAGCAATAGGAAGACGATACTCTGGGACGAAGACTGCTCCCGGGCGTTCGGGGACCTCAAAGAGTATCTCCGCAGCCCCCCTCTCCTGTCCAAACCCCGGGAAGGGGAGTCGCTGAGCCTTTACCTGGCATGCGTGGAGGAAGCTGTAAGTTCGGTGCTGATCTGGGAAGACGGTGGGGTGCAATGGCCGGTATATTACACGAGCCGGATCTTGAAGGGGGCGGAGGTGCGATACTCGCCCATGGAGAAACTGGCGTACGCCCTCGTCCTCTCAGCACGAAGGCTCCGACCCTATTTCCAGGCCCACACCATACTGGTCCTGACCGACTCGCAGCTGGAGCAGAACCTCAAGAGATTCGACCGAATGGGAAGGATGCTAAACTGGGGAGTGGAACTGAGCGAGTTCGACCTCCGATTCAAACCGCGCACGGCCATCAAAGGACAGGCCCTAGCCGACTTCATCGCCGAATGCACGGCAGAAGGAAACGGCCCCCCAGAGGGAGAAGACCGAGGGACGGTAACTGGTCCGCCCCTGTCCTTCCTTTCGGCTGACCACTTCCAGCTAGAGGATCCAGGAGCGTGGATAATCCATGTGGACGGGTCGGTAACACAGTCAGGAGGCGGGGCCGAGATTGTGATCCGATCTCCGGAAGGGAACATTGTGGAATACGCGTTGCGGTTCGAGTTCCCGGCCACGAACAACGTGGCGGAGTACGAAGCTGTGATCAACGGCCTGAGACTGGCCCTGGAGCTCGGGGCCGAGACCGTCCGCCTCCTAAGCGACTCGAAGCTCATTGTCAACCAACTCTTAGGGAGCTACGAGGCACGGGAGGAGGCGATGCAGAGATATCTCCCAGTCGCCAGAGCGGCGATGTCCAAATTCAAGGACGTGGAGGTCTTACACCTCCCACGGTCAGAGAATGCGCGGGCCGATGCGTTGTCAAAGCTGGCCTCGTCCTCGCCAAAGGAACTGGGCCGCACCATCTACGTAGAGACCCTGCCGTCCCCCAGCACGATGGAGCACGAGGTGATGGCGATCGACCAAGAGCCCACCTGGATGGACCCGATCATCCGATACCTCACCCACGGAGAGGTGCCGGCCGATAGGGACGAACGCCGAACCCTGGAGAGAAAAGCACTCCGATACCTGATCCATGAGGGGACGCTCTACCGGAGACGCTGGACCAAGACGGACATCCTCCCATACCTGAAGTGCATCGGACCGCAAGAAGCTGACTACGTCCTACGGGAGGTTCATGACGGGATCTGCGGAAATCACCACGGGGGCAAGATAGTCGCGCAGAAGATCTTAAGGCAGGGGTACTACTGGCCGACCTTGGCCAAAGATGCTACAAGCTACGTCCAGAAATGCCAAGAATGCCAGAGGTACGCCCACCACATTTCGACTCCTCCGTCAGAGCTCATCCCTATCGTGAGCCCCCTCCCCTTTGCGAAATGGGGGCTCGACATCCTCAGACCGTTCAAACCAGGACGAGGGCAGCGGAAGCACCTGATCGTGGCAGTGGACTACTTCACCAAATGGATCGAGGCCGAGCCGTTGGCAACCATCACGTGGAAGAAAGCGAAAAGCTTCGTGTGGAATTCCATCATTTCCCGATTCGGAGTACCACGGGCCATCGTCACAGACAACGGGAAGCAGTTCGATTCTGCAGGGTTTAAAGATTTTTGCGAGGAATGGGGAATCAAGCTCCTCTTTGCCTCGGTGGCACACCCCCAGACCAACGGGATGGCAGAAGCGGCCAACAAGTGTATCATAGAGCCCCTCCGGAAGAAAGTGAAAGACGCCGAAGGGAACTGGCCGGAAGAGCTCCCCGGGATACTCTGGTCATACCGGACGACCCACAAGGAGGCTACTGGCGAGACCCCCTTCATGCTCACCTACGGGGCCGAGGCGGTGGTACCGATCGAATTGGGTGAAGAATCTCTTCGCCTCAAGTACTTTGACGAAGACCGGAACTCGCAGGGCCTAGGGCTCAGCCTTGAGCTCCTCGACGAGCGACGAGAGCAGTCACTAGCCACCATCGTCCGCCAAAAGCAGAAGGTGGCCCGATACTACAACACTCGGGTGCGGGGGAGAAGCTTCCACCTCGGGGACCTGGTCCTCCGGAAAGCAGGCTTCACCACCGATACCGCTCGCAAAGGGAAGCTCGCGGCTAGATGGGAGGGACCCTACAAAGTTGTCGAGGTCCTCGGACCCGCAGCCTACCAACTAGCCGACATGGAAGGGAGAGTTCTCACTCACACTTGGAATACAGAACATTTACGCAAATACTTTCAATAGATGTATCACTTCCTATAAAATAAATTTGTTTTAAATTCATTCCTTTCCAGATAAAGCAAAAAGGTATACAGAGGGATACACGAAGAGGTCGAGGGGCATTCCCCTCCCTCATTTTACTCCGGGGGCACCGGGGGAGCCACAGGCTGGCAGCTCACTAGGGTCTCCCCCCTCACTCCGTCCGGCGTCAGAGTACATCCGAAGTTTCTCGAAGTTAATCCCCGAGAGCGGGAACTTCTCTTGGATCTCGGACTGGCACCGGGCGAAGCCCTTCTCGTACGCCTTCGATAAGGCGGTCTCCACAAAGGAGGTGGCATACTCCGCCACGGCATCCTGAGCGATCCGGGCCGGATCTACCTCCTTGAGCCCACGCAGCCGGGCCTCTAAGGTCTCGACCTGGCGTTGGTGCTCCGCCCTCTCCTTCTCGATCTCCCGGGATTTCTCCACGAGTTGGGCTGCAAGGGCCCTCGCCTGCTCCTCCGCCGCATCTAGACGATCGGAGAGCTCCGAGGCTTCGGGGGCCACAGCCAGGTCGGGGATCTGCTTGACTCCTCCAGACGCATCGACATCTTTTAAAAGGGAGGCGAGCCATGTCTCGGCCTCGGACTTCGCGGCCAGAGCCACGGCTCTCTCACGATCCGCCGCCTCCAGGGCAGAGGACAGCTCAGTTATGCGGGAGTTCAGGGATTGGACCCGCGCTTCCTCCAACTGACCAGCTTCCTCCTCCTCCTCGCCAGGGACCTCAGGGCCTAGCCCAGCCACGGATTTGGCTTTGGGAAGAGCCGCGAATTGGCGCCTCATCGAGAGGCCCACCGAGGACAACTGTGCCAAAGCAACGAAGGTAAGATAGCAAAAGCAGCTGGAGAACGGGGGGACAAGCAGAGACACACTACCTGTTGACCAGCCTGGATCACGAAGGTAGCCAAGCAATCACCTCTGACTCCGTCCAACACCGTCTGGTCGGGAGGGAGACAACAGTTCTCGGCCACTCGAGCGGCGGCTCCACGGCTCGAGAACACCGACTCCTTCTCACCCACTGGAAAGCGTGGACAAAGAAGACCCTCCCCTGACGAAGGGAACTCGCCAGGAGCGGAGCGGAACTCCCCAAGATACCGACTGTAAGCATCAGGGAGAGAGCCGTCCGGAAGAGGTGAAGGGCCGGCCCACGGCCAAGCAACCTCAACGGGAGCAGGATGAGGTCGGTCAGCGGCCGACTGAACGTCGACCTCCTCGACCCCCTCACGGAGCCACTTGGGAGATCCCTGCAAGGGGAGAGAAGGAGACGACATCTTCTTTCGCTTCGAGCCTCCGGATGCGGTCACAACCCGCTGCTTCTTCCGGACCGCCAACACATGGTCCCTTCTGCGCGGATCCGGGTTTGGGGCCTGCACGGGAGCGCTGGCGGGAGAAGGACCGGGAGGGAACCCACCTGCACTCAAAGAATAAATGAGAGACAGAGCAGAACCTGGGCGACCTCGAAGGGCGAACGCTCGGAGCAGCTTACCTAGGGGCCACACCGTCTTACGCAAATTGAGATCACTAAAGAGGAAGTCGATCGAGCGCTCCCTCGGAGGAATTGCCAACATGTCCCTCGCCGTCTGCTGCTCAGCGACCGTCGGCTCACCCAGATTAGGAACAACGGCACCGGCTGCCACCCACCGTGCCGGGAAGTGTACGCTCGAGGGGAATGTGACGAACACGTATTCCCCCTTCCAGCGTTTCAGAGAGCTCGGCAACCCCAGCACCAGGGACATCTTCGGGCGGGCGCTGATGTAAATCCACGCCCCCGATTGGTGGAGGCTCAGGCGGTAGAACTGGGCAAAGAGGCGGAGAGAGGGCACCACACCCTTCAGCATGCAGACGACAACGAACCCGACGAGGATCCGGACGGCGTTGGGACAGAATTGACACAAGCACACATTGTGGGCCTGAAGGAACTCAACGATAAAAGGATGAAGCGGGAAACGGAGCCTGAAGTGGAAGCACTTCTCATATATTCCGACCTCGTTAGGACCTGGAGAGCAGATCCGCTCGTCAGCCCCAGGGGCACGAGCCGAGTAGGGCGGAAGCAGATAGGAGGAGCGCATGCTCCCGATGGCGGTGGCACAGATCGACGAAGGCCACGCCAAGACCTCAGAAGGAACCCCTGAAAGATCATCCCCGTGCTGACTAATCGCCGAAGGAGTGCCACCCGCCAGATCTGGAGCCGCATCGCGCTCCGACCGAACCGAACCCGTGGCAGAGGAAGACGACATGGGGCAGAGCTCAGACAGAAGGGGGATCAGCGCAAAGAAGAAAGACGATGGGATGGCGGCTCACGAATCCCTCGGCTTCTCCACTTAAAGCGACTCCGCGAGCGGCAGGGATAAGCTTGCCGCTACACGTGGCAACATCTGAAGGCCGACGGCGCTTCGGAAGCCGCGCCTTAAAAACATCGAACGGGCTAACTCATGATGACGACTAATAAATGAGTCGGCATCGACTGGAGAGCCTGTCAAATCGGCAGAGGTCACATCGGCCGAGCCGAACCTGCCGAGGCCGATCAACCCGACCGATGGGGGCAATTGTTACGCCTATTTGACCGAGACCCATAAAGCACGAGCCCAAGAGCCCATCTGCATCCTCAAAGCCCATTCGACAAAGGCCCTACAAGGGATCTTCTCGAAACGTCGATCCGACCCGGCCCCAATAACCCGTTGGTCGCTCGCCCACTCCTGCGAAAACCGCTCCCCCGGACACGCGACCACTAAAGGGCGATAATGGGGAGGTGCTGGCAGGGCGGAGAGGGCGGCGGCTTGAGGGGACTGATGGGACACGATCGACGGCGGGCGTGGGACGTGGGCCAGAGCCAATCACACTGGGAGCTCTACAAAAGGGTCAGGAAGACGACGAAGAAAGGGACCGCATCTCAGGTAACAAAACCTAAGGTACTCCATCAACGACCTCGTTCCCCCAATTCATCTCCTTCCTCCCCCGCTCGCACCGAGAGTCGCCGTCACGATCTCCTCACGAGTCGGACCGTCTCCGCCGGGCCTCCTTTCTCAGATCTCTATCTGACTTAGGCATCGGAGGGGATTTGGCCGGAACCAAGGTCCGGCCCCCTGACGAGCGTTCTCGTCTGCGCAGGTGGACAACAGATCAACGGGCCGAGGCTACCCCTCGCCCCTCTCCAACCAATCGATCAACCGGACAGTGAGGCTTCCCCTCAACGTCAGCCTGCAGTGGCCGAACACGTCCTACCAAGGCCGAGCATCCTAATCGAGTCCGAGACTCACCTTCGCCACCCGTCGGCCGTGCATCTACCCGGGCGACTGAGGCTACCCCTCGTCCCCCTACCAGTCGAGGCCGAGCATTCCTGTCCGAGACCGAGCGTCTCAACCAGGGCCGAGGCTACCCCTCGCCCCTTCTACACCGATTCGAAGCCCCCGAGGGACCCGAAGCGGGTCCCTCGACCACGTTGACCGGGTTCTCCACGGTCAACGCTTTGTAGTGAGAAAACACTCTGAAACAAGTACATGCCAGATACGACATGGCTATATGATGGGAGCATCCATGCCAGAGAGGCCCACGAAAAAGATCATCTTGGCAATTGGTAGAGTGCTCCTTCGACAGGGGTTTGTCATAAGTTCAACGACATCTCATGAAGTATTGATAGTGTGTTTTCTCCAGATATGTCATTGGGTGAAGTTATCCACCGTATTCATTCTAGGAAGGGAAAGAATCTTCAATCGGAAGGGGCCTCAAGACATTGTCATCATACACAATCATTGGTTACTCAATGGCTACTCTCCGGTAGTGTAGTTGCACGAAAGTCGCTAAAACAATATGCCATGTATTTTATCACATGATTCACATTTGCACACTGCCCTCATCTCAATGTAAATTCTATCTTGCTAGTACATAAATCATTGGTTTATGTTTACGCGTGTTTTTTCTACCCGTAAATCGATAGTATGGAGGCCCGGAGGGTGCGGGGTCAACGCGATCAAAAGGGGACACGCGGGACCCCCGCGTTTGCTGTAGCAGCCACGTGGGACGGAGATGACCCTTGAGGTCGGTCGTGTGCACGTTCGCTTGGGCAGGAAGGTGCGGTTACGTTCTTCGGCGCGCCGAGGGGTAGCCTCGACGGGACGGCAACCTCCGGGATCGGTTGAAGGCGGGGTCGCTCGGTGAGGGATGCGCGGACCCTCGTGCCGGCTTGTCGAGGGGTGGCCTCAGCAGAGCGACGACCTGGTGATGGAGACGAGCAAACTCGGGTATGATGGCGCTCGGCTCCGGCTGGGAAGACGCTGAGGGGAAGCCTCGGCATCGCTAGATCTCCTGAACCTGAATAGACGAGAGAGCTCGTCAGGGGGGTCGGACCTTGGTTCCGACCGAATCCCCTCCGATGCCAAAGTCAGATCGGGTCTGATAGATGCTCGACGGGATCGGACTTGGTTCACGGAGAGACCAAGCCCCGATCCTCGGACCGAGCTTCGGAGGAGAAATATTCAAGATGGAAGAAGGTGTAAGAGTGTTTAGTACGTGATACCATTGCTGTAGATCACTGAGATCGCCCCCTCGTGATGATGCCTCCCCCCTCTTCATATAGGCGAGTCCCATAGTAATGGGCCATGATGAGACATCATGGTCGCTATTGATGAGGTCGTGTTTAATGGGCCATGTTGACCCCCATTATTGCCATGCTTTATGGAGGGATAAATGCCATGAAGGTGGAGTGATGGCATTGAATGTGGCCGGCATTATTAGGGAGTGATGGCCATGAAGTCGGTTTCCATATTTGGCGAGCCATGAAGGTGGCTGCCATAATTGGCGGATCATGATGACACTGGACGGTTGCCATACTTGGCGTAGGCTTCCTCGATTTGGGCCTCGACTTCCTCCACTACGGAAGTGGGCAGTCTTTTGGGCCTTTGTCTTGGGCGGATAAGCGTGGCCCGCCCGTGAGATCTCTGGGTCCAGGGCCCCAAGGCCGTTGCAGGCCGGTTGACCGGTCGTCATTGACTTGGCTCTTCCGGGCCCGGTCAAAATAGTCGTAACAATTGCCCCCATCTTCCGAGCTCTACCATTGTTAAGGATGAGGTCGGGAGATGTAGTATAAGGGGGGAGAAGTTGCTTTCTCTGTAAAGTTTTTGGTCCGTCTTGCGGAGTTGGCTAGATCGTCGGTCCGAGATTCGTTCGGTTACGAGAGGAGTCTCCCCTCGACTTACGGCCGACGAAGGAGTAGGTCGACTAGCTGGGGGAGTTGTCCCCAGCACTGAGATTGAGCTCGTCTGTTTGGTGACGAGGGGAGTTGCCCCTCGACTCACGGCTGACGAAAGAGATTCGTTCAGTGACGAGGGGAGTTGCCCCTCGACTTACGGCTGACGAAGGAGATCCGTTCGGTGAGCTCGTCTGTTTGGTGGCGAGGGGAGTTGCCCCTTGACCACGGCTGATGAAAGAGATTCGTTCAGTGGCGAGGGGAGTTGCCCCTCGACTTACGGCCGACGAAGGAGATTCGTTCGGTGGTGAGGGGAGTTGCCCCTCGACTTACGGCCGACGAAGGAGATTCGTTCGATGGCGAGGGGAGTTGCCCCTCAACTTACGGCCGACGAAGGAGATTCGTTTGGTGGCGAGGGGAGTTGCCCCTCGACTTACGACCGACGAAGGAGATTCGTTCGATGGCGAGGGGAGTTGCCCCTCGACTTACGGCCGACGAAGGAGTGAGTCGGCTAACAGGGGGAGTTGCCCCGGCCCTTCGACCGATTCGTTCGTTCGGTGGCGAGGGGAGTTGCCCCTCGACTTACGGCCGACGAAGAAGTGAGGACCTTGTGAATGCTTTCGAAGATTCCATGGTGGCGCTCTGCCACTACTTCGTCCAGCTTGGGTTGATGCCGGAGCTGTTCGGCAAGCGAGAATCCAGCAACACGATTGGTGGTGTTTCGGCCAGATCGGCTCTGCCACGGTCAGGGGAGCGGTCTGTATGCTCGGACTCGGACGGTGGTGCTTCGGCCAGATCGGCTCGGCCATGGTCGGGGGAGCAGCCGGGATGCTCGAACTCAGACGGTGGTTCTTCGGCCAGATCGTCTCGGCCACGGTCGGAGGAGCGGTCGAGATGCTCGAACTCGGACGGTGGTTCTTCGGCCAGATCGGCTCGGCCACAGTCGGGGGAGCGGTCTGTATGCTCGGACTCGGATGGTGGTGCTTCGGCCAGATCGGCTCGGCCACAGTCAGAGGAGCGGCCTGGATGCTCGAACTCAGACGGTGGTGCTTCGACCAGATCGGCTCGGCCACGGTCGGAGGAGCGGTCGGGATGCTCGAACTCGGACGGTGGTGCTTCGGCCAGATCGGCTCGGCCACGGTCAGGGGAGCTGCTTGGTTCGAAAGGGGCTCAGATTTGAGAAGATCGTAGCATCGAAGAATCAGTCGTGGCTCGGAGCTTGGATCTGGGTCGGATTCTTCGAGCGGCCGGAGCGATCCTCGCCATCATTGTTCGTGGCTTCCCAAATTCCTCGTTACCGTGAAGCAGAGAGATCTCGATTACTCAGCTCATTTGGGTCGGTAGTTTGTCCCTTAGATGCTCGGCGTTATGTGCGACACAACCCATTTCCTCTTTGTTGCCTAGGTCCTCGAGGAAGAGAGGGGCGGTTGAGAGGAGAGGCCTCTGAGTTGTCTCTCTCTGGCCTGCATCTGCAGCGTTGCTCTTCCGCATGGAGATCATTCCCACCACTCAGAAAATGGTTCATCGGGTTGTGCGTCTTGAGTGCAGACAAATTGAGGCAAAGGGCTCGTGTGACCGTCTGATTGTGCAGTAAAAGACTCTAGGTTCTTGAGCCTAGTGAACATATTGGGAATAATCCAAGAATAGCTATCCACTTGAGATGATCAGCGGAAGATATATGCTCCTCTTGAGCAAAAATACCCAATCGAGCCCGAGCACCAAAAATAACCCATTCCTGGCCCATTGCCACCATCAGGCTCGGTGAGATCACCAGCGAGGCCTCGCACACGAGCTTCGACACCCCGGAAGCAAGATCAAACCTCCGCCACTTTAGACCCCGAAACAAGATCCCACCTTGAGGTCGTTGACATGTACGAGATCGTTGGTGACTTGATGCTGGAGACCAACCCAAGACGAGGTGCTCCAGGGATTCGGTTCCGATCGCGCCAACGAGCACGCTCGGTAAATCGACGATTTGGCACTGCGGGTTCGGCCGCCTCAGTTGGCCGTTTGCCAGAGGACGGCGAAAAGGGTCCGGTGACCAGAGCGTGCTCGTGGTATCGGATCTGGGCGGCACAACCACGAGGAGGTCAGGAAGCCTTCGATCGTGAGGTGGACGGGCTGTCAGCTCGAGATCTATGGGTTGCCGATCCGATGCTATCACATCCTTCGACAATCTTGGAGCGAGAGCAAGCGATCGTCATGGTCTTGAGGCTGTGATCACCGCCACTGAGGTTTGAGTCCCGAATTTGACGAGCTCTCCTAGTTGGTCCTTTTCTTTGAGCTTTCCCTCGGTTACAGCCTTGTGGCAAAGGCGCTGAGGACTTCGCCGTACCAGTAAACGAGCCGATCGGTATGTTCTTCGGTGCCGACGGCGGCCTAGAACGAGAAAGTGTGGTACCTGTGCATGAGATCGTCGGAGTCGACGACATTGGGGGTCGTTGGAGGGGAGTTGGTCGTGGGCTATGCGGGCCCGCAGCTTGCTATCGAGGTGATGTCACGAAGAGAGATGGCGGCATTGCCTGGTCCCTTCGGATTCTGATTCGCTGAAGCCCAGTAATTCGGAAGCTCCAGTGGCAGTCGCAAAGAGCCGAACCGCACCGCCCCTCCTTGATCTCCGAGCAGCACCCGTCGATCGTCTAATGAGCCCACGACCAGTGATGGCATCCTTATTCCTGGAAGTACCGATCGTTGGCAAGTACGGATCTCGGTCTTCATGTACTTTAGTCGACCAATCACCCTCGACTGATCGGCAGCTTCACTCGACTGGTCGGCCGCTTTCGTGGCCGCTTTCCCTGAGACTAGAAAAATGTCGAAGGCGACCTCCCACCGAAATTAGCTTAGCTTGGTAGGGGCGTCTTCGATAGATCAACAGAATAGCCGATCGGCACCCTCAACAGCTTCGTAAGGTGGGTGAGTGGCGTCTCTTCACCACCCTCCGTTGAAAATCAGAGGAAGGTCGGCAGCGGCGGCCCTGGCGGAGGCGGGTCCGGCGAGATCGACAGTGGCCTTCTATGATTCCACCCTCTAGATCTGCGAAGACCTGCGACGCTTCCCTGAGATCTGCAAAGCCTCGAGAGGCAGGGAAGATCTGCGACGCTTCCATGCGCGATTCCGCCCTCGAGCCCGATCTCCTCAAGCCTGGACAGGGGACTTCCCCCCATCGGATGAGATCCGAGCAATGGGAATCTTGCATAAGACCATGTAAAGCTCGATGGGCATGTGAGCAAACTTTGCAGATGATGCCAACCAGCTCATCCTCTTTCTTTCGCCTCCCGTCTTTGTCTTGAGTGGAGGCTAGATTTCGATTTTGGGAATGAGTCATTGCCGACGTGGTTTATGACGTGGATGTTAACTCATTCCCACAGACGGCGCCAGATGTTTACGCGTGTTTTTTCCACCCGTAAATCGATAGTATGGAGGCTCGGAGGGTGCAGGGTCAACGCGGTCAAAAGGGGACACACGGGCCCCCCGCGTTTGCTGTAACAGCCACGTGGGACGGAGATGACCCTTGAGGTCGGTCGTGTGCACGTTCGCTTGGGCAGGAAGGCGCGGTTACATTCTTCGGCACGCCGAGGGGTAGCCTCGGCAGGACGGCAACCTCCGGGATCGGTTGAAGGCGGGGTCGCTCGGTGAGGGATGCGCGGACCCTCGCGTCGGCTTGTCGAGGGGTGGCCTCAGCAGAGCGACGACCTGGTGATGGAGACGAGTGGACTCGGGTATGATGATGCTCGGCTCCGACTGGGAAGACGCTGAGGGGAAGCCTCGGCGTCGTTGGATCTCCTGAACCTGAATAGACGAGAGAGCTCGTCAGGGGGGTCGGACCTTGGTTCCGACCGAATCCCCTCCGATGCCAAAGTCAGATCGGGTCTGATAGATGCTCGACGGGATCGGACTTGGTTCACGGAGAGACCAAGCCCCGATCCTCAGACCGAGCTTCGGAGGAGAAATATTCAAGATGGAAGAAGGTGTAAGAGTGTTTAGTATGTGATACCATTACTGTAGATCACTGAGATCGCCCCCTCGTGATGATGCACATCGATCTTGGAGCCAGATTTCCCACAGACGGCGCCAGATATTTACGCGTATTTTTTGCACCCGTAAATCGATAGTATGGAGGCCCGGAGGGTGCGGGGTCAATGCGGTCAAAAGGGGACACGCGGGCCCCCCACGTTTGCTGTAGCAGCAACGTGGGATAGAGATGACCCTTGAGGTCGGTCGTGTGCACGTTCGCTTGGGCAGGAAGGCGCGGTTACGTTCTTCGGCGTGCCGAGGGGTAGCCTCGGTGAGACGGCAACCTCTGGCATCAGTTGAAGGCGGGGTCGCTCGGTGAGGGATGCGCGGACCCTCGCGTCGGCTTGTCGAGGGGTGGCCTCAGCAGAGTGATGACCTGGTGATGGAGACGAGCGGACTCGGGTATGATGGCGCTCGGCTCCGGCTGGGAAGACGCTGAGGGGAAGCCTCGGCGTCGCTGGATCTCCTGAACCTGAATAGACGAGAGAGCTCGTCGGGGGGGTCGGACCTTGGTTCCAACCGAATCCCCTCCTATGCCAAAGTCAGATCGGGTCTGATAGATGCTCGACGGGATCGGACTTGGTTCATGGAGAGACCAAGCCCCAATCCTCGGACCGAGCTTCGGAGGAGAAATATTCAAGATGGAAGAAGGTGTAAGAGTGTTTAGTATGTGATACCATTGTTGTAGATCACTGAGATCGCCCCCTCGTGATGATGCCTCCCCCCTCTTCATATAGGCGAGTCCCATAGTAATGGGCCATGATGAGACATCATGGTCGCTATTGATGAGGTCGTGTTTAATGGGCCATGTTGACCCCCATTATTGCCATGCTTTATGGAGGGATAAATGCCATGAAGGTGGAGTGATGGCATTGAATGTGGCCGCCATTATTAGGGAGTGATGGCCATGAAGTCGGTTGCCATATTTGGCGAGCCACGAAGGTGGCTGCCATAATTGGCGGATCATGATGACACTGGGCGGTTGCCATACTTGGCGTAGGCTTCCTCGATTTGGGCCCCGACTTCATCCACTACGGAAATGGGCAGTATTTTGGGCCTTTGTCTTGGGCGGATAAGCGCGGCCCGCCCGTGAGATCTCTGGGTCCAGGGCCCCAAGGCCGTTGCAGGCCGGTTGACCGGTCGTCGTTGACTTGGCTCTTCCTGGCCCGGTCAAAATAGTCGTAACAGTTTATATTCTCTATCAATATAATATGTGACTTGTAATTAGCTTCGTGTAATGTTGTATTAAAATGAACAAACAAACGGGTAAGGTGAAACTCACTTGCTATTGTTAATCAAATGGAGCAACAATTGAAAATTCTTTATAGCATATAGAATGACATATTTAATAATAATCAGATATTACAGATCATGAAACCATTTTCCTTCTTTCGTTCCTTTTCTCCGAATTTGATTTGAATTTGAAAAGGAGAGAAAGAGATAGAGATGCCAGTAAATTATAAAGAGGGATTAATAAACATTTTGTATAATAAACATCAAGAAAAACATAAATCATCCAATACTCATTGTTTCAAACATCTCAAAAACAATCCGCAAAACCTATACCCCAAATAAGATATCTTTACATAAATTCCAAGATCCATGAAAAAGGATCGGATCATTACCTGAGCCTGATTATCGTATGCGAGCCAAACGGTCGTCCCACATCCACGCTTTCTCTGTGTGATGTAGCGACTGCCGACGAACTGATAGCTGATTCACACCACGTGGTTGCCTCCCTTCTAGTAAAAATCCACACCCTCATCCTCGTCGCTCGATCCCGACGACGAAGAGAAAGACCGTTTTCTTCTTTCATTCCTTTATCTTCAAATTTGATTTGAATTTGAAGATGAGAAAAAGACATGCCATTAAGAGCAACTCCAACCCAAATCTCTAAAAACCCCCCTTCAAAATGGAATATCTCTAAAAGATGCCATTTTGGAGGATGGTCAACTCCAACCCACCATCTTCAAATCCTATTTTCTCTTTGTTTAAGCTTTACTAATGAAAAATATTTATCATTAAAATGGGTTAATCTAATACATTATTTCTGCAAGAAAGAAAATTATAAATAATATTTGTCTTTAATGTTCATTTTTTTAATTTTTAAGTATTTAGTATTTCTTGTTATATTGTAAATATTTTAAATTTTCTCGAAAAATATCCAATATTGGTCTCATTTTGTAGGTATAATTAAGATATTTCCAACGGTACTAAAATTATTAAATTCGGGCATGTGATTTGTAAAATACATTAGTTATAAATAATCATAAGTATTTTAATTAAGGGCTAAGTTGTCATTAACGAGAGGTTTAGAAATTTGGAGGGGTGAATAGTGCCCCTCCAAATATGTAGGCGCATTGTTGCAAAACTCTATCCCTATCTCCATTTTGGAGATGGGTTGGAGCAAATCATATCTCCATTTTGGAGTTATAGAGAAGGGTTGGAGTTGCTCTAAATTATGAAGATGTATTAATAAATATTTTGTATAATAAACATCATGCAAAAGATAAATCTCTCAATAAACAATGTTTCAAACATATAAAAAGCAATCCGATCTAAACCTACACCCAAAAAAGAGGGTTTTACATAAATTCCAAGATCCATGAAAACAAATCGAATGATTACCTGAGCGTAATTATCATAGGCAAGCCAAACGGTGGAGAAATCCCCCATCCGAGATTCATCTACCTGATGTAGTAGTTGCTGGAAAACTGATCACCGATGCTCATCGCGTGGTAGCCTCCCTTCCAGCAAGAGTCCATGCCCTCGTCCTCCTTGCATGATCCTGGCTACGAAGATCAAGATATTTTTCTTCTTTCATTCCCTTTCTTCGAATTTGAAAAAGAGAGAGAGAAAAACGTGATTATATTTGGGACTGCGTCTTTGGGCAGCCAGGGGACACTGAGTATTTCTCCCCCCAAATTTTTGTTTTCAATTACAAATTTCAAAGGTTTAAGTTTTCAAACCAAATTGTTTTCTCCCCCAAAATAGAAACTTCCCCCCAACAAATTTCCCTCCAACCCAATAAATCCCCCCCCCCCAATTTTGACATGACATTGCCACATAGGATAAGTTCAAAAACTTTTCTCATATGTAGTATAGATACATATACATATATGCATATATGAGAAAAAGGGATATGGGTATTCGGTGTAGGGAATTTCCTACATTGTCCTCATAAAACTTCAATTTCCAATCTTTTTTCCAATGATCAACACCATTCATCTTGATATACATATCTTGGATGATTAATATACCAAAAATAATTTGAATCCAATGCTATTTTACCCTCGATCTGATTGTTAAATTCAATGTTTTTATAACAATATAAATTTTTGTCTCAAGCCGATCGAAGGTCAAATCTCCCTCGGGTTCACCCATATTTGGGGCTTTGGGGTTTTATAATGTGTACAACAATTCTAAACAAAAAAATTTGGAAAAATTTAAGTGGAATGTGATGTTTTTAATGGGCGGTGTAGGAAATTTCCTACACCGAATGCTCACCTCCCTCAACCTCTACATATATACATATATATACATATACTAGTCATAACCTGTGCCTTAAGGGCACGGTTCATAAAAATATTTTCCCTCAAAAATCTTAGATCTCTAAATTTTAAACAAACAATAATAAGTAAAGCACAATAACCGTTATTTAGTTCCCCAAATAGTCTCAGTCCCCTCAAAATTTAGTTCTCCCAAACATTTAGCACCCCCTCAAAATTCAATTCCCTCCAGATTTAACACGTGCCCAAAGGGCACAGCTCATTTAAAATATTGCCAGCCTCAAAATCTTGAATCCCCTAATTTTAAACAAACAACAATAATTAAAGCGCAATAATTGTTATTTAGTTCCGCTAAAATTTTAGTACTCCCAAAATTTAATTCCCTCGTTCATTTGAAATACTCCACACCTCGAAATCATATTTCTCATAATTTTAAATGAATAACAATAATTAAAGAGAAATACTTATTATTTAGTACATCCCAAAAAATTTAGTCCACCCAAAATAATAATTCCATCCAGATTTAGTTACCCCCAAATTTACATTTTTCCTAAAGAATTTAGTTCAAGTTTAAAATTTTATAGTCCCATAAAATTTGGTTCCCCCCCTAAAATTTCAGGGTTTCTGTCCAAACTTTTCACAAACTCTTATCATACACATTGATTCCTCAAGATTCAATCCCAGTCGTCGTAGCAAACCCATTCAAAAACATCATTTGTAGAACCCCCAATATAAGTACAATAACGTTTAAGAAAACAAATGTATTTAAATATATACTAAAAATATGATTACACCATAGTGTTAGTGCCTTCCAATTTTATACAAATCATTATATAAAAATATGAACCAGTAAAATCCCCAACCAAAATTACTTACAAATGACAACATTACAACCCCAAAACCTAAGCCATGCCACACCACATTCTTGGGGGACCTGCCAGCCTTCTTCGATGATGACTTCATGCATCCTTCTCCTTTTGCCATCTTCTTTGGTAACAGCCAAGGTTTATGTTTGGCAAGACCCCACAATTAGCGATCAAAAACTTGTTGGGGGGTTTTGAATTTTGAGATCAATAGTGAGAAGAAATTGTATACTCCAGAGGGCCTCTTTGTAAGCACTCTCCCAAGACTCCAAAGTTCTTCCTTAACATTTTGCACATCTTTTGCATCTCTTGACAGAAATGGCCTCATCAACGGACTTGACGAAGCTCTCATATGAAAGATGGGACTTAATGGGAAATACAATAAATTTATCAACTGTCTAAAATTTAGTAATACACATTTCAAATCAAGTTCATGCTCGTGTTTGAATACTTGCTACAAATTTTTTTAAACAGGATTAGAAAGCATTTCAATAACATCAACCAAACTTATACATATCATAAGCTTACTTTCTCAAACCATCACTTGTATCCGTACATTATATTATAACAACATTGGCTTTAAATGAAACACTATTATTAGAATAAAATATAAAAACACCTATAAATATAGAAGTCTCTCTCCCTCTCTCTACTCACCCTCCCGAAGTTAAGTTCTAGTACCTTAGTTACATGGAGGATCTTAGCCTATTAGCAAAAGTTCAAACATGGTGCATGTGATATCCTTGATAGTTGAACAACCAATAAGGACATGGTGATCTCAAGATCGTTCTTGAGCATTTTAATGACATTTCTCACTCCTTGCTCTCCCTTTGCAGCTAGGCCAAAGAACATTAGCCATCTGATCCATATAACATAAGAGAAAAAGTACATGAATATATGAAAGCTTGCGATCAATTCAATATATTCGACCAAGGTTTGAGACTGAAAAGATCGTCAATGCATTGCAGTTCCAGAGAAATGGAGTGGTTACCACTATGGCCTTAAAACCGAGTGCAAGGCCTTGTAAACATTAGTCATGCAACAAACACACTCGTCCAGTAGAACTGGAATTGCTCCTGAAACACCTGCATATAGCCGCAACATTATGCCATAACAAATAGTTTAATGGCTAAGAAACATAACTGAAACTGAAATTAACCGAACAAATAGTTACATCTTCAAGGACTAATATTGGAGCCGATGAGCAATCAAGCTGCCATGCACCATAATTGCATACAATTATACTAGAAACTCCTGCATTTTTTGAGCTATTTCATGCTTTAGTATTAGATGTTGCATATTTACCAATAATGACCAAGACATCAAAATGGTGGAAAGATGAAAATATCTAAGTGAGGATTTAATATCATCTTATGCACTGAGCACGTCCTTGAGCAAAATTGTTAACTTGGCAATGGATTTTAGTCGTTATATATCCAGCAAAAAGAAGTAAAAGAGGAGAAACCATCCTCTTAAACACTAAAAAATTAACAATGAATCAAATGGAACATAACAAAAAGGAGTGATTTTTAAACTAAATCTGGTTCTCTGTAGAATTTTTCAGACTTGCTGATCTTTTGGGCGAGATTATCATTGCTTTAAAAAGGTGTAATTTTTAGATGTTTCAATTCAATTATAGCTAGGGATTTAAATAGATTTATTTTTTAAGGTTATATTGAATTGATCGCAAGCTTTCATTTCAGTTTCAGTTCTTATGTTTTCTACATTGGAGATTAGTCTTACGTCTAAATATACTAGCATCAAGTATAACTAAATATCTAGATATACTGGCATCATACTATGATGCTAAGTTCTTAAATATTTATATATAGTGGCATCATAGTATATCTAGCAGATTCAGTTCTTAAATTTCAGTCGTAAGTTATCCGGTTCTTAAGTTTTCTATATATTTTTCCAGAAAAGCAAAGTGTGTGTGTATATATATACTATGATGTCAAAATAGAAGTAATGTCAAAAAATGATACTGTGATGCTACCTAAATTCTAACAAATGTACTAATCAGCTCTTTTTATCTACAAACATCAACCCAAATGTTCCAAATGAGAGAAATTGCTTCAAAATGCTGAAGTTCAAATATTTGGCCTCATTGAAATAAAAAAATTACCGGCTTTGGTGGGAAATCTTGGCCAAATCCAAAGATTTCCAGCTCAAATGAACCCAATCTCTTATAATTTTTACGGAAAAGCAAAAGGTGTGTGTGTATATATATGCTATGATGTCAAAATAGAAGTAATGTCAAAAAAAATCTACTATGATGATACCTAAGTTCAACTATTACAAATGTACTAAGGAAATCAATAATTTTGATGAGTCTAAAAATTATACATGTTATATATCAAGGATCCATTTCGATGATCACAAAGAGACCGCCGTTCAGACTCAATTTGCATTCAAGGTGATCTGTCTGATTGTAAGGATTAAGAAGCATGCACGTTATCCTGTAATTCACAACTGAGAGAAGCTACAATCATAAAAACTTACAAAAATCAGTTTTAAAAACTTAAGAATGCGAGGGTTTTGCTAATAATATGGCATCGTAAATTACCTTGGTGGTGTCGATTCAGACATAATTGAGTGCGTTGAAATCAAGAGGGGAGTAAAGGTTAGAAAAGCCATATCAGACCAACCATCCAACATCCTACATAAAAAGTTGAGCCCATCGACATGAAAGTCATCAGCCAAAATGCTAGCGTCCAAAGAAGATGAAACATAACTTAGTAATTTCACGATGCCAATCCCAATCAATTTTAGCTAGCCCTACTATAGATGCTTTATAAGGTTTAGAATATCCATAATTATAGCGACGTAATCAATCCACTAAAACAAATTCAAGTAAACAACTAAATAAGAAAAGAAATGCATGAATTGCACCCCAACACAATAGTCGGAAGGTAATACACAATTATGCTAATTGTATTTTTTTTTCATTTACCGCCTTTAATAGTGACCGAAAGATAAGTTTGTAAAACACACAGCTCATGATTAAAATACTAATTTGCTAAGAAAATAACTGAAGAAAGAAGAAAATTTCAAAAGAATATTTAAACCTTCATGAAGATGCAATTCCCCTATTCTTTGCTTCTTTCCAGGTACCCTCACATTGGTGTTTGCAGCATCTTTTTTCTTATGGCCCTTGATCTTGAAAAGGTCTACCATTTTTCTAAACATCAAAGTAAATAAATAAACAATTTACTACAGAAACTAATAGGATTAAAATATAATCAAAGCTAATTTAAGCATTATAAAATTGTATTTACCGGTACAAATATTCCCAACATGTGACTAATAATTACATCATAAGCAACTTAAACACATTATATTGATCCTAATTATTAATGAACATTCATCAAGATAACAATCACAGTTGAGCTTTGAACTCGATCAAAACATCAGGAAATGATCTTTTCCAATCCAAATTAAACAAAAAGGTTTCTACTTGAAAGACAAACATAGCATTGATCGTATACTATTTAACAGCCAAATGGATCAACTTGATGAAAGAAACCATATGGGTTTCAAAAAAGATCCCTCAAATGTATAATAGATATATTTGGCATTTATGTGAGTCACTATCACCAACACAATCAAATCATAAATATCAGTCCCTATGTCACATGGTAGAATGGTTTCAAATGTACTGTAGACTTGAATAATTTTTAAATTGAGCAAGCAAATAAAACTGATCATAGCATTAAAGACTATAAAGTATTAGCAGCTTGTAAAACAGTCTGAACTACAATTACTATGATCCAAAATTGCCCATAATTCATCTAAAATAGTAGGCATTATCAACACATCCCAGGCAAATTTAATCATGGAAAACCTTAAGTGCCCACTTCAAATCTTTTTTCCCTTATAAATCATCATGCTTGACTCACTCAACCTAGAGTACCTCTAGGTTGGTTGCATGCTATGAAGGCCAATTCCTTCATGAAGTTTTCTTGAAATTGAGTTGTTCTCCATAGCGGGGTTGACAACTAATCATAAAATAGTGGCCTACTTTAACGGCTTGTATTTCTAGATGTGTGTAGGATCGTGCGTACCAGTATTTTACTTCTATCATCCGGATAATATATTTTTTAGTCCGTACGTTCTCTGCTACGTGACGACGCGAGCGCGTCTCCGATTTCGTTTTTACAGTGTCACCATTAATTGACTGTCAAGTTTAACAAATTTCTTTAACTTAATTATCTTATTAATTAAGACTTACTAATCACTTTAATTTAATTACCTCGCTAATTATAAATTACCAATCGTTTTAAATTACTTTGATTATTTTACTGATTTTATTTAATTTTACTTAATTACTTGATTACCTAATTACCTTGATCCGTTAAACTCATATCTTAACTCCTCATTCACGTTTTAATTCTAAAAGGGTTAGAAGACGTTTCGAACCTGATTCTTTCCCCCTTGTTTAGTCCAAACATATCAATTTCCGTTTAAGACAACAAACACGTTTTGAGTATAGGTTTCCCCTAAAACATTTAGTCAAGATTTCTCTTTCATATCACAACACACACACGTTTCTGCAATTTGTCAAAGAATTACATTAAAGACTGTCGAAATCGCAAACCTAATTTTTTGACAAATATGTATCTTTGTCCTCTGCTAAATCCCCTTAAAGAACAGCCATTGTCTTCTCCCCTGCCAAATTAACTTGCAAAACCAAGCCAACAATCTGTTCAACCCACAAACATCAATTCCCCAAACAAATCCTTCCCAATTTCTGATTCTTCCCAAAAATCAAACCAATCCCCAAAACAGTTTATTAAATCTCCAAGCTAAAACTCTGAAATCAAAACAACATATTTCAGATCTGGAGATTTGAAACCCATTCATCCATCAAACACAAAAACGAAATCAAATCTGAAATTGGGGTTTCAGAATTCAAAAATCAAGAAAACCCAATCCTCTTGCCTTCTTCTTCTTCCTCCTCCCTCTCCCCTAGGCCGGCCACCCACCTCTACCCACGCGTCGCCATTCTCCTCGCGCACGCCACCATGGTTACAGCCCTAGCTGTCGCTAGCCACCGACGCCTGAGAACCGCGCGCGCCGCCGCTACAGGAGCTGCCGCCACCGCCAGGAGTTGTCGGAGCGCGTGCGCGCGCCGCCGTGCATCTGCCAGGAGCCGCCGCCTGTAACTCCTCCCTCCTCGCGCATACGTGAGTAGCTCCTCCCTCCTCTTGTTTTTCCTTGGCACGAGCTGCTGCTTGCAAACGTTGAAACAAAAAAAAGGAAAAACAGAAGACAAAAGAAATAAAGAATAGAGGGGACAGAACTGAGAGAGATGTGAAGAGAGAGTCAGCCTTAATAAAGTGAAAGGGAGAGGGTAATGAAATAATAGGAGTTCAGCCTATAGTTAATAATAAGAGAAAGATAGTGTTGTTTTTTTTGAGTAGGTAGAGAGTAGGTAGGAGTATTAATTAGGATGTTAACCATACCATTAGCCTAAGTTAAGATTAGTATAAATAGGCTGTTAATGATAAGTTTATAGGTTAATTGTTAGTATCAATTAATTTCAGAATGCTAGTTGTAAACACTGTTAGGATAATAATAATGGTGTAAAATGAGGCGTATCATGTTAGTGTAACACTATATAAACACCACCCTAGCCAGAGAGCCCAATGAAATTAGACAAACCCAATTTAGGGATTAAATCGGCATTTTGATTATCTCACAATATATCTAATTCAGTGATATGTTTGATCAAAACAGAGAACCGAATATACCGTTACGTAGTACCAGTCGAGACGAACCCAACGGCACCAAAATCACGAAAACCAGGCAAGTATTCGATTTATATTGAATTTTCGAAGTTGGATGTTCAATTAGTCTCTTATATGTAAAGTTGCATAACTTAAAATCTACACATGAAATGACGTGTGATATTACCACCATGAGATCCGTGACCAAAAATATAATCCAACGGCATATGATTTGCTATACTTTAGTTTAGAACAATAACAAGAAAATCAACTTTCTGTTCGTATTCGTTAAACTCGCATGTTTACTCTTTTACTAAATTATTGTGAATGATGTCTCAATATTATTGTAACATGGAAATGCTAACAAATTTATGCTTGTAATTCGTGAATTCGTGCTTGTAATATGGCTACTCCGTCGGTCATGTGTGACTGGTCTGGCTCGTGTTCCAGTAGGGTCACATATGACTAGTCTGGCTCGTGTTCCAGTATATGTCGGTTTAGCGCCTGGCTCGTGTCCAGCATAACCATCGTGAATGCTAACCATCGTGAATACTAACAAATCATGAATACTAACAACTCGTGAATACTAACAAATCATGAATGCTAACCATCGTGAAATGCTAAGATGAAAATTGCAACTTGGATTTGTTATCTCAGTTATATTGACATGCTAATGAACCAATGAGAAGATTTACTTTACTTGTTAAACTGCTTAGAACTGCATGATAGGATGTCTTATATAATCAGCATGTTTAATCTTGTTGTCATTATCTCATTAAAATTATTAACGCCTCTTAAATCCACTATAAATTTGTATATACCTTGCCTTGGGTTCTAACATCTACTTGCAGACCCTTGCTGACATACATTCATGTTTTTGGATGTATGTCAGATCCCGAGCTTTAGCACCAGGAGGACTAGTTGAGATAGCTGAACCAGTGGACCAAGAACTGTCAAACTAGAGAACTTTCATTGCACTTCTTTTCACTTGTTGTACGGGTCATAAGACCCACTCTTCTTTTCTACAATGTTGTAATTCCGTTGAGACGGTTGAGATTGTAATAATGTTTTACTTATCTGTGTTGTTTTTGAGTAATGCAAGCAAGAACCTGCGGTATTTCACACAGACGCTTATTGTGTTAAGTCAAGGGGGAAAGAAAAGCAAAAGTACCTCCTCCTGACTTGCACAAGCGGGCTCGTTCGCGTCCTCGCTCTCAAGCCTAATGGGAAGCGGGGCGTGACAGGTTTTAGTGGTGGCCCATGCAGGTCAATGCTCATGCAAAATACTTCAAAACAGCATAGATAATATTACAATCTCGACTCTCCAACAACACTTTTCCCTAGAATCTTCTACCCCGATCAACTTCATTAGAAGATTCCAGTCCTAAGTTTCCAGATCGTTAGCCAACCAAACCAGTACATCCTTGATTTTTAATCTCCCTTCATTTTACATTCCACTTTTGACCTTAAGAATCCGTCATAGTCTTTTCACAAGTCATTTCCTACCCGTACTCACATTTGATCGTCCACATTACTATACTAATTACTGTCAATGTCCTTTCATGGAATTTCTCGCCCATTTTAACTTCTTTAAAAATCTTTTACATAAGCCTCATATTTTTCCACTGACTTAAAATTATTCTTTGATTTTGAGTTTCCTTCGCTGAAAATTTTTAGTGGCTGAATTTTTAATGATTTCTAATCTATACCATCCATACCCACTACCTTCTACATTTATCTTTAAAACTCTTTTGTTGATGTCACGCATATAAATGTTAAGCTTCCTTCAATGGACCATGATCCGGTCAATGTGCTTGGCTAAGTTTGTTGGATCACCCTTGCTAGACTTGGGGTAAGTGATCTTGGCTTAGTCACTTCCCTGACCGTGTCTGCTGGACCGCAAGGACGTGAATCATGATTGTGTATGGCATTTTCTATCTTACTATAGTACAATAGATTTCAAAACAACCGACCATATAGTAATTTTGAATACTTTTCATGCTAAATAAAACTTCAACTATTTCAGTGTATTAGTTCTGTATTCATCGTATTTATACTTTAAAATTTTTGTAAAAAAACAATATCTACCTCCGAAATAAACACTACGCCCATGATTATTTCGTCTATTGCTTATCTACCATTTTAACTCATACCACCTATTCACTATCTTTATATACGTTATTAAGATACTGTCACATTTTTTTACACATACCTCCCATTCTCCCATTTAATTATACATAACCATCCCTATGCCACCTGATCAAGCTAACTCGTGTTACGACTACCGATTTGATATTACTGTTCCACAGACTAAGTCAAGACTACTCTAGTGATAGAAAGGTATAATAATGAGCGGTCTTAAATTACTACTGGATCAGTGTCTAGAAAGGAATGGGAAGGGGGTTGGTCAACCAAAGGACTTGTCCTGCGGTCATAGAAGTGACCTGTGCCTTCAAGCCCTGACTGCCTGGTTGGTTTGGAAGCTAAGCTAGACTTCTTATTATTAGGCCACCCTGCACTATTAGATAGTCAAGCGACATTTGTTTTCCTCACACTCGCTCATTACTTGTCCTTTCAGTATTACTGAGTCTACCTGGTTGTCTTACTATTGTCATCACATTACCTGTTGGTTAAAACATTGTTGCTACCATCTACCTTGTCACCGTCATTACTTTTGCATTGCACAGTCACCTTTACTTTATACATTACACGCATTTTACTTACCACACTTGAGCAGCCGCCAGTGCTTTACCTTCCACTCATATTTGTATGTATGTTCTTACTTTTGCTCCTGTAAGATCATCTTTCTAATCAAGCTAACTTCATATCCTTACATCACCTGAAACCCATTTGTCACAAACTTGATTCATTACATCAAACAACTCAGTATCCTACACTACCTCTTGATTACCACATTAGTGCATCTATTTATTTATCACCACTTTAGCGAGATTAGTTATAATTTTGCGTTATAACCTTCTCTTTTAAAATGTTTACTTCTACTTTTATTTCTACCATCAGCAGTGTTGAATTTTTGTTAAGCATTATGTTGATAGAATGTTAGAAATGATTATTGTTATTAAAGTGATTATAATTACGGATAGGAGTAGTTTGAGATGATGTAGGGTGTAGTTGTATTAATTGTTTACAATATGATGGATAGAATGATTTGTTCAAGAGTTACATTTCGCATTTAGAGGTACCCATACTTAATGGCTTCAATAGAATTCCATACTATGAATACAGAAAGATGAGTACATTACGGATTTGAAATTTATATAGCTGAGAGTAGCCCTGTAGATATTACATGATTTATAATGACGATAATAGAGTATGTAACGTAACAAGACTTCATTGTACGGATAGCGTGATGGAGACGTCGGAAATGGTATGATATGTTGATACGAAGGGATAGTGGCGTAAAATTGCTTGGGATAAGATTCAATAAGAAATGATGAGATGAGATTTACTAATTTGATAATTAGGGTGCTTAAACGTATGGGTTGTCATGATGAAGGATGAGTTGAGAGCATGATAAATGTTGGAGTATGCTTTTATAGTACTACAAGTTGGGTTATGCAATGAGCAAGGGATGAAACATTACGGATGAGACAACATATGATAATATACAGTTTTTGGAAAACTGGGGATAGAGGATGTTGTACACTAAAGACCCTGAGAAGATGTTACTGTTTTAATAGCAATGATGAGCGAATGAGTGAAGAAATTTATGAGAAGTATTGGTTGAGGATAGTTAGTATTTTTCCCTTCCGAGGTTACCTTGATAAAAGTATTAATTGTTCAAGACTAGAATTATGAGATAGAGATTAAAAAAAGGGAAGTGTTGGACCTGTATTTAAGTTCAGGATATGCTTATAGTTGTAACATTATTTCGTGACGAGACGGGAAGTGATGATTTATTTTAGTAACACTTGTTGAAATTACGAGTTTAACAACCTGAGTGTTAGATATTGGGGTGGCTGTTAAGCGGATACATACATATATATTATTATTATTATTATCATCCACATCTCTGGACATCTTGGATAGCTGTCCCTAGCCTTTTCACGTGCCCACTAACGGTTAAGGCCATCGATGGTGCTTAGTCATCTGAATTTTTTTGAAACTCAGTCTTAACCACATCACCTGTGTCTGTCCCTAACCAATTTCATTTCTCCGTCTCGAAGTGTTTCAGGTCATAATTTACCTCATAGAAATACGAGAGCATTATCCGTACTTGATTCATGCTCATTAGTTAATAGGAATTCCGAGGACGGAATTTTTCTTAAGGTGTGTAGAATGTAACGGCCTGTATTTCTAGATGTGTGTAGGATCGTGCGTACCAGTATTTTACTTCTGTCATCCGGATAATATATTTTTTAGTCCGTACGTTCTCTGCTACGTGACGACGCGAGCGCGTCTCCGCTTTCGTTTTTATAGTGTCACCATTAATTGACTGTCAAGTTTAACAAATTTCTTTAACTTAATTATCTTATTAATTAAGACTTACTAATCACTTTAATTTAATTACCTCGCTAATTACAAATTACTAATCGTTTTAAATTACTTTGATTATTTTACTGATTTTATTTAATTTTACTTAATTACTTGATTACCTAATTACCTTGATCCGTTAAACTCATATCTTAACTCCTCATTCACGTTTTAATTCTAAAAGGGTTAGAAGACGTTTCGAACCTGATTCTTTCCCCCTTGTTTAGTCCAAACATATCAATTTCTGTTTAAGACAACAAACACGTTTTGAGTATAGGTTCCCCCTAAAACATTTAGTCAAGATTTCTCTTTCATATCACAACACCCACACGTTTTTGAAATTTGTCATAGGATTACATTAAAGACTGTTGAATTGCAAACCTAATTTTTTGACAAATATGTATCTTTGTCCCCTGCTAAATCCCCTTAAAGAACATCCATTGTCTTCTCCCCTGCCAAATTAACTTGCAAAACCAAGCCAACAATCTGTTCAACCCACAAACATCAGTTCCCCAAACAAATCCTTCACAATTTCTGATTCTTCCCAAAAATCAAACCAATCCCCAAAATAGTTTATCAAATCTCCAAGCTAAAACTCTGAAATCAAAACAACATATTTCAGATCTGGATATTTGAAACCCATTCATCCATCAAACACAAAAACGAAATCAAATCTGAAATTGGGGTTTCAGAATTCAAAAATCAAGAAAACCCAATCCTCTTGCCTTCTTCTTCTTCCTACTCCCTCTCCCCTAGGCCGGCCACCCACCTCTACCCACGCGTCGCCATTCTCCTCGCGCGCGCCACCATGGTTGCAGCCCTAGCTGTCGCCGGCCACCGGCGCCTGAGAACCGCGCGCGATGCCGCTACAGGAGCTGCCGCCACCGCCAGGAGTTGCCGAGAGCGCGCGCGCTGCCGTGCATCTGCCAGGAGCCGCCGCCTGTAACTCCTCCCTCCTCGCGCGTCCGTGAGTAGCTCCTCCCTCCTCTCGTTTTTCCTTGGCGTGAGCTGCTGCTTGCAAACGTTGAAACAAAAAAAAGGAAAAACAGAAGACAAAAGAAATAAAGAAGAGAGGGGACAGAACTGAGAGAGATGTGAAGAGAGAGTCAACCTTAATAAAGTGAAAGGGAGAGGGTATTGAAATAATAGGAGTTCAGCCTATAGTTAATAATAAGAGAAAGATAGTGTTGTTTTTTTGAGTAGGTAGAGAGTAGGTAGGAGTATTAATTGGGATGTTAACTATACCATTAGCCTAAGTTAAGATTAGTATAAATAGGCTGTTAATGATAAGTTTATAGGCTAATTGTTAGTATCAATTAATTTCAGAATGCTAGTTGTAAACACTGTTAGGATAATAATAATGGTGTAAAATGAGGCGTATCATGTTAGTGTAACACTATATAAACACCACCCTAGCCAGAGAGCCCAATGAAATTAGACAAACCCAATTTAGGGATTAAATCGGCATTTTGATTATCTCACAATATATCTAATTCAGTGATATGTTTGATCAAAACAGAGAACCGGATATACCGATACGTAGTACCAGTCGAGACGAACCCAACGGCACCAAAATCACGGAAACCAGGCAAGTATTCGATTTATATTGAATTTTCGAAGTTGGATGTTCAATTAGTCTCTTGTATGTATAGTTGCATAACTTAGAATCTACACATGAAATGACGTGTGATATTACCACCATGAGATCCGTGACCAAAAATATAATCCAACGGCATATGATTTGCTATACTTTAGTTTAGAACAATAACAAGAAAATCAACTTTCTGTTCGTATTCGTTAAACTCGCATGTTTACTCTTTTACTAAATTATTGTGAATGATGTCTCAATATCATTGTAACATGGAAATGCTAACAAATTCGTGCTTGTAATTCGTGAATTCGTGCTTGTAATATGGCTACTCCGTCGGTCATGTGTGACTAGTCTGGCTCGTGTTCCAGTAGGGTCACATATGACTAGTCTGACTCGTGTTCCAGTATATGTCGGTTTAGCGCCTGGCTCGTGTCCAGCATAACCATCGTGAATGCTAACCATCGTGAATACTAACAAATCATGAATACTAACAACTCGTGAATACTAACAAATCGTGAATGCTAACCATCGTGAAATGCTAAGATGAAAATTGCAACTTGGATTTGTTATCTCAGTTATATTGACATGCTAATGAACCAATGAGAAGATTTACTTTACTTGTTAAACTGCTTAGAAGTGCATGATAGGATGTCTCTTATAATCAGCATGTTTAATCTTGTTGTCATTATCTCATTAAAATTATTAACGCCTCTTAAATCCAGTATAAATTTGTATATACCTTGCCTTGGGTTCTAACCTCTACTTGCAGACCCTTGCTGACATACATTCATGTTTTTGGATGTATGTCAGATCCCGAGCTTTAGCACCAGGAGGACTAGTTGAGATAGCTGAACCAATGGACCAAGAACTGTCAAACTAGAGAACTTTCATTGCACTTCTTTTCACTTGTTGTACGGGTCATAAGACCCACTCTTCTTTTCTACAATGTTGTAATTCCGTTGAGACGGTTGAGATTGTAATAATGTTTTACTTATCTGTGTTGTTTTTGAGTAATGCAAGCAAGAACCTGCGGTATTTCACACAGACGCTTATTGTGTTAAGTCAAGGGGGAAAGAAAAGCAAAAGTATTTCCTCCTAACTTGCACAAGCGGGCCCGTTCACGTCCTCGCTCTCAAGCCTAATGGGAAGCGGGGCGTGACACCTACCACATTTGAGTTTGCACATTTAACACATGAAAAACCTTAAACGATGCAGATGAAGATGTTTTCATACTTCCGATCAATAAGGTATTAGTTGCATTAATTGGACAATGAGACAAAGTGGTGATAAGCACCAAAGTTCTAAATTGTGGTTGTCAAGTACATGGCTAATGAATGAATGCTACAACTGATATTAAGTTTCAAGTGATATGTTGGGCCATAAAGTAGATATCAGGGACCATTTCGAAAGAAAAAAATATCTTCTGAATATAAACATAACCAATTTAATGCAAATGTGCATATCCAAAATTGCCTTCTTGGAACAGCCACTCTCTAAGTTTTTGGTGAGGAGAAATTCATGCCGGCCAGGCAATTCATTAGTTGATGTCCCCTTCCTTTCACACTCTTCAGAATCATTCTTGGATTCAATTTGCTTACTTTTCAATACATCTTCTTCTATGGACTCATCACCTGACCTTCTATCTAAATTTAACTTCTAAGGAGACCCACAATTTACGCCCTCAATTTTTCTGCAAACTTCCATATTAGTAGCACATGTGGCATCACCAGTCTCCTCCAAGGAGGCCTGGTCATCTACCAGCTCTTTGTCATTCTCTAATGGGTGTAAATTGCCACCAATGGTGGGGAAATCACTGGATGATGGTTGCACCATCTCCGGCTTAACTTGTAGTTCTAAATTGACATTACTAGCATTCAAATTATCCTTTAGTTCATTCTTTTCATTAATTGACACAGAATCAGTAGAAATTGACTCAGATTTTAACCCTAAGTCTGGGCTGACCTCAGATACCTGATTGTTAGGCTCCGGAATGGTTAGCACGACATCCTCAGTAGAAGGCTTTAAATCCTTGTTCTTTCCATACCTTGAATCTTGATCACTTGACTCTAACTGACCAACACCAATCTGGCCGTCAGTTATGCTACTCTTCAAGGAAACAACTCTCTCTATGGTGTCATCAGTTGCCTCCAAACTGGTATGGACCATTTCTGTCTGGTCTTGATCATATGTGCCTTGCTTCACTTCTACGACGCTGTCAGTATGGCCAACCATGGCAGCATCATTATCAGCTGGACCACTGTCACCATCAACAGGTTCAATGCAGCTCTCCCCTGGCAGCATGGCCAACTATGGCGCCACAGATTTTTCTTCATCAGCTTCATCATCTTTGTCTCCATCAAATTTAGCAGTACTTTCTTCTAGTGAAGGTGCTGATTTCTCCTCGCCAACTTCATCTACAAGATCATTATCAGGATCTAAAACATCACCCATTTTCTCATCGGATTCTTCCATTGCACTGTGAAGAGCTTCATCCAACCGCCTCACCAGCTCCTCCTTTAAACCATTAGTTTTCAACCTCGACCTCCGAAGCTCATCCTTTAACTCTGTGACCTTCCATCGATCAATGGGACGGGTGTTGAGAATTGAATATGGGCTTGATATCCTATTAGTGACTTGCAGCCAAATTCAGGTTTATGGTCACAACCCTAAAAAATGTATCAGATTCGCCTAATCAACATGTAAGAAAACACTTGTGAGAATGCCATTAATATTAGAGGAAAAAACTTTCCCATTCATTTCATTTTGTAATAAACTTATTTTTTTCCCAGATTGTAACTCCCCCTAAGTTGCTATATGAATAGGTCAAAATTCAAAATCCACTACCAAATGCAACTCCCAACTTCATTACCTTGAGCTCTTAAGACTCTCTTAAAATATTCAAGGATGAATTCTATGTCACCAAAGTAGATTTTTGAAAATCAACTATTCATTTTAACAAGGATTCAAATTTTTTTCACGCATAAGGTGACAAAGGCTTTAATTCCATCCGCTAAGTAACAAAAATCCGAAACTCACTCCAAGCATACTGCACATTCTCTTCTCCACTTAAAAATTCCAAAATTCTATGAATTATATAGACAAAGTTCCAATTCCATTCATCATATAAATAAAAATGTTTGCATGGATTCAGAGACCAACCTAAAAGTACAGAATGAACAATTTAGGCAAGAAAAAGCTAAAACTGTAGCATACCAGAAATGAGCAAGCCTTTTCAAAAGCTTAAACTACCTGAGACACGTCGAGATAAACTAAGTTTAATCTAATCACAAAATTTTAAAAAAAAGATCCTTAAACCGAGAACCAAAAAAATAACTCACCAAAGATGCGGTACTTCACACCGACATCGAGAGGATCGAGGCCCGGCCAAGAACCCTAATGTATGCAAGGATAATCTTCAAATCAACCTATGTACATGCAGAGAGTGGTTGTTCCAAACATGCAGGCCTACTTCTTGTATCTGCTTACTCATATACATACATGATTCAAAAAGGAAAATTTTCTATCATTGATCTTGATCCAAACTTAGCAACTTACATATCATTCATAATTGCAAATTAAGAACTACTCTAATTTCTTTCTCGTAGTACTATCAGTTGAGTCACTTGAAATATGCAAGACTCATGATCCACCAAGTATAATGTACCGACTTCCTTTGAAACCTGGTTTGCAAATTCTTATACAAAATAAACAGATCAGGATTGTGTGTGGACTGTTTAATGTATGAACAGCTTTAGGTGGTTTTTTCTGAATTAAACAATAAAAATGGGTTTCCTATTGTGTGATCTGTTGACACACTATAGTATATGCTCAGTAGTGCATGAAATATGCAAGTGTTTAGCATTGCATGAAGAATTCAAATGTCAAGAATTCAATTACATAGTGTAATGAAATCTCAAGAATGTTTCCCGCCTTAATTTTAAAATAGCATTTCGTATAAATACTTAAATCACATTAAAATTGCAACTCAATTATGTAAAAATTAAGAGAGAGAAGCTTAAAAATTTAAGTTCCATTGCTGAAATCCATCGAACAGGTGGCGCATATGGCTTTACTATCAAAATTAGATGATGTTACTAAAAATTAATGGATACACAGTAATCAAAATCCATTCTTTAATAGAAAGAACAAACCTGGAGGGCAATCTCCCACTTATTTTCCCTCTGCAGCTTAGTGAGCATGATACCAAATCGGGCTTTATTAGCATGAATACCCAGTAATAAAAAAGAAGCAAGTGGCATTAAACCTTTAGCTCCATGAAAACAAAATTCTTTGAATAAGAAGTGGCAGAAGAAGATGTTCAGTGTTTTGTTGAACCTATGAAGAAGGGCACATTATAGAATCGATAAGATAAAGGGAATTGGGTTTCTGAAGAGGGAAGAGAAAAATCAACAAATAACTGAAGAGGGAAGAGAAAAATCGACGTATAATGGCCCCGTCGATGATCTTGACATTTGCTCTGATGTTTGCCTAAGTTGGATTCGGGTTCGATGGTGGTTCATCGATGGCAGGACCTGAGGTCTGGTCGTGGTTGTGCTTGAGGGTGGCCATGGGGGCTGAGGGGCTGCGCAGGGGACCGAGGGGGGAGGGGGGGCTCAGAGCAAAGGAGAAGGAGGGGGTTCGGGTGAGGGCGAAAAAGAGAAGTGAGACGGAGAGCGATCTGATGTTTGAGGGCTTTAATTACTTTGTTTCCCCCTATAATTTGAATAATTTCATTTTCCCCCACCAAGATTTCCCCCTAAAATACAAACTTCCCCCCAATTTCAAATTCAAAAACATCCCTAACTCTTCCCTCTAAATTATACATAATATCTTATCATAGTCACCACGTCCTAGTCATTACCCCTTGTCCTAATCATCTTGTCCAAGTAGGACAAAGATTCAAAAACCACTCTCAAATGTATAATAGATATATCGAGCATATCTATATATCTATCACCATGGCGTATGATTGACAAGCTTGACATCGCTAATTCTAGATATTTTCGGCTCTACAACACACTTTTGGGTTTTTACCTTCACGAGTATAGGACAACGGTTGGATTTTATCAATCTAAGTCTATTAGGATAACTATTCAATGACCTAGTCCTTTTAACGGGCGTGTGTGTTAAACGTGAAATCACGTTGGAGATTAACATATTTTTGAGTCATATGCCACTTAGAATTGATAGAGTGATGCATACTTAAATCAAATTCTAATTTTGTTGCTTATGTGACTTACATACGTGATAGATTCGAGAGAGCGATCTTCAACTTCTCTTAGCAATCTCTCCCAGATTTTCATATCTTGTCTTGCTCGAGGACGAGCAAGAGTTTAGCTTGGGGGAATTTTTTAAGTATATATTTTGCGCATGTTTACATTTCATCTCACGTGCATATTATATGTTCTATTTGTATTTTCTATGCATTCTTTGTTTGTCCTTGTTCATTTCACTCTTGAGGAATAATTTGTGTTTTTCAGGAAAAAAAAGTGTACCAAATGGTATAAAGGAATGATGGGGTGAGCATGGAAGAAAAGACGACGAGGAGCAAAGAATAAATGAAGATGAAAGGGCCAAAATACCGGCACCAGGACTGTGTGTATCAATGCACGGCCTGCCACCACATCAGCCCTAAGGAGAAAGATGCAGCTTCAGCAGCACGGCCATGCACATTAATCGCACGACTGTGCCACTTTTGCAGATGCTGAAGAGAACTGAAGAAGAAATAGACATGGTCGTGCATCTTCACTACATGGTCGTGCCAATAAAAAGATAGAAGGTCCTTCTATCTGCATGCGGTCACACGACCGTGTCGATTATGTAGGTGGTGGTGTCTCGAGCTGAAGGCAGCGACACGGTCGTGTGCATCAATCGCATGGACATGATCCATTTGCAAAACCTGAAGCCTCTTTAAGCTGATTGAAGATCTGGCACAGCCATGAAGCTTCACTGCATGGATGTGTGTAATTTGCGAAACGATGGAACCCTGGGCTGCCTTGCGGGGGCTTCACCGTGCCAATTAGCGACACTGATATGTGTCCGTCTTTTTGTTGGTTTTAGACTCGAAATCTGCTTGTTCCTCGGGTATAAGTAGGTTTTTTATATGCAATTAGGGGGGTTCTTTTCTAGGTTTTCTTTCCCTTTGGGGTCTGCTTCTCCAAGGGATTTTTACGATTTTATTGATCTATCTTTGTATTAAAGTTTGATTTCTATCTCTTTTTATGATTATTGTTCTTAATCTTTCCCTTTGCTATTTTTGTAAATCATTTTTTCTTTGATTTGTTTGTTGTTAATCTTTATGCTTAGTGAGTAGATTTTCTTGCCAATGGATAGGTGGAACCCTCGTGTAGATCATTTGTGTGGGTTAATCGCTCCAAATATTGCTCTATTAGATTATTGCTAGGGCATTGCTTTGGATATGTGCTTATGTTGATTTTATCATTAGGATGCTACTTAAATCTAGTCACCGATGAGAAATCGGGACTTGATTAGATGCCCTTAGTGATGTATCAATTTTCAGATAATAAGGCTCTGACGAGACATCGGGCCTAGGTTATTAGAGCAACTAGAATGGGGCCTTCCAATGAGACATTTGAGTCCCGATATCTAAGCCATGCTCCGAGTTCTCTCTCACGGCTAGACGGTGAGAGGACGAGGATTGAGACTAAACCCTCATCGACAACTTTATTCTTTTGGAGCGAGAAGCTAGATCAACCCCGCGTTTGTTATGCATTAGAGGGGATACTTAGCACGGGCATCTTTCCCTTTTCCTTATTTTCAGTATAATTCTCCCATCTCCGTTATCATCCACGTAGCTAATTAGATCCACAATTAATCGGTACTCAACCACTGCCTCCCTGTGTTAGACTTATAGGCTACTACGACACTGTACACGTTCGGTTACTTTAACTTTCCAAAAAGTTTTTGGCGTCGTTGCCAGGGAGGAAATCTGCTTGATATTGATTCAATTGTGGATTTGGTAGAATACACATAAAAATTATAATCAAAATAAGATTAATCCCCCTCCTTTTTACTACTCATTTTTATATTGATGATCTCTTTCTAGTTCTTCCATTTTCATAACCAGGGGAACTTGGAGATGCGATGTGGATGCCAAGCGAGATATACACCGACGACATCAATGCCTCCACTAATCATAGTGCTAAGATGGGAGCATATGACCATTTTCTGCAGGTTGTGGAGAGCTGCGAGATTTGCGGTCTACATAGACATGCCACTGATATTTGCCAATACAATACCATCCCTTATGACCCAGATATATACACCAACAACCACTACCAAAACCACCCCCATAAATATCCTCCAACATATATGCCACCTCCACCACTATAAGAATCAAGTCTAGAAACCATACTAGCCAATTTCTTTGCAAATCAAGGTATACTGACTGGTCCTTCCCTCACCACTACGATCGACACCCGCATAAAACAGATTGCCCAAAATTTGACCCTGATTTTCCAATCACAAGGGCATCAAGAACTGAATTCATGGGGTCAGATCTTTGAGATTACTACAAAGGAGGGGGAGCATCTGGAAGGACCATTCTGCTTGGTATATACTTCTACCGTCCTTCCACGGCGTGGCAGAGGAGAGTCTAACGCATCGCCGGCCACTTGCACTTCAGGAGGTAACCTATCTAAACAAATTTTTTTCGATTTTAATAAAGATTCCTCCCCTTATGCAGGTGATACCATTTAGAGATATCACGCCGACAACATCATCCAAAGCTACACTTCAGATGATGATGAAGTGAATGATGAGACGTTTGTTAGACTTAGGGAACTCTTGATCCGATACTACTCAGATCTCTTTGACGGTTGCGTGGACCAGGAAAGAATCTTTGAAATGGAAGAGCCCACGCCATCCTTCTCCATTGATCAGGTCCCCCATTTTAACCCATGCAAAATCACCGATAGGGCTATGAAACACATACCTACTTGCGAGGAGGGTGTGCACACGGGCATGGATATGATGATTGATTGTAGTGACCCTGGACCATGTCCACCTCCACTATTACCGCCACAACCACCCTCCACTCCACCAGAGCCTGAGCATCACCATAATGTCATTCAAGGAGATCTCTTGAACCTTACGCATTCCTTTTCTGAATCTCATGCTTTCATTCCTTTCATCATTCAGATATTTCTAACACAACATATTTCTCACAAGACATAGACATACAATTACCAGAGATATGATTGGTTGTGCCAGTACATAACCATTAGGAAAATAAGAAGAACGAGGATTAGATCGTACCTATCCCTGATAGTAGCGAAACTTCTCCAGGGAGTATTCTTCAACCTATTCAAATTTTTTCAACAATTTTTGATGACTATCTCTGTAATGATTTCATTATGGGGAATAAATTGTCTCATTTGACTAACACATCTTGTCTCTTGCAGGTTATAGGTGCACGCCTTCAAAGAATGCTGGAAGCTATGTTGCTAGGGTCTAATGATGTTCATGGAGTAAAGCAGATGGTTGAGCCACAAAAGCAGTAGATGGAGAAACTTCTTGCTCCATTAACCGCTTAAACAGATGCATCCTACTAATAATATAGATAGTTATATGCTTTCTAGGATAGTTTCTGAATAATCGCATCCTCCTCTCGGCAGCAAGAGGAGCGTATTAGGATTTAGAATCTAATACTAAATCTCTCAACCCTATCGGTGCACACATGATATTATCTTGACCTCAAGAACCCTATACATGCCAATCTCCCAATTCTAGCTCCGATCTCGACAATATTTCCCCTCCCCCACCATACTTGAACCCTTCCTATTCACATCCCTATTTTGTTTAGGGTGATGCTTCTTTTTAGCTTGGGGGAGGCTCTCCCATGCACTCCATCATTTTCCATGTACTTAGTGCATTCACATAACATCCCACATTTCATCATCCTTTTTACCCCACACATATCTATTGGTATATGTATGCCCTCAGTTCATTTGTATTTGATGCAAATAATTATTTATAATAGATGAGGAAATTTTGCATATGATGCAAAGGATATTAAAAGTGTCGCAAAATTTTTACGTGCATATTTAATATAATAAATCCGTAGAAAAGATTACCTGGATGACGGGATCATCCCGATCTAAACGCAGGTTCAAACCACGACGAAAACGGACGCCAAATACTCAAATTAGAGCAAAAATAGACTCAGCCCAGTCCCAAGGGGACTGGGCACACCAGCCCAACTGGGCTGGGCGCCCAGGCCCGTTTTGGGCCTAGGCACCATCCCAGGGGCCGGCCCGCTCGCCCAAAGCTGGGCAGGTCAGGGCCTGCCTGCAAGGGCCGGTGCCTAACCCACCCGCCCTTGGGCGGTCAAGCTCGCCCAGCGGGCTGGGGGGCCCACCCGCACTTGCAGGCGGGCGCCCAAGCCGAGGCGGGCTGAAGCCCACCCGCACATGCGGGCAGGTGCCCAGCCCACAGCACGCGCGCCCATTTGTGACTGAGTAGGTGGGCCCCACGTGGGCCCCCTGGGGTTTGGAACCCAATTTTTTTACGGCTAGTTTTGTGCGAAAATCTGAGTTTTTGGTCAACTTTTGACACTCGTTTGAAGGGTCAAACGAACTCCAAATGACATGTCGTTTCTTCCTACGCGTTCACCGTTCAACCCTCTTCGATTTGATAGGTTGTATCACTTGCGAAGCTCAACGATGAGGGAGGAAAAGGTCACTAAAGTTTGGCCTTTGTGAAAGGCAATCAGTAATTAACTTTCCCCGAAAACTTTTAGTCCCGCATCAGATACGGAGTGAAGGGGAGGGGTCAGCCGCTTATATAAATAGGGGTCTGCCCCCATCCTTGAAAATCGTCCCAAACTCAGCTCCATTAAACATGAGCAAGCCTCCATTAAACATGAGCAAGCCCGAATCTGAGCTCAAATTAAATATTCTCTTTCTCCTTAAATTTCTTCCTTGCTCCTGTTCGGGCTCTAGCAAAGCTACGAAGGAGCTCGGTTCGAATCCGAAGTCTTGATGGAGGATCCACTCAAGATGAAATCTTCTTTGGCACGTGGTTGGCTCGGTGACAAGGGTGTTGCTCGCCTCGGGACGCGGTGCGGTTTGGGAAGCGGTTCGGCTTGGGAGAAGCAGCACGGGGCCAAAGAAATGCTGCTGAAAATGACGCTTCGTATTTTGCGAAAACAAAGTGAAAGGTATGTAGTTTAAATTAAAAATGCGTTTATAAATTGCAAATGTTAGATAGATCTATCCTTAGGGGTTGGTCGGACCCAACCCGGGATAGTAGAGATCTTGGCTAGGGTTGTTAATCTTTATGGCTTTGATTTAAAATTGTTTTAAGTCTAATTTTTTCGCCAATGTTTTAATAACTTCGTCCGACCGACTTAGGCCGGATGTCGAAATTATTGCCCGAAGGACCCAGAAAACCCTACAGTAGTATCGGAGTCAGTCTACTTGATCAATGATTTGCATTTATAAAAGTATATGATACAACATGTGTTCTCCATCAGATGGAGGTTTTATTTAAACTATTAAATAGTCGTTCACATGCAATGTTTTAATTTTGAAAATTATTTTGAAAATTACATATAATTTTATTTTAAAACTATGTGATAAATTTTTTATGCAAATTAAATTTATGCGATAACAAGAAAATTTTATGAGATAAACTTTAATTACTTTGTTATTATAATAAATTGTTTAATTAATAATTTTAATGGTTATATTAGTAATTTTGATTATGTGATAATTCAAGAAAAACTATTAGGATAGCCATTAAAGACATTCAGAAAATTATAAGATATTTTTTAATGGACATGAAATGATTTAAAAATTGTTGCAACATATTAAATTCATGTTTAGGGCAGCCCTCTACAAATTATTATTTTAATTGCCCTAATAATAATTTTGAACAAAATGCTACTATTTAAATTGTTGCAACTGGAATTTTAAATACCTAATACATGATTAGGATATCACCATAATAATCCTTATAGTTTATGAGGACATTAATAAAAGTTATTAACCAATACTAACAATTTCGAATTTTAGGATTCAACTAGCTGATAAGATTAACTAATTTTAATGAAGCCATTTCTAATCAACGGGACGTATATGAATAATAAGTTTCCTTCAATGGACCATGATCCGGTATACTGTTTTTGACTAGTGTTGAGGATCGCCCTAGCTTGACTAGATAGTGATCCTGGCCTAGCCAAATCACTGGCAGTGTTCCGCTGGACGGCAAGGATGCGAATTATGATTATGTGACATTGTCGATTATATCTAGTCAATTACGTTAAAAATCTTCTTCAAGATTAGCGTAACCCCCCTTATTTTAGAGGATGGCAACTATAGGATCTTTTGTTATAGTTGTTGAGCACACTCAAGCTATGTCACAGATACTTTATGGAAACCAACTTCTCAATACATGAAATGTTGTCTAGACTTAACCCAAATCGTCGTATCGTGCCCATACACTGAGCGCCTGTGTAAGTTAGGCTAGACACGAAAACAAGGGTCCGACTAGACAAGTCATTGTGATTTGGATGAGCACACTCATGATCATAAGTGGCTAGGGGGACTCGTCTCAAAATGTGTGAGCGCTACTCCCAAGCGTAGGAGATCGAACAAGTAATAATCCTGGTGAGTCTAGGTATCGTATCCACGGGGCAACTGACCTACAAAACCACTAATTTCAGTTTGTAAAGATACTAATATGATAATAACCAACCACCTAAAGATATGGTATCGATGGTTTTAAAGAATAAAAGAAATCCTACGATAACTACGGTGAAGGCAATACTGGGGTATCAATATGAAGAGTATGTGTTGGTTGTGATTTCTTTAGGATCTATGCAATCAATGATTATCAGTACCTTTTCTATAACTCAACGTTTCGTCCGATTAGGACATGAGAACGTCAGAAAATATAACGATAAACAAACATCGAAAAGTGCCTTAAGTATCGCATACAATACTAGATTCATGAGGAAAATAAGCTTATGTGCCCGCAAGGGCCACGGCGATGTCCGCAAGGATCACGCCACGAATAAGTTCGCAAAGATTGTATTCAATCCAAGTACACCAACAGCGAATATACTTGAATAATACATGTAGAAACTAGCAAAATTCGTGATATAACATGCAAATTAGGGCGAAAAGATATTAAAATCAGAGATTTCAGATATCTAACTACATCACAACCAGCACATGAGGGTATTAGCCACGAATGGGGAGAAGAGAATCAATATTCATAGCCAAATACATCATCATCAATACTCAAAATACGAGCTAAATACGCCAAATACAAGGGTACAGTTTAGAATTTCATCACCAAATCTCTACAATTGAACCCCAAACTCCTTCAGATGATAGAACTAGCCTCTGTCCCCAGGGCCTCCAAATTTCATGGTAAAATACGGCTCCTAGAGCCTCAAATACGCCATAATACGCAACAAAAACCATAGAATACCTTAAATACAAGTCATTGCGGGTTTAAGTCGCTTATCGGGACCAAAACCGCACCATATTCGAACCAAACCTGCTATCTATCAGCCACCGTCAATTGGAGCCGTTCATCTAATGCATGATCGCACTAGGCACTGACACGTCTCCTAGCGGATCCCCAATTCGCACGCTTCGCACCCACATAGCCTGCATCTGCTTCTAAGTGAATCCCAACCGTCGGATCAAGAGATGGACGCTCCGGATGCAGCCACATCGCCCGATCCATCGCCTACGTTAATTTGATTCGATTTATAGGCTGGGTGAAATCTGGCCGTCGAATTCAGCTGGAAGTCGATAAGATCCCGCCACGTGGCATTAGACGGTGCCTCTTCATTCGTTCACAGCTCAGATGCGGGGACGGTATCATCCGTTGGATCGACATCCAACGGTTCACACGAAGCCATGTCGCCCCGAATGTTGATCGCTTCTGTGCATATACCCCGTTGTTCGACGTCGTTGGATCGAGCAGGGAATGGCAAGGATTGCTCCACGTGTCCCTGCAGAGCATGTGATTTGCCCGTCCCATTGATCGTCTTCGACTCGAATTCAAGTTGATAACATCCGTTCGATCTATATCGGACGTTCGATATCGCGCCGCATCGCATTTGCTGCTGATAGTTTGATATGGCGGGGGATATCTACAATCTTGCCATGTGTCACGCCCTGGTTGAAGCGGCGTATACAAATACGTATTTCGTGCGTATTTCTATATTTAAATGGTATTCTACATCCAAAAATTCACAGTAATTAGCACAGATCTGAGAAAAATACAAATAAATAATCGTTGGAATCGTAAGATCGAGATCTAGCCATGAAAAATATAAAAAGAGCATACTCAGTTTATTACTGTTTTGGGGCTTAAATAATGTGATTTCTCTAATAAATGACGACATACAAAATACGAACGTATTAGAGACCAATTAAGCATCATATAAGCACAAAATATAGCTAAATAGAGTATTAAATATGCAATATTCAACCCGAATCACACCCCCCAACTAGCGATTTTCCTAGTCCCTAGCAAAAACAGTGATTAAGTCAGATGATTACTAAAACAATAAATTCTAGCAAGCGCTTATGGCATGGTTCAATAATTCACTTCCCAGCATGATTTTAACCATCAATATACACAATTCATGAATAAGATCAATCACATGTTATTTTCTCTACTTTAATTTGAATAAATAACTTGCAAGCATCATTTTGCACAAGAGAAAGTATAATACGTCGTTATGTTCCAGTTTTCTCATTTCCAAGGAATTGGCATCTCAAAAAGGTCGTTCAAATCATGGGTATTGAGGTTGCTTAGTTTATTCAGCATTTCTTTCTTTTTCGTTTTCTTTTGACGACTTAGAATGATCCATGTAGCGAGCTTTCAGTTAATGATTCCTAGGCCAGACGACCTTTGGACATTAGGCTTAGAAGAGCCCCTCGAACTTAATACTCGAATCATCTAAGTTTTATTTTCTTCTTTTTTTTGGATGCACTCCTCATTTATCCATCTTTCGACGAAAATCTCCAATGCTTCCTGAAGCACGAAGACCCGGCTAATCAATGAACTCAAGGGAACGATGCATTTTTTCTTTTTCACTTTTTTTCATTATTTTTTTCAAGTTTTTTTTCATAAGCAACTTAACACCCATTCTTCGAACATAAACATTAATAACAATGGCCAAATTCCTCTTCAACTTGAAGACTATTCTAATAAATCGTGTATACTTAAGCTTTTTCATCACCATAGCATGCATGAAATGAATTCAAACTATTTCGAGATATTAATCATAGCAACTGAAAGTTTTCATGAATAGCATATTAACGAGTAATTCCGGTAACGACCACTTTTCGTTGTACGTTGTTCGTGCACGTGCTTTTGGCCGTGCACGTGTTTGTGTTAGACCTTGTTTGTTGGTGAACACTTTTGTGTGATATGCCGTTGCGAACGTCTCTGAGAGTATTAAATAGTGGCACTATCTTAGAACGACACTTCTCGAGTCGTTTTTCCACAATTTAAACTTACTCGATGAGACGTGACGATTTTCACTTTTGACGGGAGACGTTTCTATTTTTAGTTTCGTCGTCCGACATCGAATTTGAGATCCATCTTCTTAGTTAGCTCACATTCGTCATCACGATCACCACGATATTTATTTTATAATTTTTGGAGTTCATTTGACCACTTTTACATTTTTAACAAGTTTTATATTATTTTTAATAATTAATTTTTATATTAAATTCGGCCAAAGAAAATTTATTTGAGTTTTAAACGTTTTAAAGAATTTTTGAGCCAATTTCCAGCTCATTTGGACCAAGTCAAATCCTTGGGTGAGCTGGAGAAGTTTAGATTTAAATTTTAAATATTTTTAAACTTCTAATCCTATTAGATTTAGCCCTAGACCAAGTCAACCCATCTACACTATATAAACAACCCCTAGGAAGACCTATTTTCGCAAGAAATTAGCCCTAGCCTCTTCCAAAACTCAAATTGGACGTTGCGACGATTCGTCACAACGTTGCGACGTTCAGCCACCGCACGACCGAAGGAATCGCCCCCGTTCCCCCGCTCTGACCGAAGCCCAACCCCGCATCCGCTCCGCTCCGCACGCTGCAGCAGCCGCCCGCTCCGTTCCCTCGGTCTGACCGACCGCTTGGCTCGCATCCGCTTCGCATCCCCGCCCGCACAGCGCTCCGCATCGACCGGCCTTGTCGCTTGCCTCCGCACAGCGCCTGACCGATCGCCCCGCCCGCAGCGACCGACGATTGCAACGTTGCAACGTTGCAACGTCGCAGCCCCGCTCTCCAAGCGCACGACCGACCCTCCCTACCGATCTGACCGAAGAATCTCCCCGCACCCGCACTGCTGCACACCCCCAAGCGCCGCACAGCCCCGTTCCCCCGCAGCGACCGAGAGATCTCCCCGCACCGAGGCTGTACGACCGAGAGTCATTCGTCGCAACCCCGCATCCGTCGCACCGCTTGCCACCGTGGGCCCCCCAAGTTCTCCAGAGGTATTGTGGGTCCCCCAAAGGTCCCTAGGACTACTGTGGGCCCCACCTAGGTGCGTTCTCTTCGACGACTTGCCGCGTACGACGTCGTCGCACGTCGTAGCCCGTCGTCGCACGTGCGAGCTTTGGAATCTGGAATCGTCGCCCGGGTTGATTGCTCTGAAATTTCCAGCGAGGAATCTAATTGGAATCTGGACTTAGAGCGCGATCTTTTATTCCAACCCCCGGCGTCGCTACCCGACGCCGGTGTCGCTTCCGCGTCGTGTTGAGGTAACGCTTTGCACCCCTAGGACCCCAAACCCAATTGCATGCTAATCAAGACTAAAATCAGTATTTTTAAAGTATTTTAAATGTTTTAAATTCACTAATCAAGATTAATAATATGGACTTTAGGCCGGTGGACTTGTGCACGTAGGATAATTGTGATTTTTGGACTCATTGGACGGTGTGCTCAGACGTCGTACTTGCAGGCAAGTGAAACTTGCCAACTCTTGTGTAGGGCCATGTTCTTAGGCCATTTCCTTGTTTTCAGCGTAAAAGAGACTAGCCAGTGAAATGATAGCTGGCTAGACGCCTACTTGATCTAGTTTGACAACGAAACTAGATCCGTCACCTAATTGATCTAGCTTGACAACGAAGCTAGATCCAACCCTTTAAACTTGTTGTTCATGCATACTAAACTGTCACGTTTACTTTCCTTAAACTGTACGTACTTTTAACTGCCATGCATTGCATCTTACATGTCATCCAAATTGATTGTTGCATCGTAGCACACGCTACAAAATACTTGTACAAATCCGTGTTTCCGTGTTCCTGGCTAGGTGCACCCCTAGGCCATACTTGTTTAAAACACTTCCTGGCTCGTGATCCAGAAGCGAGCATTCCAAGTTCGGGGGTAAGGCCCTGGCTCGATACACGTGGAGGGGTAGGGATAAACGGTTACTTGAGCTTAGGAGTGGCCTGATCAGCCCTCTAGCCAAAAGACGGAATCCCTGTGCACGAGGTGCTTACTTTTCTTGTCGTGTACTTGTCTTGTGAATGATTCATGCAATACTTGTCATTCATGCCATGTTTAAATGCCATGCTCGTACTTTACTTTACTTTACCTTACCTGTTGCACTCATTACTTTAACTGCCATGTCATTGCATCATGCTAGAACTGCTAGGTTGCTTTACTTTTACCTACCTTCAGTTTCCTTGCACAAGTCTCTTGTAGACTTACTGACATGTGCCCCTTGCTCTTTTGGGTGTCACATGTTAGACCCTGAGCCAGAGACCGTTGCTGAGTACGTGATGTGTTGCTGACACTGAGTCTGAGTCCATGATTGCCCAGGAGGATTTTGGTGGACACCTGTGACCATTCTTTGAGTCTTTGTTGAGCTTTATTTTGTTTTAGGCCTTTTGTTAGTTATTGGTGCGTGGCACCTTTGTTTTGTACGATGTACTTTTGTTGGCCATGTTTGGGCCTTTAGGCTCTCTTTTATTTCAGCCTGGTGGCTTTTCTGCGATGTTGGAATTTATATTTATGGATATTCTGAGATTATTCTTTTGTCTCATTTCAATATTATTATCTTGTTTCGCTCGCATTGCAAGGACCTGCAGTTTTAAATTTGATTGACGCTTATCGGACTTGTAGCTTTGTAGCTTCAAGACTGAGCGGACCTTCTCACGCTTCGCCTCCATATTTTTGGGAAGCGGGGCGTGACAGGTTTTGTTGGTGGCGCATGCAGGTCTGTCTTGCAATTGCGAATTAGCGGAACAACGATAATAACAGAATGTCCATTAAATAAATTGCAACATCCGAGTAATAAGCCCTGAGTTTAGTCGTTTTCTTATGACACTAGGTGATAAGAAGACTTAGTTAGACGCATGTGCTTGTTAGTTAGAGGCCTCTGTTTGTTAGTTAGACTCCCTGCCAGCAATTGATTTAATTGTCGTAGGAGTTACCTTAGTGGTTATTGCCTAACTCTGACCATATTATACTTCTAGAATTTCCTTTTGTCGTTCGCTTGGGTTCATCGATTTCGGACCAAGCTGAACGCATTTCTTTACCGTCTAACCTTTAGAAGTCTTAGCGCTTAGTTTTTAATCTTTAGTTGGTCGACCGTAGGGGTTTCCGTAGACTTTCCTGATTCATATCCTAGGCGTATGTATGTTCTGATCATCCGACTAATTTCCTTTCCTCGATTCACGAGATCGCCTCATGACGATCGTCGTCAATTTTCAAACATCTCCATTGCAAAAGCTGAACCTTCTGAAAGTACTTTTCAAACTTCCCTTCCACTAAGTTTAATCCTGTTCAAAATTTTAATATACTTATACTTCATACTCCTTCATTGATTTAAATTTTTTTTAAACGTTTGTCGGAATTTTTACTAGTTTATATTATTTTCCCAGCCTATGTTTTTCGTACTTATGCAAATGCATCGTCCCTTCATATATTGATTTTATTCTGAATCGTACTTTTATTCAACTTGTAATTTTCCCTCCTAATTTATACCATTCATATACTTTTCAAGACACATGGAATTTCAGCTTTCAGCAAGTGGGTTTTTACTCGTCGTTCTCGCTATTTCAGATTTTTGCAAAATTACTATTTTCATAACCACTTCCTAATTTAGACCCCCCATGACTCGATTTTAAAGATTTGCTATTCGATCTTGATAATTCTTATGCTAAATTACTATTATTTTCTTCCGCTCACCAGACACGCTTTTAGAAAAATTTCTAAACCAAATTGAATTTCAATTATTTTTATATCCGTGCCAGACTTATTGAGCTCGTATATTAAGAACCTTGCGTAAATCAGTTTTTTTTTCATTTTTGGCAAACCCTGGTTCTCTAAAAGTAGTTTCAAACCGATCATTTTAAATTTCTCCATAGCCTAAAAGTCTTGAAAGCATTTAACATGAGTTTAAATTCTTCCGTTACTTGATTTCATTCTTTGACTTCCCAAAACTTTTTGACAACATTATATTAAACTGCTGACGTATAAATTTTCTAAACCATGTCCTTAATATTTGTGTAAATGATTTTACTTCCTTTTAAAAAATTTTAAAACCAATAGACCATCTTCTTTTATTATGAATGTTCGACTCAAACTTATTTTGAACAACTCGTTTTATCGATCCCCAAATATTTCTTTTCAGACGAGGATTTTAATTTTGAAGAACAACAGTTTTCAGATTTCACGTATTTTAGCTTGTGCTACTTACCACATTTTCTTTTTCCCCTCCTATATAAGCGTCACTACATCTCCCTTTTCCCTCAACCTAAACATCACCATTGAGTCAATGTTTCGTCTAACCAAGCTGTCTCCTTGTATTCGTCCTATCTGAACTCGTGCTTATCGATCCTTCCCTCGTCACGCTCTCGATCTCTCTTTATTGCTTAGGCCTTAGGGTCCTTCAATGTCTGTGTCAACTCTTAGTTGTTAGTATACCCTTGGACCCTTGTGAGGTTATCGTGGTGCACGTACCTAAGTTGTGTACGTGGGCTTGAATGATAATTCCCATAGTATATTGATGTTTGCCTATTGAGTGATATATATATATATATATACTCGGAGTTATTCGTGATAGTATGAAGTTGTTGTGTGTTAGTAGTTATAGATTTTTGTGTGGATAGCTATACTATACTAGAGATGCCTGTGTATATAAGAGTTATCGTTGAAATATCTAAGTTGTGTATGTAGTAAGAGATACTTATAATGGTTGAAATAAAATGATCGGTAAAGCTATGTATATGCTAGGTGTGATGATAATAGGTGTGCATATAGATAAGTAAGTAGGCCTATTGAGTGACCTATATACTAGTACGAGTGAGTATGTGCTCGTAGGTAGATATATATGGTGCTTATATGTAAGTAGTTATGTTTTGTTGCCTGAGTATATATGTGTTATACATATGGTAGTAGGATTATAATTTTGATTGGTATTGCTTGCTTTTGCGGGATGTTGCATGCGTGCATACTGAGAGGTATACACGACTATTGCACATCTTAATTATGTACGTGTGGATGTGTTAGTATACTAATTATAGGTAGTAGGCTATGGTATGAATATGTACATTACTTATGTGTGACTATACGGTGAATGTTTGTACTAGGGAGGGTATTATAAATATGTGGGTGCTGATGTCTGTATTACTATTATTATGGTATATAAATTGATTTAACTATGTGGGTGTTACCTGACTAAATCTTAAGTGTGATTGACTTATGGAATGTATACGGTTGTATTGGTAGATGTATGTATAGGGGAGTGGTATTGGTATAGGTATGAATGTCGTGTTACGTATATAGAATATCCTGATATGTGTATTGAGTCTCACTCAAGCTTGAGTGGGTATACTCTAAGTATATTGAATGTATGTTTGTAGTTCGAATATAGCAATGTTTGATGTATGTATAGTGATAGGAGTGTTTGTGCCTGGTTGAGTTACGCACATGATTGTGGGTCACTACGCCAGTATATAGTTATAGGTGTTGGTCTTGTGGTATAGTTAATTACTAAGGACTTGCCCGTGTGAACATATGTGTACTAGCTAAACTAGGTGTGTAGATGTACTAGTAATGTAATGGTATGATTGGTATGCGTAAATGAAATGTTAGCGTGTATGGGTGTGCACCATGCACGGGTAAGTATGTGCTTAGTTATAGGCATTGATGACTATGATATATGTGGCGTGTCGTAAATACAGTTATAGGACCGTACGTGATGTGAATATATGGTGAACTATTTGCATGTATTTGAATGACTATATATTGTGAAACTATAGTAGTGGTGATATATATATATATATATATATAGTGAAACTTGACTTAATTATGGTATGGTGTGACTACATGTGTTGATGTGTTTGGTGTTGGATGCATACTAGGGATTATTAGAGGGTAGTATACCCCTGATGTCTGTGCATAGGTAGCTACATATAGGGAGAGCAATGATTGTATTGGCTAAGTGTGAGACTATCCTTATGTGAGTATCTGAACTATTGTTTTATACTAGGTAGTAGTTATATAAGGGATGTATGTTTATATATATATGATTGAAATACATGTATAAATCTGACTGACTATAATAGGTATAAGTGTATACGCATGTGAATGTGTGTATATATATATACGTGTTGGTAGTGTTAATGTTTGACTACCTAGTGCATATTTAAGCACTTGTAATGACTATACCTGGTTGAATTATTATATGACTTGATTAGGGTAGTTACTAGAGCGCTTAGCTATATTAGAAAGTCCGAGGTCGGACTTTATTCTAAGGTGGGGAGGATGTAACGACCACTTTTCGTTGTACGTTGTTCGTGCACGTGCTTTTGGCCGTGCACGTGTTTGTGTTAGACCTTGTTTGTTGGTGAACACTTTTGTGCGATATGCCGTTGCGAACGTCTCTGAGAGTATTAAATAGTGGCACTATCTTGGAACGACACTTCTCGAGTCATTTTTCCACAATTTAAACTTACTCGATGAGACGTGACGATTTTCACTTTTGACGGGAGACGTTTCTATTTTTAGTTTCGTCGTCCGACATCGAATTTGAGATCCGTCTTCTTAGTTAGCTCACATTCGTCATCACGATCACCACGATATTTATTTTATAATTGTTGGAGTTCATTTGACCACATTTACATTTTTAACAAGTTTTATATTATTTTTAATAATTAATTTTTATATTAAATTCGGCCAAAGAAAATTTATTTGAGTTTTAAACGTTTTAAAGAATTTTTGAGCCAATTTCCAGCTCATTTGGACCAAATCAAATCCTTGGGTGAGTTGGAGAAGTTTAGATTTAAATTTTAAATATTTTTAAACTTCTAATCCTATTAGATTTAGCCCTAGACCAAGTCAACCCATCTACACTATATAAACAACCCCTAGGAAGACCTATTTTCACAAGAAATTAGCCCTAGCCTCTTCCAAAACTCAAATTGGACGTTGCGACGATTCGTCGCAACGTTACGACGTTCACCCACCGCACGACCGAAGGAATTGCCCCCGTTCCCCCGCTCCGACCGAAGCCCAACCCCGCATCCGCTCCGCTCCGCACGCTGCAGCAGCCGCCCGCTCCGTTCCCTCGGTCTGACCGACCGCTTGGCTCGCATCCGCTTCGCATCCCCGCCCGCACAGCGCTCCGCATCGACCCGCCTTGTCGCTTGCCTCCGCACAGCGCCTGACCGATCGCCCCGCCCGCAGCGACCGACGATTGCAACGTTGCAACGTTGCAACGTCACAGCCCCGCTCTCCAAGCGTACGACCGACGCTCCCTACCGATCTGACCGAAGAATCTCCCCGCACCCGCACTGCTGCACACCCCCAAGCGCCGCACAGCCCCGTTCCCCCGCAACGACCGAGAGATCTCCCCGCACCGAGGCTGTACGACCGAGAGTCATTCATCGCAACCCCGCATCCGTCGCACCGCTTGCCACTGTGGGCCCCCCAAGTTCTCCAGAGGTATTGTGGGTCCCCCAAAGGTCCCTAGGACTACTGTGGGCCCCACCTAGGTGCGTTCTCTTCGACGACTTGCCGCGTACGACGTCGTCACACGTCGTAGCCCGTCGTCGCACGTGCGAGCTTTGGAATCTGGAATCTTCACCCGGGTTGATTGCTCTGAAATTTCCAGCGAGGAATCTAATTGGAATCTGGACTTGGAGCGCGATCTTTTATTCCAACCCCCGGCGTCGCTACCCGACGCCGGTGTAGCTTCCACGTCGTGTTGAGGTAACGCTTTGCACCCCTAGGACCCCAAACCCAATTGCATGCTAATCAAGACTAAAATCAGTATTTTTAAAGTATTTTAAATGTTTTAAATTCACTAATCAAGATTAATAATATGGACTTTAGGCCGGTGGACTTGTGCACGTAGGATAATTGTGATTTTTGGACTCATTGGACGGTGTGCTCAGACGTCGTACTTGCAGGCAAGTGAAACTTGCCAACTCTTGTGTAGGGCCATGTTCTTAGGCCACTTCCTTGTTTTCAGCGTAAAAGAGACTAGCCAGTGAAATGATAGCTGGCTAGACGCCTACTTGATCTAGTTTGACAACGAAACTAGATCCGTCACCTAATTGATCTAGCTTGACAACGAAGCTAGATCCAACCCTTTAAACTTGTTGTTCATGCATACTAAACTGTCACGTTTACTTTCCTTAAACTGTACGTACTTTTAACTGCCATGCATTGCATCTTACATGTCATCCAAATTGATTGTTGCATCGTAGCACACGCTACAAAATACTTGTACAAATCCGTGTTTCCGTGTTCCTGGCTAGGTGCACCCCTAGGCCATACTTGTTTAAAACACTTCCTGGCTCGTGATCCAGAAGCGAGCATTCCAAGTTCGGGGGTAAGGCCCTGGCTCGATACACGTGGAGGGGTAGGGATAAACGGTTACTTGAGCTTAGGAGTGGCCTGATCAGCCCTCTAGCCAAAAGACGGAATCCCTGTGCACGAGGTGCTTACTTTTCTTGTCGTGTACTTGTCTTGTGAATGATTCATGCAATACTTGTCATTCATGCCATGTTTAAATGCCATGCTCGTACTTTACTTTACTTTACCTTACCTGTTGCACTCATTACTTTAACTGCCATGTCATTGCATCATGCTAGAACTGCTAGGTTGCTTTACTTTTACCTACCTTCAGTTTCCTTGCACAAGTCTCTTGTAGACTTGCTGACATGTGCCCCTTGCTCTTTTGGGTGTCACATGTTAGACCCTGAGCTAGAGACCGTTGCTGAGTACGTGATGTGTTGCTGACGCTGAGTCTGAGTCCATGATTGCCCAGGAGGATTTTGGTGGACACCGGTGACCATTCTTTGAGTCTTTGTTGAGCTTTATTTTGTTTTAGGCCTTTTGTTAGTTATTGGTGCGTGGCACCTTTGTTTTGTACGATGTACTTTTGTTGGCCATATTTGGGCCTTTAGGCTCTCTTTTATTTCAGCCTGGTGGCTTTTCTGCGATGTTGGAATTTATATTTATGGATATTCTGAGATTATTCTTTTGTCTCATTTCAATATTATTATCTTGTTTCGCTCGCATTGCAAGGACCTGCAGTTTTAAATTTGATTGACGCTTATCGGACTTGCAGCTTTGTAGCTTCAAGTCTGAGCGGACCTTCTCACGCTTCGCCTCCATATTTTTGGGAAGCGGGGCGTGACAATTCCATGAAGAGAAAAAAATTAATTCAAGCCATAAACGATTTTTAGAACTTAATCAATGCATAATCATCCGTATTTGTGGTGTGTGAAGGAGTTTTTTAAATGATGAGAATGGTGATTTATTCTTTTCTTTCGCCTTGTTTTTAAAAAAATCCTAAGGTCTCATACGCTCCTCCCAACTGAAGATGGACATTTTCCTCAATGTCGAAAGGGGTACGAGTTTATTCAAAAGCAAGCATCCTAGAAAGCAAATAAAAATCTACGCTAGTGGAAAGAACACACCGTGGTAAAATGGCGGATCTCGAATCTTTAATGGTGGAGGAAGTTGTGCAATTTGCTCCGTGCGCTCTTCTGCGAGTAATCTTCCTCCAATGGCTAAACTGGATCCCAGCAATGTAACTCACAGCATCTCTATAAGCTGTTCACATGTATCCTGTAAGAGATGAGTTGCGTCAATCCAAATTAGTTTCAGATTCCTCTCAATAAACATATTCCAAATATAGTCATCAAGATACGTAAAATAAAGTGAAGCATGTATATGACTACACCCTGAAAGATATGCACTACGCTCGGTATGATACTCAGTCATTGGGGAGAGGGATAGATGATTTTGAGAAAAAAAACTGGGGAAAAGAGTGGTTCAGGCCCCATATCGATAATCTCTGAACACATGTCCCACGCTATTTCCTCCTCCTATTCATCCAAAATTGCTAGCTCGTCCTCTCTTTTGCACACGCTTCCAGCCATGTTAATATTTTTATTCGTGACTTCATCATGACATGGCTTGCTCGATATACCTGCAATAGAAGATGAACTCATATTAGATTCTTGAAATTTAAATTCACAAGAATTATTTTCTTCTAAGCAAGTGGCAATCAGAGTAAGATTTTCAATGGATTGCTGAATTTGCCGACTCCAAGCAACGAAGTTTTCTTGGAATTGATGGGATGTAGCCTCCTTTGTCTGAATGAGGAAATAAACTTCCTCTTTCAAAGATTGCAATGGTACGTCTACGCTTTGCTCCCCTTGATCAAGGCATGAAGGCTCCGTTGAATCACCATCTGAAGTCTTTTTAATGGTCTGATCATTCTTGTGTAAGGAGTCCATGTATTTTCACGCCTCTATCGACGTCATGACTCCCAAAAATTCCTGCAGCTGTGGTTGTAGTCCAAATAGGAAGGACTCCATAAGCTCT